>CM076581.1:669326251-670066155 GCA_034641835.2 Pinus albicaulis
ACATGCGGAAATAACATAGAAGCAATCTCACATCAATTCAATCACACATTAACTCAGTATGTATGGGAAAGCCTATAGCTGAAAACCCCGCAGCTATTGTGTATATTATAATGGAGAAATCATGTAACAATCATAGTACAAAAACTCTTCACAAGCTCTCATGCACTACCTCCCATGCTACACACTATCAAGCTAGATCTAGCAAATAACTTGCTCCAATCCTTAGCCACTTGATAGCCAACCTTGATTGCGTATTTTAATGCTAGGTGATGGCCTCCTTATATAGATAAACCACCAGCCTAAACTTTGCAATACTCATAGCTTACTCCACCTATCTATGTGTAGCAAATAGCAACAGTATAGTTACAACTGATAGCTAACTCTACCCTTTCATCTATCTCTTTCACTGGTCTTCACTGAACTGATCATGCACTGTAGTGAACTGAAGTGTTCTTGAGTTGACTAATGAGTTAATATTTAGTAAATTAAATAATATTTAATTCACTCCACTCATATCTAGTTGATTAGCTAGTTAACTAATCTCAACTAGTTCAACTGAAATAAATAGAACACAACTCCACTATTTGTCCCGTTAACTCCTCCAAAACTTCTGCCACTGAAGTCTAACTGAAGTAAACCATGCAAGATGCCATCAAACCCTAGGAACCACGTGATTCCTTGTGTCGGTTGCATGAGCCACCTCCATGACTCAAACTGAAGTGCGCCAAGAGAGTAAACTGCTGTTTATAGTCAAAATATTATTAAGGGTAAATAATATTTGACTTCCATATTTTTAGGAGATCAGTCTAAAAATAGCCCGGGTCCTAAAAATAGGGTCTCATCTATTTTTACCGACATGTCGCATACTTCAAGAATCTCCAAGTAGAATTCCCAAATTATGCTCCGTATGTCTAAAAATAGACATAGTCTAAAAATAGACTTTGCGCGAGAATTTGCCTGCGGGCCCACTTAGTGAAGGCGACTTCATTTCACTAAGCTCCATCATCTTGCTGCATTCTCAACACTCCCTCTCAGCAAGATATGGATTATCTGCAATCCCTATCCTGCCTCTGTGGAATTCGAACTTGCTCCTGGTGAGCGCCTTCGTCAGGATGTCGGCATCCTGATCCTCAGTGGGAACATATGAAAGCATCATGATTCTCCGCTGAACACAATCTCTGATATGATGGTACCTGATGTCGATGTGTTTGGACCTATCATGAAATACTGGATTAGCCGAGAGCTTGATGCAGCTCTGGTTATCACAGTAGATCACTGTAGGCTCCCAATGCAACCTGAACAAACCTGCGAGGATCTTCCTCATCCAAATAGCCTCACATGCAGCCAAGCTTGCTGCCATGTACTCGGCCTCTGCTGAACTGAGTGCCACGGATCTCTGCTTCCTGCTGTACCAGGAAACTGCTGTCGACCCAATGCTAAAAACTCCTCCAGAAGTGCTCTTCCGGTCTGTTGGACTCCCTGCCCAATCTGCATCAGTGAAACCAGAAAGTTTCACTCCATCCTCCTGTCTGTACCATAGACCATATCCCGATGTGCCTCTGATATAGCGCAATACATGCTTGCCCGCCTTCCAAAAGAGCTTGGTAGGCTTAACCATAGCTTGCGAAAGCTGGTTAACTGCATAGCATATATCGGGTCGAGTATTGACCAGATACATCAACGACCCCACCAGCTGTCGATAGACAGTGGCATCCACTACCTCCTCCGAAGTAGCATCTCCCTTCCTCCAACCTCCAGGAAGAGGGGTGTCAACAGGCTTGCAGCCTTGCATGTTGAACCTCTCCAGAATCTCCCGGGCATACTTGCCCTGAGAAACAAACAGTCCTCCACTGCGCTGCCAAATCTCCAATCCCAGGAAATAATGAAGGATGCACAGGTCCTTCATCTCAAACTCTCGTGCAAGATCCTCCTTGCATGAAAGTATCAACTGCTCGTCGCCAGTCAAAATCAGATCATCTACATACAGTACGATGATCAACAGCTTCCCCTCCACCACAATCTGGTACAGGTTTGGATCCGCCTCACTCTTGGAGAATCGAAGCCCGGTGAAGTAGCTGTCTATCCGAGTGTACCAAGCACGAGGTGCTTGCTTCAGCCCATACAGTGCTCTCTTGAGTCGGCACACATGCGACTCACTGCTGAAGATCTCAAAACCTTGAGGCTGCTCTATGTACACCTCTTCCTCAATAACTCCATTGAGGAACGCAGTCTTCACATCCATCTGATGAATGTGCCACCCCATCTGCGCTGAGAGAGAAAGGATCGTCCGTATGGAAGAGTACCTTGCGACAGGTGCAAAAGTCTCCTCATAATCAATCCCCTCGATCTGTGAAAAGCCACGGGCGACAAATCTCGCCTTATACTTCTCCACACTCCCGTCAGCCACCTGCTTCACTTTGTAGATCCATCGCAAACCCACCACTGATTTCCCAACCGGTCTTGGGACAATCTCCCATGCACTGTTCCTGACGATCGAATCATATTCTTCAATCATGGCATCAACCCATGCGGGTTCCTCCACAGCTTCCTCAAAAGAGGATGGCTCCGTCACAACACATTGACTCATAAGAGCCATGTATCCAGTGTACCGATCCGGTGACTGCCTCTGTCCGCGCTGTGCTGTAGGTGGTCCTACAACCTTCTCTGCATCCCGAGCCAGTCGCTCAGCTTCTGTAGTGCGCATGCGCCCTCTGATGGTTGGCGCTGCCTGGGTGGTTTCTTCCACCTCCTGAACCTCCTCTTGTGGCTGATCCACATCCGGAAGCTCCTTCTTAGGAACTAACAGCTCCTCATCTGCATGCAAGTGTAGCTCCCTCTCAAGCGAACACTGCATGGCTTTCTCCTCCTGAAATTTTATATCCCGTCGCACAACAGTCTTGTGACTGTCTGAAAAATACACCTGATAGTTGTGAGGTGTATCAGTGTACCCCACAAATATTCCAACCTCAGCAGTTGGATCCAGCTTCCTTCTCGCATCCTTCGTCACATGCATGTAGACAGGAGAACCAAAAATCCACAAATGGGAAATATCAGGCCTCTTGCCAGAATAAGCCTCCTCCGGTGTACTCATGCCAAGAACCCTGTGAGGACAACGGTTCTGCACATACACTGCTGTATTGCATGCCTCAGCCCACAAGTGAAGGGGTAGGCCCTGATCATGCAACATCGCCCGTGCAGCACCCACGATCGTTCTGTTCTTCCGCTCGGCCACCCCGTTCTGCTGTGGGTTATGGGGTGCGATGAGCTCTCTCCGAATCCCTTCTGCGCTGCAGAACTCCTTGAATTCAGCCGAGATGAATTCACCACCGTTATCACTCCTTAGAGCAATCACCTTCTTCCCCGACTCCTTCTCGACCAGTGCTTTAAACTCACAGAACTTCGCGAATGTATCGCTCTTCTTCGACATGAAGAAGATCCAGCACTTTCGAGAGAAATCATCAACAAAAATCACATAATACCTGTGTTTTGCTGTCGAAGCAACTGAGAAAGGACCACACACGTCTGTGTGAACTCTCTCAAGGATCGTCGTGGCGCGACTATCCTTCTCGTGAAAAGTGGCTTTCACATACTTCCCTAAAGTACACCCCTTGCACTGATCTGACTGCGCAAGGGTGCCCTTAGGAAGTCCAGTAGAAATCTGCTGCAGAATCTTCAAAGCTCCATGGTGAAGATGGCCCAATCTCCTGTGCCATAGTTCGCCCTCATCATCCCGGCTCACCACATCTCCGGCCTTGCATGCCATAGCTGCGCAGTCATCTACCTGCAACTGATAAAGGTTCTGAGTTCGAACCCCTATCTTCCGGGTCTCTCCAGTAGTCTTACTGCGCAGGAAAGCTTTTCCTTCGCTGAAGACCACATCATAACCCTTATCCTCCAACATCGCTACTGAAATCAGGTTCTTCTTCAATCCCGGTACATGCATGACATCCTTTAAGACAAAGGGTTTACCAGACTCCCTCTGAAAGGATACGGTACCGATACCAGTCGCACTGTATCTACCGTCATCGCCCATCTCGATGTCCATACCCAAATCCTTGTCCTCCAGATCTGAGAACAACTCCCGATCTCCCGTCATATGAAATGACGCACCGCTGTCCAAGAACCACACCGATCCCAGCATACTTGAAACTAAGCATGCAATCAGTGAAAAGTCAAGCTCGAGCTGTGAAGCCAAAGCTTCTCCATCTGCAGATCTTCCCGCTTGCTTGTTCTTCTTCTTCTTTGGACAATTGGTAGCATAATGTCCGTGATCATGGCAGTGAAAACACTTCACTTTCGCCATATCATGCTTCTTGCCCTTTGCACCAGAATGAGAGGTTTTCTTACCCTTCCCCTTCTTTGCTTTGGCCACCAAAGCGCAGTTTTCTTCATCAGCTCCCTTTGATGAAGATCCATCTCAAGTAGTCCTCCTTATCTCCTCCTGCATGAGATCCGCCCAAAGGCGCTCCCATCCCGGCAGCTTCTCCCGACCATTGACACTATCTTGATATGAGTGCCAAGCCTTCGGAAGACCAAGGAGAGCCAGGTCGACCATATCCTCTTCATCGACGGTAACCCCCACACTTCCCAGTTCATCTCTGCATTGAGTGAACTTCGTGAGGTATTTGGCGATACTGTCGCCCTTCTCCATCTTGATGTTCCTGAGCTTGTCTTTGAGCGCCAGCTTCCTTTGGTCACTCTTACTCTGGAATAGATCCGTCAAAGCTTTCCACATTAAATATGGAGTAGCCTTTCCATGCAGGTTGGATACAATATGATCCTTGACGCCCTCCAACAGGATCCTTCGACATTTCGCGATCTTCTTTTGCCATGCATCGACCAAAGCTGCATCAGTGGGCTTTGGGACATCCGCATCCACGAACTCCTTCAGACCATTATCTTCTAACACGGCTTCCATTCGATCCTTCCATGCAACATAGTTCGAACTGCCTTCAAGAGCATATTCGAGCCGCAAACCATTGAAAGAAGACATCTTTCAACACCGGCACCAAGAAGAACAACCTTCTGCAAATTCGAATTCCAAACTCCAAGCTCTATCGCTTCCGATCTATACTTGAAAACAAATTATTTCCAAATCAGAGATTGACTGCAAAGGGCTTTCACCAGATCTTTCACCTTACAAGGAAGGATGAATATTCCGGAGGCTACCTGGCCCGCATGCAGACTCTGTCCGAGGAAATAAGTTTGCAATCACCGTAATAGACTTCGACAATTAACTTCGCTCCGATACCATGTAGAAATTAGCTGAATAAATCACTTATTCAATGAAGATTAACCTGGTCATATATCAATTTCGAATTGCATACATAACACATAACCTTCTTCTACGATTAATTGTCACATGCGGAAATAACATAGAAGCAATCTCACATCAAATCAATCACACATTAACTCAGTATGTATGGGGAAAGCCTATAGCTGAAAACCCCGCAGCTATTGTGTATATTATAATGGAGAAATCATGTAACAATCATAGTACAAAAACTCTTCCCAAGCTCTCATGCACTACCTCCCATGCTACACACTATCAAGCTAGATCTAGCAAATCACTTGCTCCAATCCTTAGCCACTTGATAGCCAACCTTGATTGCATATTTTAATGCTAGGTGATGGCCTCCTTATATAGATAAACCACCAGCCTAAACTTTGCAATACTCATAGCTTACTCCACCTATCTATGTGTTGCAAATAGCAACAATATAGTTACAACTGATAGCTAACTCTACCCTTTCATCTATCTCTTTCACTGGTCTCCACTGAACTGATCATGCACTGTAGTGAACTGAAGTGTTCTTGAGTTGACTAATGAGTTAATATTTAGTAAATTAAATATTATTTAATTTACTCCTCTCATATCTAGTTGATTAGTTAGTTAACTAATCCCAACTAGTTCAACTAAAACAAACAGAACACAACTCCACTATCTGTCCCGTTAACTCCTCCAAAACTTCTGCCACTGAAGTCTAACTGAAGCCAACCATGCGAGATGCCATCAAACCCTAGGAACCACGTGATTCCTTGTGTCAGTTGCATGAGCCACCTCCATGACTCAAACTGAAGTGCGCCAAGAGAGTAAACTGCTGTTTATAGTCAAAATATTATTAAGGGTAAATAATATTTGACTTCCATATTTTAGGAGATCAGTCTAAAAATAGCCTGGGTCCTAAAAATAAGGGTCTCATCTATTTTTACCGACATGTCGCATACTTTAAGAATCTCCAAGTAGAATTCCCAAATTATGCTACGTATGTCTAAAAATAGACATAGTCTAAAAAAATAGACTTTGCGCGAGAATTTGCTGCGGGCCCATAGTGACTTCATTTCACTAAGCTCCATCATCTTGCTGCATTCTCAACATTGGCAAGCTTTTGGCTTAAATGTAAGAAGTTTATTATTGATAAAAAAGGATTTCCTGCCAAGCAGCCACAAGTGACCGTACAGCCGCAAGAAATCATTGAATCAGTTGCTGTTCCAGGAACATCAGTTCCTTTAGATTAGGATTTATCATCTTTTATTTTATTTTCAAATCACATGATGCAATGTAATGACATGTTACCGAGGCATATACCTCCATGACATAAAGTAGTTAAGTAGTTACAGTCAGTTAGAATCAGTTTTATAACTGAAACCATTTTGGTTCAACTTGTATTAAACATTTTGAAAGAAGGAAGAAGGGTCCCAGTTTGAACCTTGAAGCAATTTATACTAAGCAAGATTTAATGAATAAAGAAGTTTTGCAAGTTTCCAATATTCCATCTATGTTGAAGCGTTTTCCTGGTTTCCATTTCATTTGCATTTCTGTGAATAAAGTAGAGTGATTAGAGTTGCAGGTCTCTTGATATTTATATGTCTAAGAGTTAAATATCCTTAATGGGCGCTCCTCTTCTTTAACTTATATGTTTTCCACTTCCTCTGGATTTTATAATGACAGTTTCTGTGTAACGCAGCATGACAAGTTAAAATCCTTTCCTTTCTCTGTCTTTCATCTTTTCACTTCAGTATAAAGGGAATATGGCATTGCATGGCTCCTAAAGATTTTATATTTGAGAAATATATTACTAATATTCAAAGGATTAAGAACAGAGACACATATCTACATTTTTGTGACATAATCTTTAATGTCTTGAGCACGGATTCTTGTACACAGCCAAGAATTGTTTCTCAAGGAACAACAGGTGCAATGGGGGGTCACAAGGGGGCGGCAACCCCACCTGTGGGGGGGTTTGCAGGGGGCTAGAAACCCCCTGCACGGGGTCTAGGGTAGCGCCCCAAGAATATTTTTTTATGCGGACCCAATAATAGTTGGGTAGACCCAAGGATGTGGGGTATACCCACAGATGGTGGGCGAACCTATACATGGTTGTTTGCATGGGGTTTGCACATGGTTTTGGGCATGATGGTTTTATTCCCATGCTGTTTTGTACATCTAGTCAAGGGAGCTACTATTATGTTCTAATCTAGGGTTATTGTATTGAGGTTTATGAATGATTCGACATGTATATGTATATATGTGTTGTAACATTGAAAGGAATATAATGAAAAAATCAATATGGTAGTCATGATTTTGGGATATAGGGGAAAATATTTGTGTATATTTATTTTATATTCTTTCCATTGTTTATTTTTATGTTTTAAGAATTTGTTTGCAGGTAATTTTTGTACAGGGTTAAAACCTACATTTTGTATCATAGTTGTTTCAGATTTAAGGGGACGCCTTTGATGCTAAGGGGTTTTTCTCGGGCCTGTGGTAGACCCTATTTAGTGGGATGAATACTTGCAGTGAAAGAAGTGGAAAAAAATGGAAAAATAGAGATAAGGAAATTTAATGGTAAGAGTTTTGAGTCGTGGAAGCTCAATATGGAGGATATGTTGGTGGGCCGAGATCAATGGATTTTCGTAGATCCATGCATGACATCGACAGGAATGTTGACAAAAGAGTAGGTGAAGTTAGATTGGAAGGAAAAGAGAAAAATACGATTGTGTCTCTCAAATTAAATATTGTTGAATGTATCAGGGGAAGCTAAAACAAAGGATTTTTGGGTCAATTTAGGGACTTTGTACCAATCTAAGTCTTTAGTGAACAAATTGTTCCTGTAGAAAAATTTATTAACCTGAGGATGAAGGATGGAGACTATGTGAAAGAGCATTTAAACACCTTTAATATCGTGGTAAGCCAATTGTTACCTATTGATATAAAAATTTTAGACGAAGATAAGTGCATCAGTTTTCTATGTTCTCTACCATATTTGTGGGATAGTATGGTTGTTGCAATAGGTATAAATACAACTATATTGAAGTTTGATGAAACAATCTCATCCTTTTTATTAGAGGAGATGAGATGGAGAAATATGGAGATCCAGAATGGAGATGCCTTGTCTATATGAGGACGGTCCCAAAATAGAAATAAAAATAAGTCCTCGAGTGGGAGATCTAAATCTAGAGGGAGATATAAATCTCGAAGAAAAATTATAAAGGTGTGCTGGAAATATAGAAAGGAAGGGCACTTCAAAAAGGAATGTAGATCTAAAGCTCCTGAGAAAGGAAGGGGAGCTAATGATGCTCCTTCTGCAGAGGCAAAAACCATCTTAGATGAAGGTGGGGATGTGTACTTGGCTTCTTCTTCAAATACACATGTATATCATGACGCATGATTGATTGACTTAGGCGCATCCTTTCACTTCACTTCCCATAGGGAGTGGTTCTGCGAGTATGAGAAATATGATGTTGGTGATGTATTCTTACGTGATGATAGGAAGTCCTAAATCATCAGACGTGGAAAAATCGAGTTGAAGTTGCAAGGTTGAAGGATTAGAACACTTCTTGGTGTTTTGCGTATTCCAGCATTGGCCAGAAATTTGATTTATGTAAGCAACATGGATGATGTGGGTGTAAAAATAGTGTTCGAGAAAGATGATTGTAAGATGGTTCAGGGAGCATAGGTATTGATGCAGGGAGTTAAAATTGGAACTTTATAAAATCTTCTAGGTAGCATTGTTATTGATGGGTCCAATATTTATGTGGTTCTTGAAAGTGGAACAAAAAATATAGTGGTACTTGGGGAAAATACCATGCTATGGAATCAAAGGCTTAGACATTTTGGAGAGAAGGGTTTTCGAATACTGCATGGTAATGGTATGGTAGAAGGTATGTATAATTTCTCTTTGGATTTTGAATTCTATGAAAATTGTGTAAGTGGGAAGCATAATTGGGTGATTTTTCCCTCGGGTGTTAAGAGGGAAAAGGGGATATTAGAGCTTGTGCACAGTGATGTATTTGGACCTGTGTTGGTTCCATGACTAGGTAAGTCTATGTACTATGTCTCATTTATATATGGCTTCTCAAGGAATACATGGATATATTTCCTCAGGAAGAAATTTGAAGTCTTTGACAAGTATAAATATTTAAGGCTCTAGTGGAAAATCAGATTGAGAAGAAGATTAAGGTGTTGAGGACATATAATGGTGGAGATTTTTACAAGAAGGAATTTGAATAAAAAATATTTTTTTTAATGCTACACTGGTATTATAAGGGCTACGCTAGTTTTACAAGAAGGAATAAAATCATATTGGAACCTGAACAATCACGGAAAAAAAGAACTCGACACCTACAAAATTGATCAATTTCAGAGTATCTCATAAAGTGGAAGAAATTACCCGCTGAAGATTCCACATGGGAGGATGGGAATTTTATACAGAAGCATACAAAACTACTCAAGCATTGAGGACAACACTTTTTTTGAAGGAGAGGGGAATTTTAGGTCTCTATAATACTAGTGTAGCCCCTTATTTTTATTGTTAATGGAGCCCCCTTATTGTTATTATTGTGCTCATGTGGTCCCCATATTGTTATTATTGAGCCCCATAGAAGCCCAATATTGTTATTGCTATGGCCTTACATTATTATTATTATGTAGGCTCTGATTATAGTGTGACCCCTTAGACTCCTATATATAGAAAGGATGTCCTTTTCATTTGAATCATCCAAGAATTTTTCATTTATGTAATGTAAAGGATTTTCCCCCCTTGAAGAGGTTGATTTTTAAGTCGTTGATCTATATTTTCTTCTATTTTGTGAGTTGGTTGCATAAAATTTCCCTGGGGTGTTAAGAGGGAAAAAGGGATATTAGAGCTTGTACACAATGATGTGTTTGGACCTGTGTCGGTTCCATCACTGGGTAATTCTATCTACTATATCTCATTTATATATGACTTGTCGAGGAATACATTGATATGTTTCCTTAGGAATAAATTTGAAGTCTTTGACAAGTATAAATATTTAAGGCTCTAGTGGGAAATAAGATATAGAATAAGATTAAGGTGTTTATGACAGATAATGGTGGATTGTTTTACAATAAGGAACTTGAAGAGTTCTATAAGAATTGTGGTATAGCATGACAAAAGAATACTCCATACACACCTCAAAAAAATGGAGTTTCAGAAATAATGAATAAGACATTGATGGAAAATTAAAGAAGCATACTCATTGGCATTGGATTAGGGCAGCAATTCTGGGCAGAGGCAATAGATACTGCATGTTACTTGGTTAACATATCACCTTCATTAGTGTTGGAGTATAAGACTCCACATGAGGTGTAGACTAGTAAGAAACTCCCTCATTAACATATGAGGATATTTGGTTGTGATGCATATGTGCACGTTCCAAAGGAGAAAAGAATGAAGTTGGATAGTAAATCTGTAATGTGCATCTTTATTGGGCATAAGGATGGTTTAAAAGGTTATACAATTTAGAACCCATAAACAAGGAATATTTTACACAGATGAGATGTGGTGTATAGAGAGGTGAAAGATGTTACTAAACATGAAATCCTACCAAAGGAACCCAAGAAGGTAGAGTTTGAACAAAAGGATGAAGAATCAAAATCTACAATAGAAGTGGAATTAGAAGAGGAAGAGCCATAGACTCTAGTTTTGAGAAGATCAGTGCGAGAGAGAAGAAATCAAAATAGGTATAATCCATCTTATTTATGTTCATATTTTCCTTTATCTATTACTAATGATGATCCCAGAACTTCGAGGGAGTAAATGGAGCTAGAGGATGGAAAAATCTGGAAAGATGCCATTGTTGATGAAATGGTATCTTTGGAAAAAAATGAGGCTTGGGATCTGGTGGAGTTGCTAGATGGAAGGAAACCCATTGGTAGCAAATGGAGAAGAAGACATTATCATCCCCTGATGGTGTGCTACCTTTTGTTAGATCTTCTCCTGAATTAATCAGAACCTATATTGAATTTGGACTTGGTAAATTCAAACTATCAACACTCCCTCGATACTTACCCTAGACACCCCCCTTCCTTGGAGGAAATCCCCCTAGCAACAGGAGATCTGGTGTGCATTATGAGTTCATCCAACACCCCACATAGTCAAGAACCATTTATAGACACCATTAGTACTGCAATGGATGAATCTACGTACCTAGCATATGCTATTGCTAAAGCACCCTTCTTATACCCTCCACTTGGTTTTGTCTTGCACTAAGTCATGACAACGCTCACGTTTCCAAACAGGCCTTTCAAAATACTAGTTTAGTATCTGGCCCCTCTAGCCATGTCGAAAAATTCATTCATCACCTTGAAAAGAATCATCCCTATAGCCCCTCAAGAGGCCACCACAATTCAAGAATTTCCTCCATCGACACCAGTCGGTGCCAACAAGAGGAGTAAGCAAAAAGAAAACAAGAAAAAAGCTTCCTTCTCTTCCGAAATTAGGGTACCTCCACCCTGTGCTTTGTGTGAAGTACTGGGGCACCCTAATAACATGTGCCCAGAGTTAGACGAGTTAAATTCTCTTTTGCATGCCCTAAAAATGCGAGTGAACCCTCCTCCGCCTACTAGAGAAAATTCCACACTAACATGTAATAAGGAATGCACACCAACCATGCATGCACTATATGCACAAAATACAAGAATTACACTCATCATTGCCCCAAAATACCTTGATATCGAGATTCTTTAGGTGCACTTTCCCTAGCGAATACTATGACCCCATCACTACCAGCCATGCCAATGGTAGATGATGGATATAAACCCATATTTTCGTGTCCGGGGAAGAAACTTTGTGCTCATATCCCCTTAACACCCAAGGTCACACAACCTCACACCATATGATAAGGCACCCAGAATCAGTGATACCTCAAACTGCCTCTTTGTGTACGTTATGTGATGAACTAGACCATTTCATTAACCAATGTCTCAATTTACGGGAATTTAGGAGGTATTACTATAACTTACACGTTTCCCAAACAACAAACCCAGACCCAGGTGTCACAATTTCCAAATTTGTACATGTAACCATCATACTATTGTTTCCCACACCTTCCCCAATTCCACGAAACATTGGATTTCATGCACCTATTCATCGCTGAGAAATTAGTGTTAGTTAAACCAGGCCCAATCCCATGATAACACCATGCTCGTAGGGGATGATGGATCTAGGTACATCCTATTTTTAATCGAGGATAAAATACTGCCTGAGACAAATCTAGACAACTATCAACCTGTTAAATCACACCACCATTGGTCAGGGTCTAGAAAAAAGACAAAACAACCTCAAGAAGGACTGTCAAAATCACCCCACATGTGTGACCTATGTTATGACCCAACCACTTGGTAAATCAATGTCAAGAATTGGGATATATTAGACTTATTTTTTGCTTGTTGGTTCATATTTCGTGACCAACTCGCACAAACCACACTAGGTGCCCTCACCATCAGTGTCTCATCTACTCTTAGGCACATCAAATGTGGAATTTTTAGTACCTTCCATGTTGTTGTGCGGCGAGAGCATCATTGAGGAAACCTAACATTGGGAGCACACCTCATGCTGATACTAAGATCTAGAGGCTACCAACACCTAGAAATTCCCCACCTCATGACACCAACCTAGCGTCATCGTCCCACACTATGGATGATATTGATACCCACACCATTTATTGTGTTAACACTACTTCTGTGTGTATTATTTTCACCAGTACCTTTCATAGTTCCGAGATATGTCTTATGTTACAAAAATTTCGACAACTTAGAATTCAGTACCAACTTCACATAGATGAAGATACATTGGCCCCTAGGATGCCAACGTTATCATGGGAACCTACTCCCAATCACCATTAGTCTGTATTACGGAAATTATACCACCGCTTAATGCTAATGAAACACAATATCACATATGATTCATTTCCTCTTTTGTAGGAACCATGATTTGTGTTGTCTGCTCATCTTTTTTTGGTGTCGAAGCTGCTAAATCCACTACAACGATGGTAGCATCACTGACTATGCAGAACCATTACATATACACATTGTCAACTTCATTAGGTTCTATGGAATCAACAATTATATCATTTTATTTCTCATCTATCGGCACATCCAACACAACATTCCTCCCTCACAACCTCTGGCAACCTCCTTCACCATTAGATAATATTTTTCATGCAGATAAAGATATTCTTGAGTATATGACGAAACTCAAGTTTCCTTGGGATTCCATGCATCACCTCTCTTTCTTCATACCTGAACAATCATTTGTACTTGTTGATGCACTGACACATGATGTTTGCACCATAGAGTCAAAGGATTTGCTACCACGAGGATAGGTAGATTGGTTTAAAAATCCCATCCAACCCCTTACATTGGTGAAACTGGTCGGTCAATGAGTCAAAGAATTCAAGAACATGTTGCTGACCTGAAGCATAGTAGATCACGCTCCTCTGCGCTAGCGGAGCATGCTGAGAAGACTAATCATCACATTTGCATTGAAGATGCTGAGGTTATTGCGAGGATTGACCATTTATACCACCGCAAGTTGAGAGAAGCCCTGGAAATCGAAAAGAGGTCGGTCAACCTCAATAGAGATGATGGGTGGATGATTAACAGATGTTGGATTCTTGCCCTTCATTCCTAATAAAACTTATAATTATTTAATTATTTAATTAATTAATTAATTAATTTTTATTTTTATTTTTATATTTTTATTATTTTTATTATTATTATGTATTTAATTCTTAATTATTTAATTAATTTTTATTTGATTTTTATTATTTTTATTATTATGATTTATTTAATTAAAAATTTTATGGTTCTATTTTATTTTTATTATTTTTAGTTTTATCTTTATTTTATTTATTATTTTTTTATTTTTTTCTTTTTCAAAATGATAATTGTTTGATGAATTTTGGAATCACATAGCATTTAATTATTAAAAACAAAATAATTATATAAATTCAAACCATAAATATTATTTACTATTTTTAACATTAATTTATTTGATAATAATAAAAATACCTATATATATATATATAAACATCTATTATGTTCTTTAAATATCTTAAATTAATAATTATTATTTTTATTAAAATAAATATAAATATATAAAAGAATATATTTTATTAAAATGAATATATATAAATGTATAAAATTTAATTTATAAACTTTAATAATTTGATTTACTCTTTTTAATATAGAATAAAAATTAAATAAAATAAAAATTATTATTATTTAAGTCAAACTAGCCGTTATTTTACAAACGGCTAGTGGTAGCTTTACTTTCTATTTAAAGGGGTTACTTGATCAGATTTTCCATCTTGTCCTGATGATGAACCACACTGGCTGGTTCGAAATGCGTCGACCAAATCTATTCTGATGTGATTTTCACCGAAAGATTTTAATCACAATCTCACATGCTATTAAAGTCGATATTTTAATCAAACGTGGCATTGTTGAATAAGTATCACTGGGGGAAACATGCTCCCCGTAAGAGATAATCTCATAGAAAACCCTATTTTAAGAAGATAAGGATATCTTCGCTTGGACCTATTTTGAGATGCCAAACATCCATCCCACCATCGTGGAGCATAATATTGACACATGGTAGGATGCTCAACCTGTCTGACAAAAACAACGTCAGCTCCACCCTTCTAAAGCCGAAGCGATCAGGCAAGAAATTGATAAAATACACAAAGCAGGTTTCATCTTTCTTATCGCTTACACCACTTGGGTTTCCAAACTTGTACCCGTCATGAAAAAATAGGCCACCATTCATGTTTGCACTGATTTCTGAGTTCTGAAAAAATGTTGTTCCAAGGAAAATTACCCTACACCATTCATCGACCAAGTGATCGACGCTTGTGTCAGTCACGAGGCCCTCTCCTTCATGGATGGGTTCTCTGGGTATAATCATATTCAAATTCGCCATGCAGATTAGTATAAAACAACCTTCACAACCCCGTGGGGAACATTCACATATCGATTCATGCCCTTCGGTCTTAAAAATATGGCACCACCTTCCAGCGGGCCATGAAATACATCTTTCACGATCTAGCTCACCTCATCCTTGCCTATTTGGATGACCTCGATATACAATCCAAAAAGCACATTGATCAATTGGAGGACCTCTGATTATTATTTTAGAGATGTTGACACTACAACCGATGCTTGAAACCTCTCAAGTGTGTATTTTGGGTCTGTGCAGGAAGACTACTAAGATTCATTGTCTCCCAACAATGTATTAGAGTCGACCCTATCAAAATCCAGGCCATCGAGGAAGTACACCCTCCAAATTTTTTAAAGAAGTTACAAAGCTTTGAGGTAAGGAAAACTTCTTACATCACCTTGTACCCGACTACGCCACTTTTGCACATGGATTCTTGCATCTCCTTATTTAGGAAATTCCCTTCCACTTGGATGAGCAGGAAAAAAAATGATTTGAAGCCCTAAAAGTTGCATTATCTCAAGCACCATTGATTAGCCCTCTTTATCAAAATAAGGAATACACCCTTTACCTATCATCATATGACATTATGATTTTTGGGTTATTAACTTAAGAAGGACCCGATAATAGAGAACATAATCTATTACATCAACAAAAAACTCTCCAGGCCTGCCTTAAAGTATGACTTAGTTGAGAAGACCGCCTTAGCCCTAGTACGCTCTATACAAAATCTTCGACGCTACATGATCCCACGTACCACCACTGTAATAGAAAATATCAACCCAATCATATACTTTCTCACCTGTCATATGATGAAACAAAAATATGCCCGATGGGTAGTGATTATACAAGTGTTTGACCTTCAATTTTCTTCTCCCAAAATCAAGAAGGTGCTTGTCATTAAAAAGTTCATCATTGATCTCCCTACGGAGATCCGGTCCTGTGTTAATGATCCCTTCCATGATGAACACATGTTCTTTGTATCAATAGATGACCCTTGGTATGGAAACATCCTCCTCTTCTTTCAAACTCAAATTTTAGACCTCAGCTTACATACGATGATCAAAGGCGCATTCGCCACCAAGCCCCCTGCTACCTCCTTATGGGTGATGTCTTATATCGTCGAGGCATCGATATCATCCTGCGCGAATTCCTTACTCTTGAGCAAGTTGAGTAGGCCTTAAATGACTTCCAAATTGGAGTTTACGACAATGACTTATCAAGGATAGGAACCACTCAAAAAATCCCATGTGTTGGTTATTTATGGACCACCATGTTCCATGACTATGTTCAAGTAGTCAAACGATGTTAGTGGTTCCAAAAATATGTTCATAAGACTTGAGCTCCACCAACTCCCCTACACCCAGTCATCATTGCAGGCCCTTTCTTTAAATGGGGCATAGAATTCATGACTTGCAACCCAACGTATTTAGGAAACCATAAGTACATTGTGGTCATTGTTGATTATTTAACCAAATTGGAAGAGTCCATGCCCATGTATAATAACACCGCCAACACTACTGCACGGTTTTTATTTAACCATGTCATAACATGGTTCAGTGTTCCCAAGGAGCTGATCTCGGATCATGGAAAACACTTTGAGAACGAGATATTCCAGGAATTTTCACAACACCTTGGTTTCTCTCATTAATTTTCTTCTCCATACTACCCTCAATCCAATGGCCAGGTAGAAGTTATCAACAAAGTACTCAAAATGATGTTGCAGCGTTTGGTGAACAACCATAAAACGAATTGGCACCACATGGTGTTTTCTGCCTTATGAGCATAAAGAACAACAGTCAAGTCCTACAATGCATTCACACCTTTCTTTTTAGTATACGGGGTTGAATATATACTCCCCATTGAGTGCAATATCCATACCTTAAACTCAGACATCAAATTCTCCCTGACATCACACTATCGAAACAACATTTGGTACAACTAGAATACGCCGATGAAAGTCAGCGACAGTCCATTCAACACAATAAGACACAAAAAAATAGAACGTTGACGGTGTTGGACCCACCAAAATTCGGGGGATCTCCCCGATATGAAGTCCCAACTAGACCTCACACCGTTTGGAGTAGGAGTTTCAACAGTGGGGTGTTAATGATCTACCTTGGTTGCAAATACGCATAGAGTGGTGCATGATGTCTTTGGTGGAAACAAGTGTGTGACTCTATGGAAAGCCAAGTGTGATGCATGAAGGTTCCAACACACAAAGGGGAAAGGAAGAGTGTCCCTTAGAATATTGTAATAGTACGCAGCTTGGAAGGAACACATGAGCATAATCACATCACATGAACTAACATGCATAATATTACACAAGTTAGGGTGACGAATTCATACATAAAAATGCATCCAAAGATATTCGTACAAATGAAAACAAAATAGTTCATAGGCATATGCGTAAGTTAAACAAAATATATTTCAAATACAATAAGAATAGTCCTACTATACCCATAACATATGCATGAAAGTGTGTCGGCTCTAAGTTTTAATAAAAGTGAAAGTTCTAATCATACATACACCATTGATGAACCACTTGCCCCAATATTGGAATGTGAAGTAAACAACACCTACTCCTACAAAGGAGTATACTCCCTCTACGCTACGGAGAAGCCAAGGATCTCAAAAAAATTCCAAGCTCTTCCTAAGCCTAAGCCTAAGCCTAGCCAAAAAATTGGCTCCCAAAAGTCATTTACATGAGTTATGAGGATATATTTATAACAAAGGGGGGTGACTCTTCGCATGCCCCTTTGTGTCTCTTGGACTTACCTAATGACTCTTCAACTTCTTTACAAAATGACTCATTACATTACATTATGAATCTTCACATTCCAATATGGACACTTGGAATTTCACTTTTAAAAATTATTACAAATAATATTACATTTTCCACTCATACCCATATGAGACAAAATAGGGTGGAGACAACTTGACATCCTAACAAGACAAAACACTATGATGATTGAGTTTGGGAAAACTCTAACTAATCAACTTCTAGTTTATGCTTCTCAGTCACATATTTATTCCAAGCTCCGTATTATGCGATGACATCCCCAAACTGCGATGGTGTCTGGCTGGAAGAGGACTCAAGCCTCTATAACATCCATGTACAATGATTTGGAACTAGTCTTAACTTCTTTGTCGAGTAGGAGAAATATTGTTCTAATCTAGAAAAGACCACAAATGTAGTTATGATTGTTCTATTTTTTCAGATCCAAATCCTCCTTGGTGGAAATATGTCTTAGATGATTCAAGTACTCTTTGATCTCCTACCTGACTTGATGTTTGCGTTTACCTTCAGTGAATGAGACAAATTATGGGAGCTTGTGGGTTTTCACCATGAAATCCAAATTATTGTATAAAAGTACATATGCGGCCTAAATATTCCAAATGAACGAGGTGAGTTACTTGTTGTTCTTAATCAATATCCAAACACTTACTCTCTCCAGCTCTTCCTACAACTTCATCTTCTTTACCAAGTTAAGCAGTGCCCCTTTGTATCACATTTTTCATTCTTGCATGGAGGTGATGGAAACTTGCACATTCTTAAGATTTTTGACAAATTCTCTACTTTTCTGCTGCAAGGCATGCAAACGAACAACTACCTTATGTATGGTCATGAGCTCCTCATAGACGTCCCGCATGGTCTCTCTAATTGTTGATACTTCACCAAGTATCGATGCTCTCATTTCCTCCAAGTATACTTGTGTGAAATCTTCTTTCTATGCTGTTGCGTAGAGTTGTTCTATCTCTTGTTAGGAACCCTGTAAATTCTATACCAATTGATTATTCTCGAGCATCAGATAACGAGTGTTTTATTTCCCTGCACTTGCGAAGTCCAAGTTGGCTTCGAAAATGGCATTTGGATTCCTATTGGTGTCCACCACTATCACCCTCTCTACAGGTGACACATGATCATCTGGAAAATAATTTCTCTATTATTGTACAATCCTCTTCCAGATTTTATCATATGAAAAATTTTACACATCCATTGCCGAGTCATCATCAAGGGGAATTATGTCCCTTCCTCGCTCTGGGCTAACTCTTCTATTAGAGGTGGTGGAGAATGAACGGTGGCTTGTGGAGATTTGGGAGTCAATTCAACATATTCATCCCGTGGCCCTGGTTCCAACTCCATGTCTGCAAATTCAATCAAGTATTCAATTTGTTGAGAAAGATTCTGATCCTACTATTGTAGGAGAAAGCTTCCTAAGGTCAAGGTTGAGAACCCCAACAAAATAAAGGGAATCAATAAAAAAAATAAGCCAACAACCATACAATCCTAATACATAAACTACTAAATTTGGGTTAGAATAAAGTACCCATAGGTCCTACATTTGGTGTTGTTCCCATAGGGTCCAAACCCTCTGCTTCCTCCAAGGATGTTAGGCCTGCAACAAAGTTCAGAGAATCATGTATACAAAAATTAGTTCAAATTATGTGCATGATGTGAATGTTAGATCATTAAACAAAAAAATATAAATCATGAATCATAAATTATAAGATCATAATATGAATTATAACATAAGACCATACTATTCAGGAATGAGACATAACTTCTTTATTGATATCAACAAAATAATATGGAAGAATAAAACATGATTCGACCATGGCTCCAAGCGAAACCTTCTTCTGGATCTATCCAACTCAAACCTCAACAGTCATCTCTCAAGAATATACACATGGATTCCATATAATGGAAGACGAACATCACTATGAGGAAACAAGGGTTTCCTATGACTGGGAGTGCAAGAGGCATAGGGAAAATGAGACTTGATCATGGACCAATCGACTATAATATCAATGTCCTATCTCTTATTCTTCTATTTAGGCCTTCCCATAAGGTGTATATATATCACCCAATATTAGTTGATTCAATTAGGCCGTGGGCTCTTATAGGTGGGATTTATGTGAAATCCATAAACCATGCCCAAAAAATAGGATATTTTTTATTTTATTTTATATTTTAAAATATATACGCAGGTTCTATATGGATGTACACACATGTGTATGCATTTTTGGAAGTGAAACTCGTGTATGGAATTCAAAATATTGTTTTTTAATAAAGTGATCAAGTCTGAGGGGAAAGGGTTTCCCAGGGCCATAGATCAGAGTATCAGAACTACAAGAGTGCTAAATGATGATATAAAAGATTCCCCTTAATATATGAGGTCATAAGGGGTACATGATGGCCGAAATGTATTAAGTGTATCAAGGAATCATGTGAGGACTTGGGACGAGATCACCAGATTCCAGCCTGCCCAAAAATAGTGGAAAAGATTGGAAAGAAAGCTCATGTCTGAGGCAGACATACCCATGCTCTAATATAGTAAAGCATGTCCGTTGATAAAGTGTAGAGCGGATCCAATATGTATACAAGTAAAAACAGAAATGAGAAGTACATAGTGGACCATTTGATCATAGCTGCATAAGAGCACATCGAGGATATGTCTCAATATCACATATAATATAAAATATGATCAATGATGCTCAAGGAAATTTCTGATCAATGATGTTGGATAAATGATCCTCAAAGTACCAAGACATAAATTTGGCATAGTGGTACTACACGCAACTAGGGTGCCAACATATAGGATGTTATTGTGATGAACAACAACATATAAGTTGGATGGTGTCACTGGCAGGAAACTAAAGGAGTTGTCAAGTGAATCAGAATGTTGACACAACCCGAGGTCTTCACTGACTGTCGATGGTACATTTCTACATGATGGGAATGAATGAGCTGAAGTCTAACATGTGAGAGATCATTTGATTACTGGTCATTGGTGTATATTGTTAACAAATGTGAGACAACTAAACGATACTGATGATGAGAGTCAAAGTACCCCTGTATAATCTAACAAGTGTGAATAAATGAGTTGAAGTTGAACACTTGAGAGACTATACCAATCACGAGACATTAATGTATTATCATTATAAATATCAAAGTAGTCTGCCACTAATGAATGTAAACCCTAAGGTACTAAAAAATGACTCTAGATCTTGTTCCTAGAGAAATGAGTTGG
This sequence comes from Pinus albicaulis, assembly GCA_034641835.2. Classification (NCBI taxonomy): domain Eukaryota; kingdom Viridiplantae; phylum Streptophyta; class Pinopsida; order Pinales; family Pinaceae; genus Pinus; species Pinus albicaulis. Next base: position 669,347,529 of record CM076581.1, read on the forward strand.
AGTCAATGGTAAAATATCTGCTAGAAGGAAGGCATTAAGGCATCCCACATCAATCTAGTGTGAGTGTAACCTGTGGGCCAATAATTTATAAGAACTCAGACGAAAAGAGATGAAGTAACCATTCTGAAGCATGTTTCTAGAATACACAAGATGTGGCTAGTGCACGATAGAAACCCTCTGAACCAACCAATAATGAAAGCTGGCACAAGGGTGAGGAATCCACGTATAGGATCAAATGGAAACTAAGGTACTAGATGAATCCCAATGTGTGACAATTTAAACTAATTTCGAACACAAGGGAAACCACTCAGTAAAAGACCCATGAAACTGATCGATACTAAGTACAAGGTCACCTATCAATGATGTAAATAGGGCCAGGGTGCGGCTCTAGGCCTACTCTCAAAGCAATTTGTTGAAGTCGATAAGAGTGGACCCGCCAACAAGAAGTCATTGGAGACCTTGTTAACTAGCACGAGTGAAGGAACAAATAAATGATGTGATATTAAACATAACTCTGATAGATTGGGTATGGCTGACTAAAAATGAGTCAAGAGACACCGTAGAATGGTTGAATCAGGTTTACCTCCCTTAAACAAGAGCACGACTCAAATGTGATTGGAAGAGATAACCAAATGGAGGAGTACTAACTCAATAATAAGGTTATGGCTTTCCTAAGTTAAAATTAAGCCCATCCCAATGGAGGAAAGACATGTTTTGAGTGCTTTTTTCAAGGGTGACACAACTGACTCTTGTTGCCATAAAATATGGAAGTAAATGCTCCATTCCTGCTCTTTTTTGGAATATATTTTTTTTTGTATTTTTCATGTTTAAAGCCTAAAAAGAATAAAAGAATGCCTATAGTATAGTGGAAAGAACGAATTTCCAAATACGCATGCAATAGTTCCTGGGATTGTAATGTCCCTATGCTCAATGAAAGGTGACGAAACTAGTCAATGACACTTAAAGGAATGGTCTTTCCACAAGTGAAAGGTGTCAAGTTGTAGAGGCTAAGTAATTGCATGGTTGAATTTGCAAAAATTCATGGTCAAAAAGTGGCTTATGCATGAGTCCAAATGAAGCTGGCTTAAGGACAGAAAGGTAAAAGTAGTCAATATGAAATGTAGCAGTACAACTTAGCATGTGGGAGTATTTAGGGTATAAATATAGAAAGGTATTGAAGAAGAAGAGGAATAAGGCTTCAACGCAAAGACATGGAGGGACTAAAGAGGACTCCTGAGCCTAAGAAAAATAGTTCAACATGAGTGTCAAGTGACAAAAAGGTACTATCTAGTGTGCCCATGATAAGGTAGGCTCCTACCACACAAGTTATGACACTTATAAGTAGAAATAAGGTTCCATGTCACAGCCCTGTGGGATTGATCCTAAAGTCAAAATGGAAAAGGAAACTAATAATGCAGGTGGAGAAACTAACCTATATGCAAATTTCAAGAACCAATACTTGTCAGAGAGGATGAACCATAAAAACACCCAAAGGAAAAAAAAACTTCAATGTTCTGTAGACATAATCATGAACGCTAGGCAAGAATTTAATACATCCCATGTATAATCTTCAGGAAAAATATTGTGTTTACTGAATACAAAATTTGAAAACACGTACCTTATATATACAATATGGTAAAAGGAACCATGCAACCTTACAACTTACACACAATAGTTCTTCAAGACAAGCCCCTTGCGAGACTCAGACAAATGACTCCTTTGGTAGCTAAAAATCATGGCTTCAAAAATTTCCTCCTGTGAAGGCAACTTAACATCCAAAAAATCATGATAACTAGAAGAATCAAAAGAGGGAATCAAGGGGTCCCATACACCCATAGGATAAATCACTCCATCAACTGCTGGGATCAAATCCCGAGAAAGGAAATAATAGTTCAAATGATACTTCTTAGGAGTAATTGTGGATTGATGATATAATGCCACATAGTTAACCCGTGGAAAGGCAGAGTCAACTTGAACACTTGGAACATACCAAGGGATATTTTGAACAAAGTTCAAATTAGGATGGTGATTATCAGATGCAATCTGATCACTAGTGAAAATACTTCCATTATGAGGAAAATACATCACTCGAAAGAGTGAAGGCACCACAACATTCACAACATAGACATAATCAAGCCCAAGTAGCATTTTAAAGTCTAAAGAGTGATCAACCACCATCATATCAATTAATATATTCTTCCCACCTAAAGTGATAGGAAATTGAGGAATAACACCCAAAGATTCACCAAGTCTTCTATAATAAGCTATCAATTGACTATCAGTTGCCAAAAACATTGGAGAACCCAAAGCTTTCCAAGCTGAGGAGACTATAATAATTGTAGAGCATCATTCATCCACCTTAAATTGATAGACATTTGTGGAATTAACTCTAACCTTTATTTGGAAAGGTGCAACAGAAGGAAGATGAAGCTCAATTAGACTATCCCAATCAAAGGAAACACTCCTAGAACTTGGAGGGGGTATGTTCGAAGAGACCGTCATGCCCCCTAAACCAGAATACTATGAACTAGAAATCAAGAAGACTCTATTGTTACACACTTCAACCACCAAAAGAGGAGTGGGATCGACCAGAGATTGCACTGGGTTGACCACTTCATCAAACTATGGTTGATTTGAATGTTGTGAAACCATAACAGGTTTAGGAGTAGAAGAGCATACAAAATTAGACCACAACCTTTGTACCACTGAAATATCAGGGAAAAAATGAGTAAGATGATATCCCTTAAAAATATTACAAGGGAACTTAGGTTTAAATATTTTACACCTGGGTTTCTGATCAATATCAATGCCCCCAACATGACTAGTAGTGGCTGGTGGAGAATTTCCAACATGACTTCCAAAGGTTAGTGGAGGTTCTCCAACATGACTTGTAGAGGTTGGTGACTCTTTTCCATGAGAGATAGGACTTATGCCCCTAGCATGACTTGCAACAGCTGAAGGATCATCTCCAATATGACTAGTAGAGGTTGATGATGATGCATCAAGAGAGCTCTTCTTCTCCTTATTCCTCCTCTTTCTCTTCTTTTTAGATTTATTATTGCAAGATGGAGGAGAAAGAGGAAACCCAAATTTATCTGGCGAAGAGGATGAAGAATTAACACCCTTCTCTTGAAATAAATCATTCATATGAGAAGCTTCAAGAAAATTAAGAATATTTGGAGTGGACCACAACGAAATAGGTAGTCCAACATTTAATCCAGGAATGTTCAAAGTGGCCATCAAGGGGGTACAAACATTCCCAAAGAAAGGAAAAACACAAGGTTCCCCTTTCGAAGGGGTTCCTTGGTTGGCATCCACTGAAATATTTTCCATACCCAACTTATACGTAGATGCCTCCCTTACAGGATAGTTCAAATGACTTTTCAAGGAAGAGAGATGCACAATCAAAACTTCGCCCTTAAGGAGGAAACTCCACAATTTCAGAAGAAAGATCAAGAGCCTTTCAAGACCAGTGGAGTGGTTAGCCAGCCACTTAGAAGCCAAGGTCCAAAGTGATAAGACAAAAATCCACCTAAATCCAACTAAATACAAAGATAAAAGAGCACTCCTCCATAAAGTCCCTACAGATACAACCAAACAAGAAACTCCTAGGTATTTCAGCTCCGGGTTATTAGCATCAGACACCAAAATATAAGAAAGTGAAGATAAGGGAATTCCAAAGATATTTTGGGATAATGAATACCCAGTCCTTCCAGTGAAGGTAACATAAACAATTACGCTTACTTCTAAACAAAATCCTTTGTCGGTGCAAGTACCTGAGCTTCGCAAGGGAACCCTCCAGAAGTACTAATGATATTGATACAACGTCTACCTCAGGTACCATGGGTATTCCCCCCGAAGTAACCTATGTGGTCCCTAGGAAAGGAAAATAAGGTTACTAGTTCGTATCGGAAGTTGGGAGGAATAGTCATGGGAACGAGATCCAACAAGTAGGAGAGGGGGTATCTCTCTTTCCTTGTCTTCACTCATCCTCATGCTTAACTCATGTATTAGAAGAGATTTCTCGGAAAACTTAATGAGACTGGATTTACACTCTTTAATCAACTTCTATGTTTCAGTTTGAAGTGGCCTTAGAGAGTTTACTCTCCAGACACCTATTCCAAGGCCCTAAATTCCCTATAATAGTTTATGTAACTATGACAAAATATAAGTCTATTTAATTTGAAATTAAGCGCTTGATTTTAATTAGTTGTTATTTAGGACATAAGGAAACATAAGTGCAACTGATGGTGTTTTGACTCAAAAGAAATCAATAGAAACCTAGCTACATGAAAATGCAACTTTTTTCTTCAATGAAAAGTGATTTCTACAAAGGTTCTACGAGAAACCTAATAAAGAATTTTTGTTTTAATCAATTTTAAATTCACACATTAAAAAAATAGAAAAAGAGCTAAATGCCTAGAATGCATCTATCCTAATGGATACTAGAATGCTTAAAATTAAAGATCCTACAGATTTCTCTTAAACAAACAAATGTGTTATTTCAAAGATGAAAAGCCAAAAATTGATAAACAAAGAGAAACAAATACTAAGAAGAAGATCTCACAAACACAACAAATTTCAGCTTTAAACAAAGTTTTCACACTTGTTTGAAAACCAAAAATACCAAAAACCAAAACCAAAGAAAAGAAAGGCAATAAACAAAATGTTTTTATCTTTTTCTTTTTTAAGGATAAAGAAAGTTTTGAGAAGACAAAGCAACCAATAAATCCAAGATCAAAATCCAGCACAAAATACTTCAGACTTCACAAGCCATAAGGAATCATCAATATGATAAGACTTAAAGTGAACAGAGAACAAAAAATTGAATAAATTGATCTAAAAAGAAGCATATAGACTTCAACAAGCGAGAAATATTTCAGGAAACCCAAAAAATTTCCAAGTTTGGAACAATACTTCTAAAAAAAACGAAAGGAAACAAATAGGTTAACTTGAAGAATGCAAAGAAAAGTAATGAAAATATTGAATTATAAGCGAACTGAAAATCAATTCACTGCCCAAAAGACAAAAAACAGTCAATCACTTCGTGAACAAAGAGTGAACCCAAAATTTAAACCAAAAAATTCACCAAAATGAAAAATATAGGTTGACAAGGTATTTTCACAAAAAGAGATAGGAAAAATGATAACAACGAGAAACAATAATTTTCTAGACTAATGTTGACTCCAAGAAAGCACTCGAAACGAGGAAAGACCCTTAAAAATTGGGAACAATATTTGAAAAATTCAATATACACGCCTGTACAGAGACAAAATCACGTATATTCGCGACTGTGGCCAAGGAAAATAATGTATATGCAGGTTTCTTTGGAATTAAACGTGTATGTACATGATTGTATGTAATTAAAAGTGTGTATATATCGATCAACAAAGAAAAATTAAAAGTACATGTCTGATCCAAAAGATCAGACTACCTGCCTAGATTGCAAACAAGCCAATGCCATTGGAAAAATCATGAAACCAAATAAAAGTCCCAAATCAAGAGAGAAACAACCCTTATTAGGAAATACAATATTTTATTCCCCAGCGGAGTCGCCAATTCTATTGCGGGAGAAAGCTACCTAGGGTTAGGTTTGAGAACCCTAATAGATCAAAGGGAATCAATCAACAAGAAGCCAATAATCATATAGTCCTAATACATAAACCACTAAAGTCGGCTTAGGAGAAAGTACCTGTAGGTCCTATGTTTGGTGTCATTCATGTAGGGTCCAAATCCTCTATTTCCTCCAAGGATGTTAGACCTGCAGTAAATATCATAGAAGCAAGTATACAACAAGTAGTTCAAAGTATGTGCATGATGTGAATGTTAGATCATTAAACATAAAGATATAAATCACAAATCATAAATTATAAGATCATAACATGAATAATAACATAAGACCATAAAATTCAGGAACGAGATAGAGTTTCTTTATTGATACCAGCAAAAGAATATGGAAGAATACAACCTGATTTGACCATGGCTCTAAGAAAAACCTTCCTTCGAATCCGTCCAACCCAAGCCTCAATAATGATCTCTCAAAAATATACACATGGATGTTATATAATGGAAGATGAACATCACTATGAGGAAAGGAGGGTTTCCTATGACTGGGAGTGCAGGAGGCACAAGGAAACTCAAACTTGCTTAGGGACCAATCGACTATAGTATCAATATCCTATCTCTTCTTCTTCTGTTTAGGCATTCCTATGAGGTGTATATATATCACCCAAAATCAGTTGATTCAGTTAGGCCACAAGCTCCTGTAGGTGGGCTTTCAGTGAAACCCATAAACCCCACCCAAAAGATATGATATTTTATATTTTTTAATATTTTAAATTATATAGACGGATTCTATATGAATGTACCCACGTGTGTACACATTTTTGGAAGGGTAGAATTGCATATGGAATTCAAAACATTGTTTTTAAATAAAGTGATAAAGTATGAAGGGAAATGGATGCCCAGGGCCATAGATTACAAAATCAGAACTACATGAGTACTAAATGATGCTATAACACCTGCATCTACTCACTCTCTCCCTTATTTTCTGGCTATTTTTGTTCTTTCTCTTCAACTTGATTCTGTTTTTTTTCTTCCATCGTTGCAACTTGCCTTTCTTCTTCTTAATGTTTATGTTTCTCCTCCTGTTTTCTCCTCCTTTGTTCTCGTTCTTCCCTCAGTTCTACCTTCTACGCCCTCAGTTCTGCTTCCTAAAAAATGTTCTTTTCTCTGTTTCCCCCACTCTTCTCTCTACTACCTCTACTTCATTTTTTCTTCTGCTACCAAAGCTTCTTGCATGAGGATTGGATCTGCTTTCATCTTGCAACTTTTTTCTCCATCTGTATTGTCTGTAACCTTTATCTTTCCATTATCTAGTACCGATTTACTACCTTCTGTTGTTGCTGCTTTTGAAATTGTTGTCATCTGTGTAGTGGTCTGTGAAGTCCTTGCCATACTGACCAAATCACGCGCTCTGGAGGCATTATAAAAATTCATCCATGGATCCTCCTCTCGCCAATGAAATGTCCCGTTGAGTTGCTGATAAATTTTCGCACAGTGGTTTTCACAAATTTTATGGGGATCATACGGATTAAAGTCTCATGTATCGCAAGCCTCAAAATATCCTTTCCCTCGGTATTCACGACTTTCCAGTTTTTTATCTCGTATAATCCAATTTGCATAGGAAGTGATGGCAAAGGTGATTTCTTCTTCCAATGCAAATTTTCTGACAAACTTGTGGCGAGATGATATGACACTTCTTGCATGACAAGATTATCTTTGGCATACCTTGGAAACACATGCGGCAACTTCTCTCCATTGAACACTCTAATGAAGGTGCCACTTGGTGAGGCAAACTAGTCTACCATCTCTTCTATTTCCTCCATTTATTCACATGACATGCAAGGCGGTTCTTCCTTAAAGATAAAATTTTAAAGCGGGATGATGAAAATTTTAGCTAGTTGTTCCATTACTCCTTGATTTATGCAATCCAAAAGCGTTATATAATAAGTATGCATAATAGTTTCTTATGGTGTCCATGTTCAGTTCATGACAGGAAACTGATTTCGTGCATATATTGCATCCAGTAAGTATGCAGACATATAAGACCTTTCTTGATCTCCCTTGGGGGGATCTTCGGCTTGTGCTACATGGGCTCTCAACTAACGAGGCAACACATCTACCCAATTGAATGACTTCCCCTCATTCACCACCTAGTTCAATAACATTTCCCACCCTTCAAGAAAGGTATCTGTGCTCTATCGATCGTAGATTCTCCAAACTAAGATAACCAAGAGCTGGTAGGCCTTCATGAGAGACTTTGTCTTGTATGAATGGGTGCATGTCTATCGAAGCTTCTATGAATATTTCACCCAGCATTTGAAAATATCTCTTGTGCTCACATAGTTGTGGTGGCATAGAAGAATGAGCCCATGAGATTTATTGGCTCGAGAAACTGATACATGCACTGATAATATTCTGCCATAAAGGTAAAAATCTTATGTTCGCAGGCATTTATCAATTTCAGTATCTTCTCATCAATGTGTAGCATAATCTAGCTGATGACATATGCACATGAGAAGACTATATATCTACATGCAACCCTATGTATTCCTGATTGATGGATGATGAGAAAAACATGTTGGTCCTATAGACAGGCCTCAAGGTTATTTGCTAAAAGAGCTTCATTAAATTTCTTCCATGTTAGTGTTGACTCCTTTTCTATAAAAAGTTGAGTGTCCACATATACTGGCAAGTGTACTGACGTTTTATCAACTGCTTCCCAAATACTACTTTTAGTGGTCTCTTTTGAAGAAACTCTCTTTGGTGCCATGGTAACAATAAATATTGGAGAGAAGTGCTAGAAAAATGTGGTACCTATGGGACATAACGGACACTCATGGAAAGCAAGAACCAGTCTTTATCAAATCCACCTTCAAAGCATGATCAAGAAACAAACCAAGCAACTGATGAGATGGATTGCATAGTTTTCAACAACAAGGGAGATTAGTTGATTGTGAAAACTACACACTACATATTTCCAACAGCCAAGGGTGAAGCCTCAAGCTTGATACTGTGCAATGTGTAGTTAAGCCTGGGAAGTTTATTGAGAGAGATAGTACATTGCACAGTCTTAGTGGCCAAGATGACAAGCTAAGCCTTGTAAATTCAAAATTCACAGTTGAGATAGCTTGTATTGCACACTACGCAGTGCCAGAGGCCAAGCTCTTGGCTTGAGAATTAGGATTGCACAGTGACTAGTTGGGCCAAGTGAAAAACAACCAAGGAAAGTGTAGATCTGCCCGGTGGAGTGTGGAAAATGAGCAGATATAAGTGATGGTGTGGGGTTTAGTGTAGATTTGACTAAGTATGAATGAATCAGTTTAGATCAAGTTCAAAAACTGAAAAAACGGGAAGAAAAGAAAATATGGGAGGAGAGTCGCCGCAATGACGACCTTCAGTGCAAAAACAAAGAAACTAATGTGACACTTGTGAAAGGAAAACAAAAACTTAAAAAAACACTTCTACAAGCTAAAAAAAGTTAAAATTCTGGCATATATGAAGGGAAATAAGCCAAACAACACTCAGAAGAAAACAAAAAAAAAAACGACAAAAGGCGCTAAAAGCGAAACTAACCTGGAAAAGCAACGACGACTGCCTTGAAGGTTCTTTTATCTCCTTGGGAATGCTATAGCTCCAACATCAAATTTGTAAATGAGATTTAGAGTTTTTTATTAAACATATTTGAGAAAATTAGGTTTTATGACGTCCATACATAATATCAAGGGAAAAATGACACTTGGCGGAAGTTTCTAAAAATAGTGAATGTGCCTCCTTCGAGATACCAACATTGGATCCCTATTTTTTAGGGATGATTTTTTCTTTGTTTTATATTTATTTATTTATTTTTGTCTTTTCAGGAAAAACTTTCCATGCACATTGCCTGGATATGGGGAACTGGGAAAATTTGCGGCTTAGTGCACTTCATAGTTTCTGAGCTTAGTGAGGAATTCAATATTTTTTAGGCTCAATTATAGGTTTCCATCCACAACTGTGTAGTTTCTGAGCTCAAGGCTAACTGCCAATATGAACTGCATAATTCCAATCATCAAGGTTGGGCTTGCCCTCATGGATTGCGTAGTTTCTGAAGGCAAGCCCAGAACTGTTGCAAGATCAATTTAGGAGGCTTGATTGTGACTTAGAAAGATCAGTTAAGTGTGACAACAAGTGAACACAAGCACAAATAAATGGATAAGTCTCAATCAAAGTATGGATACTTGATATCAATGTAATATAAGCTCCTGTGGATAGGAAGTAAGGCTCCAAAATCGAAGCATGGGAAACATTTTGGAGGGTGGCTGTAGTTGCTACAACACTAGTGACACACTAGTAGAACTCCAACTCTCTGTATGGATCTTGTCTCATGCAAAATATGTCTAACTCGTCTGGAAGTATTTTTCAGTTCATTGATTACCACAACTTATTCACGCAGTTTGAGTTAAAGGCATAGTCCCTACCATTCTCTTCATCAGTGACACACTAACCAAGCTAAGTCAAATTGAGTTGTTTTGATTGGGGATGAGGAGTATATAAGTGCATAAGTAAAATAAATTTTCAGAGTCTTATTTTTCATCTCTGGTGTTGCTCTGCTGCTAGCAGGCTTAAACAATACCCCAACGGAGTCACTTTAGGAACACACACATTGCTCCATTTTCAATAGGTCTGGACAATACCAAAGTGAAGTCGCTTGCTTCACCTCTCTATGCAGGAAGCCTTTCTTTTTTTTCACACTTTATTTTATGTATTTCATTTTTTTTCATTTTTTATAGAACCGTGCATAAGCACTTATTTATTTCATGGGGCATAAGAGGGATCCTGACTTATTTAGTGCAGAAGAGGTTGTCCCTTCAGAGATGGATGTTTATACACCCTTGAAATACTTGTTAAGGTTTTCCTACCCTCCTTAATCTACTCGACTAAGTTGACAAGGATTAAATAAAAAGATAAAATACCGATTAGAGTAGGCGGTACTAGTTAAATTCAAACATCATGATTTCATTTCGATCTTCTTTGACAAGGAACACATTTTCCATCAAAGTATCATCGAATAAAATAATGCAAGGTTCACGCAAAGAGAGGGAATAGAATGAAAACCAAGCATTGATAGTAATACAAATTCTTCTTGGATTTCACTGTGCTTGCTCAGAAGCCGAACATTGTCTCAAGTGGAAGCTATCATATAACTGAAAATAAATGAGACAAAAGGAAAGAAGCGAAGCGGAAAGAAAATCAAAGTGAAAAAATAAGAAAAGAAAACTACTCCTACTCCTAACCTAAATAAATCATAGGCCAGGTTCAGGTGAAGTGATACTTCCAATGCAGCCACCGACACATTGTTTGGACTATGTAGGTGAGGGAATGCATGTCAAGAAAGATATTCAAGCTTAACAATTAACAAGAAAGACAAGGCAATAAAAAATAGAAATTTCAGAGTTTGAAAGTATGCGTAGAAAAGGAAGAAATAAAAGCGCATGAAAGGAATTATGTGGATGCATCACAGTGTTCAAACACACTACGACGCGTAGACATACAAAATTTTTTTTTGGAACTACGTAAACCGGCGAACATAAAGAAACATGAAAAATTTCATTTTGCAACAGTTCTTGCCACATACAACTCCTCCAATGACTGAGCAATAGGATCATGTAATATATATGGAGGATGCAAAACTTTTAAAACAAATTGATTTTCAATAGGTGCAATAGAGTGATGAGGAGCCTCACAAGATTCAACACTATTATGATTGGAAGCAGAACTTACCTCAAGACTACGAGAACCTAACATAAACATCAACTCAGGTTGAAGTTCCTTGACATCTTAGGGAAGTTTTGACTCATCAGAACATGGATCATCAAATATCAGTGGCTTTGAAATATCAATAGCAGGAGAATCAAAATTTTGACCAAATGAATTGACGAAAAGGCCACGACAACCATGATAAAAAAGCTCGAGATCATAAGCAAAGGCATCCTCATGATCTGATGAATTGTAATGAGGGGAATATTGAAAACTAAAAATTTCACCCTCTATATTTTCAGCAAGATTAAACAAGAGATTGGGGAAATCAAGAAGGGAAGATTCATCCTCTCCGCATTCAGATGAAAAAATGACATTCCACATGTTCTTAGAATAATCAAAAGTATTAATATCATTAGAAACTATTTTTTCACAAGATTGAACAAGGATTATAGAATTGTGGAAAATGTCAGGATAGTGTGGAAGAGGTGTGGAAGGAGAAGAATCATCCTTCATCAAAAATTCTTGTTTAGGTGTAGGATCCTGCACATAATCATCGTAAACTGTTTTGCAAGTTGGATTCTCAACACCAACTCCATCCAATACTTGATCCTCATGAACATCAAGAGAAATATTCGAAACCGGTGAACACAAAAACTCGTAATCCAGAGGATCAGAGGGACTAAAGGATGGAGGATGAGGATACAAGACTTCATCGTAACCATCAGATCTGTAGTCCAAACCTAAGCTGAAATTTAGAGTATGTGGGGTGGGAGGAGATGGTGGTATATCAACAAATGAATTATCAATCTCTCCCATCTCAACGTGCGAAACTAGAGTTGTTTGATGAGAAGGGGATGAAGGGTCACTTGGAACAAAAGCCTTGTTCGTTGAAAATTTAGAAGCTCTAATACCGAGGTATATTGGGAGGGGTTCAAATGATTCAAGTTCGTGTAGATTTTCTGAAATGTGAAAAATATATAGGAATTTTTATACCAATAAATACAAATCAACATCATCTTCAGGAAATTCAAATCATAAATGAATAAAACAATCGTGAAAATCCTAGGTGGATACATCAGGTGCATTTCGCAATTTCAAATTTTTTTGGCACAAAGATTTACGATCGTACATATCAAATGCAATTTTTTTTTTTAAAAGATGCTTGAAAGAGTGTATGGAAGAATTTGGAAATGTGTTACACCAATTCCGTATGCGCCCTTCAAACATGAGAATGAAAAACTTACATCCAACATCCTCACAGTGGATGTTTCATTTTGTGTAGAAAACAAGAAAATGAGTAGTGTGCTTAAATAAGGTTGTTTCACACTCAACATTTAATTTGAGATTTGACAAGTCATCAATGATTCTCATCGACACTTTTAGATTTGTGTGTCTGGAAAATATATCACGGTTATGATTTGGGGAGAATTCATTAGATGAGTGTGGAAATTCAAAACAAACTTTGAGGGATGAACTTGTCATTTGACTCTCCTTCTAGCACCATCAATGTTTATGCTGTTGGACCCACAAACATTAAGGGGATCTCCCCAACATGAATTCCCAATTAGAGCTCACACATTTTGGAGTAGGAGTCCCAATAGTGGGGCGCTAATGATCTGCCTTGGTTGAAAATATGCATAGAGTGGTACATGATGTCTTTGGTGAAAACAAGTGTGTGACCCTGTGGAAAGTCAAGTGTGATGCATGAAGGTTCCAACAAACAAACAGGAAAGGAAGTGCATCCCTTAGAAGGCAGTAATAGTTTGCAGATTGGAATGAACACACGAGCATGATGACATCACATAAACTAACATGCAGAATAGTCCGCAAGTTAGGGTGATGAATTAATACACCAACATGCATCCAAAAAGATTCGTACAAATGAAAACGAAATAGTTCATAAGAATATGCGTAAGTTAAACAACATATATTAAAAATACAACAAGAATAGTCTTACTATATCCAAAACATATGCCTGAAAGCATGTCGGCTTTGATTTTTATTAAAAGTGAAAGTTTCAATCATACATACACCATTCATGAACCACTTGCCCCAACAATGGAATGTGAAGTCAACAACACCTGCTCCTCCAAATAAGTATACTCCCTTTACGTTAGGGAGAAGCCAAGGCTCTCACAAAACTGCCAAGCCCTTCCTAAGCCTAAGCCTAGCCAAAAGCTTGGCTCCCAAAATACCTTTACATGAGTTATGAGGATGTATTTATAAAAAAGGGGGTTGACTCTTCACATGGCCATTTGTGACTATTGGACTCCCCTCATGACTCTTCAACTTCTTTACAAAATGACTCATTAATTTACATTATTACTCTTCACATTCCAATATGAATACTTGGAATTTCACTTTTACAAATAATTACAAATAATATTACATTTTCCACTCATACCCATATGAGAAAAAATGGGGCAGAGACAAATTGACAGCCTAGAAAGACAAAACACTATGATGCTTGAATTTGGGAAAAATCTAGCTCATCAACTTCTACTTTATGCTTCTCGGTCACATACTGATGCCAAGCTCGATACTGTACAATGACATCCCCAAAATGCGTGATGGTTTCTCGATATAAGAGGACTCTAGCCTCCATATCATCTAGGTACAATGATTTGGAACTAGTATTAACTTCTTTCTCACGCAAGAGCAACATTGTTCTGATTTGGACAAGACCACTTATGTAGTTCTGCATGTTTAGTTTGTTAAGTTCCAAATCCTCCTTGGTGGCAATCTGTCTTAGCTACCTCAAGTACTCTTTGATCTCCTTCTTGACTTGATGTTTGTGTTTAGCTTCAGTGAGTGAGTCGACTAATAGGATCTTGTGGGTTTTCACCATGAAATCCAAAATGTTGTATAACTGTACATATGAGGCCTAAATATTCCTTTTGAATGAGGAGAGATGCTTGTTGTTTTGAATTAATATTCGAACTCTTTCTTTCTCGAGCTCTTCCTATGAATTCATATTCTTTACCAAGTTAAGTGGTGCCCCTTTGTATCACATTTTCCATTCTTGAATGGTAGTGGTGGAATTTTGCACATTCTTAAGAGTTTTGACAATTTATTTTCCTTTCTGCTACAAGCCATGCAAGCAGAAAACTGCCTTATGTACAATCATGATCTCCTCATAGAGGTCCTGCATGGTCTCTCCAAGTGTTGATACTTGACAAAGTATCACTGCTCCCATTTCCTCCAAGTACACCTGTGTGGAAGCTACTTCTGTGCTGTTGTGCGGAGATGTTCTATATCTCGCCAAGCGACCTATAAATTATGTACCAATTTCTTATTCTGGGTCGTCAAATAGTGAGTATTTGATCTCGTTGCACCTGTGAAGGCCGACTTTGCTTCGGCAATGCAATTTGGATTCCTGCTGGTGTCTGACACTATCACCCTCTTTGCAGGTGATGCATGATCATATGGAAAACTATTTCTTCACACTTCTACAATATTCTTCTAGAGTTCATCATATGATATATTGTACACATCCATTACCGCATCATCATGAAGAGGAACTATGTCCCCTTCCTCACTCGGGGCTAACTCTATGGCTAGAGGTGGTGGAGACTGAACGGTGACCTATGGTGTGCTGGGAATCAAGTGAATATCATCATCCTATGGCTTCAGTTCCAACTACATGTCTGCAACTTTAATCAATTCTTCAATCTACAGAGCAAGCTCCAGTCCTGCATCTGATCTCTCTCTCTCTCTGTTGTTGGTTGGTTTTGTTCTTTCTCTTTAACTTGCTCCTGCGTTGTTTATTTTTCCATTGCACCTTTCCTTTCTTCTTCTTTCTATCTATGTTTCTCCTCTTGTTCTCTCCCCCTTTATTTCCGTTCTTCCCTCAGTTCTTGTTTTTTTTTCTGATCCCTTAGTTTTTCTTCCTGCAAGCTCTTCTTTTCTCTCTTCCTCCACTTTGCTCTCTTCTACCTCCATTATCCTTTTACTTCTTCTTCCAAAGATGATTTCATGAGGATTGGATCTAATTTCATCTTGCAGCTTTATTCTCCCTCTATATTGCCTGCAACCTTTCTCTTTCCCTTATCTAGTACCAGGTTGTTGCCTTATGCTAATGTTGCTTTTGAATTTGTTGTCGGCTACGGAGTGGCCTGTGAAGTCCTTGCTATATTTTCTAGTTCACGGGGTTTGGAGGAATTTTAACAATTCCCCCGTGGATCCTCCTTTGGCCAATGGAATGTGGTGTTGAGCCATTGAAAGTAAATTCTTGCACAATGGTTTTCAAAATTTTTATGGGGATCATATGGATTAAAGTCTCTCCTACCAAATGAAAACCTCATAATCTCCTTTCCCTCGGTATCTGCAACTTTCAAGTTCTTTATCTCGTATAAACCAATTTTCATAGGAAGGGATGGCCAGGATGATTTATTCTTCCTATGAAAAGCTGCTAACAACCCTATGGTGAGCTGATATGACACTTCTTGCATGACAAGTTTGTTGGTGGCATACCTCGACAACACATGCAGTGACTTCTCTCTACTGAAAATTCTAATGAAGGTGCCACCTGGTGAGGAAAACTAGTCTTTGATCTCTGCTATTTCCTCCATTGATTTACGTGACATGCAAATTGGTTCTTCCTCAAAGATAAATTTGTAAATCAGGATGATGAAATGGTCAGCTAGTTGTTTCATTACTCCTCAATGACTGCAATCCGAAATCATTTTACAATAAATATGCACGAAATTTTCTTATGGTGTTCATGCCCCATTCATGCCAGGAAACTGATTTTGTGCACAAATTTAATCCATTAAGTATGAAAACATATAAAAAATTGATTTCTCGCCCTTGGGGGGTTCTTGAGCTTGTTCTACATTAGATCTCAACTGATGAACCAACAAAGCTGACCAGTTGAACGACTTCCCCTTGTTCACCACCTGGTTCAATATGATTTCCCACCCTTCACGAAATGTCTCTATGATCTCCTGACCGTAGATTCTGCAAGCTAAGATAACAATAGCTGGTATACCTTCCTGAGAAACTTTGTATTGTATGAATGGGTGGTTATCTGTCAAAAATTCGATGGCTCTTTCACCCAACCTTTGAAAATATCTCTTATGCTCACATAGATGTTGGTGGCATATAAGTATGAGTCCATGAGATTTACTGGCTTGGGAAGATGATACATGCAGTGATAACATTCTACAAGAAAGGTAGAAAGCTTCTATCCATTGAAATTTCTCAATGTCATGGTCTTCTCATCAATGCTTGACACAATCCAGTTGATGACATATGCACACAGGAAGGCTGGATATTTGCATGCAACCCTCTGTAGTCCTTACTGTTGGATACTGAGATAAACTTGTTAGTCCTCTAGATCAACCTCGAGGTTATTTGTTGAAAGAGCTTCATTCACTTGTTTCCATGTTAGTATTGAATCCTTTTCTATAAATAGTTGAGTGTTTGCACTGTCAAGCGTACTGGCGTTTTCTCACTTTCTTCCATAGTAATGCTTTCAATGGTATCTTTTAAATCAAATCTCTTTGGTGCCATGGTAACAGTGACTTCTGGAGAGAATTTCTCAACAAATGTGATACCTATGGGATAGAAAAGAAACTCGTGGAAAGCAAACATCAACCTTTAGCAAATCTACCTTCAAAGCATGATCAAGCAGCAATCTGGGAAAATGATGAGAGGGATTGTGCAATTTTCAACAAAAAGGGAGATTGGATAACTATGGGAACTGCACACTGCACAATCCTAGAAGAAAAGGTTAAAGCCCGAGGCTTGAGACTACGCAATGCACAATTCAGTCTGGGAAGTTTACTGGGAGAGACTGTGCATTACACAATCTTATTGACCAAAATGACAAGATGAGCCTTGGAACTGTACAATGTGTAGTTGGTCTAGCCTATAATCACACTTTGTAGTTCTAGAGGAAAGTCTCTTAGCTTGAGCGTTAGGATTATGCAGTCCCCAGTTGGGAAAAGTGAAAACCGACCAAGGAAATTGCAGATATACTTGGTGGAAGTGTGGAAAACAAGAACATCTAAGTGATGGTGTGGGATTGAGTGAAAATACGACTAAGTATGAATGAATTATTGTAGATAAAATGCAAAAATTTAACAAATGGGAAGCAAATCAAATATGGGAGGAGAGTCGCTGCAACGAAGAACATCAATGAAAAAATAAAGAAACCGATGCGACACTTGTGAAAGGAAAGCAAAAATTCTACTAGCTGAAACAAGTGAAAATTATAGCATGCATGAAGAGAAATAAGCCAAACAACACTCACAAGCAAAATGACAAAAAACGACAAAAACAATGACAAAAGGTGATAAAAGTGAAACTCATCCGGAAAAGCAATGACGACTGCACCGAAGTTTCCTTGATATCCTCAGGAATATTAGAGCTCCAAGATCAAATGTGAATATGGTATATAAAGGCATTGAGTAAATATATTTGAGAAAATTAGGTTTTATGACATGCATGCCTAAAATCAAGGAAAAAATGAAACTTGGAAGAAGTTTCTAAAAACAATGAATGTGCCTCCTTCGAGATACTAATATTGGATAACTACTTTTTAGGGATTTTTTTTTCACTTTTTTAGCTTCTTAATTTTTTTATTTTCGAGAAATAATTTCCATGCACATTGCTGGGAAAGATTGCACAATTATGGGGAACTAGGAAAATTTTTGGCTCAGTGCATTGCATAGTTTCTATGCTCGGCGAGGGATTGCGCAATTTCTTGGCTCAGTGCCAGACTACCATCCATGAATGCAAATTTCCTAAGCTCAAGGATGACTTCCAGTTTGAACTATGTAATTCTAATCATCAATTTTGGGCTTGTGCTCATGGATTGCACAGTTTCTGGAGGCAAGCCCATAACTGTTGCAAGGTCAAGTTAGGAGCTTATCTTGTGACTTAGAAAGATCTGTTAAGTGTGAAAAAAAGAAAATACAAGCACAAATAAAAGGATAATTCACAATCAAAGCATGGATACTTGATAGCAGTGAAAGATAAGCTGCTGTGGATAGGAAGTAACACTCTAAAGTCAAAGCATGTGAAAAATTTTGGAGGGTGGTTGTAGCTGCTACAATGTGGACCAAGGCCTCTTTCGATCACAATGTCACCAATTGATCATTCAGCGAAGGGGAGTTAGCCCTTCGCTATGGAAGGGTCCATACATTATTAAGCATTATGGACGGGTCCATACGTTATTAATCATTTCCTCCTGTTGGTGGTGCTGGACCCACCAACATTCAACAGATCTCCCGATATGAAGTCCCAGTCAAGAATGCATATCTTAACATAAAGGTCTGAAAACTTATCTGAGGTTTAACAAGGACCAATGCCTTCTCACAATAGTTATCATAACACCAGTCAGGTCATACCTTCATGAACTAGACATTCATTAATGTAAATGTGATAAGTTCCATACTTAGATCTGTCAAATAACCATGCTTATAAACAACATATAACCAGATAAATACCAAATATATAACAACCAATAAAGCCACAAAACAACAAGTGCATTTACTCATCAAAATCAAGAGAAACTTAGCTCTTATTAAACATATGCAAAAGCCAACCAGTCTCGAGAATTCCATGTACCACCCGACCATAGTTTAGGCTGAAACAAATATTTCTTTCAGCTAATCACCACAGTGCCATATTCCAATCATGAATATGGGATTTCCTGGTATAAATGAATCCATAAACAACCAAGGTAATCTAGAGCTTGAACCACCTCCACCCTCACCATACCATCATCTCACCTAAACCGGTGTCGATATCACAAAACCAAGTTGAGATTGGATTCCTCATAAT
Source organism: Pinus albicaulis (assembly GCA_034641835.2). Lineage (NCBI taxonomy): Eukaryota > Viridiplantae > Streptophyta > Pinopsida > Pinales > Pinaceae > Pinus > Pinus albicaulis. The sequence continues at coordinate 669,366,621 of CM076581.1, forward strand.
TACTTCATCATCCGTTGAGGAATTTTCCTGTCTGCACCCACTTTTTGAGGGATTTCCAAAGAAAAACATATCCACCCCCAACCATTGGGATTTTCCTAAGACCACCTCACCCGGATCCAAAACCTTTCGACAATCCAAAGATCAACCGAGAAAGAATCCCATCACACCATGACTCTCCAGAAATGGAAAGGCAAGGCTAAAACCACTAGAAAAAATGACAAAATCCATGCCACCAAAAACAAACAAATCAAATATACACATGCATATACCACGCATGACAAAACCAGCTAGGAAATCATACAATAAACTTGTTACCTGCAAGTATTTCTGATGAATTTTTTTGATCCAATTTTTCCTTGCTTAATCCTTGATTTCCTTTGATTTATTTCTTTGCTTCTCCTCTTGGTTCTATTCTCCTCTCCGGAACTAATCCTAAAATTGAACTGACAAAAGGCTCAAAATTAATGCTCTGATGTATTTTTATTCTTGATGCATCTTGTTTCTTCATTTTCCTTAATTTCCCTTACATTTCCTCCTCACATGCAACGTGCAACCTTTCACCTTCCTTTTCTCCTATTTTCCTTTATTGTTATAAATAAAATGTCAATTAATGCCCCATACCTTTCTAAAGCCTTTACGATTGCCTTTGCCAATTTCCCCTTAGCCATAAACACATCAAGTGATTCCCACTAGGATATTTTGCCCAACATTCACCTTGGAATACACGTCCCATGACCCTGGTCTTATTTTTCCTTTATTAATTTTATTACACAAAATTTCAACCGAGGGATGTTACAATTAGGTACCCACCTGCAATTTAGCACTCCCTACCATCTACAGATGAACAAGAAAATGGAAAGGTTAAACCAAGTGTTAGAGGATAATTTGAGAATGTATGTCATGCAACAACCTATCAAATGGGAAGAATATCTCCACTTGGTAGAATTTGTGTATAATAATAGCTATAATGCCTATCTAAGAATGAATCTATTTGATGCGTTGTATGGATGAAGATGCAAAACACCCCTTAATTGGAGTTATCCTAAGGATAGGTTGGTGTTTGGGCTATATATCTTGAGAGAAATGGAACATACTATGAAAAAGGTACGGGGAAACTTGAAATTTGTCCAAGACCAACAAAAAACATATGCAAATAAAAGGTTAACTTACTTAAAATTTCAAGTAGGCGATCATGTGTATGTAAAGGTAAAAACAAAAAAAAGAACTTTAATATGGAGAACCTATGAAAAATTGGTTCCCTGATCCCTTGGCCCCTTTGAAATACTTGCTTGATTTGGGCTTGTGGCCTATTAACTAGATTTACAAAGTCATATACACATACACAATGTGTTTCATATCTCTTTGCTACAGAAATAAATACATGACCCTAGGAATACTATTGATTGGCATAATGTTCAAGTAAATAATCAAAATTGACATAATTATATATGTTTCCTTAAATGTCCATTGTTGGAAGCTAATATTTGTCATGATTATTGTGGATGTAGGTCAAACCGAACAGATAATTCTTGGTTGAACCTCTCACATACTAGATTAGATATAAAATATGGTATGGAAGCGATTAATCACTGAGGTTAATGCGCAATGGAAGCACTTCAACCTAGAAGAGGCTAACTAAGAATACAAAACTTTTATATGTGAGGCATATCCCAACCTGTTCTAAGGGCTATTAAGCACAGAGGACAATGTTTTGTTTGAGGGGGGGAAGATGTAGTACCCCCAATAACTTATAAATATTTTTCTTTTTCTTTTCATATATACTTTTTATAGACTGTGGGACCCATGCTAAGGGTCGAGTGTGAACATGTGATGTACATAAATGTCCTTTATGTTTTAATATTAAATAAAAAATTTATATGGTCAGCCATGTGAAATTACAATGGGGAAAATGTGCTAAAGATAATTTCACATCCAGACAATTATAGGACAATTAGAAAATGCCCAAGAAGGGCTATGGGTAGGGGAATTTCCTTCTCGGATTTCCTCTCCCTAGAGATATATTATCTCAATTAGGGAAAAAGGTTGGCTATGGGTGAGAAGCAAAAATCCTAAAGCAACCTCGTTTATTTTGGAGCCTAGTTGGAGGAGGCCCAAAAAAGAAAATGTGTTGAGCTTTAATTTCCTCAAAATAGGACATTGTTAGAGGAAGCTAGGATGCTGCCAAAGTGATCATGTGCTAGACCAGGTGTGGTCAATATCACGAAACTGTCTTGGATGTGAAATTTTTTGGGGGGAGCTCTAGATTTTGGAAACCAATTCTCGTTGGTTGTAAGGAGCATTTTTTTACCCACAATGGTTCTATGGCAGGCCAATTGACTAACCAGATAAATGATGCATGAAAAAGAATGTTTTGTAGATTGTGTCATATGAAAGTTTATGTATATGTTATGTATTACATTGTTGTAAAACTAATTGTTAGGATTGAGCCAGGTTAGTTACCCAGGTAACAACGGAAATGCTTGAAGTCCAGCAACATGTGAGGGTAAAATTTCCGAGCTCTAGTAAATAAGTTTGGAAAGAAGATGACAGGCCCCGATGACAAGTCATGCCAGGCTTTCTAGACTGACTATATATATATATATATATATATACATATACACATACACATACACATATACACATATACATCTATATATATATATATATATATATATATATATATATATATATATATATATATATATATATATATATATATATATATATATATATATATATATATATATATATATCTATGTATATATATATATATATATATATATATATATATATATAGCGAGAGAGAGAGAGAGAGAGAGAGAGAGAGAGAGAGAGATTATTAATTGGCAAAACTCCTATAATTACTTGAGTGTCATGTTACTGTAGAAAGCTAATAATCAAATTCTAACCTACACATTCCCTAAAGAAAACAATGTATAAATATATACTGAATCAAAAAGACTGGTAATGTTATGCTCTAAACCGAGAAGGGTTAGAAATGTTATGATTTTTCGTAAAATTTAAACATTAAAAAAAAAAAAATTGTAAATAAAAAGATATTAAAATTAAATAAACTTAAAAATAACAAAATTAAAACAAAAATAAGTAAAACTATATATATATATATATATATATATATATATATATATATATATATATAAACTAAAACGTAATATTAAAAAAAAACAAAAAAACAAAAAACAAAATATGCCAGTTGGGCGCCATGGGTTGTGACACAACCAGCGAAGTGATGTGTTCTGCCACTATACGAGTCGTGTTGCAACCTCGTGGTGCCCGGATGGTGGAGGGTTGATTCTCGAAATTGACCCTCCATGAGTCAAGATCCAAAATACCACGACACGACCAACAGAGCGTCGGACCCAACACTTCATTGGTCGTGACATGGCCTTGGCACCTAGAGGCTTCCAATTTTTTTTAATCAAAATTTTAATTTTTTTTTGTGATATTTAAAAAAAAAATTATTTTCAAAGTGTTGTTCTTAAATTTTTTTTTCTCTTTTTAAAATTTTAATTGTTATTTTACTTTCTTTGTTTTTATTTTAATTTATTTTATTTTAATTTTTTATTTTTAATTTTTTTGTATTTTTTATATTTTTTTGTATTTTTATTATTTTTATTTTTATTTATCTTAAAAATCCTATTTTCTATTTTTTCAAATAAAAGTAAACAAAAATATTTTTTTCAATAAAATAAGAAAACAGTACAAAAATTATTTGTTTTTCAAAAGAAAATGAAAAACTAGTTTTTCCATTTCAAAATCCTAAAAATTGTCAATTTCCATTAGTTTTTCCATTTCAAAATCCTAAAAATTGTGAATTTCCTTTTCTCTATCCTAAAAACCAACAAATATGGGTTTTTTGGTTTTTTTCAGAATAAACACAATGAACCAAGTCTCTCACTAAATGTCTTTTCGATGACATTGTAGTCCATTCGTAAATTTCTCCAAGCTTTTTAATGAGTGCACCAAAAGATTTGATGTAATGTGAAGAATATAAACAATGAAAGTTATTATATAGCAAAGATTGTGGTATTACTTTAATATTTGTTGAATGTGGGATTAGAATTAAAATGAAGAAAAAAAAATATAGTTAATATTATAGGTTTAAATTAACTTTTGTTAAATGTGGGATATATATATATATATATATATATATATATATCTATATATATATATAAAAATAATTTAATTATCTAGTTAATGTTAAATAATTAAAATAAAAGACTTATTTTATTTTTGAAGGAAAGTATTAAAGAAAAATTTGTGTGGAAATTTTGAATAGAAAATGTAGTCAAAAATTTTGAGAAAATTTTTAGTAGAATGTTTTGAAATAAATTTTGGAGGATAACATTTCAAATGAAACTTTTGGAGGGAAAATTTTCAATGAATATTTTTGGGGGGGGAATTTGGAGTGAATTTTTTCAAGTGAAATTTTTGGCGGGGAACTTTGGAGGAAATTTTTCATCCTCTAAATTATAATTGTCAAAAGAGACTGTACTTGTATCAATTCTTATGATAGTGAAGTTTCTCTTTCTGCAGCATCAACATCTTGTTCACGCAACAACTCTATTCATATTGATGAATATAACAAGAAATATTTAACTGTGAATGGAGACTCAAAATTTTCACTTAGTGAGGATTTTGATGAAAGTATAAGTAACAATATTGATCAAATTAATCAAAAAATTCATAATCTGAAGGATTATGAGTGCACCACTCACAAAGGGAAGGATGAAGAATTTCCTCCAAATGATATTTTTAGAGCCACACAAGAGGATAATGCATTTTCTCTAAGTGAATATTTCAAAGGTGCTGATGATGATAATGAATTTCCTTCGAACGAGGATTTCAAAAGAAAAAATGACGATGATGAAGGTTTCCTCCAAGCAAGGATTTAAAAGGCATAAGCGATGATGATTAATTTCCTCCAAGCAAGGATTTCAAAATCACAAATGATGATGGTGAAGGATTTCCTCTAAGTGAGGATTTAAATGGAAGAAATGAGAACGGTGAAGAATTCCCCCCAAGCGAGGATTTCAAAAGCACTGATGATGATGATGGATTTCCTCCAAGTGAGGATTGGAAAAGAACTGATGATGATGGTGAGGGATTTCCTCTGAGCGAGGATTTCAACAAAGGAAATGAGTACGGTGAAGAATTTCCTCTAAGAAAGTATTTTAAAAGCCCCGATGACGATGATGGATTTCTTTCGAGAAAGGATTTCAAAAGCACAGATGAGTATGGTGAAGGATTTCCTCTAAACAAGGATTTCAAAGGCATAAACAATGATGATGAATTTCCTCCAAGCGAGGATTTCAAAATCATATACGATGATGGTGAATAATTTCCTCTAAGTGGTGATTTCAATGGAAGAAATGAGGATGGTGAAGAATTTTCCTGAGCGAGGATTTAAAAAGCACTAATGATGATGATGGAATTTCTCTAAGCGAGGATTAAAAAATCACATATGATGATGATGAAAAATTTGCTCTGAGCAAGGATTTCAATGGAATAAATGAGGATGGTGAAGAATTTCCTCTAAGTCAGTATTTCAAAATAACCGATGACGATGATGGATTTCCTCCAAAAAAAGGCTTACAAAGCACATACGATGATGATGAAGTATTTCCTCTAAGTGAGGAATTCAATGTAACAGATGAGGATGGTGAAAAAATTCCTCCAAGAAAGAATTTCAAAAGCACATATGAAGATGGTGGAGAATTTCCTTCGAGCAAGGATTTCAAAAGCGCAAATTAGGATGGTGAAGGATTTATACCATGCAAGGATTTTAAAGGCACAATTGATGAGGATGAACATCCTCATGATGTATTTCCTCCAAGCAAGGATTTCAAAGGAACAAATGATGATAATGAAGAATTTCCTACAAGTGAGCATGGTAATGAATATTTTCCAAGCAACGATGGTGACGAATTTCCTGACCATGTTAAGGCTGATCATAGTGAAGATAATATTCCTCATTATGATGATGAAAATTCTTGTAGAAAGGATAATGAAATAATGGAGATGTTGCAAGAAAATATTGTATCTAGGAGTAGGAATAGACATTTTTATATAAGTCCAAGATATTCCAGTTATACAACTTTTCTTCCCACACTGAATGTATTCTCCAATGAATTAGGTTCCAAAAGGAGAACTTCATTTTCAATGTTATTCTTTAAAGTTCCTATGAAGACATCAATCAAGTGTTCTTATGGAATATCGGTTACCTTGATATTAAATCTTTGGAAGTCCTTAATGTGCTTTGTCAACGAACCCTTTTGTTTCAGATTTATCAATTGGCTAAAGGTATTAATTTTTGTATTCTCATAATGTGCTATCAATTCCTATATAAAAATTGGAAAAGTGAAAAGTGATTTACGAGAAAAAAATCCATTGATACCACATAAACCGATTTAGTTCTAAATATAAAGATGCAATACGTACCTTTTGTATGTGTTGCGCATAATTTAGATCAAAGAATTGCTCCATATGTAGTGTTGATGTTACCAAATCATTTCCAACAAACTTCTTCATATCAATATTTAGAATGTGGTTTGTATTCAACCTAAATCTAGAGTCTTTAAAACCATGATTAATATTCTTTATTTTCTCATCTTGAGTTTCATGGAATACCCTGTCAACACTAGGAAGCCTTTCTTGTAGAAACTTTGTCAAACCTTCATTTAAACCATCAATGTCTTTTTTTAAACCTTCCATATTATTTTATATTTCTTCCTTATTTTAATTCATATTATTTTCTATTCCTTCCTTATTTTCATTCATCATCGTTTCCAGTTCATTTTTTGTTGTTCTTTGTGAGAGAAAAATTTATTGCACCTAGTCCCACAATTTCGATATATCATGTTGCATTTATTACTCTTCTTCATGCATCATAGTGGAGATTTGTGAGGGCTTAATGAGTGTAAAAAAAAAATTACTTGGGAGGAATTTTGGAACAAATTAATGATATATGCACTTCATTAGTCCCTTTGAATCACTTCAAACTTATTTTTCAAACAAAATTTATGCAAATTTAAAAATGCACACCTTTTAGAGCTTGATTTTGAGATTTTTTATAAGGTTGATCTTGAAAATATTCTATCTCAATGATTTTGGCCTCCAAATGTCTACAATTGTGTCCTATGGTAGCCCTATATGTCATATTTCATCCCCACCAGTCAGACTAATATTGGATTCTTCAATATTAAGTTATGTCAATTCTCCTCCCATGACAACCTAATTATGGACTGGTTTAGTAGCTCGAACTTGTACTGGATGACACGTGTCACTATTTTAACCTTCTTCCCTAAAAATCGTACCCAAGAAACTATAGTTCATTCAATTTCAGTAAATTTTACGAAATTCAAATCTGATGCTTGAAGAGAAATTTAGGACGATTTTCCCTTGAACACCTTTTTGAGACTAAATTCTGAAGCATGCAGAAATTGTAACTTCCTTCGAAAATATCTCCAAAAATATAGAAAAACAAGGCCTAAAATTGTAACCAAATTTTCATAGATAATTTTCCTTCATGTGTTATCGATTTCACGGTCTGAAGCTTCACACAATATATTATAGTGAAAATTCCATGACGACCTGTTTGAAGTAGAAAAACCCTAGGATCAAAAGCTTTGATACCAAAATTTATCTATAAATATCAATAATAGAACAAAAACATAAGAAAGATATAGATCAATAAATATATAATAAGCCACTTTGAGGGGGAAAACCCCCTTTACATCACATAAATGAACAATTATTAGATAATTCAAATGACAAGACCTCCTTGACATATATAGGTGTCTAAAGGGACAAAATATAATTAGTTCCCACATAACAATAAAAATGTAAAGGCACAACAATAATAATAGTGGGATTCTATGGGGCATAATAATAATGATGTAGACCTACTTTTTGTTGATTTGTATATGGCGAATAAGCCCATTAGGCCACTTTTTAATGAAAATACCAGACCAAAACCACTGCAGTCGAGATTTTTTATATAAATAAATCAAAGGGAAGGCACTAAGACAAACCCAAAATAACCACCACAGTCAAGTATAGATTTTATATAATATCTAAGACTATATTAGAACCACTACAACTGAGTATCATGACAAACACCAAAAGGAGAATAACATGCATGGTGAAGAACATGCATTAAACCCCACAATTTTATTTTTCTATTTATCGATGCTTACAACCTGAGTAACTGTCATGACTAGAGCCTTGCTCTCCTCTATATTTTTGTGTGAATCAAAGTGGACATGTTTTCCTAGGCTTACATCATCCCCGCCCGTCCACAAGGTGCACAAAGGGAAAATCCACAAGAGACAAACTCTCGGACTTTTTTCTCAATCACTGGACCTAGGCTCTGTCAATTGTTGTTTTAATTTATTTTTAAAAAGTGCTCACAACTTTTCCTCTGGGATGAGTTAGTGAAAACCCATGTACATGCCACACAACCCCAACTCGTCTCTGATTATATGGGCTCCCACGTCATCCTAGCTCCAGACAGTCTGATTATTCCCGTGAGTGTGCTCCTCTCATCCTTCTAGGGTAAATCCTCTAACCCAAAGTTGTTAGGTGTATTAGGTAAATTGACTCAAGGTTAGAGTCAAGGTTGACCAAGTTAAACAATCAGGTAGTTTTTGGGCACATGGTATTATGCACCCATTGTTTTTGTCCCATGGTATTGCATGTAATGGAGCCTATAAAATTCTGGGAAGACTTCATTGTAAGTTAGGCCAGGGGGGTGAGTGTTGAAGTCTCACATGGCCGAATTGGTCATGGTTTTGGCCAATGGTTAATGAAATTTCACTGGACGGGTTTTCCCAGTTAAATATTTTGTGCATTGTGTATGTTTTATTGTTGTTGAGTTTATTAATTACTCTCAGTAAATAAGTTAATGTTCTCCGGTAAATTTTTCTTCATTTGGTATCAGAGCCATATTTGGCTTCAAAGGGACGCTTCTATTGCCAAGGGTTTTATTGGCCTGTGAATGGAGATATGATTTGTTGCACTAATGAAAATATGGATCTGGAATGCAAGGGTTTAGAAGAGTTATGGTCATAGGGAAATCCTGGGCTATAGAGATATGAGATCCTAGAAAGGGTCATGGCCATATAAAATCAATGCAGCGATCACATCACTGTTGGATGTGATAAGTGACTCTACTTTTGGGAAAACAGATGAACATTCTCAACTCACCACGTTGAAGAGTAGATGTGAGAGAAATAAGATGTGACCAGGGCATCTCTCGATGTGACCAAAGAGATGGGCGTGAAAAGGAAACAATCATTCCATGCTGAGGAGGAATATCATGACTATGGTAGTCTCGGAGAATACAGAAATGAGGCATGAAATTGTTGGTCACAAGCAGTGTAGCCGAAGCTACGGCATAAGAGCATAACAACATGAGCTGCTAGCAATGTGGGACAAAAAAAATGAGAACAAAAATGTTGCAGGAAAGTCCCAAGAGGATCATGAGGGTAGGAGCAAGCTAGGATGCAGGTCTCGGGGTAGGCACCGAGGCAACCCCGACAGCCTTGCCACTCACGTGCTAGATATTTCCAACAGGTGCGATGCTTGGGAGAGCTTGACCACTTTCATGCGTAGGCATTCTCAGCGAAATCAGGAACCGAGCTGCGTCGTACTTTGAAGGATATTGGAAACCGCATATTTTGGACAAAGAATTGAAACATATGTGTGAATGGAGCGATGGGATAGTGTTTTGTGGTGGCACACAACCCGGAAAACAAAGAGAGAAGGAGATGGTGGAGAGACAAGGTTGGTATAACCATAGGTCTCGTATTTCAGACCTCAACAAAGGAAACCCTGAAACGTTGATTGTGGTATATGGCTTGGTCAATTCGAACCTACAAAGGGAATTATTTCTATCGATTGACAACTTGGTGGTCATTGAGGCAATGGACGAGTTATTGGTCATGCAATCTATGGATATTTTAGTGGCCTTTTTGGAGGAAGCGATGTTGGCCTTGGAAATGATGGGGAAGTCATTGAGACTGAATATGTAGAATTTTTGTAGATGGATTCAATTGGAGCAAGAGAACTTGGATCTATTGGCCACGGTAGGCTCCATGAGTAAGGACAGGAGCATTGATCGAAGGCACGTTGGAATCCTGAGCAGTTAGGTGATGCGCAACCCACCATAGATCAAGGTATTATTTGGAGCTAACAAGAAGTTATGTAGCACTATGTGAATAAGGCCATGCTTATGGAAAGAGATGGAATGGTGAACAACAAGGGTTTGATATTTTTAGGAGAGCATGAGGCTTAGAAGAAGAGAGGATGTGATAGATAAGAAACAATGAAACGAAAAAAAATTATTGTAATGGAGTCAAATTTTATTGCATGTAAATGGGCATACTATTGTAAGACCTAGTATGGCATGCGTACCCGTGGATAATCACTGATAAAGTCTGGGTTAGACCTAGGTGATAGGAGGGATGTCAAGTTAACAACTACCCTGCGTAAAATCTTTGAGGGGGAAAGGGCTAGAGTGAGAGGGGTTATCTCACTTAGCAGTTTTGGCTGGATTTATTCAAGAAACCCTAAGTCAAGTTTAAGGGGGGGATGTTAGGTAAATTGACTCGGGGTTAGGGTCAAGGTTGACCAGGTTAAAAAATCAGATATTTTTGGGGCACATGGTATTGTGCACCCATGTTATTTCATCTAATGGAGCCTATAAAATTTTGGGAAGACTTCATTGTAAGGTAGGCCAGGGAGGTGAGCGGTGAAGGCTCACATGGTCGGATTGGTCATGGTTTTGGCCAATGGTTAATGAAATTCCATTGGATGGATTTTCCCCATAGTTGGGGTTTTTCTTGGTAAAATATTTTGTGCATTGTGTATGTTTTAATGTTTCTGAGTTTATTAATTTCGCTCGAAAAATAAGTTAATATTCTCTGATAAATTTTTCTTCAAGGTGATGGCTTACCCTTGATAGAACTTAGAATTCCTATCTCTCGGTGTTGTTAAATGTCATACTCTCATCATATCTTTAAAAAAACTAAGTGTTACCCATTCCTCCTTTGTATTTGGCTTTGACCTTGTCAATGCTTCAATCTCCTCCATCACTCCGTAACCTCCCACTCGCGCTCTATAAAGCCACTATTTCTTACGTTGATAATTGTTGTTCGCTGCAATAATATATATGAATATATACGAAAACATTAAACAATGATTACATAAGTATTGGTTTATAAATTAAATAAGGTTGCAAAAGTACGGGGTAATTGGAAAATCCCTCTCACACACTTCACTCCACACTTGCTAATTTTATTGATTAAACAAATAATACATAATACATCATAAAATCAGTTCAAATGTACAAAAATAGTATAAAATGGGCCAATTTTGGTAAAATAAAGAAAATTTTCACAATGTTCTAATTTTAATGAATTACATGGAAAGAATTGCAAAATATGTCCTAACAAATCAACTCATTAAGGAACCAACTCCTCTGATAAATAAATATTGACCACTCAGTCAATCGAGATTTTTTTTTTTTTTTTAATGGATGCCCTTGCATCATATTCCCAAAGAACAAAGAATTCATGGGATCCTACCCATGAGGTCTTCAACAATTCTGCCACTTTTCTGTAGTAGTGTTTCATTCAGACAAGTTGCATCAATTGTTGGATGATCTTTCCACTTAACCAAATAATCCTAATATTCCTTGCCCTTGGTTTTCTTCATCAATCTCTTGTCTAAAATCCTCTCTGAATGAAAGGGATATTTTGCTGGTAATTTTTTCTACCACTGAATTGGTTTTTTACACTGTCATATGTTGTTTGTACTTCTTCTGGTTGATACTTGTATAGGTCTACAACATTTAATATGGGAGAAATTCCAATCCTTGGTGGCAACTCTATATCATAAGTATTAGCTAAAAAAATTCCTAAGGATATTATAAGGAACAATTTTATTTAATTTTAATTTATTGTATTATCCTTTAGGAAATATTTCTTTCCTCAAATCTGCCAATACTAAGTCCCCCACTTCAAATTTGTGTTCTCTCCTCTTGAAATTCGCTATAGTTTTATGGTTTTCTTTTAGATAATGTCTCCATTTCTTTAAATCTTATACCACAACAAAAACATATTTGGAATATGGAGTATACTTCCTCCTCTTCATTCAACTTCTCACTAAAATATACTATGGGATTATCCTCCTAGCTTAACACAACACGAAACGCTTCTCCAATAACATCATATTTCACTTGGAAAGTCTTGCTGAATTCTATTAATACCAACACAAGTTGTTATGTAATATTTTTCTTCAATAGTTGAAAGCCATTTTCTTCTTCAACAACCCAATTGAATGGTTGTTTGTCTTTCATATTGTCTCCACAATTGGATCACTCATCCTACTGAAATTTATGATGAACTTCATGTAAAAACTAGCCAAACCATGAAAATTTCTAACTTCAAAAATAGTTTTAGGAGAGGTTCAATCAATAATAGCTTGTACATTCTCGGGATCCATATTTAAACCATCCTTGGATATGGCAAAGCCCAAATATACAAGATTTATTTTGAGGAATGAAAATTCTTTCAGATTGATAAGCAACTTTTCTTGTTGCATCTTCTCTAACACATACCTCAAATGCCTCAAGTGATCTTCTTTGGACTGGTTGTAAACCAATATTTCATCTAAATACACAATTACAAGCATCCCTATGAATTTATTTAACACCTTTTTCATCACTCTCATAAAGGTACTGGGTGCATTTGACAATCTAGATGCCATGGTCAGCCATTCAAAGAACCCATCATTTGTTTTAAAGGTTTTTTTCCACTCATCTCCCTCTCTAATCCTAATATTATGGTAGCCACTCTTGAAATCAATATTAGAGAGACAACTATGTTGGAAATACTGGGGGGGGGGGGGGGGGTGAATCAATATTTATTTTCAATTGTTAATTTTAAAATTTAGATAAGTTATAATTAAAACAAAAAAATAAAAATAAAAATAAGTACTTTTGTTAATCAGGAATAAAATGGACATCAATCCTCTTCTTTACAATAAATTACAATATAGTCTAGGGCTCGAACCCTAGATGAAGAAACTAATCTCCAATCCACTAGGTTCCAACCTGTAGTTTTCTAAGCACTGACTTATACTTCACGAGGCTGCAACCCTATCTTCCAAGGCTCCAACCTTGTCACTATGAGGCACCAAAATCTGGGGGTCCAACCTGGTCTTCTTGAGGAATCCTATCCTCTAGGGCTCCAACTCTATCTTCAATTTGTCAAGATAATTTTAATGATTCTTCAAGGCTCCCAATATCTTCTCCAACCAGCCTTGGCAATATCTTCACCTTCAACATCGTCCTCGAATAATCTCCAAGGCACTTAGCTCATTAATGGACACTTTGTCTTCACATGAAGGTGTCTCCAAAAATCTTCATGTTACCCAAAAAAAATTATCCAAGGTTACCTCATGATTGCTTCAATGGTTCATCATGGTATCCAATAATATCTCCAAGTTCAACTTCTATTATGCTTCCAATTGTATTCAATAAGCTGCTCCAAATGAAGGTGAAATAAATACTCCTCAAGGTGTGATCCAAAAGTGATCTTCAAAATGGTTTCTTTAAAAAAATTCTTCCAACACCAAATTTGTTTCGAGATGGCTTCAAGGCTGCTCAATAAGTCTACTCCAAGAGTTCTCAACAATGCTCAGGAAAATATCCAAAACTTCTTCAAAGCATCTTCTATATTTGCTTTAGAAATGACATGGAAGTTGCTTCACAAGGTACCAAGGTTTTTCTTTCAAGACTAGGGATATGTCTAAAGTTTATAAGGTCAAAGGTATTTACATCACAAGTATGCTCAAGAATGCTTCAAGAGTTTCTTTTAATCAGATTCAAACAATGGCTTGAATTGCATTCTGTTGTGGCCAGCAACAACCCCCCTTCTTATTTAGTATTAGTAATAATACTAAATAAGTGGGGACCCTTAGTTTAAAAAATCTAAGAAATTTTATTGGTGTTTGTTTTTATTTTCAATAAAACTTACTATCATGGACTTAAGGAAATTTCTTTGGAAAATCTTTAAAACTAAACTTAAGTTTATGATAGACTAGAATAAAATCTCTCTTTGAAGGAAACATCGCATTCATTGCAAAAAAGTAGAATATATCTTAAGCAATGCAGAATCTTCAAAATTGCGATACCGCGATCCAATGACATCACACTAAAATGTTTATCGCAAATCGCATATCGCAGAAAAAATATTAACGGATATTATTCATATATTATATTTTGCGATATTGCGATTTCGCGACATTGCGATTCCATGATGTTATTGATTGCGATTTGTGAAAACTGCGATTTGCGATATTGCGATTTTGCGATATTGCAAAGAAAATCGTAGATCACACTATCGCAGATTCTTGAAAGCTCGTTATTCGAAGTAAATATTTTCATAAATTGATATCCGTTATGCGCTTTGATGTCAAATTAATGAATGAATCGTCAATTATTAATGAAAAGGATTTTGTTTTGATTGAAGGGTTATTTCACGATTAAATAATATATTTCATACGCCTTCGGCATTTAAAACTATCTCATCACCTTTCTCACGTCATTATTCTCACTTAATTCGTAAAACTGCAGGCGCGAAGAATAGGAGATTGTACAAAGCAACATTCAGAGCATTATGGGAAAGAAAGAGAAAGCTCCTAGTTCTGGAAAGAAAGAGAAAGTTGCGAGTTCTGAAAATAAAGAGATGGCTTCTTTATACGCAGACACTGCTTGCAACAAGGACTCTGGTATCACCACCTGGGAGGGTATGTTTAGTTTTCTTGAGGAATAAAACCCAAGGGTAATGGATGTTTCAGCTACCGCTGGTTCAAGCAATTCCTCTGAAGCATCTCTTACAGAGCTAGCTTGTTCATTTCTACACCGGATAGGAGCAAGACCAAGAATTCTCCCATATACAGATATGGTCAAATGGGTGCTGGATAGCACTGATATCACAGACAGACAATTCAAAACTCCAGGCCAAGAGCTTATCGGGTCGTTTACTCCAGAAGATTTGAGGCTTATGTATCATTTGCCGAAACCTCAGGCAACTTACAACAAACAATTTATGGAGAAATTTGCAAAGGAAAATGCAAATTTGGCAGAATGCACTAAAGAATGGACCAAAAGAGATGAACCACTGAAGAAAGATAAACACGGTATGTACAATACCGGTTCACTCACCTCTCCATATTGTTTTGCTGCTGCTATGTTATGCAGGCTTTTTGGAAAGCCTGACATTAATAATATTTTGCCTGAATGACTTCCCTTGTTGAATGCTGCTGTTAACACCACCATTGTAGACTGGGCCAAAATATTGTCTGATAATTTAGCCACAGCTATTTTCAATTACCGGTCTAAATGGACTGTGTCTCAGAGGATTTATCCTCCTTTTTATCTATCTGCCTATGTTATGGATTCAATCTGCTTTGTTTCTAAGTTCCCTTTAATGGGTTGGCAATGGACAATTCAAGATCCCTTGCCCATTCATGTCTATCACAAAGAGTTGTGGGAATCAAAATTCATTCCTCATTTTTATAAAATTTTCCATGGCATAATGTTGCCTCTGTACAGAGTGTTGTATAATAAGGATGCTCCAAGGTTGTCTCCTGAAGCAGAGGTAGAAATTCTCCCTGTTGCAAGATGGTTTGGAGAAGAACTGTTCACTTATGTGAGGGTTTTTGGAAGCTTTGCTTCTCCTCATGTTTTTCCCTTATATGTTCTGGATAAACTCATAACTCGGGAAATTTCATATCAAACCTGTGGAGACGGAGGTTTGACAAAAGAATTAAAGGATAAAAAGAAGGCCATTTGGCCACAATTTCCAGTTTCTTGCGGAGCATTTTCATTGTTTGATGTTGGTCACACGTTTAAGGAAGTAAGCAATGTTACATGTTTAAAAGTGTTTAAGTTTCCGAGAAGACTATTTGATCCATATGGTATTGTCAATGATTTCACCACTTTTGTCAAAGTAAGAGTATTCTCCGGAGAAGAAGATCTTTTTGACGATATGTTTCAGGAAAAATGTTCATTTAAAGACATTTTGAATTTAGCTCAAACACGGTTCTCCCCAGAAGAATTTCAAGAGTTTAAAGTATATAGAGAAAGAAGACTGACTACCATTCCTTTAGATAATTTGCGTTTGGAACCCGCAAGGGAACCAACTCCTAGTGTCAGTCTCAGTGGCAGCTCAGACTCAGAGAAATCTAAGTCAAAGTCTGACGAAGAAATTTCTAAACATTCTAAAAAATCTGATCAGGATAAAAGTGAAGGCTCTGTCAAGGATACAGCTCAATCAAAAGAGCTTTCACAACAACAGACTTCAACTACCCCACAATTGATTCTTCCACCTCTCAATGTAAAACAGCCATCCATCAACACTCAGTTAGATAAAGAATGGGAATCATTTAATGATATGATCAATGTTGAAGGACAGAACATACAAACTCCTGTACAAACAGAAAAAGTTTTGGTTACAGAAATAAGTGGCAATGTCACAGAAAAAGAACATATACCCATTACTCCCTCTGCCGAGATTTTACTTAAAATAGAGGAAATTCCTCCTCTGGATATTTTCTACGGCCCGCAATGTAAAGCAGTAGTAAGGAAGCAAAGAAAGAAGAGAAAATTAGATAGTGCGCTCTCTACTGATGCAGAACAATTGGATGTTTTATGGAAAGATCCTACTATAGATCCCACTGAAAATCTTACTAAATTATCTCAGATAACAGGAGCTTATGCCTCCGCAACTATTGACAAAGCATCTGAGGTAAGGCTATTATTAAATGAAAAAGAGGATTAGATACAAGGTCTGCAACAACAATTGCAACAAGCACATGCCAACAGTGAAGCACAGGTGAAATTTGAAAAGTTACAGCAAGAGTTTCAGCAAATGCAAATCGGTTATCAGAAAAGCTTTGCCGAAAAGGAAAAACAAATACATATTATGCAATAAATGCATAAAGAAGACTCCAAGCTTACAGAGTTTATTTCAGAATCTATTTCTTTGAATAATCAATTGCTGCAACAACAAGACATATTATGCTAGAAAATCTCACAGTAGAACTCTTTTTGTCAAGAAAGTGATAAAATCACTAATCATGTCGTAGAAATACAACATGATTATGATTTAAAAAATGAAAGAGTTACTAATTATTTGGCATGGCAAAAGACAGAGGAAGGAAAAAGAGCAGCAACACCAATTATCAATGATAGTCATAAAGAAGTGCTCTTTAGCATTTGGGATGCACAAATCAGAGAGGCAGAAAAAGTGGCAGAGGAAGCAGCTACAGCGGCAAGCAACATCACTGATTGTGTAAATGAGAATTTGCACAAGGTTAATTTAATTTCAGAAACCATTCCAGGATATCTACCACATGCACAGCAATTGCGAACAGAGTGGAAACAGAAAGCGGAAGAGAAGGCAAAATCAATTCAAGAATTGACAAAATTAAACTGGGATTCTTACTGGACCTGTCTAGTAAAACCACACAGTCAATGCAGTACTCTTAATTGCATCATTAATTCTGCTGAGAAGATCGCGCCCACACTTGCTGATTCCGTCTTTTCGGGACAATTGAAATCTGAAGTCGGCCAGCCCCCTCTTCTCAAATCAATGTTGGATGCTTGCAAATTCAAAGACCAGAGTCATAAGTAGTTAGTTGTTAATTTTAATTTTAGATTTAGTGTTAGTTTTACTTTATTTTTGCCTAGAAAAAGGACGGCCATTCAAACCGAATCCTGAATTTTTGTAATAAACTATAATTAGATTTATTTAGTAGTATTTAAACCCTTCTCATGCATTTAGAGAAGGGTCCAGAAATTTGTCAAAAAATTATCCTCAGAATATGCACTTCTGCACCCTTAGAGGAGGTTTTGATGAATCAATGGAACGAGATTTATTGATATCTGTGTCTAATATCTGCTACTGATGTTGCATTTCTGTACTCTTAGTAGATGTTGGATTAGGAGAAGATAAATCATTATTGCTTCTAGCTCATGACTAGAACCAGTTATAAATGGTACTTTTATCTCTTAACTTTTTCTGCTTCTGTGTTAAAAGTGATATTTAAGTTTAGTTATTTATATATTAATGCTTGAATGCTTCAGTTATCATTTGGCACTTTTGTACGGTGATGACTATTTGTTTATGCTTAATGTATGAATAGCTTATTATGCGATATGTTTCTCACAACTGTTTCATCTAACTTTTTATATGAAGTGGTTTATCTTTATTGAATTCTTTTCTTATAGCAGTTGAATGATCTTTATTACCAATTGTTATTCGAAATCATTTTAGATCGCATAAACAAGATTTTATCCCGGGTTTAGTTTAGAATTAGATATTTCTGTTTTAATTAAAATACAATTTGCATATGATTAGATTAGAAATAGCATAAAATCATTTCACTTAGGAACCTTTTTAAAAAAGGAAATATCTATTCTCAACACACACACACAAATTGGGAAACTGGTCCCATTATCCCCAGTCGGACCCACTACACCAAATGGAAAAGGAGCTGCTAACCAAGGTCCGGACCGGGTGGGTATCCCCCTTGTTGTAGACCCGATTTTCGGGGCTTCAACATATTTGGCGCTACAAGGAGGGCCACGAACTATGAATGGCAAGTAAATCTAAATCTAAATACCATTCCGAGAGTAAATTACCCTCACCATCTCCCCCGACTTCTCCATTGCACTCAGAAATTGTAAATCTAGAGCCAGAAGTCACAAGAAGAACAGACACTGCTACAAACCCTGAATTTTCAAAAGAATTTGCTATTGAACCTCCTGAAGTTGAATCTTTGATTCATAAACTTCAGTGATTCTCAATATCACCTCAAAAATCTGATAAATCTCAAGGCAGTGTAACTTCGCAATATAATCTTGCTCATCCTCTTACCAGATTACAGAGTGAAAAGCTTGGAATTCAGCCAACCGAGTTACCTTTACCTACAAGGAAAAGAGCAAGGAAATCATCTAAAGGGTCTGACAGCGAGACTCTTTCTTCATCATCACCCATCTCAACCTCTTCATCACAAATTCAACCGTCCACCCCTCCACTTCAGACTATTGTTCCTCATTCCACTGGAACTTCCACATCACCTTCTCAATCATTTGTAATTGTAATATCTTCATCTTCTCAATCACAGACATCATCTTCTACACTTTCCTCTGTTAGTATTTCAGCGATGGCCCAAATGCCATGGAATAATCCAGGGGCAGTCTTAATGCCTGCACCCTTGAGTCAATTACCAGCCTATCCTGAAAAATGGCTACCTAAGTTTAATCATGAATCAGGCATGTTAGCGGAAGAACATATAAACAATTTTATGCTGTCTATAAATCTCAATGGAGTTATTAATGAAGATGTTGTTGTCCGAATTTTCCCTTATACTCTACAAGGAGCAGCTGGATCATGGTATTTTTCATTACCATCTGGATCCATCACTAGTTGGGATATCGTTCAAGATCAATTTTTGACTAAATTTGGTGATGACGGGTCTACAGCGACTTTGATAAATGATCTGTCTAATCTTAGAGCTGACTCAAAGGAACTTGTCAAGGATTTCAATTCACATTTCAATAAATTGTTAAACAAAATTCCTACTGCTTCCAAGCCTAGCGAAGAGGTCCGAAGTGAATGGTACATTTCTGCTTTACCATCAAACATAGCAATCTTTGTTGATAGGGCTAATAAACCAACTTTAGCAGAAAACATGAAGGAGGCAATAGCGATAGAAAAACGTATCATTGCTTTAGACAAGAAAAATGCGATAGAAGAACGAAAATCCAAGAAATTCACTTTTAAGGAAGATCTCAAGAAAAAACAACCAAAAGATCCATTTGATTTAGAAGGACTACAAAAAGTTTTGAAAACCATGTCTAATGAAATGGTTGATATTAAGAAACAAGTGGCAGAAACATCTTCTAAAAAATCTTTCAAGCCTTTTAGAAGAAATCCTTCAACTGATCCAAAGCCACCAAATGTTATTACTAATGCTGAATCAGAAGAAGAAGAAGAAGAAAC
The DNA here is from genome assembly GCA_034641835.2 of Pinus albicaulis. NCBI lineage: Eukaryota > Viridiplantae > Streptophyta > Pinopsida > Pinales > Pinaceae > Pinus > Pinus albicaulis. The sequence goes on from CM076581.1 coordinate 669,386,720, forward strand.
TGCTACTGAAGAGACTACTGATGAAGAAGAATTTGTAGAAGTATAAGGTATGTGGGATTTCATCCTTCCAGATGAGGAAGATCAAGAAGCATCTCCGGTTAGCACTCGAAATAGAAATCAACTTGATCCTCCTCAATTTACTCCTAAGTCAAAGAGCGCAAGCTCATTGAATAAAGATAAAGTTGCACCCAAGAAAACGACATCTAAAGCAATTCAAACTAGTCCAGTCCAGACAGATTCATCAATTCCATCAAGAACACTGATTGTTCCAGATGAGATGTAGTATAATATCATAGAAGACATGAATAAGACTAGGGCTAACATCACTTTTTATGAATTGAGCAAGTTAAAACACCAACAAAAGGTACTTTTGAAAGAATTACATGTTGTACCAGAAAAACCTTTGTCTGATCCTGTGATTTCTCAAGCTTCCAACGAGATGGGAAGACCTCCAGCTAATACGATCAGTAAAGTTGATCTAGAAAATATCGCTTTAATTGGAGGAAGGTTGAGATCTCATACTCCTCCATTTATTCTTACTTATGAAGTTTTCAATAAAAAATTGCATAATTGTTTAGTGGATTCTGGAGCTTCATCTAACATTTTACCAAAATAAATATGTGCAAAGTTGAACATTCAACCACAAAAATCTGCTGTGCGCATAGTCCAGCTTGATCGATCGCAAGTTGAAGTAATTGGTGAATTAAATTAGGTTACCATAAGATTGTCATCAAACCCAAAGGTATGTCAAGTCATTGATATTTTAGTTGCAAATATTCCAGAATTTTATGGCTTAATTCTTAGTAGAGATTGGTCAGAAAAACTTCATGGATATTTCGCAACTGATTGGTTGCATATGTGGCTTCCTTACAATGGTAAACCAAATCAGATAAAGGTTGAACGAGAAAAACATTAGAAATACATAGTAACAGAATTGGAAGGAGAGAATGAACCAGTTGCATACAGCAGTAATATCATTAGCAATTATTTAGTTGATTCTTTCTTAGGAAATTTCAATGCTCATACTTCACCTTATTTAGAACATTCTGTTTTATCTCAAATAGAAAATTATTCTCAAACATATAATTCTAAATGTATTAATTTTGTAGATACTGCTGTAAATAAAACTTTATTTTGGAAATTATTTTTTGATGGTTCTAAGTCTAATGAAGGAGCAAGAGCAAGATGCGTATTGGTTAGTCCAGAGGGAAACAAAATTATGCTAACTTGCATACTCGAATTCGATTGCACTAATAACACCGCAGAATACGAAGCTTTATTCCAAGGACTATATAAAGCAATCATATTAGACATCAAATATCTACAAGTTTTCGGAGATTCAGAAATTGTAATTAAACAGCTACGCAATACTATACATTGTTTATCAGGTCATTTAAAGCATTATCAATCTTTAGTCCAAGATCTGACTGAACATTTTATAGAATTTAATATTTCATCAATTCCCAGAATTCAGAATGCTAGTTCAGACCTCCTAGCTAATGTAGCTTCCAAGCTCATTCCTGCAGAAGACTTTAGTCATGATCGATTTTCAATTGAATTAATCTTTAGACCCTCGATTCCTGATAACGTTACCAATTGGAGGATTTTCAATGATGATCCTGATATTGTAGATTTTCTCACATCTGAAGGATCTTACACTAATCAGATAATTGATGAAGATCAACATGATAGAAAATTGCTTCAAGATAGCACCAATAATGCTATGCCAAAGTCAGTAGTCAAGTTAGAAGACCTTTATGATTTGAAAGATCGATTTAAAAGATCTACCAATTCAAAATTGCAAAGTTCAACTTTGTATTATGAATTAGTAAATCTAGGAACTGATGCCAAACCACAGAATATCAACCTAGGCCTTGGTCTAGCTCCTGAAGAAAAGTTAGCATATGTTCGTCTTTTGAAACAATATAAAAGTGTCTTTGCTTGGAACTATGATGAACTGAAAACTTATGACACTTATATCATCCAACATACTATCCCAATGATCAATGATGAAAAACCTGTCCAACAGAAGTTGAGAAAGATCCACCCCAATCTAGAAAACCAAATCAAATCTAAACTCAATAAGTTATTGAAAGCCAAGATTATTTTTCACGTTCGACATTCTAAATGGGTTTCCAATATGGTTCCTGTTAGAAAGAAGAACGGAGACATTAGAATTTGCATTGACTTTCGAAATCTTAATAAAGACTGCCAAAAAGATAATTTTCCTTTGCCTCCTATGGAGAAAATATTACAGGCAGTTGCAAGATCAGAATTAATGTCTTTCTTAGATGGTTTCTCTGGATACAATCAAGTGTTGGTCCATCCTGATGATCAATTGAAAACTACATTCAAAACAAAATGGGGCACTTACGCATATCAAAAGATGCCTTTTGGTCTGATCAATGCTGGTGCCACATTTCAGAGAGCGATGGACATTGCTTTCAAGGGATTAGTTAACAAATTAGTGGTAATTTACTTGGATGATATAACTGTATATTCTAAAAATCGAAGCAATCATCTTAGAGATCTGAAGCAGATCTTCCAACGCTGTCAAAGGTATGGAATTTCACTTAATCCAAAAAAGTCCTTTTTTGCATTAAGTGAAGGAAAACTTCTTGGATTTATAGTATCAAAATCTGGAATTCATATTGATCCTGATAGAATCAAGGAAATTTCTGAAATATCTTTACCTCACAACAAAAAAGCTATGCAATCTTTTCTTGGCCAGATTAATTTTGTAAAAAGATTTGTGCCAGATTTTTCGAGAATTGTATCACCTTTGAAAGCAATGATTAAAAATAATGCAAACTTCAAATGGGGCAAAGATGAATATGATGCATTTAATCTGATCAAACAAGCAATTATCAATGCTCCATCTTTAGCAACTCCAAATTTTTCCGATCCTTTTATTTTGTACACATTTGCCTCTAATAAATCTTATGCTGCGATACTCACTCAAGCTAATCAAGACAAGGCAGAAGCCCCAATTTCCTTTTTCAGTTCAAATTTACAGGGAGCTGAATTGAATTATTCAGATGTGGAGAAACAAGCTTATGCTGTTTTCAAAGCAATTAAATATTTCAGACCCTTTCTACTTAAAACCCATACAAAAATCATAGTATCGTTTCTAGTGGTAAGAAATCTTTTAGTTCAAAAAGATGTGGGTGAAAAAAGAGCCAATTGGGTTACTACCTTACAAGAATATGATGTAGAAATCAAACCAGCAAATATTGTAAGAGGTCAAGGATTTTGCAAAATACTAGCTGGAGCATCGCTTATTTCCGAAAAACCTTCTGAGGAGATACAAACGTATGAGGTAAGCCTAAACAATGTTGAATCATTATATGCTGATATCATATTTTATCTGAAGAATGGATATGCTCCCCCAAATCTCGATTACACCAAGAAAAGAGCTCTAAGGTTGAAGGCTAAACAATATCAGCTTGTAAATGATGTTCTTTTTAGAATGAATTATGATTTTGTTCTTCTTAGATGTCTGGAGAAATCTGAAGCTGAAAAAGTCTTGCAGGAACTTCATGATGGGCCAGCAGGAGGACATTATGCTGGAGATGCTACTGCACATAAGATCATTCGTGCAGGATATTACTGGCCCACACTATTTAAAGATTCAAATAACTATGCAAGGAAATGTCAAATTTGTCAAACTGCAGCTGGAAGACAAAAGAAACCATCATTACCATTACAACTAGTCAACATTGAGCAGCCTTTTGATCAATGGGGATTGGACATAATAGGTGAGATCGTTCCACACTCCTCTAAGCAACATAGGTATATCATTACAGCAACTGATTATTTTACGAAATGGGTAGAAGAAGTCCCTCTCAAGACTACTAATGCTGAACATATCATCGAGTTTATAGATCAGTTCATAATCACCAAGTTTGGTTTACCTTCTGCTTTAATGTTTGATAATGCATCATATTTTTCTGGTAATGCTATGACTGAATTTGCACTCAAGAGAGGTTTCAAACTTAAATATTCTACCAATTATTATCCACAGGGAAATGGGTTAGCTGAATCCACTAATAAAAACTTAATCAGAATCATTAAGCGAACCATTGATCAAAATCATAAAAATTGGCATAATTTTTTGATATATGCTTTATGGGCAGATCGAATAACGAAGAAGACCTCTATTGGCACTTCTCCCTTTAATTTAGTTTATGGGAGAGAAGTGGTTCTTCCAACTCATCTAACAATCCATTCTTTAGCCTTAGTCCAATATATTGATGAAGAACCAACTTCTTCTTTACAATTAAGGCAGATGGAAATAATTAAGTTAGAAGAACAACGAGAAAAGGCTAAAGTAACTCATGCTCATCATCAAGCATTAGTTAAAGCTTCTTTTGATTCAAACATGATAACCAGAAAGGATTTTCAGATAGGAGATTTAGTTCTAAAATGGGACAAGGCTCATGAGGAAAAAGGAAAACATACAAAATTTCAACAAATGTGGCTTGGTCTTTTTCAAATTGCAGAGATCATAGGTCCATCTACTTTTATGTTACAGGATTTAACAGGGAAAATAGAATCTTTACCTGTTAATGGACAGATCCTTAAAAAATATTTTCCATAGGAGATCATTCTTCTATTTTGTAGATTAGTTTCCTTTATTTTTGTCATAATAAAACCAGTTGTTAATGGTTACATTTGGAATTAATCAAAAAGATACTAGTTCTCTTTTTAGATTTTATTTCTTCACTTATATAAATAGAATTATTTTCAAAATATTGATCATTATTATCCAAAGATACAGTTAAAATTTTTTAATCTAGAAATGATATTAATTTCAACTTTGAAAATTTTGATGAAAACAACTTTTGGTGAAAGATTGTTTTATATCAGTCCAATGAAAGGTATCAATAACAAAACGAAGGTTCTCTGTAGAAAAGTTCTTTCCAAAAAACTCTATCATTGTCGTCCAGAGCTATCTTAAGGAAACAATGACTTCCTCCCCACATAGTAAATTACAATGTTCAAGGAATAATCCAATGATACACTTTTAACTTAAAGAGTAAGAGGTCTCATCACGAGCCGACTTATCATGATCATAGATATTATAGCTTGCTGAATTTTCCAATACTGCATACCACAACAGGGCAATGACTTAAGATTATTGCAATCAAAAGGCAAGGGGTCTCATCACGAGCCAGCTTGTTCAGCAAAGTTATAAATCAAGTGAATGGCACTGTCATAAATTGGCTACCAAACCAAGACATTGTTCTTTAAGGATAAAAAAAAGAAAATAAAAGCAATAAGTGTGAATATGGATTTCTCTTTGAAAATTGTATATTTTTCTAAGTAGGACACAGGATCATTGCTGGGTAACAGGTAACCTTGTCGAGGCTATAGACGCTTGCTGGCAGCAGTGGCTCTACCTACGACAAATGAGCATATTTAAAACTGATTTACAGAGAAGCCTTTTGTTTTTATCTTTAAAACCAAGTAATGACTGATGTAGATACAAGGACTAGCTTGAGGAAGTGAATAGTCAAAATTTGATCATAGAAAAAATGAAATATCATTCATAGATTGAAGCATAATGTACTTTGTATTTTTATAATAAAGTTTGATTTTCTAAAAAAATTTCTGTTTTGAAAAGTTTAGAAAATTCAAAAGAAAAGCAGAGATAACTGGTTCTTCCAAGTGAATCGCCAATTGTTGTGGCCAACAACAACCTCCCTTCTTATTTAGTATTAGTAATAATACTAAATAAGTGGGGACCCTTAGTTTAAAAAATCTAAGAAATTTTATTGGTGTTTGTTTTTATTTTCAATAAAACTTACTATCATGGACTTAAGGAAATTTCTTTGGAAAATCTTTAAAACTAAACTTAAGTTTATGATAGGCTAGAATAAAATCTCTCTTTGAAGGAAACATCGCATTCATCGCAAAAGAGTAGAATATATCTTAAGCAATGCAGAATCTTCAAAATTGCGATACCGCGATCCAATGACATCACACTAAAATGTTTATCGCAAATCGCATATCGCAGAAAACATATTAATGGATATTATTCATATATTATATTTTGCGATATTTCGATTTCGCGACATTGCGATTCCACGATGTTATTGATTGCGATTTGTGAAAAATGCGATTTGCGATATTGTGATTTTGCGATATTGCAAAGCAAATCGCAGATCGCACTATCGAAGATTCTTGAAAGCTCGTTATTCGAAGTAAATATTTTCATAAATTGATATCCGTTATGCGCTTTGATGTCAAATTAATGAATGAATCATCAATTATTAATGAAAAGGATTTTGTTTTGATCGAAGGGTTATTTCATGATTAAATAATATATTTCATACGCCTTCGGCATTTAAAACTATCCCGTCACATTTCTCATGTCATTATTCTCACTTAATTCGTAAAACTGCAGGCACGAAGAACAGGAGACTATAGAAAGCAAAATTCAGAGCATTATGGGAAAGAAAGAGAAAGCTCCTAGTTCTAGAAAGAAAGAGAAAGCTGTGAGTTCTGAAAATAAAGAGATGGCTTCTTTATACGCAGACACTACTTGCAACAAGGACGCTGGTATCACCACCTAGGAGGGTATGTTTAGTTTGCTTGAGGAAGAAAACCCAAGGGTAATGGATGTTTCAGCTACCGCTGGTTCAAGCAATTCCTCTGAAGCATATCTTACAGAGCTGGCTTGTTCGTTTCTACACCGGATAGCAGCAAGACCAAGAATTCTCCCATATACAGATATGGTCAAATGGGTGCTGGATAGCACTGATATCACAGACATACAGTTCAAAACTCCAGGCCAAGAGCTTATCGGGTCGTTTACTCCAGAAGATTTGAGGCTTATGTATCATTTGCCGAAACCTTAGGCAACTTACAACAAACAATTTATGGAGAAATTTGCAAAGGAAAATGCAAATTTGGCAGAATGCACTAAAGAATGGACCAAAAGAGATGAACCACTGAAGAAATATAAACACGGTATGTATAGTACTGGTTCACTCACCTCTCCATATTGTTTTGCTGCTACTATGTTATGCAGGATTTTTGGAAAGCCTGACATTAATAAGATTTTTCCTGAATGGCTTCCCTTGTTGAATGCTGCTGTTAACGCCACCATTGTAGACTGGGCCAAAATATTGTCTGATAATTTAGCCACAGCTATTTTCAATTACCGGTCTAAACGGACTGTGTCTCAGAGGATTTATCCTCCTTTTTATCTATCTGCCTATGTTATGGATTCAATCTGTTTTGTTTCTAAGTTCCCTTTAATGGGTTGGGAATGGACAATTCAAGATCCCTTGCCCATTCATGTCTATCACAAAGAGTTGTGGGAATCAAAATTCATTCCTCATTTTTATAAAATTTTCCATGGCATAATGTTGCCTCTGTACAGAGTGTTGTATAATAAGGATGCTCCAAGGTTGTCTCCTGAAGCAGAGGTAGACATTCTCCCTGTCGCAAGATGGTTTGGAGAAGAACTGTTCACTTATGTGAGGGTTTTTGGAAGCTTTTCTTCTCCTCATGTTTTGCCTTTATATGTTCCGGATAAACTCATAGCTCCGGAAATCGCATATCAAACCTGTGGAGACGGAGGTTTGATAAAATAATTAAAGGATAAAAAGAAGGCCATTTGGCCACAATTTCCAGTTTACTGCAGAGCATTTTCATTGTTTGATGTTGGTCACGCGTTTAAGGAAGTAAGCAATGTTACATGTTTAAAATTGTTTAAGTTTCCGAGAAGACTATTTGATCCATATGGTATTGTCAAGAATTTCACCACTTTTGTCAAAGTAAGAGTATTCTCTGGAGAAGAAGATCTTTTTGATGATATGTTTCAGGAAAAATGTTCATTTAAAGACATTTTGAATTTAGCTCAAACACGGTTCTCCCCAGAAGAATTTCAAGAGTTTAAAGTATATAGAGAAAGAAGAATGACTACTATTACTTTAGATAATTTGCATTTGGAACCCGCAAGGGAACCAAGTCCTAGTGTCAGTCTTAGTGGCAGCTTAGACTCAGATAAATCTAAGTCAAAGTCTGATGAAGAAATTTCTGAACATTCTAAAAAATCTGATGAGGATAAAAGTGAAGGCTCTGTCAAGGATACAGCTCAATCAAAAGAGCTTTCACAAGAACAGACTTCAACTACCCCACAATTGATTCTTCCACCTCTTAATGTACAACAACCATCCATCAACACTCAGTTAGATAAAGAATGGGAATCATTTAATGATATGATCAATGTTGAAGGACAGAACATACAAACTCCTGTACAAACAACAAAAGTTTTGGTTACAGAAATAAGTGGCAATGTCACAGAAAAAGAACATATACCCATTACTCCCTCTGCCGAGCTTGTACTTAAAATAGAGGAAATTCATCCTCTGGATATTTTCTACAGCCCGCAACATAAAGCAGTAGTAAGGAAGAAAAGAAAGAAAAGAAAATTAGATAGTGCGCTCTCTACTGATGCAGAACAATTGGATGTTTTATGGAAAGATCCTACTACAAATCCCACTGAAAATATTACTAAATTATCTTAGATAATAGGAGCTTATGCCTCCGCAACTATTGACAAAGCATCTGAGGTAAGGCTGTTATTAAATGAAAAAGAGGATCAGATACAAGGTCTGCAACAACAATTGCAACAAGCACATGCCAACAGTAAAGCACAGGTGAAATTTGAAAAGTTACAACAAGAGTTTCAGCAAATGCAAATCGGTTATCAGAAAAGCTTGGTCGAAAAGGAAAAACAAATATAGATTATGCAAGAAATGCATAAAGAAGACCCCAAGCTTACAGAGTTTATTTCAGAATCTATTTCTTTGAATAATCAATTGCTGCAACAGCAAGACATATTATGCCAGAAAATCTCACAGTGGAACTCTTTTTGTCAAGAAAGTGATAAAATCACTAATCATGTCATAGAAATATGACATGATTATGATTTAACAAATGAAAGAGTTACTAATTATTTGGCATGGCAAAATATAGAGGAAGCAAAAAGAGCAGCAACACCAATTATCAATGATAGTCATAAAGAAATGCTCTTTAGCATTTGGGATGCACAGATCAGAGAGGCAGAAAAAGCGGTAGAGGAAGCAGCGACAGCGGCAAGCAACATCACTGATTGTGTAAATGAGAATTTGCACAAGGTTAATTTAATTTCAGAAACCATTCCGGGATATCTACCACGAGCACAGCAATTGCAAACAGAGTGGAAAAAGAAAGCGGAAGAGAAGGAAAAATCAATTCAAGAATTGACAAAATTAAACTGGGATTCTTACTGGACCTGTCTAGTAAAACCACACAGTCAATGCAGTACTCTTAATTGCAACATTAATTCTGCTGAGAAGATCGCGCCCACACTTGCTGATTCCATCTTTTCAGGACAATTGAAATCTGAAGTCGGTCGGCCCCCTCTTCTCAAATCAATGCTGGATGCTCGCAAATTCAAAGACCAGAGTCATAAGTAGTTAGTTGTTAATTTTAATTTTAGATTTAGTGTTAGTTTTATTTTATTTTTTCCTAGAAAAAGGATGGTCATTTAAACCGAATCCTGAATTTTTGTAATAAACTATAATTAGATTTAGTTAGTAGTATTTAAACCCTTCTCATGCATTTAGAGAAGGGTCCAGAAATTTGTCAAAAAATTATCCTCAAAACATACACTTCTGCACCCTCAGAGGAGGTTTTGATGAATCAATGGAACGAGATTTATTGATATATGTGTCTAATATCTGCTACTGATGTTGCATTTCTGTACTCTTAGTAGATGTTGGATTAGGAGAAGATAAATCATTATTGCTTCTAGCTCATGAGTAGAACCAGTTATAAATGGTACTTTTATCTCTTAACTTTTTCTGTTTCTGTGTTAAAAGTGATATTTAAGTTCAGTTATTTATATATTGATGCTTGAATGCTTCAGTTATCACTTGGCACTTTGGTACGGTGATGACTATTTGTTTATGCTTAATGTATGAATAGCTTATTATGCGATATGTTTCTCACAACTGTTTCATCTAACTTTTCATATGAAGTGGTTTATCTTTATTGAATTCTTTTCTTATAGCATTTGAATGATCTTTATTACCAATTGTTATTCGAAATCATTTTAGATCGCATAAAAAATATTTTATCCCGGGTTTAGTTTAGAATTAGATATTTCTGTTTTAATTAGAAAACAATTTGCATATGATTAGATTAGAAATAGCATAAAAGAATTTCACTTAGGAACCTTTTTTAAAAAGGAAATATCTATTCTCAACACACACGCAAATTGGGAAACTGGTCCCATTATCCCCAGTCGGACCCACTACACCAAACGGAAAAGGAGCTGCTAACCAAGGTCCGGACCGGGTGGGTATCCCCCTTGTTGTAGACCCGATTTTAGGGGCTTCAACACATTCAATCCTTCAAGAGTGTCTTCCAAATTTCGCACGAGCTTAGTTCAAGATGTCCATGGATCTGAGCCTAAACTAGGCCTCCTCCACATCACTGTTCTCAACATGGTCGAAGCTCGTATTTTCCTTTATACAAGAATGTGTCACAAATTTGCTGCACAATTGAGCCTTCCATAGATTTTGTGCATTAGTAATCCTCCACATATATAAGTATGAGCCTCCACATGTAAATACAGGTCCAGGGTATTACAATCTTTTGTAGGAGATGACATAGGTCTGAAGATAAGAGGTCAAGAGAAAAAAATCCTTGATCTGAGCTACTCACACACACAAATATTAACCACAGGTCCAGAACTTACTTACAAGCTAACAGGTCCAAGTTCTCTGCAATTTCTACTAATTTGAGGCAAATATTTCGACCTTATGCAATGTTACAGGTCTAAGTTTCTTGAGGGTTCGAGGTATATTCTTCAACAGGTTTTTGTTTGTAGTCCAAACCACCACAATAATATAGACCGAGATTTACAGTTTCGAGATAAAGATGTATTTATTACTACAAATAATCCTCCAAATTTGGTTGTCACAAGTTTTTTTCTTCTGTTCTTAAGTCTAAGCTCTTTAAGGATATTTTAATCACTGAAAATTCCCCAACAGAACTCTTCTTTGATCTCCTCGACCTCCTGTTTATACCTCTTCCTTGTCTCTGAAATCTTCACCGAATTTCTTGTTTGAAATGACATGTTTTGACTTGTATTTATACTTATTTAACCATAAATTAAGGGACACATTTCTTGAAGGTGAATCTGACTTATACAAGTAGGCTTAGGTCAGCCAACATTAAAAATATATATATTTTTTTCAACTTGTAAAATCAATTTCTCTCAATATAGAAGTAGTTAGAGGGCGAGTAATAACTCATTGGAGAGGGGGAAATGTCCTATACTAGATGGTACCATTTTAATCCTTAAACGAGGTCATTTTACCACCAATAAGCTTATTTTTTTGAACTGACATCATAATTTTATTCATGGAATCCTTTAGCATATTTGTTTTTTGGACATTGTTAGGGATTCCTCTAGGATTAAGACATTTATAAGGATTAAGGCTTCCTTAGGGAATCATGAGTCAATAATTTAGGGCTAGGGCTTTATGGTTTTATTTTTTAGCCCTTCAAGTTTATGACATGCAAGAAGAGGGTTTCTTCACATGTATTATTCATTTATTAGGATTAGGGAATATTCAAAGCCCTCATGGGAATATAGGGCTTCATTCATTCATGTTATGGATTTTAGGACTTTATACATTTATGCTTGCATCATTATACGGAAAACCACCTAAGATTTCATGTAGCTAAGAAATGTTCCTAGGAGGGTTTCATGGAAAAGGCTCCTCCATTCATCATTAGATCATGCAACATTAGATTAGGGATTTGTCATCTAGGGAATTTCATCATCTCATGGTTAGGGTACCCTCTTAGGTTTTGCATAATGAGGCTAGGCTTATTCACGTATCACAAGAATATTTTCCATCTCAACAATGCCATATTGAGATCAATGAAAACTTTGACCAAAAATCCCCCCCTTTGTCATTGATGGAAATATTCTTGCCATTTCAACAATTTCTCCCCCTTTGACATCAATGGAAAATGGGGTGCCCAAGTACCCCCCCTATCAAGTTGCCTCTTGACATGCTACTCCATCTTATTTTCTTCCTTTATTCATTAATTATAGTACTCCATAATAGATATGATGCTCCCCTTGTCATTATGCTTTTCTTTAATGTACTTGCTCCCCCTAAGACTCTGCATGCCTTCATGGAAATGGATGATGTAGATGATCATCCAACTCCTCCTGCCTGCATAAACTCCTATAGCTCTTATTTTTTATCAAGAAATACTGCTTCCTTGTGATCAAGTAGAAGACATCTTCAACAATGGTCTATCAAGAGATATGTCATGATTGTTCACGTGTGACTCATCAAGGGTTTCATAGGGCTCTTCACATATAACTTATGCAAGAATGGTCAAGAATCACAAGTTCCCCCTAACTATATGGATGGTCTCCTTTTTGGCAGAGTCTCATCATCAAAACTTGGAATATCATATCTGCCAAATATTTCTTCATCAAATCAACAACATGTGTTGTTGGCTTGAGTATTCAAGAGACTTTCAGGTCTACTTTGCTTCCTTCTCCATACTTTTGTAACTTTATTTTTTAGCTTGGTATTCATGGTTTTAGCTTGTTTAGGGACCCAATTCAAGCTACAATTATGAGCCATATATCCAATGTTATTAAATTTAAACCACTCCATCTTGTTCATGAATGAGGAATCATGAATTCTTCTTGCAAATTTTCTTCTAGGGAGCTGATAAGGACCATTACATTTTTCCTTGTGGTATGCCATACAATCCTTTTCCATGTGCCAAAAATTTGTACAAGAATAGAAATAACCAAAAAAATTACTTTGGTACTTGGGAGATGGAGATTATCTTGATGTATTTCTGAAGTATTTTTTCCTTGGGATTATTTGATGATATCCATTGTCTCTTGCATCATTGATACCTTCTGCAGAGTATTGCCTTAATGTACTTCAAAGGTCATTTGCCTTAAAATCCTTTGGTAAAATTTTTTTCCTCTTGAATTATCGATATCATCTGCAGATATTTTTGGAGTAGGGTTTCTTTAAATGATATCTTGACTCTTATCCTTGATTTTGCTGGAACTAGGGGCATCAATATTTCTTCCGAGATTTTCCACATCCTTGTTGTTTGAAACATTAAGCTTTGCATCATTTTTTTTTTGAGGGTTCATATGCATATCCAAGACCTCATTTATCGAGGAGATATATTTGATAACTTATAATTCAATCTATGGTTTGAGAGATCTTTAGACTCTTGTTCAGATGATCAAATTATTTCTTTATGAGCTCAATTTCTTCTTTCATCATCTTGCATTCTTCATCCTTATTTGCTAGATGATTCTCCATTTCATCCTTCATTCTTGTTACTTCACATGACTGGACCTTAACTGAGATTATATATGATTTTAATTTGAAGATATCTTCATCGTTTTCTTCTAGTTGGCATGTCATGGCATTTCTTTCCTTTTCTGCTTCATCGACTTGTACTTCCAGGAGGGCCAAAACTTCCATCACCCTTTCATCTCCTTGTTCTTGTTTCTTTGCTTCTTCCAACTGGGATTTAAGGGAGGAGACATATTCCTGGTATTGACCAATTTTTATTTCAAGTTTGTTCAGTCTTCATGTCTTTGTTCAATATGGTTTGATAAATTCTCTTCCCTTCCTCTTGCTTTGTCCAATTCATTTGTCATGAATACGAATTATTCATGATGCCTTTTCTTGTTTTGATGAAGTTATTCCTTAAGCTTGGTGAGCACCTTATCTCTTTATTGTACTTGAAGCTTAAGTAGTTAAACTTTCTCCCTTGTCTTGTTAAGTTCATGGTCACCATTTTGTGCTTGCTTCTTAAGCTCCTCATTTTCCTTTTTCAAACTCCTATTCTCTTCTAGTGCAGCTACAAGTTTTTCCTTGAGATATTTTTTGAGTTCATCTTCAATTTCTTCATATTCTAAGCACTCCTTGGTCTTGGTGTCTTCATTCTTATTTTCAGCTTCCTTAATGGGTTCTAGATTTACTTCTTTCTTTCCATCATCTTCTTGACTAGAGGTCATGGTCGATTCTCCTTTTGAGTAAATATCCTGAAGTTTGTCCAACATGCCTTTTTCGATGAAAACTTTTCCACTTTGGCCTTTATAGGATCTGGTAGTCCAATCAAGATTTATTTTTTCATTTTTTCATTATGTTCCCTGGATTCTTCTTCCATCGTGCTTTTAGTAATCATTGATTCCCATACTTCAACATCTTGATCCATTAAGAATAATTTCATTCTACCCTTCCATACCTCAAAATTTTTTCCATTCAACATAGGGGTTTTCCAATTTGGTTTTCATATGAATTATTAACTAAGGAAGATAAATATTTAGAAGGATTGGAGGCTTTCTTCCTTTGATTTTCAATTTGAGTTATAAGGATCTACCTTTAAGATCTTAGCCTTATGAGTGAAGGTACTAGCTCTGATACCAATTGTTGGAAATACTAGGGGGGGGGGGAGGGTGAATCAATATTTATTTTCAATTACTACTTTTAGGATTTAGATCACTTATAATTAGAGTGAAAAATGAACAAAAATAATAAATACTTTTATTGGTCAGGAATAATGAGGATTTAAATCCTCTTATTTAAAATAAATCAAGTAAAATATAATGTAGGGCTCCAACCCTACATGAAGACATCAATCTCAAAGCCACCAAGCTCCAACATGTACTTTTCCAAGCACCGACTGGACTTGATGAGGCTCCCACCTCTAGGGCTCCAACCCTATCTTCCAAGGCTCCAACCTTGTCACTATGAGGCACCAACCTCTAGGGCTCAAACCGTATCTATGGTACAGGATTCAACCCGATATTCTTGAGGAATCCTATCCTCTAGGGCTCCAACCCTATATTCAATTCATGAAGATAAGTTTAATCATTCTTCAAGGCTCCCAATATCTTCTACAAATAGCCCAGGAAATATCTTCACCTTCAGCACTTCCCTCAAACGATCTCCAAAGAACTTAGATCATCAATGAAAACGTATTCTTCAGATGAAGGTGTCTACAAAACTCTTCATGTTACCCAAACAAAATTAACCAAGTTTACCTCGTGATGGTTTCAATGATGCATCATGGTCTCCAATGATATCTCCAAGGTCAGATTCTATTATGCTTCCAATTTTCTTCAATAAGCTGCTCCAAATGAAGGTAAAATCAATAATCCTCAAGGTTTTCTCCAAAACTGATCTTCAAAATGGTGCCTTTAAAACAATGCGTCCAACACTAAATTTGTTTCGAGTTGGATTGTAGGCTGCTCAAGAATACTGCTCCAAGAGTTCTCAACAATGCTCAAGAAAATTCCCAAAACTTCTTCAAAATATCTTCTATATTTTCTTTAGAAATGACAAGGAAGATACTTCACAAGATACCAAGGCTATTCTTTCAAGACTAAGGATATGTCTACAATTTCTAAGGTAAAATGTCTTTACATCACAAGTATGTTCAAGATTGATTCAAGAGTGTCTTTAAATCAGTTTCAAACAATGGGTTCAAGTGCATTCAATCCTTCAATATTGTCTTCAAAATTTCACATGAGTTTACTTCAATATGTCCACAAATCAGAGCCTAAACTAGGCCTCCTACACAACATTGTTCTCAACACTGGTCCAAGCTTTTATTTTCATTTACACAAGAACGTGTCACAATTTTTTACACAAATGAGCCTTTCACAGATTTTATGTATTACCAATCCTCCACAGATATAAGTCTGAGCCTCCACATGTAATTACATGTCTGGGGTATTACATTCTTCTATAGGATATGACACAGGCCCGAAGGTCTGAGCTCAAGTGAAAACAATCATTGATCTGAGCTACTCACACACACAAATAGTGACCATAGGTCTATAGCTTCCTTACAAGCTAACAGGTTTGAGTTCTCTGTAATTTCTACTGATCTGAGGAAAATATTCTGACCCTTTGCAATGTTACAAGTCTGAGCTCCCTAAGGTTCTAAGGTATATTCTTCAACAGGTTGTTGTTTGTAGTCTGAGCCACCACATGAATATAGACTGAGATTTACAGTTCCGAGATAAAGAGATATATTACTACAAATAATCCTCCAAAGGTGGTTGTCATAAGTTTTTTTCTTCTGTTCTTAAGTCTGATCTCTTTAAGGATATTTTAATCACTAAAAATTCCCCAACATAATTCTTCTTTGATCTCCTCGGCCTCCTGTTTATACCTCTTCCTTGTCTCTAAAATATTCACCAAATTTCTCGTTTGAAATCAAGTGTTTTGACTTTTATTTTTACTGATTTGACCATAAATGAAGGGACACATCTCTTTTTGGTGAATCTGACTTATACAAGTAGGCTTAGGTCGACCAACATTAAAAATACATTTTTTTCAACTTGTAAAATCAATTTCTCTCAATTTAGAAGGAGTTAGAGGGTGAGTAATAGCTCATTAGAAAGGGGAAAATGTACTCTACAATATGGTGCCATTTTAGTCCTTAAATGGGGTCTTTTACAACCAAAAAAATTATTTTTGTGAACTATCATCATAATTTTATTCATGGTAGCCTTTATGATATTTTTGTTTTCGACAATGTTAGGGCTTCCTCTAGGATTAAGACATTTATAAGGATTAACGATTCATTAGGGCATCATGAATAAAACATTTAGGAATAGGGCTTTAGGATTTTATATTTTGGGTATTCAAGTTTATGACATGCAAGAAGAGGGCTTCTTCACATGTTTTCTTCACTTATTAGGATTTAAGCATCTTCAAAGCCATCATGGGCATCTAGGGATTCATGCATTCATGCTATGTATTTTACAACTTTATACATTTATGTTTGTATCATTCTAGGGAAAGTCCTATAAGGTTTCATGTAGCTAATAAATGTGCCTAGGAGGGTTTCATGGAAAAGTATCATTCATTCATCATTAGGTCATGCATCATTAGATTAGGGAATTTTCATCTAGGGAATTTGCATCATCTCATCCATATGGGACCCTCTTAGGTTTTAAATAATGAGGCTAGGGTTATTCATGTATCACAAGAATATTTTCCATCTCAACAATTCCATATTGACATCAATGACAACTTTTACCAACAAACTACCACTCAAACAGTCCAATAGGTCATTTATCTGAGGTAAATTAAATATATAAATGATTGTGATATTTTTCAATGATCTGGAATCTATACACATGTGCCATATTTCTTAGGACTCAACATTGTTGGTGTTGTACATGGACTAAGGCTTTATTTGATTAAGCCTTTAACTAACATCTCATACACTTGCTTCCTGATTTCTTCATTTTCCTAAGGGATCATCTTATATGCAGCCTTATTTCATATACTTTCTCTTAGTATCAAGTCAATATGATGACTAATACTCATCATAGGTGGAAACTCATTAGGAAAGTCATCCACTACAATATCACTATACTCATTAAACATATTTCAAATTTCAAAAGGAAAATCATTTACATTAGTGGAAGTAATAATTACCATAGGTTTACACACTAAAGAAAAAATCTCCTCGTCATCTTTCATTTGATGCAAAAATTCTTTCCTTCCAAACAAAAATGCCTTGGAATCACTACTCTATATTGTTTCCTCTCATTACAAAGGAAACAAGGAATGGTTGACGCCATCCTTTTGAATATGTAGATATTATTCTTCCCATCATGTAAAACACCTCTAACAAACTACCGCGGTCTAACAAATATAATATGACACACATCCATGGGCATAATATCACACATGATTTTATCCTTGTAGCTGCATATCTACAACTCTAATTCACATTGTTCATTTACCAACAATTGATGACCTTTGTGAAGCCATGAAACCTTATAAGGTTTTTATGCTTCCTCTTCTTCAATTTAAATTTCTCCACCACTTCTATAGACACTAATTTGTTCATTGTATCACTATCAATCACCATCTTGCAACAATTCCCTTGGACCTTGCAAGCAATCCTAAACAATTCGTTCCTATAAGTTGTATCAAAAACTTCCTTCTCTAGTTTCAATAGAATTTTCTTAACTAACATGGATTCTCTTGTCTCTAGTACATTTTTTTCCTCTGGTACATTTGGCTCCTCTTCTTATGTTGCAGAAACAACAAAAATTATCTAGCCTACTTCTTTATTTTCTATACATTCGTATGCCATGTGTCCAAGATTGCCACACTTGTAGCAACATATATCTCTTCATGTGCATCTTTCTTTTCCTCTGGAAAGGGATATTCAACCTCTAAAGCCTCCCTCTTATTTTGATTTTGGACTTGAGAAATTAGCTCCTTCTTTCTGTGGTGTATATTTTCCTTTGGTTGATTGTTTTCCTCTACCTATAACAATAATTTTTCCTTTTCCACACTACTTCCGTGCAAGCTTCTCCCCAACCTTCAAAGCTAGTCGGTATGCCTCTTATATTTTTATAGGTGACAACACATTGATTTCATCTTGGATATATAATCTAAGACCATTAATCTATCTGGTTGTCTTCTTTATAGACTCCTCTACATATCCAATTTTGATTTTCACCTTGTATAATTATTTTGTGTACTCTCTCATAGTCATCAATTTTTACTTTATATTTTGCATATGTTTGAATAAAATGAGTTGACAATATTTTGGAAAAAAACAAATCTTTGAGAATTGCTACCGTTGTTCCCCAACGCTTAATCTTCAATTTATTCTTCCTTCTTCTTTCAGCCTATACACCATCCCACCATAAAGTTGCATGTCCATTAAATTTGGTAACAACAACTTGACCTTCTTCTCCTCTTTCATCTCTTCATACTCAAAGAATCTGTCCATATTTGTAGCCAGTCTATGAGCTCCTCTGGATTCATTATACCAGTGTAAGAAGATATATATAGTTTCACCTTCATAACAAATCCTAGAACCATTTTCAATATTCTGGCTTCTACAAGATCTTCAATTTTTTATTCCTCTAGAGATTCTTCTTCTTCCTCACTTAGATCTCCAACTTTAGGTTCTTTATGCTAGTCGATTTCCATGGCTATGGTTATTTTTTCCAATTGTTGCATATCTCTCATCATTTTGACATTAGCTACAACTATTTTTCCTCTCCGACCTCCTCTAGCACCTCATCCAACTTTGTGCACCATCATCAACTTTTTGTTGTTGGAGAATATGCAGGATCTACTCTAATATCATCTTATGCAAGCCTTCTTTATATTAAATTTTTTATTTTTGCTAAGCCCAATATGCCACTTTTTAATGTCAATACCAAACCAGACCCACTACAACTGATATTTTTTATATAAATAAATCAAAAGGAAGGCACTAAGGAAAACCAAGAACCACTGTAGGCAAGCCTAGATTATATATAATATCCAAGTTTACAACAAAATTTTCGCAACTAAATAAATAGAAAAACACCAAAAGGAGGGGCTTACCTTTATTCAAATCATGGATTAAGTTTTATAATAGGAATCAACCCCCGTAGTTTTATTTTTCTAGCTCTGGGTACTTGCAACACGACCACCTCACGTGACCAAAGCCT
Source organism: Pinus albicaulis (assembly GCA_034641835.2). Classification (NCBI taxonomy): domain Eukaryota; kingdom Viridiplantae; phylum Streptophyta; class Pinopsida; order Pinales; family Pinaceae; genus Pinus; species Pinus albicaulis. Next base: position 669,406,278 of record CM076581.1, read on the forward strand.
TGCTCTCATTCATATTGGTGCATGAATAAAAGTGTACATGTTGTCTCGAGCTTATGTCATCCCATCCCATCCACAAGGTGTGCAAATGGAAAATCCTCGGAGACAAACTCTGGGACTTCTCTGTAAATTCCTGAGACTGGGCTCTATCAATTGCCGAGGTCGGTTGGTTTTAAAAAGTGCTCACACCTTCGCCTCTATGATGAGTCAGCATGGTCGCACTTACACACCACACAATATTGGATGGTATCTAATTGGCTAAGCTCCCACGTCATCCCGAATCTAGTCAACCATACTACTATTTTGAGTGTGCTCCTCTCATCCTTCCAGGTTAAACCCTCCAGCTCTAATTTGTTTGGTGATATCTTCCCCTTGACAGAGATTTGAATTCCCATCTATGGTGCTATCAAATTTCAGCCTCCTGTTGGATCTAAAAAAAGCTAAGTGTTTCCCCTTCCTCTTATGTTTTTTGCTACGACCCTGTCAATGCTTCAAGCTCCTATGTCGCCCCTACAACCTCCCACTCGCGCTCTATACAACCACTCCTACTTATGTTGATAATTGAACTTCACTACAATTATTTATATATATATATATATATATGAAAATAATAAATAGTGATTACAAAAGGAATGATTTAGAAATTAAACAAGGTTGCAGAAGGATTGGTTAATTGGAAAATCCCTTTCGCATACTCCACTCCACACTTGCTTATTTTATTAATTCGATAAATAATACATCATAAAGTATACAATAGGTCCATATCCACAAGGATAGGATCAAATGGGCTAATTTTGGGAAAATAAAACAAATTTCACTATTTTTCTAAGTTTAATGAATTACCAAGAAAGCAAAACAAAGTATATCCTAACAAATACAATCATTGAGGAACCAACTCCTCTAGTAAAGAAATTTTGACCTCTCAATCAATTAGGTTTGTCTTTATTTTTTACAGATGCCCCTACATCAAATAAAAATATGGGGGATACACTATTATTATAGGGACCGAAAAGAACTTGAATAGAATTAATTCTTTGTTGAATAAAACTGCATTGTAGTGTCTCTTTTGCAATGGCTATGCAAATTCTTCCTTTTTGTAGGAAACTTGCTAGTGTTATACCTACTCATCATGTACAACAGAAATAATTAAGTAATGTAGTATAAACAAATAAAAATTAAAAGCAAAATATTGAAATTCAATTTTATATCATAAAACTTACCCGAACCTAATAACAAATCCAAAATCCAATCTCCTTCATTTGGATATAGATCTATAAGATAATAAATCAATGCCTATGGTTTTTGATAAATGTAACTATTTTTAATTTTACATATTTTTCATCATATATTAGTTTTCTTACAACAACATCATGAACTAGTATGCAACATGTATGAACTCACAATCACTTATAATTGGTTGATCTTCAAAACTAATAAGATTTGGATTTTTCCTATAACATGAAATAGTAAAAATTAAATTAACTTACATAAATAAATTTCTTTAACATTAATCAAACATACAATCTCAATGTATTACCATGTAAGTTGCATACCTGAGTTTGATTTCCCTTGAAGCTTGATAATATCAATCCAGATTGTGTGTAAGAATGAAATGTCACAAATCTTCGAAGTTGTGATGTTGTGACTTCTTGAAATCTTGTAACCACTTTATTAACATCTGGATAACTATAAGGCTCACTATCATATCAAATGTTTGGGAAATTGGAACCATGATGGATATCTGCAATAAATAGGGAATATTCCCTTTTAGGTATGAGATTTGTAACGTCTAATATTTAAGAGAGGAAATTACTGAGAGGGGGGGGGTGAATTAGTAATTTAACATTCTTTACTTTTGTTCGTTTTTCTTTATTATTCAACTAATATTTTATGTTCATGTTAAATTGAATTCATTTTGTAGGTGTCATGAAGAGAGTTTTCAAATTACTTATCAAGAGTTCAATGTCATTCTCATAGCATTCATAATCAGCATACAAGGACACAAGATATGAGTGGAAACCCTGAAGGGAGAAAACCATGAATATTAGGCTGAAAGTGATGTGAAGGCATGTTGCTACTCATTATATTAGAACTTTTGTAGGCTCCAACTTACAAGAGCCTACTACCTCCAAGGAAGCTCCAACTCCCATAAATTTTCTGTAGGCTACAACCCAGAGGACACTCCTACCTCAACAGGGAACAACATGTTACTCTTCGAACTATAACATACAAGAGGAAAAAAATTTCTCACTTAGAACATCAAGCTTCATATTCTAGTTACCTCATAGACCATTATGCTATCAAATTCATTTCTGAATTTTTTATCCTCTTCCATCTTATCTTCCTCTTCTGTTTTTGTCCATTAATGTCTTCCTACAAAAAATCTCGTTCCTTCACTTTAAAAAAAAACCAAAAAGATTCGTCTCTTTGTTGTGCCTTTTGTAAGAAAGCCTCCTTGGTTGTTTGTCTTCCTTGTAGAATATGAAGTGAAGCATTGTCTCTTGGGCTTCCAAAAGAAAACTACTCTCTTACTTTATGTTATTTTTGATAATATTTGTAATAGAAAAAGATATTGTAACATCTCAATCAGAAATGATTACAAGTGACAAATCAGACTTGTATTCTCTACATTTTATGTATAATGAAATATATGAATTTCATCTTTTCCTGAATATAATATGTCCTTATTGATAGTTTTTAGCCTTCATATTGATTAGCATAGCCTTTTCACTTCACATAACTTTCAGCCTTTTGTAAAATAAAACTCAAGATACATTAACATAATTTCAATTAATGACATCAATGCCAATATTTCCAACAATCTCCCCCTTTGGCATTGATGGCAATCCTTTTGTCCTCGACCTTTCATTTTGAGAAATGTAATCCTTAATATGATTACATTACCTCCCCCTTTGACATCAATGACGAGGGTGTTACACATTTTTTAGTGTAGTTTCCATCATTGTATTAATGCTTCCTAATGTACAATGAACATTATTGCTCTCTAAGTTCTTCATAACCATTGTTCATTCTATCATTCTGTTATTGAATGAATTCCACTTCATATGGCTTGTTGGGGCTTATCCAGTTGGAATGAGTGTTTCTGGAAGATGAATACTTCTTCAAAAAATGGTTGATGCTCCATAGACAACATTATATAAGAATAGTGAAGATGTTGCATGTGATATATACATTCTGCTCCAAATCCACTTCAAAATCATTTCAAAAATGCTAAAAACCATCATTGTAAGAACACTTTAAAATAATGTAAGGAATTATAGTGTGGCAACAAGTCTTATACTTGATTCTGAACTAGATCATTGATGTGCTTCTGGAAATAAGCAATAGGTTTGTCAAGATTGTTAAACCTTTTTTTAATTTGAACCCTTTAGGATATATTCCCATATATATATATATATATATATATATATATATACTCAAATTCTAGCATAATATCACTATCTTTGAAATGCTAAAACAATACAAATGGCAACAACTCTTAACTCTAAGTCAATAACTCTATGCAACATGTATATTATGACGGTGCCAAAACCTCAACAACATCATTACATAAAGCTTCCAAACCCTAGGCACTTAATGGCATTGTCAAACACTTAGGAGTAGTGGGACAGACTCATCATGGCATAATCCTAGCATATGTCCTTTGATAAAACATCAATAATAAAGCAGGATGCAAAACATTCATATGTTATTTCCTCTGTCCTCAGTAATACCTAACAACATATGAACTCTGATTCTGGCACCATTGACTTGCAATACCAACTCTTTGACTAAAATAATTCATCAACAATATAAGTATGGCCCTACAATATATGACCCAAGATTTTATGGCATCATATATTACACCCAAGTCTTCTCCTTATGCCCAGATTTGTCTCCTATTAGCTTATAAATTACTTCATATTATTTCAAATCCAAAAAAGTGTGCAAGCCATATGAATACCCATGAGCTTTAACAGAATGCTACTATAAGCATAATTATTTTAATTTCTTTGTCAAACTTTATTATAAGTGGGATTTTATGAAAAGTATTGTCGTAAGCAAGTGAGGGTGCATTGAGATGGAATCCAAGCATATAAAGGAGGGCGTAAAGATCAAAATTTCATCGAAGCATGTAAATATCCCATCTAGATAGAAGGGCATTAAAAAAAACAAATCGAAGGTGGGAAGGAAATACTATACTCCATGTGTTACTCGAAGCGCATCAAGGCAAACCCTGTTGAATTGTAAAAACAAAAAAGCTTCCTTTCAACTACTCTATATCGGGGAAGAAGTTGTATTTTCATCAAAAACTTCATGGTTTTTACCGTCCATGATTTCTTTAACACTAATGGTGGTGCACATGTAAATTCAAAGGCTTTCCTCTATTCAAGTGCGCTGTGGACATACATCATTGTGATCTGTGACCAATACACAATAAAATAAAAGAAGAGAGCACATTGGGTTCCTAGCCATGTGCTCATCCTCACTACTCTGACTATCCAAGTTATGAATATGTTGAATTCACATAGCACTTTACCAAAAGATATCTTGAGCAATATTATTGCCAAGAGTGGCCCGTCCAGGTTATGAATATTCATGGGGAAAATTAATAGCTCTTGGACCAACTATGTTCTTCCACATTTTATCTGAGTTGTTCACTGTGCATCGTCATTTGGTTAAGTCTGGCGTACCTCTCATCGCCTATTCCTTCTATTTATGGTCACACACCAACGAGGTTACTCAATATTTATTCATAGTATCCAATGCGATAATATCATTTATCTTAGGATGGATTATTCTCCTCCTCAGCTCTGAAACAATAGGCAATAAAAGCATCTGGGATATCATTGCTCAAAAAATTCCCATAATTCTTGCAAGGCAAGGTAACGCTATAGAGAACTCTTCACATACACTACAAGATCAGGTTCTCAAATCCTGGATGGTCACCCACGCATGTTATACTAAATCCATCCATTCCTAGAGATTGTCATCTCAACCTCATCTTTCACCACCATTCACCATTTTACCTGCTCATTTTTCTCCTTCGAAAATGTTTATTCTAGCTATTTTGTATCAAGATGAAGTATCTTGGGATCAGAAAGGCCAAGTCATTTTGAAGGACATGGATGCATTGAAATAATATGGTGCAGAAATGAAACCTTTTCACGTCCACCTTTGAAGATGGAAAGCCCGCACCAGAGAGTGGAGATAGAAGACAACTTTGTGTTAACAGAGGTTGAACCTGTCACCTCTAGATCGATAATATTTTCAGGGAGAAATCATGCACTTGGAGCTATGCTGAAATAATTCAACGGTAACTATGTGTTACATGAAGACTGTGTTACACAATGACTCTGCATTAGATCGATGGATTCAGTCAGTCAGCCACAGGAATTTTGCTGAATTTGAAAGGACTCAATGGATTTTCATGGAGACTTGATTCAATTATATAGATCATGAAGCGGTAGCAATGTCAAATATGGCGTACACCTATCCTTTAAAGTATATCAACACCTCATGTTTGATATAAACATAATGTTACAACAACTTCTCCATCAATAATTATCTCACCATAATTTATGCTCGGTTCTAACGCCATAAGCGTTGTCACCTTAAGTTACGTTGTCACCATACATTACGCTCCGCTCCAACACCATAAACTTTGTCACCATGTGTTACACTTCTGCTCTGATATTTAGCTTAAATAACGCTCCTCTCCAACAATATAAATGCTTCTATGCTCATTTTCTGCCGCTGTCCCTGTCACCTATCATATATTAACGATGATACCATAACGCTCAGATATAACTACAACTAGAGTTGAGAAATCCTAAGGTCGAGAGTTCGACCCTCTCTCACCCCACCAACCATAACAATAATGTTGCTCCACCAATAAATTTCATCTAACAATAATATTTCTCCTGTCAACTGCACCAACTACACCAACTGCACCATGCATTGACAGATTGTTTGTCAGGATACTGCGTCATATCTCAGAGAGCCAAGATTCTACGTTTGAAAATATGATGCAACTTCAATATATATGTAATGTTGGATTATTTTGCTGAGTTTTTCTGCTGCTCAACCATTTCATGTTCCTCAACATCATTTATTTGTAGAGCTAAATTCTAGTTTTGCTCGGCATGATTTCAAAGTTTATTGTGAGCGCCACTCTTATGAGTGATGAGGCTCCTTTTTCCTTGTGAGGCCACTATTTCACCAGAGGGCGCCAAGACATCTCTTTACTTCGAGGTTGTGTTGATTTAACCAATAAAATTTTTCCATAGAGTGATGCTACTTGATTCTCTGTCAAAGCAGATTGTATGTGCTTGATAGACCTTAAAAAATTTCCGAACCTATCTTTTATTTATATGCAGAGATGATGATTATATATATATATAGATATATATATATATATATATATATATATATATATATATATTTGATGAATATAATTTGCAAAGAGTGACTTGATCAATGCATCAATAGCTTCATTTCAAAAAATATATTCCATAGTGACGTTGAAGTATTTGGGGAAAATCCTAGTGATGCACAACAAATATCTGATTAACTTATTTCCACTACATTTCCTTGATTTTATTTGTTGTAGTCATCACATGAGTGATCCATTGCGGCATTTTTCACTTGATCATTTTATGTGTTTAAAAAAAAACTATTTGCCCCTTTTTGACTTGATGGTGGCATACATTGTTGAAGGTTTTTTTTTCTTCGAATTCAAAATTAGGATTGCAGCTTGACCACTTGATGTATTCTTCCAATTACTTCCATAGTGGCCTCTTTGTTTATGGTTTCAGGTATAATTGGATAGAAGATAATTTTCTTCTTTTCTTGATGAAGGAATTTGATTTCGCTTTCATGAGAGTATATTAGAATAGATCTCATCTTTCACAAAGCATTTATCATTTATTTCATGAATATAGATCAATGAATTTCATGTAGACAATCCAAGAATGAAGAATTTTGGGAGAATTTTAACAATGCTAGTACTTCTTCGTCGATTTATTTATTTACATGCTTACATGTAGGATATGTACATCAAACAAAAATTACATTAAATATAAGTGTACCAAATAGATGTTACTTTTGTTTGTGACGAAGAGGGTTTGATCTCATACTCTTATGATGTCTTTGATCATGTTGCTTCTGATTCATGATAAAGTTGTAAGTGAGTAGTTTATATTATTTGCTTCTTTCTGCTCCTGTATTCTCCCCCTTAGCTAGTGCACTCAACTCCCCTACCCCCCCCCCCCCCACCATTTTCTTTTTGAATTCTCCCTTCAAGGTCGTATTAATGAGCATCATCTAAAGACACTATCCCGAGCTTGTTTCTCAGGTATTCGAACGGTTCTCTGGCAGGCGGTTTTGTAAATATTTCTTCTATACGTTCCTTTATGGGGATGTATTCCATCTTTACTACCTTCTTATCAACTACTTTTTCTCTGATAAAGTAGTGTTTTATAGGGATTTTCTTGGTATTCGAATGAAGCACAATACTTTTCAACATGCTTATTGCACTTGTATTGTCGCATCTAATAGGAATAGGCTCACTGAAGTTTATTTTCATGTCTTGGAGTGTTTGTTTCATCCACATCACCTGCATGAAAAAAGTTGCAGCTGATATGTATTCAACTTCAACTGTGGATAGAGAGACTGGTGTTTGTTTCTTTCTTATCCATGCCACCATACTCTCTCCCAGATAGAATGCACCACCACTTGTGCTTTTCCTGTCATCCAGACAGCTGGCCCAATTTGCATCTGTATATGCTGTTAGTGTAAAATATTTACCTCTCGAATACCATAGTCCATAATTTCTAGCTCCTTGTAGGTATCTAAATCATTCCTCTTGGTTTATAACAGGTGATTTTGTTTAGGTGTTGATTGATATCTTGCCACTAGTTCGACTACCAACATTATGTCTGGTCTAGAAGATGTTAGATATAACAAAATTCATATCATAGACCTGTAAATTTTTTGATTTACATCTAGCGATCCATCATCTGCACATAGCTTACATCCAGTAGTCATGGGGGTTGACACTAGTTTACATTCTTCCATTTGGAACCTTTTTAGCATATCTCTCAGGTATTTTTCTTGTGAAATAAATATGCCTTCGACCATCTGTAGGATTTGAGATCCTAGGTAGAAGGTAGGTTCTCCAATCATTGACATCTCGAACTCCGACTTCATCTCTTCAACAAATCCTTTTTATTGTTGCCAAACATGATGTCACATATATATATATATATACAACCACGATTAATAATTCATCTTCATTAGCCTTTATGTATAGATTACTATCAACTCCTCCTTTCTTGAACCCTTGTTTCTGAATGTACTTGTCCAACCTTGAATACCATGCTCGTGGTGCTTGTTTAAGACCATATAGAGATTTATTTAGCCTACAAACATAGTTGAGCTTCTTCGATAACAAAAAACCTCTAGGTTGTTCCATATAAACTTCCTCCTCTAGGTCACCATTTAGGAAGGCAGACTTCACGTCCATTTGATACACCTTGAAATCATTGTAGCATGCGAAAGCCAAAAACATCCTAATTGCTTCCATTCTCGCGACTGGTGCAAAATTTTCTTCATAATCAAGACATTCTATTTGTCAGTACCCCTACATACTAGTCTGGCTTTATTTCTAATTACTTGACCTTGTTCATTCATCTTATTCTTGAATACCCATTTTGTGCCAATGCCATTCTTTCCAACAGGTCTTGGTGTTAGATCCCAAGTCTTGTTTTTCTTGATTTGGTCTAACTCTTCGTTCATAACATTGATCAATTTTTTTTCTTTACTTGCCTCATCAAAGTTATTTGGCTCTATTTGTGACAACATATCTAGATGAAATTCCTCAAACTTTTCTTCTAGTTGTCTTCTTGTTTGAAGGCCTTCACTTTTGTCTCCAATAATTTTTTTTTTTTCCGGATGATTCTTTTGAGTGTGTCTTGAGGTCCCTTTTGAATGCATGTCTGTATCTTCTGATGTTTCATCCTTCTCTTCACTATCTTGGTTGTCACAATGATGATGATCTGGAGGGTTAATAACGCTTGTGATTTTGGTCTTATCTTATGATCCTTCATCGAATATTACATCGATGCATTCCACAATATTATGTAGCCTCTTATTATAGCACCTGTATCTCTTTATTTTTTATGAGTACCCTAAAAATATTCATTCATCGGAACTAGCATCATACTTTCCTAATTTTCAATCATTATTTTTTATCAAGAATTTACTACCGAAAACCCTTAAATGCTTGAGTGATGTTGGTTTCTCGTGCCACAGTTCATATGGTGTCTTGTCACAGTTTGGTATGAGATGTGCCTTGTTGAGGATATGTACTACTTCTACCTAGTAGGTTTGAGAGATTTTTATTTCTTGCATCATAGCTCTGGTTATTTGCAGAAAAAACCTATTTTTCCTCTCTGCAACTCCATTCTGTTGTGGTGTATCAGCAACTTTGTACTATTTTTTTATCCCAAATTAATTACATAGGTCCACAAACTCAGCTGATGTGAATTCACATCCTTTATCTAATCCGATGCACTTTATTTTACACCCTGTTTGGTTTTCTTCAAGTGCCTTGAATATTTTTAATTTTTCGAATGCTTCAGACTTGTATCTGAGAAATGCCACCCATGTCAATCTAGAATAGTCATCGATTATCAACATGAAATATTTTCCTCCTCCTGGTGCATTTTTTCTCGAAGGCCCGCACATATCCATGTGAACTAGTTGTAGAGGCTTACTACTTAATAGTTGGTCTTTGACTTTAAATGATGTTCAAGTTTGTTTTCCCATTTGGCAGGACATACACATATTATTTTGGGGCTTCTTTATTGTTGGTAGATCTATAATTACTTTATTTTCGCTTAGTTTGATGATGTCATAAAAATTGCGATGTCCTAATATTTTATGCCATACCCAAGATTCATCAAGTTTGTTGATGTAGCATCCTTCACTCTCATATTCCATGATATATACATTACTCTCTGTTCAAACCCCCTTAACCAAATTTTTCCCTCTAGTGATTGACCTGAATTCACAATCTTGAGCTCTGAAGAGGACCTCACAAACTTTGTCGCACATTTGACTTACACTTAGCAGATTGTGGTTTAGACCATCTACAAAAAATACATATTGAGCCTTTCCTCTTCCATTATTCAGAGTGATTGTTCCTTTTCCTTTAATTTATAGTTGTCGACTGTGACATTACCAGATTTATTCTCATCCAAGGTTACAAAATTGATTATGTCTCCGGTCATATGTCTAGAGAAACCACTTTCCACATACCATTGCTTGTTTTTATCTTGAGCATATAGAACTAGATCACACTTATTAATCTTCTTTCTACATTGCATGCATCCGTTTGTTCTGTAGTTATTCTAAGATGAAGGTTTATTGACCCTAAGATGATATTTGTATGACTTGTGTCCAATATTGTGACAATATAAACATTTGATAGAATTATGGAGAGGAGTATATACACGTGTGAATCCATTATTATCCTTAATTCCTTTTGAATTCTCAAGATCAAATATTTTTACATAAGCTCTACAGCCCATGGCTTTATGTCCAATTTTTTTACAGCAGTAGCAATACCCATAGAAGATATCTGTATCTAGTAGAGGCTGATGTTTGGGGATATAACCATCTAGAAATTTGAAAATTATTTCTTCTAAAGAAATATGATCTATGCTCGTTTATGGTTTGATTTTTCACTCCTTTTGTCTCCTAGATTTTTTTAGTAGTGTTTCTTTGTAGCTATTCATTTGATGTTGAAGTGTTGCCTAGATTTTTGTTCTCAACTTGATGAGAATTATCATTCTCTCCTATGACAGTGATCCAGGGGGATTTAGTTCCATGCAGTGTGACAGAGAAGTACAGTGAACTCCATAAGTCTGATGTCTAGTTCAGTCTCCAATCCGTCAGTTTCGCCAGTGAAAGGTCCTTCAGTGTTATGGTCAACATGTGTATGAATTTGGGTAGAAAATGGGTTAAGAACTATGGTGAAATACCTAATTAATGTAAAATACCTAAGTACCTAAACTAAGTTTTAAAAATACATTGTAAAGTCTAAAAACCTAAGCCTAAAACCCTATACATATAAACCTAAGTCTTAACACCTAAGTGACAACCTAGGACCTAGGCACTATGGTAAATCCTATTTCTAAGTCCTAAACCTATGATAAATTCCTAGCACAATCCATATATTAAATCATGTTAAAATCATTACATAAAACTTTTAAGGTTCGGGTGTTAAAAACATTATTATAAAACTTTAATACAAAACCCACAGCATTAATCCCTAACCGCTAGTCCTAATCTATGTTGGAAGTCATATGACAAGTGTTATGACCGCAGATAACCGCCCGGCTATAAAAAAACATGTGACAGGTTTAAAAGACCGCAGCGGAAAATGTCTAAGCTGCCAGTTGTAAACCGCGCAAAGACCGTAGGGTTATTAACTATGTGAACAGACACTTGTAAAGACCGTGGAGGAGGATGTAAAAAATAGTTGTAAACCATGTGTTAAAACCCACAACGGATAATTCATGTGACATATGTTTCCGGAACCATCGGGGTTAAGACCAAGACCGTCGGTGGAATCCATAACCGCCGGTGCTAATCCTGTCTACCCACCTAATCACATGTCATGTATCTCTTCTTCCGCCCAGTTAGCAAGCCGCCCGGTTAAGGATTTTATCAAATAGTTTATTTATGGGTTTTTATAACTAAAACATTGCTAAGGTCAACAACTTTATCTCTAGGTTCATGTAAAAGATAGGACCCGAGACCCTCATCACTAATTTTGCTCAACCAAAAGATAATTTTGGCTATCAGTGGCTTGAATCAGTCCTTATATAAGTCAGGGATTTTCTTCATGAATATCATCTTTGTTTTTGAAGGCTTGGAGAGAATTCAGTGTGCAATTGCAAGATAGAGGCAGTTTTGTTTTCAGCATTGCACGACCGTCCGGAGTCGGAATTGAGCGCAGAGATAGCCATTGGAAAGCTAAGAGAGAGAGCTTCATATTTTCAATAACCAAAATTTCCTGCGACCACATTCAGTCTGGTGTTTTTTCTGTGTAAAATACTTCCTCGGATCCATCCTAATAAAGCGGACGCCCACTTGAAAACGGACCAGGAGATGTAGTCCACCAGGAACAAACTCTGTAATGAACTGTTTGTGTCTTCTTCTCTCTATTTTATGTTGTGTTTCAATCATTTATTTACTGTTGGTTTATGTCTTCTTTCATTTAAAATTATTTCTTCAGTTAACAATCAATCTTAAGGAAAAACTAATCAAACAACCTCAACACTTAATCGATCACATTCAAATCATTTTTGGTATCAGAGCAGATTGTGCTTTGTAGTTTTTTTTTCAGTGGATGTTAACTAGGTTTGGATTGCAACGTGGAAAAGGCGAGCTTGAGGAATTCGATCCAGAGATCGGAAAGCGGAAATTTGGTCATCAATCAACAATGACAGGGACTGAGAATGTTGAGACTCCTGAAGCTACTGAAAAGAAACCAATGGATGAGAATCAAATCCATCAGATGTTTCTAAACATGCAGCAGATGTTGGCAGAATTATATGAAGACAAGAAGATGAGATATGCAGCCTCATCGCCGAAGGCATCAAAGAAGGACAAGGGTAAAGGCAAGGCAGATAAATCTCCTTCTCCTCCATCATCTCCATCATCATCATCATCTTCTTCTTCTTCTACTTCTAGTTCTGAATCATATAAAGAAAATAAACTTAAGATTCCACTTTTGAAACTTGATGTTAAGTTCGAATTACCTGTGCAAGATGGAGAAATGAACCCTGAGAAACTAGATAATTGGGTAAAACAGTTAGAAGTCTATTGTCGTATTCAAAATATTACTGATGATAAGACAAAGATCCAATTAACTACTCTTATAATAGGGGGTACTGCTTTGATCTAGTGGGAAAGTAAGACACAGATAGATTTAAAGCGTAAAGGAAAATTTATCACCTCATGGACTAAGTTTATAAAATCTCTAAAGAAAAAATTATATCCGTTGGGTCACACACAACAAGTTGTTATTGATTGGTAGCACGTGCGACAAGGTAAGGGACAGAATGTTCAAGTGTTCACACAGGAATTCAGAAAGAAATCGTTAGCACTTGGTATTTATTTGGACATAAAAGAAACTTTGTTGAAGTATATTGGCAGTTTTCATTCATATTTGTAGCATACATTATTAATGTTCAACGCTAATGATTTTGATGAAGTTTGTGTTCAATATATTCATGTCGAATCAGGTGGTAGACCATGCAAGTTTACACCAAAGACATCCAAGAAATTGGAAACCGAAGACAAAAAAAAACAAGGGCAAGTCAAAGGGAAAAAAGACTGCCACAGCTCAGAAGGAAGATGAAAGACCTACCTATACACATTGCCAAAGGATCAGCCATGATGAAGCTAGGTGTTGGAAACTTCATCTGGAACTTAAGCCAAATAAGTTCCAAACAAAGAAGGGTGAAAAGAAGGCTGAAACAACAATCCAACAAGGCTTGGACTTGGGATCCGATTCAGGTGATGAAGGCAAAATCACTGCTATGGTTACAACAGGTAAAATTTCTAAAGCTAGTACTTTTGCTTCTTCTAATATCACACAATTGAATGAAGGAAAAAGAATCGAGTTATTTCATATAAGGTAACTTCAAAGCATACTAAGATAGATACATTGTTCGATACAGGATCACGGGAAAATTTGATTTTTGAGTCATTGGTTAAAAAATTGGGTTTGAAAACACATAATCATCCAAAACCATATCCTTTAGGGTGGTTAAAGGAACAGTCTCAAATTCATGTTACCAAACAGTGTTGGTTAAAATTTGCAATCACAACTAACTATGTCGACGAAGTGGATCTAGATGTGATACTGTTAGACATATGTAAAATTTTCTTAGGAAGCCCTTATATATATGACCGTGATGTAGCATTTTATAGGAAGGAACATATGTATCATCTCAAGAAATATGGGATTGAGTACATCATACGGGCACATAAAACTCAAAATCACTTGAATTTAATCAATGCTAATCATATGAAGCACTTAATTAGTTCAAGTAAGAGATACATACTCATGTCAATAAAAGAGAAACATAAGGATCTTAATGATACTTGTTCAGGTTGTGAATTTCAGTATGAAGGTAATTTGGTTAAAAAGGTAGATTCATTTTAAGATATAGTTAAAGAACCAAAACATCTACTTCATAAAAAGGAAATATCACATGAGATGCAGTTGATGTCTAATGACCCTAATAATGGAATGTGTCACAAGTCAATTATAGAGTGTAAAGAAATAAAGAAAAAAATATCCAGGGATGGAATCCACGCAACCCAATTCATCTCCATACATTTCACCCAAAATTTTGGCTCATAAGCAAAACGGGACATGGGGAATGTATGCCAATTTTAAATTTTTTAAATTAGTTAAGCAGAAAATATTCACAACATCAATCTTAGTTTTGTTAGATCATCGACAACCATTTGAAACAGATGTTAGTGTTAATATAAAGGGTAAGAAAACAGTGATTCATAAAGATCATAAACTGCTTCAATACATTCAGTCACAGTCTAAGTTTCAACAATCTCGCTACTACAGTTGGATGATATTTATTCAACAAATTCACTTAGAAATTGAGAACAAGAAGGGTGTGATAAATAAAGTAGCTGATATGATGAATAGACTATCTTTGAATGCTTTAGTAGTACTGTAGAATAGCTCATTGAAATATGAAATCTATGTAGAACAGTATAGTACTGATGATAATTTCAAAGAAAGCTATGAATCGATAACGCATGGTACTCAAATAAAAGAAAACAATTATCATATTTATGATAGGTTGTTATATTATTTGGGTAAGTTGTGTATACCGCAGAAAGGAAAAGCGCAAGTTATTCATAGAGGTCATTCTTCTCAAATACAAAAGATACATAGGGAAGTATGGAATCAGTTGAAAGAGAGTCAGGCCATGTCCAAATTGCGCCACGACAAGCATCAAGTCGATCATCATTTTCAGGTCGGCAAACAGGTATGGTTGTATATCTGAAAAGACAGGTTAAAAGGAGAAGGTAAGAAACTAAAGTTAATCAGGTATGGTCCTTTCAAAATTGTTGAGAAGATTGGCAATAATGCATTCCTATTTGATTTACTGCCTTATATGCATATTTACTCAGTTGTGCATGTTGAAAGTCTGAATTTTTATGAACCTCTGATGATTTTTTATTCTGAGGATGATATACAAATCCCTTCTATTGATGATTTATCACCTAAGTACATGACAGAGTTACAGGAATATATCATCTTGGATAGAAGAGTTCATACTTCCAGACGACGAGATGTGGAAAATCTTCGAGTGGGACTCAAGGGCATAAATCTGAGTAAGGCGAAGAGGATAGAGATCGTAAAAGTGAGGGAGTTGTATCCTCACTTATTTTCTGCTTAAAATCAAGCTTTTGTGGTCCAAAATCTTTCAAGTGGAGAGGATTGATCCAGGAGGATCTTGCTCAATGCAGTGCGGCAGAGAAGTACAATCAACTCCAGAAGTCCGATGTTTGGTTCAGTCTCCAATCCGTTAGTTTCACCAGTGAAAGGTCCTTCAGTGTTATGGTCAACATGTGTATGAATTTGGGTAGAAAATGGGTTAATAACTATGGTGAAATACCTAATAAATGTAAAAGACCTAAGTACCTAAACTAAGGTTTAAAAAGACATTGTAAAATCTAAAAACCTAAGCCTAAAACCCTATACACATAAACCTAAGTCTTAACACCTAAGTGACAACCTAGGACCTAAGCACTATGGTAAATCCTATTCCTAAGTCCTAAACCTATGATAAATTCCTAGCACAATCCATATATTAAATCATGTTAAAAGCATTACATAAACCTTTTAAGGTTCGAGTGTTAAAAACATTATTATAAAACTTTAATAGAAAACCCACAGCGTTAATTCCTAACCGCCAGTCCTAATCTGCATCAAAAGTCATATGACAAGTGTTATGATCGCAGATAACCACGTGGATATAAAAAAAACATGTGATAGCAATTGTTAACGCAAAGTTTGCGACAAAATTTCCATGTGATAGATTTAAAAGACCACGGTGGAAAATGTCAAAGCCGCCAGTTGTAAACTGTGCAAAGACCGTTAGGTTATTAACTATGTGAATAGACTCTTGTAAAGACCACGGTAGAGGATGTAAACAATAGTTGTAAACCACGTGTTAAAACCTGTGACGGATAAGTCATGTGACATTTGTTTCCAGAACCGCCGGTGGAAACCGTAACCGCCAGTGCTAATTCTATTCCCCTACCTAATCACATGTCGTGTATCTCTTCTTCCACCCAGTTAGCAAGTTGCCCAGCTAAGGATTTTATCATATAGTTTATTTATGGGTTTTTATAACTAAAACAACGCTAAGGTCAACAACTTTATCTCTAGGTTCATGTAAATGATAGGACCCGAGACCCTCATCACTAATTTTGCTCAACAAAAAGCTGATTTTGGCTATCAATGGTTCGAATCAGTCCTTATATAAGTCAGGGAATTTCTTCATGAAGATCATCTTTGTTTTTGAAGGCTTGGAGAGAATTCAGTGTGCAATTACAAGATAGAGGCAGTTTTGTTTTCAGCATTGCTCGATCGTCCGGAGTCGGAATTGAGCGCAGAGACAACCATTGGAAAGCTAAGAGAGAGAGCTTCCTGTTTTTATTAACCAGAAGTGCCTACAAGCATAGTAATTTTGGTGTTTTTGATGTGTAAAATACTTCCTCATATCAATCCTAATAAAGCGGATGCCCACTTGAAAGTAGACCCGAATATGTAGTCCACCAGGGACGAACTCCGTAATCAACTCTTTGATTCTTCTTATCTCTATTTTATGATGTGTTTAAATCATTTATTTGCTGCTGGTTTATGTCATATTTCATTTAAAAATCTTTCTTCTGTTAACAATCAATCTTAAGGACAAACTAATCAAACTACCTCGACACTTAATCGATCACATTCAGATCAAACAGCTTTTACAAAAGTGATTTCCTTATCATCCTCTACCTTAGACTTACTGGATTCTCCCTCATATCCTATTCGAGCCTTTACAAGTGGATATATTTGAGCATATAATAGCTTGTCCAATTGTGCAAAACCTTTTATCTATTGAATGTTCATAGATAATTCAGTTTGAGCCTTCTCTAATTTCTTCCTTAGACTTACCACCTCTTCTTCCAATATTTCACACTCCTCATTTTTCTCTTTTATTTACTGCATCATAATATATTCCATCTTCTTTGGTTCTTCAAGTTCAACGTTCAACTTAATAATGTCTTCTGAATTTGATTCTTCTTTTACATATTTTAGAAGAATCTCTTTCTATTTTCTATTCTTGAGTTTAAGCCTTTCTATTTCTTTCAGGGAACCAACCAACTCCCCCTCAAGATATACCTCACCTTCTTCTTCATATTCCAACAGATATTTTTCAATCTCTTTCCAGGCCATCAAAATTAATTTAGAGATTCCATCATCACTAGAGGATTCATCGGAGCTTTCAGATGCACTGCTATCTTGTTGAGCATAAAATGTTTTTCTATTAAATATTTTCTCTTTCTGCATATTATTGAATTTGTTTTTCTCTTTCCCTTTTGGTTGATTTTCTGCTTTATTATAGGGACATTTTGAGGCAAAATTCCCCACTCTTCCACAATTAAAGCACTTAAATGGAAGTTTCCCTATTTACTTACATGTGCCTTTCTTCAATATTCTAACGAATTTTTCTTCTTCTTCATCAAAACCTGAGCATGGAAATTCCTTTTCTTATATGAAATTGTCTACCTTGAAGGTTGCCTCCCTAATTTTTGACTACCCTTTTGGAATTCTCATCTCATATGTTGTCAAGGTCCCAAGTAATTGGTCCCTAGTCGAAAGTTCAAAGTCTGTTGTTTCTTCTAGGCTAAAACCTTGGGATTAAATTTAGATGGTAATGATCTCAATATTTTCTGGACTATTACACTTTCTTTGATTGTTTCCCCTAGACCTATCATTATTTTCACAAATTCAACAACTCTTAAGAATAATTTAGTTATATCATCATCTTCATTCATTTTTAAGGTCTCAAACTGTGTTCTATATACTTGAAAATTAGCCATCTTTACCCTTTTATCTCCCTCATGAATATTTTATAATTTATCCCAGATTTCTTTGGTTGTTTGACAATGCATTACTTTGATAAATTTTGACTCACATAGACCACTCAAAAGTGCATTCGTTTCTTTTTCATTTGCTATGAAATCTATTTTTGCATCTCTATCATTGGTCCCTTCCTTTGGTTCTTCATATTGTACCATCACCGCAGCCCAAACTTCTATTCCAAGAGACATTAACTAGGTATTCATTCTCACTTTCCAGAAAGCATAGTTTGTGCCAGTAAATAATGGGGATTTATTTGTTGAGCATCCTTCTAGACTAGCCATTTTTGTGACTTAGGACCTCCTTCGAGTTGTTATATTGTTACTTAGGGAACCCGCTCGAATACCAATTGATATTTGAGATAGGAAATTACTGAGAGGGGGGTGAATTAGTAATCTAAAATTCTTTACTTTTTCTCATATTTATTTATTATTCAACTAATATTTCATGTTCATGTTACATTGAATTCATTTTTCAAGTGTCATGAAGAGTGTTTTCAGATTACTTATCAAGAGTTCAATGTCATTCACATAGCATTCATAATCAATACACAAGGACGCAAGATATGAGTGGAAACCCTAAAGGGAGAAAACCACTAATCTTAGGCTGAAAGTGATGTGAAGGCAAGATGATACTCCTTATTACATCAGAATTTTTTTAGGATCCAAATTACAAGAGGCTACTACCTCCAAGGAAGCTCCAACTCCTACAAATTTTCTATAGGCTACAACCCACATGAGGCTCCTACCTCAACAGGGAACAACATGTTCCTCTTCGAATTATAACATACAAGAGGACATAAACTTCTCACTTAGAACATCAAGCTTCAGATGCTAGTTACCTCATAGACCATTATGCTATCAACTTCATTGTTGAATTATTTATCCTCTTACATATTCTCTTCCTCTTCTGTTGTTGTCCATCAATGTCTTCGTACATAAAATCTCCTTCCTTCACTTCAAAAAAAGACCTCCTTCCTTCACTTCAAAAAAAGACCTCCTTCCTTCACTTCAAAAAAAGACCAAAATTTGTTTTCTCTATGTTGTGGATTTCGTAAGCAAGCCTCCTTGGGTGTTTGTCTTCCTTGAAGAATATGAAGTGAAGCATTGTCTCTTGGGATTCCAAAAGAAAACTGCTCTCTTACTTTATGTTTATTTTTAAAAATATTTGTAATAGAAAAATATATTGTAAAATCTCAATCATAAATGATGACAAGTGACAAATCAGACTTGTATTGTCTACATGTTCTGTTTAATGAAATATATGTATTTCAAATTTGCATTAATATAATATGTCCTTATTGACATTTTTTAGCCTTCATATTGATTAGCATAGCCTTTTCACTTCACATCACTTTCAAACTTTTGTAAAATAAATCTCAACATACATTAACATAATTTCAGTTAATGACATCAATGCCAATATTTCAAGCAATGTCTTCACAATCACCTAATATTATTTGATATTGGGTAGTGTCGAGCCGATTCAAAATGTAGTGATTATGACTAGGATCAAGTTCAACATTCTAAAGATGTCAAGTTTCTCTACCTTTCCAACTTAGTTTTTTGAATAAATATTTTGGAAGTATCTAGTATTCCATAAGCATCCTTCTTCAACATATTTAATGAAATAAACAAATATATGTATAAGTAATAAAATAAAAATAATTTACATATGAATAAATCGAATGTAATAAATAAACATAAATTTTTTAATGCAAGATAAAAATATTTTAATGTTGTCGTATAACTTGAATCTAGGTAGTTGTGTACAACATCATCCCAACTCTCTTTGTTCAAAATTTTAACCATCTATTCTTGTATTTTCATATAAAGCTTATGACCGAATAAATATATTAAAAAATGTTATTATAGTGATTTATAACAAATACTACCAACAACAATATGTTATATTTAAAATAAAATTATAAACAAAAAATAAGTAAAAATAATTCAACAAACTTCTTTTGAAATTCCTAGCACATTTCATCCAATGATAATTCACCTGACTTCACACGAGATAATATTGATCTGAAAATTCTATCATCATTCACTCCTTGCATTTCTCTCCAGGGTGTGATAGTCATATTATTTGGAAGATACTTGATTTTATGGCCTATCTTACTGTAGGTACATAAAAAGGGCTTATACTTTCTAACCTTCTGATTTTTTATTCCAATATTCTCCCACATGTTGAAAATATCATTAATCAAATCCCATAACTCCCCAGTTCTAAATGCCAAATCGAAAATTTTGTCCATGCCTATGAATACATCACTTACTCTTCCACCTTTTGCATTAAAGTTTTCCTCAATTTAATAACCTATTTACGTACATCATTGCTTTCGAAAGCTTTTAGTAACATTTGCCTTATCCCCGTCACAATTTTCTTCAAATTGGCTATGAATAAATCTAACCCTTTGGATGAAATTCATACGCATTCTATACTCATTATTTGGATTGTAATCACATGACAATAAATTTTCTTTTGTATGCGTTAAACCAACATAAATGATACATTTCATTGTTTCAAAAAGTGATTTATTTGGATATTCTTGCATCAATTTTATTCTAGCCTCTGTAGAATGGTTTCCCTCAATTACATAATATGTGTAGTCAAAACATATTGATCTCTCAAATGCCTCTTCGTTTGGAACTTTAATTGGATCAACAAGAACCACATAGTCAACCACATGTGCATATGGATTGTACCTAATCAATGTATCCAAGTTATGAACATGCAAGTAATGTGGCTTTCTAATTTGATATTTAGATTTTCCATCTAATTTATAAAATTGTTTGAATTTTAGCTTAAATGTATGGCTGCCATCAACCAAGTCGTTCTTCATCAATTGATTTTGAATTGAATTTTGTTTTTTTGCTAATAATGTCATCCTCTAAATCAGCGTATCATGTTATGATTTCCCTGCTACCTTTAGATTTTTCACTATGATCTTCATTGGCACCCATGATTTTTTCAAAATGACCAACTTTTGATTTCTTCTTCATATCATTTAACATATTTTCTTCTAAATAAGAAATTTCTTCATCAACAACTAGAATAAAGACATTCATGGGCATTCTTCTTTTTTTTTCTTTTATAGCTCTTCTCCTTTTTAATAGGAGTTCTAATCTCGTTGTCATGAATGAAAACATATTCAGTTTCAACTTCCACATTTTCAAAAGTAACTTGTCTAGCTTTATTAGATTGATGTATTTTAGCCATTCTTTCTCGATTCCTTGTATCTACTCTTGTAGTTTCAAGATCTATTGTTTTTTGTTTCTTTCTCCTTTCTTCTTTTTTTCTATTCGTGTGAAAAATGTTAATCACATTCACAATATTTGTCCTTATATGATAAATTCCTTCCAAAAAAACTTAACCACTCTTAGAACAATCCTATAAAATAAAATATAACATGTCAATGATAGATATGTTATAAAAAACATATTGATACTTACAATAATGCATAACACATAAAAATAAATCAGAAAACTTAAAAAGTTATTCATAATGCCAAATATGACTTCATGACACATCTATGTATAATGTCACCTCAAACACCACCCTTACAATGAAAATATGGAATAGGTAGAAAATGTTCAAGAAGAATATATGGTGGAAGTCGTTTCAATATGTATACTTAGAATATATGTTGCTCTAGGACCGACAAGCCAAGCTCAATCTACAATGATCGAATTCGAAGGTAAAATATGTAATCATGTTGTATCGATTTTGATAGATCCTTGGGTAATTTTAAGCTATATCAGCCCCAAATTAGTAGATTTATGTCAATCGCGGGTCAATAAATTCAAACATTTGTGGCTGATGCAGTTAGCCAGGAGAGAAAATTAAAAAAGAGTAACTATGATATATTTGAAGTTCCCAGTAGAATTAGTGGGAAAACCAACAAAAATAAATCTGAACGTTCTATTGTTAGTCTCATACCACATTTTGATCGGTATGAACTACGTGGAGGAGCATTAGTCCATCATAAATTGTAAAGATAAGACCATCAATTATGTGAAGGAATGAGGTACTAGGCAGAAGATTTGAGGGATAGCAAGGATTGAAACGTTAAGGTAGGTTTGAGCCTCATAGTTGAAGAAATATATCAGAAAAATATTGTCAATTTTTTGCAGTTCAAGTTGGATACTCTAACTCTAAAGAAAATATAGCAACCTTGGAAAATATGCCTGTTGTTCAGAATTTTCAATTAGAGGAAATTTCAACCTAAAAGTGCCCATGAAATTTTCATGTAATTTCCATGTCATAATGTAAACCAATCAAAATCCCTTAAATTTAAAAAGAGGTACAAGTAAATATTTTGCAGGGAAAATAAGAAAAACTACCTTTTTTTAATTGTATTTTTGTCTTATCTCCTTATAGGTTTACTCAAATTTCAAGTGTAGACACTCGTTGGATACAGAATTAAATTCCACATCCAACAAGTACCCATTATGCATACTTTTGAGAAGAACCGCATTGATAAAAAATGTGTTGAATTTTTTTTAATGTATCTTCATTTTTTTATCAATGCGGGCCTTCTCAAAAGTATGCATAATGGGTACTCGTTGGATGTGAAATTTAATTCCACATTCAACTAGTGTCTACACTTGAAATTTGAGTAAAGTTGTAAGGAGATAAGACAAAAATACAATTAAAAAAAAACCTAGTTTTCTTATTTTCCCTCTAAAATTCATAATTATTATTTTATTATTTTAACTATTATTTTATTATTTTTTCTTAGGATGCCAATTTTAGGATGAAATTTCCTCTAATGGAAGATGTATTTCCAGAGGATATTCCTATACTATGCCCTAAACGAGACATTGATTTCAATATTTAGTTTCGAGGGTTTCACCAATGTCTAAGGCACCTTATCATATGAGCATCCTAGAATTAACCAAGCTAAAAATGCAATTACATGAATTTTTGGACAAAAGTACATTTTTCATAGTGTGAGCTCCCTTTACTTTTTTTTTAAAAGAAAGATAGTATCGTGAGGCTATGTATTGATTATTAGAAATTGAATAAATTAAAAATCAAGAACAAGTGCATGTTACCTCGAATTGATGATTTGTTCAATCAGGTTAAGGGTGCAACTATGTTCTCTAAGATTGATCTACATTCGGGATTCCATAAAATATGAGTAAAATTAGATGATATTTGTAAAAATGCATTTAGGACACGATATGGACACTATGAGTTTGTGGTCCTACCTTTTGGGCTCACTAATTCCCCAGACATATTTATGTGCTTGATGAATAGCATATTCCACCCATATCTAGACAAGTTATGGTAATCTTCATCGATGATATTCTAGTTTATTCAAATAATTTGGAGGATCATAAGTGACATTTACAAACAGTGTTGCAAAATCTGTGAGATCATCAACTATATGGAAAATATAGTAAGCTTGAATTCTTTAAATACCAAATACAATATTTTGGGCATGCGATCACCCAAGAAGGAATAGTCATAGATATGGAAAATGTAAAATTGATTATCATGAAGTGGCATATTCCTAGTAATGTCATAAATATTAGGTCCTTTATATGATTGGCAAGCCACTACTGTCACTTTATAGCTAGGTTTTCAAAATTAGTCTACCCTATAACCTCATTACAACGGAAAGGGAGCAAGTTTAATTAGACCCTAGAATGCCAAGGTTGTTTGGACCAGCTAAAACACTTGTTAACTACAACCCCTATTTTGAGAATTGTAGAACCCGAAAAATAATTTTTTGTTTGTACGGACACATGCCAAGAGGGATTAGGGGGAGTGTTAATTTAGAAGGTTGGGTGGTAGACTACGAATCCTGAAAGTTGAAAGAATGTGGAAAAAATGTATTCATCCTATATTGACCTACACTTAACATCATTGGTTCATACCTTGAAGGTATGGCAACACTATATTTTAGGGAAGAATTTTATTTTAATGACTGATCATAGCAGCTTGACTAATTTTTTCAAAAAACCCATACTTAATGCTCGGCAAGTGCATTGGACCACTTTCTTGAGAGTTGAGTTTGACTTTGAGATCAAACATTTGAAGGGTAGAGAGAAGCAGGTGGTGGATGATCTAAGTAGGAAATGGAATTCTATTTATGAAATCTCATTTAGTGAAGTGAAATCTAATTTTTAATATTAGATTAAAATTGCAGCTTTAAAGGAACAAGCATATCAATTTTTACAGCATAAAATTAAGCAAGAAAACATTACTAAAAAATAGCTAGGATACAGTAACAATAATGATGGCATGTTGATTTATAGAAACTGGATTTATGTACCTAAACAACAATCGATTAAACAACTAATTTTGGATGAATATCATAAAATTCCTTATGTTTCCCACCCTGGGTATCAAAAACTGATCACTTCTTTAAGAAAGGATTATTTTGGCCTGGTATGAAAAAATTGATGGTAGAATACTTGGTGAAGTGTTTAGAGTGTCAATAGGTGAACCCAAAACATCATCATCCAACTATATTCACCCATTACCCATTCCCAAGTGGAAATGGGAAACCATCACTTTAGATTTCATCATTGATTTACCCAAATAAAAAAGGAAAAATAACTCAATAATGGTTGTAGTAGATCAATTAAGTAAAACCGCTCATTTTATTCCAGTACGATCTACCTATAAGGAAGTTCAAATTGCACATATATTTATGAGGGATATCTTCCTCTTACATGGAATACCTTAGACAATCATCTCTATTCGAGATATATAATTTACTTCTGAATTTTGCAAATATTTATTTACAAGGTTAGGTACCCAAGTGAAATTTAGCACTCCCTACCATCCACATATGGGCAGGAAAATGAAAAGGGTAAATCAAGTGTTAGAGGATATGTTGAGAATGTATTTCATGCAAAAACCTAACAAATGGGAAGAATATATCCACTTGTTGGAATTTGCATATAATAATAACTATCATGCCTCTCTAAGAATGAATCATTTCGAGGTGTTGTATGGACGAAGATGCATAACACCCCTTAATTGGAGTTATCCCAAGGATAGGTTGGTGTCCAGGGGCTAGAAATGTTGAGAGAAATGAAGCATACTATGAAAAAGGTACGGGGAAACTTGGAAGTTGCCTAGGATCAGTAGAAAACATATCTAGATAAAATATGAACCTATAGATAATTTCAAGTACGCTATCATGTGTATGTAAAGGTTAAACCGAAAAATAGCACTATAAGATGGGGAACCTATGAAAAATTGATTCCCTGATTCTGCAGCCCCTTTGAAATAATCACTTGAATTGGGCTTGTGGCCTATCAACTAGCTTTACCAAGTCATATACGCATATACAATGTGTTTCATATCTCTTTGCTAAAGAAATGCATACATGACCCTAGGCATATTATTGATTGGCATAATGTTAAGGTAAATAATGAAATTTGAAATAATTATATATGTTTCCTTAAATGGGCATTAATGGAAGCTAATAGTTGTCATAATGATTGTGGATGTAGGTCAAACCAAACGGAGAATTCTTGGTTGAACCTATGTGCATATGTTGTAGCTGCTATAAGCCCCCTCAAAAATTTTGGCCCATACCAAATTTTGGATCCTTCCTTGGTCTTGTTCATTATTGTCACAAACTTTGAAGCTCATTTTATTGGTTTTATTAGAATGTTATGAACCCTTTCGCAAGATAGGGAAAGAGTTGTATTTTGGAATGTTGGTTTATTTCAATGTATGTATGAGCCTATTCTAGTGGTTCCAAGAGGTCACCTTTGTGAAAATGAGTTGTTATAACCTTGTAAGTACATGTCGCACTCATTTCCAATTTTTTTAGCATTGTTGCACAAGTGTCATCATGGTCGTCATAAATTGTATCTTTGTTTTTGCACTTTCCATAACCAGTCGTAAAGTTGCCACATAGAGAGGAATGATTTGTTTTTATGTCATGGATGATATATGTTGTTTGAGTCATTAAAATATGCTAATTATGTGATCACAGTCAAATTTCATCACCATTCACACCGATCTCATAGATCCCGCACTTGGTAATTTGTTGGAAAACTTCCCGACCGAGAAACTTAGCTTCACCAGACCTCCCATGAGCTACGAAATGCGCAGTCTTAGTACTCTAGATGTGACCTTGTTGTTTGGAACTACACATTGCAAAGTTTCTTCCTCCCAGGACTGATACACTACAAATATTTTGTGACCAATCTGTTGTTTGTGTATTATATTATTTCCACAATTAGCGCCATGCACAAAGCTGCGGGTAAGATGCGGGGGGAGGCTTTCTCCTTTCATTCCGCTAGGTGCAATAGGGGGGCACGACCCCCCCTATTTGGTGGTTTTCAGGGGAGAAGTAGCTACCCTACACAGGGTCTGGGGTAGCATCTAGGGAAAAAAAATTTGGACCCTATATTAGGTGGGCACACCTACCTATGGTTTTGTGCATGGTTTTTGCACATGGTTTTGGGCATGATGGTTTTTTTTTCATAGAATTTTATAGATCCGGTCAAGGGAACTATGATTATTTTCTAATCCAGGGTTAATGGATTCGAGTTTATGAATGCTTCGACATGTATATACATGTATTGTAGCATTGAAAGGAATATAATGAAAATCAAGCTGGTAGTCCTGGTTTTCGGATCTAGGGGAAAATATATCTATATATATGTTTTATGTTTTATGCTCTCACTATTATTTTCTTTTAAGAGTTTTTTTGCAGATAATTTTTGCACAGGGTTATAACCTACACAAGCCTTGAGCCTAACCTCTAGAATTGAACAATAATGACCCCCAACTCATTTAGAAATTCACACATCGCAACCACAAGCCTCAAGCTCATTCCTTGATCCCATGAAATGCACAACTACATAGTAGCCCGACCTTCCTTGACTCCCATAAATGTGAAATAATCTCTCCCAAGATCAATCCCTTTAGCTTGTCCCACTGGCTGTGGAAGTTTTGTTGTATTGTTCCTCATCCCAGCCTGAACTGTGCATTGTGCAGTATCAAGGCTCAAGGATTCCCCTTTCCTTCCTGAGTTACACAAATGAAAATTCACTGAGCCTCCTTATTTAGCTTGTCACTTTTTCCAAGCTCGATTAATGGATCATAATGCATCATCTTAGGATAGGGGTTTTTCAGATTGATGTCATGTCGTCATGAGTGAATTGCAAGAACAAGTACTCTATCATGTCATGGAAATATGATGAAGAAGGTGAGGAAGGAGGGAAACATGCTCAAGGGAAATCTTGCACATAAACTTACAAGCTGATTAGTTAGGAGAAAGCGAAAGGACACTACTTTGTAACCACTATCCAAGACTTGAGATCATTGAAGACTCCTTATCACCAAGGCATGCGGAGGAGAAAAGGAAAACTATTTCACAAAGAAATTCAACTCTCAACAACAACATTGGCTTGACATTTCCATGTCATCAAGCATTCCATGTTAGCAATGTCATGTCATTTCTTATTATGAGAGGTTATATGCCACATCACTAGTGTAGACCATGTATATTGTGTTCAAAATGTATTGTAAAGTGGAAGTCCAAAGGACACACATGTAAGGTAAAGAGTCATGTAAGTTGAAAAGTCATGGGAATGGAAAAAAATTATGAGAGTAGTAAAAGAGTCACCCTTGGTTATATGTATTCCCTCATTGTATGAGGAAAGGACTTTTCATATTGGCTCCACTAGCAAAGCATTAGAGAGATAATCTAGTTCTTTTGTGGAGAAAGGAGTGACTCCAAGGCTCCACTATTAGAGCTAGTGATGTTCATTGTATATATGTCTATTGGGACTTTTAATTAATAATAGAATCCTTCAGAGGCCAACATGTTCTTCATGCATGGATTATGAATGTTTGTAATACTATTCTGCAGATTTTTATATTTCATGTTTTCTTTCACATGTGCTAAGATAGTTGAACTATTTCAGTTATTTTAGTACTTATATTGTTGAGAATGTATTGTAATGGTTGTTATTTTTGTCCCATCCTTGTGGAATATTCCACGGGATATTAAGTAGATCTTTCTCAATTTTTTGTTGTAATGACCATTGCATCCATTGTGGACTATTCTGATGGATGTTAGACAAATCGTTCGGTTCATGTGTGTCTCTTCTTGGGTGGTACTTTTACCTCTCTCTTAGAGGCTCACTTCTCCCTCTATCTCCTATAGTATAAGAACCTTGACACACTTGAAATTGGACACTAACCAGGCACACCCCCCACTTCTTTTCGAAAGTACATTTGCACCCCTCTCTCTTGCTAAAAGTCAAAGCCAAGGAAAATCTTTAAGAATATGGAAACCAGGCCTTTATTCTGAATGGAAATCCTACACCAAACCGTGTGAGGTATAATTGGGACTTCATATCGGGGAGATCCCCTGAATGTTGGCAAATTCAACATCGTGCATATTTCTGGCACTAGAAGGAGGGAAACCATTATTTTATGGCTGATAACCCCACCGACCTCAACATCTCATCTTCTGATCAAGGCAACAATGTTCAGTGCACCTCCCCTACAAGTGTTCCTAAATTTGGAGACTCTTCCCAACCACATCCCACTCAAACTTGTGAAATCCCATACAATCAGCTTCAGGTTATCCATCATATAACCTATTAGTTCGTAAAATAATTTAGACTGATCCCGAGAGTAATCAGTATTCCATATTCTTTAGAGAAGAACAAAACCACTCCTACAAGGATATTGGTTTTCTCCCATGAAGATGTGGCCATTTCCACCCTTGAATAATTATCATATTTTGTGGAAAACTATAAGAACCTCCAAATTTTGGTAGCGACAACAAAGATAACCCCATACTATTAGGCATAACTTTCCACGAGTTGGGCAGTGAGGAAGAAGAAGAAGAGCCATCAGGTTCTAACAAAGAAGAGGAGGAGAGAAAAGAAGAAGACATGGAAGACCAAGATCTAGATTATATGACCCGGGGTCCACTTATACTTCCAAGTGTGTTGCAAAAGATGTTGAAGCACTCATAGAAGCTCTTAACGAAATATGAGCCTGATAAAAAAATGAAGGCTAAATATCATTTAGGTACATCTATAAACACTTCAGGTACGTCATGATGATGTTGCATCTATACTTTTTCCATGTATCTTGGATGGTAGAGCAGTTTTATGGTATCACAACCTTCCTCCAAACTCCATCCAGAATTGGAGGGGTTTTAAGAAAACTTTCCTTGAAAAAATTATTGATGAAAAGACCCTCACCATGTTATTGAAAGAGATGGGTAATATAAATATATTGGAGCAGAAATAGAAAGAGAAAGAATTCAATGAGAGTTTCAACTGTATCTTGAATAAATTCTCACAAGACAAAAAACCTCATGACTCCATCACAATAGATTACTACACTTCTTCCTTGTCGGCAAGCATTGCAGATTTCATTAAGCGAACTACGAAACCAACATTAATAGAAAATTTTGAAGAGGCTATCACGATTGAGAAGGAATTGTGTGTAGTTGGGGTCATCTTAGATGATGAACCAGCAAATGACTTCAAAGACACAGGTAAAAGGTCTCATGACTCCGTAAGCAAGGCCAAAGAGAAAGAGCATTTAGATCTTGAAAAATCGACCCCTCTTGTCAAGAATCTATCAAATGAGATGGAAAAACTCAAACAAAGGTGAAGTGAGACCAACGTGAGAAGCAAGCCTCTATGATTCATCTTTCTCAGAAGGGTTGTGAATTCAGGTAGCAGTAGTAACCAATCAACAAATTCTACATAAAGCTCGAACGTCATGTTGAATCTTGACAATTTTGGCGTAGATACATTCTGTTGATACCAGCAAGCTCATCATTCTGAGAAAATGTGCCCACAGTGGAATCGCACCATGAACATTATTGCCATGAAACTTTGTGATGTGGTGCTTGATGATGATAAGACCGAGCTGAAATAATAAAAGGATGAATCCTCTACACCCAATGAAGCTTCAAGTTTCGGGCATGTGGTAAACATGTTCTATTGCATACTTACAACCCAAAAGAGTATAGTCGAGGAACAACCTCTAAGTGACCCTCTGACCCAGAAGTAGACCAACTGATACAATTTGAGAATCCAAGGGTTGACCACCACAATATAGTTGATAAGCTAGAGAATCAAAGAATTCATGTTAAGGAAAATTAGTCTGTCAGTCAACTCAGCGCAGAACACTTAGAGAAAGTATGGGAAAACGACCTCAACGAAGAGAACTTCTGCAAATACCAAAGACAATACCATTACTCTGGAAGTCATAAGTCAAGATAATTCCCAAACACTTCAACCATCCTTCCCATTGTGGACTACAACATAGTTGAAGATATGAAGATGGTTCGTGTGAACATATCAATGTTTGAGTTAACAAATATCACGAGCCAGCGAGACATTCTCTTACGAACACTTGGGAAGTCCTATACAGGTAATGGTACCCCTCAATACAAGGGAACATGTACGTCTTTTGGTTCTCTTGAGTCATTTCTTAATTCTTTTACAATGGAAGTGAATACACTTTTCCCTCCCTTTCTCTTAATGTTTGAAATTTTCAATTTCAATATACACAATTGCTTGGTTGATTCCAGTGTATCAGTGAATGTAATGCCATTACCTATTGCAAATAAAATCAATTCAAAATGGAATAAAAAATATGCACATATCATTCAACTGGACATGAATCTTATCCACGCAGTTGGTGAACTCAAATATGTGATCATTCGTTTATCATCCGATGAACGAGTTCACCAATGCATAAGCATAGTGATTGTGGATATACCAGAGGCATGCAAACTATTGTGAAGCAGAGATTGATCAAGTAAGTTACAAGGATACTTTGCTACAGACTGCTCACACTTGTGGCTTCTTTATAAGGGCAGAAAAAACCAGATTTGAGTGGACTTAGAAAGATATATGAAGCATAATGTTACTCCCTTGAATGAACACATTGAACCAATGGCTTTTTCCAAACTCATTTTCAGAAATTTCTTCCTGGAAACCCAAGTAGGTTTTTATCTTGCATAACCATCCACAGTCCCACTAGAAACATAGTTGGAGCTTCTTCCTAGTCCAACTGGTGCAAATGACATTTGTAAAGTCAATAGTATTAGTAGTAGTAGCACTATTACTAGTGTAGTTTATGATCCTTGTACATATGACATGTGGACTCTATAATTTTATGGTTCTAAGACACAGGAAGGCTCTAGAGATGGTCCTTTTTTAATAGATCCATTGCAAAGAAAACATTTTATCTCTAGTTGCCTGGAATTTTAGTGCACAAACAACACTATTGAGTATGCGACACTAGTCTTGGGCTTACAAACAACCAGCAACCTCAATGTCGTGTCCTTAAAACTAGTAGGTGATTCAGAAATTGTGGTGCGACAAGTACGTGAAACCATACATTATGTCTCACCTCATCTAAAGAGTTATCAAGAAGAGGTATGGAATTTAATTTCATATTTTCAAGCTTTTAATATTATTTCCATTGCAAGATTGCGTAACGCAGCTGCGGATGCATTAGCAAATGTTGCTTCTAGGTTGTCACCATTGAGGGGCGAATTTTCTATAGAAATTATTTATAAACCATCCATCCCTGATAAAATCACTAATTTACACATTTTTAATTATGACCTATAGATATTATGATTCATGGTGAACGTTGATGTGGTCAAAGACGCAGGGATCGAAGAGGAATAGCACGAACTGGAATTGTAGGATGTGGCCAACACGAGTAAAGGAAATCTCATCCCAAAGGGTGTGGTGTCTTTAGAGAAGTTGTATGACCTGCAGAATCACTTTTGGGGACTTTTTAATGCCAAAACCCACAGTTCCACATTGTCGCATGAACATCTCAACTTGGGAACAAAAAGGGATCCTAAGTATGTCAATATTGGTACCTATTGTACACCACAAGAGCGAAAAGCCTTTATTGTTAGAAAATTAAATATTACAGAGCAATGCAGCACATAAAATATGCGGAAAATAAAAGCACACAAAACACATAAAACTAGAGAGACACAGATATACGTGGTTCACCCAGTTTGTACTATGTCCACCCCAAATAGCCAGTCCTTCCTTTCCATTATCCAGCAAAAATGAAGAGAAAAAACCTACAGCAGATCCACTGTAATATCCTTTGTTCTCTCTCACAGTCTCCCTCTCTATTTCTCGCTCCGAGAATACACATCAATGCACAGCCGCAATACAATACCCTCATAAAAGCGAGAGGTTGCCTTCTAGGGCAAAAAACCCTAATCTAAACATAACTTCTACCATCAAATCATTTTCCTAATGAACGGCCCAGATTGACTAGAAATTACTATACTTTTACAAGGTAATTTTACATCTGTTTTTAGCTTCGGGGGCGCTGCCCCCGAAAACCCCCGCCAGGGGGGGGCTCCGGAAAGGGCTGTCGCCCCCCCCCTGGACCCCCCACGGCAGCAATTAATTACGAGCGGCGTTGCCACCCCTTTTAAGGTACAAGGGTCCAATGTTGTGATACAAAGTAAACAAGATAATCAGGCTCCACACCCAACATTTATCTTCTTATTCACGCAGTACCGAGATGTGTTTGAATGAACATACGACGAGCTTAAAACTTATGACACGTGGATCATCCAGCATGTAATATTGATAAAAGAAGGGGCAAAGTCGTTTTAGAAAAAGCTTAGAAAATTACATCTGACGCTTCAACCTCTCATTTAAAAAGAGTTAAGGAAGTTTTTGGATGCTTAGATCATACACAAAGTGCGACAGTCCACCTAGGTGTCAAATTTGGTCCCAGTTAGAAATAAGTTCAGGGAAATCCATTTATATGTTGATTTCCAAAATCTCAGTCATGCCTTAGAAAAGGATAACTACCTCATGTCGTCCATGGAAAAAATATTGCAAACAATATCGGGGTCTGAAATTTTTTCTTTGCTTGACGGATACTCGAGCTACAACCAGGTTCTAGTCTCAAATCTTGATAGATCAAAACCACCTTTCGAACGAATTGGGGTATGTTCACATTTAAGTGAATTCCATTTAGGTTGATCAATGTTGGTGTAATATTTTAATGAGCTATGTGCATTGCATTCCAATATGTGCATAGTGGTCTATCTCATCAACGTAATTGTGTTTTCCAAACAGAGGTCATATCACATTCACCATTTAAATAATTTTTTCAAGCAATGTCGTAAGTAAAATATATCCCTCAATCCCAAGAATAGCATCTTCAAAGTGTCCAAGGATAATCGCTTGGGCAACATTATTGCTAAAAGTGGGATTAAGGTAGACGTAGACAAGGTCGAAACAATCATGTAGATTCCCTTCCCAATAAAAAACAAGGCTATGCAGTCCTTCCTCGAGAATATCAACTTCCTTCGTAAGATCATCTTCGATTACACTTAGATTTCAAAAACAATACAGGAGATGGTGAATAAGGATGCTATCTACAAATGAGATAAAAGGGAAAAGGACGTGTTTTCCCATATCAATTAAGCTATCGATGAAGCACCCATGTTGTACAACCCAAATTTGAATAAGGATTTGTTTCTCTACACCTTCTCTTCTGACACATCTCTTGTTGTTGTACTCACGCAGAAGCATGACCTAAACAATGAGCGGCCTATTTCTTTCATGAGCACGAGTTTACAAGGACCTGAGCTAAACTACCCCACCGTGGATAAACAATTTATGCGGTATACAGGGTAGTGAAGCACATTCAACCCTATATACTGAAGAATCACTTTATTATCTTTGTCTCACACCCAACGATCAGATCATTTCTTTTTCAACAAGATCTGGGTGAAAGGAGAGCGAAATGGATGACTAGTTTGCAAAAGTATGATTTATAAATCAATCCAGTTCAAACAATTAAAGGCCATGGTCTTTATCCACTAGTAACAGAAGCAGTGGACGTAAAAGAAGAAGAATATATTTCAAGGTGGGAGCAAGAAATTTAAATTTACAACATTGAATGAGCCACCCCCACTACTAGCACAAATCCTTGGTACACAGATGTGCACAAATACCTTGAGCATGACACTATGCCCTCCCATTTTTCCACAAGGAAGAAGAGGGCACTAAGTCTTGAAAAGTTATCTTACCAGTTGGTGCATGGGGCGATTTTCAGAAAGCACCATAATGGAGTATTGCTTAGGTGTTTGGATGCACATGATTTAGAGAAGGTATTGCGTTATCTCCATGACAGACTAACTGGGGAAAATTTGCAGGAAACACTACTTCACATAAATTCATGCAGGCCAATTTTTATTGGCCCACACTATTTAAGTATGCTCATGCTTACGTTCGCAAATGGTCGGTCTGTTAAAGGTGTGCCAGTAGAAACAAGAAGCCAACCACCCCATTGCAGCCTATCACAGTGAAAGAATTGTTTCAATAGTGGGGCTTGGATATTATTGGATAAATATTCCCACATTCATCAAAGAAACACCATTATATTCTCACTGCCACAAATTACTTCACACAGTGGAATGAACCATTACCACTCAAATAGGTGAATGATCCGAAGTTCATCAATTTTCTACAGTATAACATCATCTTCAGGTTCAATGTTCCTACTTCACTTTCTTTTACAATGCAATGTATTTCTCATCCTTAAAAATGTTATGAATTTGCATTGGAAAATGGGATTGTATTGAAGCATTCTACTAAATACTACCCTTAGGGGAATCATCTTGCTGAATCCAAGAATAATAACTTGATCTGCATCATTAAGAATACCATATTCTCTAAGTAGAGGAAATAGCACTCTACTTTGGTAAATGCTCTATGGGTTGACCGAGTCACGCCTAAGCCTTCCCTAAACACCTCCCCTTACTTCCTGGTACACAAAAAAGAAGCCATCCTCCCACCCAACATATACTTTCTTGCTCTCCACCTCTCCCAAGAATCCCAGGGCAAGCCATGTCTATTAGTGCGGTGTAGGATGGACACCCTTCATAAGCTCCAGGAAGAAAGGTTGAAAGCAAAAGAAATATTTTTACTTCATCATAATCGTATCAAGAGGTGGTTCAAAAATAAGTCTTCAGGGTTAAAAAACTTTATTGTGGGTGACTTAGTCTTAAAGTGGGAGAAATCCCATGAAGACAAAGGAAATCACACTAAGTTTCAATCCCTTTGGATTGGACCATTCACTATAAACGAGAAGCTTGGCCGACACACTTATTGTCTTTAATCACTTGACATGAATATTTTCTCTCTCCCTTTCAAAGGAAAATATATGAAACACTATTTTCAATGAGAATCAAGGGTTGTTCCCTAAAGTATGTACATAGTTTTATTTTTATTTTATTTATTTTTGTCCTTGTCGTTTTCTTTGTTTCATGTTTCGTTGTGTGAATAAGTATTGTCCTTGTCCATGTGTTGGTTTTTGAGATTGCGTCTGGCTGAATTCTAAGGAGTCTTGTGACACTTCAACATTTGGTTAGCCTTTGATCTGTCTTCATTGTGTCGGTTATTTCTTTTGAAGTTCTGATGGAAAATATGATCCATTCATAAGGATATTTTTTGGAAAACCATGAACTCGTGTCTATTTGGGAAACCTTGTTCCTATATTCAGTTCTTTATTTTTTGGTGTTTGCATGCTTATATAATCAATAAAAGGAGAAGGAGAAAAAATAAATGAGAAAAACTAAATCAGAGGTATCTATATGCTTCTCTGAAGGAACAACCTCTCCTGCTCTCAGTAAGTCGGGATCACTCTTCTGCAAAAAATGAATAAGTTCCAATGCACTTTCCTCCTTTAAATAAATAAATAAAGGTGAAAGAAGAGAAATGCTTCTTGCACAAAAGGGTAAATCAAGAAACTTTTTCTGGGTAATTTTCAGGCTCACTCGAAGCGAAACAATGTTTGTGTTGTTGTAGTGACTCCACCGAGGTATTATCCAGGCCTGCTGGCAGCGGAGCAACACCAGTGATGAAAAAATTATACTCTGAAAATATTAAACTTACGAGATTCACTACCCTTCCCTGCTTGAAACATTGTGATAATTCTAAATGTTTTTTGAGTTAAATTGAAATGGCATGATGGGGACTTCATCTATTCATGAGGTAAGTGGGGAAACCAAAGTGATATGCACAATGAATCAATACTCCCCTAAGAACCAAGGACCCACAAAAAAGAAGTTAACAAGACAAAGAAGCTGGAATTATACCAGTGTTTCGCCAAGTGTTGTAGCTTCTACAACCCCCCTCCAAAATTTTGGTCCATACCAAATTTCAGAGCCTTCCTGGGTCTTGTTCATTATTGTCACAAACTTTGAAGTTAATTTATTGGTTTTCTTACAATGTTATGATCCCTTTCGCAAGATAGGAAAAGTGTCATATTTTGGCATGTTGGTTACTACATTGTATGTATAATCCTATTATAGTGGTTCCAAAAGGTCACCTTTGTGTAAATGAGAATTTCTAACGTTGTAAGTACCCTTCACACTCATTTTCAAGTTTTAAGCATTGTCTCACAAGTGTCTTCACAGTCATCATAAAATGTATTTTTGGTGTCACACTTGTCATAGCTGATCGTAAAGTTGTCACACGAAGGTTAATTATTTGTTTGTATGTCATGGATGATATATGTTGCTAGATTCATTAAAATATGCTAAGTGCATGATCATAGTCAAATTTTATCACCGTTCACATCTATCTCAGCGGTCCCGCACTTATTCATTTTTTAGAAAACTTACCAATTGAGAAACTTACCTTCACCCGACCTCCCCTGAGATGCACACTATGTAGTCTCAGTACTCTAGCTGTGACCTTGTTGCTTGACACTACGCAGTGTGAAGTTTCTACCTGCTAGGATTGCCTCAATGCACAATTTCTCTGACCAAGCCTTGACCCTAACCTCTGAAATTGCGCAGTCGTGACCCCCAACCCGTCTTGAACTATGCACTTCGGAACCAAAAGTTTCAAGATCATTCCCTGAGCCCTTGAAATATGCAGCTGCATAGTAGCTTGGCCTTCCTTGACTCTCATAACTGTGCAATAAGCTCTCTCCGGACCCATCACTTCATCATGTCCTACTGTCTCTGGAAACTACGCATACTTGTCCCTCAGCCCAGCCTGAACTATGCACTGCACAGTCTCAAGGCTCAAGGCTTCCCCTTGCCTGCCTGAACTGCCTCACTGCACAGTCACTAAGCCTCCTTGTCTAGCCTGTCACTTGTTCTAGGCTCAGTTCACAGATCAAAATGCATCATCTTAGGCTAGGGGTTTTCGGATTGATGTCGTCTCGTCATGAGTGAATTGCAGGAAAAAGTGCTCTATCATGTCATGGAAAGATCATGAAAAAGGTAAGTAAGGAGGGAAATATGCTCAAAGACACTCTTGCAGTTGAACTTACAAGCTAATCAATCAGGAGATATCAAAAGGACACTATTTTGCGACCACTGTCCAAGACTTGAGATCATTAAAGAGTCCTTATCACCAAGGAATGCAGAGGAGAAAATGAAAACTCATTCACGAACACATTCAAATATCAGCAACAATAGTCGCTTGACATTTCCATGTCAGCAATGTCATTTCATGTCTTGTCATGATTGGTCAAACACCACATCACTAGTCTATTATATTCTAAATGTATTGTAAAGTGGAAGTCCAAAGGAAAACACATGGAATGTAAAGAGTAATGTAAGTTGAAAAGTTATGGGAAGTCAAGAAGTCATGAGGGTAGTCAAAGAGTCACACTTGGTTATATATACTCCCTCATTGTATGAGCAAAGGACTTTTCACCTTGGCTCCACTAGAAAAGCATTAGAGAGATAAGCTAGTTCTTTTGTGGAGCAAGGAGTGGCTCCAATGCTTCACTATTGGAGCTAGTGATGTTCATTGTATATGTGTCTTGGAAATTTTACTTAATAACATAAACCTTCTGAGGCCAGCATGGTTATTCATGCATGGACTATGAATTTTTGTAATACTATTTTGTGGATGTTTCTATTTCATGTTTTCTTTCACATGTGCTAACATAGTTGAATTATTTCAGTTATTTTAGTACTTATATTATTGAGAATGTGTTTTAATGGTATTTATTGTTTCCCCATCCTTGTGGAACATTCTATAGGATATTAGGAATATCTTTCTCAATTGTTGGTTGTAATGACCATCACATCCCTTGTGGACTATTCCGTTGGATGTTAGACGGATCCTTCAATTTATGTGTGTCTCTTCTTAGGTGGTACTATTACATTTCTCTTAGAGGCTCACTTCTCCCTCTCTCCCCTGTAGTAGAAGAACCTTGACACACATGTAATTGGAAACTCATAAGACAAACCCCCTTGCTTTTTTAAAGTACAACTACAACCCTTTCTCTTGCTGACAGTCAAAGCCAAGGCATATATTTAAGAATATGGCAATCGAGCCTTTATTCTGGATGGAACTACTACACCAAACGATGCAAGGTCTAATTGGGACTTCATATCGGGAAGATACACTAAATGTTGGTGGGTCCAGCACCGTCAACAACATACTAGATCAGAGACAAATTTTGCTATGGAAGCGAGTAGTCACCCAGGTTAAAGTGCAATGGAAGCACTTCAGCCCGTAAGAGGCTACCTAGGAAGACAAAACTTTTATGTGTGAGGCATATCCCAGCATGTTCTAAGGGCTAGTAGACACAGAGGATGAAGTTTTTTTTGGGGGGGCCAAGACGTAATATCCCCAATAAATTGTAAATATTTTTATTGTAAAACAAGAGACTTGGTAGAATACTTTGTTACAAGCCCTTCATCTCCCGACAGACGCACCAAAAGATGTTTGCATTGGAATCATCACTTGGACTGCAGCAAGTGCCTAACCAGACACATCCTAAACTCTAAGGAAATTTAATGATTTGTTTTATGAGATTGGTAGGTGGTTTAAAATTTGATTCACTAAAAAGAGGTTTCAGTCAAATCCACAGTTATACTAATGAGGGTATTGGAACCTAATGTAGTAGCAAAGTGCAATTTTGTAGCCTATGAAGAGAAGAAACTGTAAGGTGAGAGAGGAAACAATAGGTCTACAAATCATAAATCTACTGCATTTCGTATAAATTAACAAAAGTAACAGTTTAACAATATTTCATTAAGAGAAAGCTATTTCTAGTCATACAAGGTTCTCACTGAAATATTATGAAGGGTAACTATCATGAGTGATGCTTCCACTATTATAACATATATTTTACTAGGAATTCTCACTGCATGAGACTAACAAAAACTAATAAAACAAATGAACATGTTTAAGAGAATGATAAGAACACATAACAACATAATGGTTTGCAAACTGAAATTGAAATAAAGAAGATATGGAAACACAAGTAAAGTTGACAATACACACAGAAAATTGGTAATAAGTCCTCAGTAGTATCATTCCATTTCATTCACAAAAATATTACAGATCATATGAGTCAAGATTCTAAAACCACGAACCTTTACTTCATAGCATTTTGGCATATATATACAAAATATGTTAGTGTCATCTCCACAGAAAAAAGGTAAATCTGTTTCAAAATTTATTACAATCTCGTGTAAGAGATGAGGCTTATCCATAATATTAAATACAAAGTTCTATATCAAAAATAAGATAAACATCATGAAGTTTGTCACTCCGAAAGTTTCTCCAAGGCAACCATGTTCCTTCATTCATCAGAGGTCAAGAATAGAGGCAAAAATCCTAATGGCCTCTGCTTTAGTCATCCTCTTATCTAACCTCTTTCTTTGTTCTTAACTATTTGACTGAATATTTTTCTTCCTTTCTATTTTGTCTTCTAGTCTCTCCTCAATGTTGATAATTTCATCTCTTAATTTAGGATTGGAAATCAACTTGATGTTCAGCCTGAGTTTATTTTTGGGTCTAGTCTGAGGTCTCTTGACATAGGGATTAGGGATAAATTTGGACCTCTTACCTCCATGTATGAATTTACTAGACTCTCCCTCCTCATCTACTGATTATGTGTACTCGGGGTCATTTTTGTCTTCATAGGAGGAATAGGAGTGTATCATAGTTTTATTTCTCTTCTTGATCGAAGATCCAATGGAAGAAACTAATTGAGCCAAAGTGGGTTCTTCTTCTATGACAGGCTCTAACATTTTCTATTTTCCCTTCCTAAATGAAAGAAAAACCTGTGAGAGAGTGGACTCTATGAGAGAAGTACCACTACTTTTTTGTGCTTGATGAGATGTTTCAAGAACATGGCTTGAAATTTTCATACTAGGGTTGACTTCCACTGGTGAGAAAACAGGCTTTGATGCAAGAAGTCTAGGGTTGACTTCCACTGGTTATTTTGCCATAAAGAGCTTCTTCTTAGGTTGGCTCCATGAAGAGGAGGATATTTCCTCGTTGTCCTTTGACATAGAGTTCTTAGGAGACTTTTCATTTTTCTGTTGCATTTTCTTCTTGTATTCTTCCATGAAAGTCCTTAGGGTTTGGGGTTCCCTAGGTGAGCTACTGACATGAAATTCATTAACTAGTGACACTGCTGGCATAGGCATAGGATTTTCGGCCTTCCTAATTAAGCTTCTAGTTGTCCTTTTAACTGAGATGGAGGTAGGGTTAACTTGACAGAAGACTAATGAATGTACAAAGTTATATGGCGAACTACGTGAAACAAGAGCAGCACTGGTTTTCTCATGGATGTCTCTTTTCTTGGGCCTCCCTACCCTTCTCTCGGAATTTATGCTACCAAACCCTTCCTCTCTTAAAAACCTATACCAAGTGATTTTCTTCTTTCTGAGATGATAGACAATTATAATTTTAATCAGCCCTTTGTGATACAAATTGTGCAAAGAGTAGTTTGGAATTTTCTATAGCTTTAGGGACATTTTGAGCAGATATTTATATAGAAAATAGGGTAGGTTCAGAGGTTTATCTCCTGAAATGTGAGCAAGGAATATTAACTAATAACAATGAACACAGGAAAACCTACCCTTGCATGTGATGTATTTTTGGACTGAGGTGATAACATGCTGCCACTCAGCCTTAAAACAAGAAGTGTGAGGAGTTGGATTCTACTTAACATTAACATGTTTGGGCTTAAGGTAGGTTCTTAATTCTTTAGGCAGTGTTTTTCTTTTAAACCAGCGTTCACTAGTTGCAAAGGTTTCGGTAGCAAGAGCTATGATGTCCTCGAAAATGTTGAATGTCTTGCTACCTAACTTGACCTTTTCACCATCGTAACTCTCTGCAAAAGCCTGAGCTAGAGCCACATTCTCCCCAGAAAATTTTGTAGAAATTTATACCAACCATCGGATTTGAACTGTGGTTTAGCCCTAGCATCCACAAATCTTGTATTTGTTTGCTATGACCTATTGAAATTTCCTCCTTTCCCCATTCTTTCAACAGCTAGACTGCTCACAAAAAAAATTATTCAATTCTGGTTGCAATACTGTACACGAAGCCTTGGTTTACTTGCTTTGAAAACTTAAACTGCTTGCTGGGGGAATAGTTTATGTTTACCTGTAGCCTGCACAGAAGACTTCGGTTGAGTGAACACCGAGCTCTCTTCTCTAATTTTTCGCCTGCAATTATGGCAAGGAGTAATGACATGTTATAATTCAAATACAAGCGCCAAGTCATCCCACTAGGCTTAACACTCCACATTATCATTAAATTTCAGATACCTCATACTATGATTTATGCTTGCCTTAGGTGAAGTAGCTACAGGTTATTTGCTTAGGTAAATCAACCATTTACTAATAATAATCCTCTTAGTTCAAAAAATAATTAATCTTATTTAAAAGAATAATCATATTTATAACATAGGGTCTTCAATGATCTTTAGACATGAATGGTCCTTGCCTTTAAAACATTCTCTGTTGCTCCTATATGCTCGATGAATAACTGTCTTTACCTCTGAATTGAGATAACCAAAATCTCAGTGAAATAGCTGCACTTTTCACTGTGTAAATAATATAACTTTCAATTCTGAGAAATATCTTCCCTTCATTACAATACTGTTTTGACAATGAAATCAAAACATAGGTAGCTATTATTCCAGACAAGGTGACTGCAACTTTATTACCCAAACGACAAGTAGCCTTTAGCACTAACCTAAGTTAAAATAGTAATTTTACCTTATTTTATGACTCTAAAACACTAATGAAACCTATTCACTTAAAAGTACCTTGATTTTGGGACTCTTTTTACCTTTGTTGAAAATGACTCAAACTTGGACATGGACTAGGACATTAGAAAAATTTTGAAAACAGTGACACAATGGCAATTACACCATTAACATTTTCAGTGCTAATAATGGCTCCTATTGGGGATGAAGTCATCCCTTTGAGGCTTCAAGGACTATAGACTCAGTGCCTAAAAAAATCTTGAAACTCAGAATACTTCTCGAAAATAAAGACTAGGACTGACCATTGACTGACTGGACTCAAGACTGACTATATATATAGACATAAGTAACATTGGTCATGGAGTTTATTGACACCAGATATTTACAATGGAATGAATCAACTAACTTACTAAACAAAAAAATTCTTAAGAAAATGACCATTGACTGGGCCTCCATGCAACTAATCATCATCCAGATGTTTGAGCAGAAAAGTATTGTTTTCGAAAACTTCAGCAATTCTAAATGGCCCAAACCAAAAATTGTCAAACTTACCATGCTTTCCATGGTCTTCTCTCCTAACATCCCAATGTAGCACCAAATCATTCTCCTGAAACAACTGCTAATTTTCTCTTTTTTCAAAAACATATTTGACTTTAGTCTGATACTTCTGTACATTTTCCAACAATGATTCTCTGATTTGGTGCGCCTCTATCAACTGAGCATTCTCCTTTGGACTGGATTTTCATCATAAACTTCATCTTGTAGGAACTTCATCATAGGAAGAGCTAATTGCAAAGGCATTACAACATTATTACCATATACAAGATGAAATGGAGACATTCCAATTGAATTTTTACCACTTACTTTATCTGCCCACAGACCATGTACCAGCTGAATGTCCCAATTTCTCTTATTTTCAGGAGACATTTTATTAATGATCCTCACCAAAATTTTATTGGACGACTCAACTAATACATTACCTTGAGGTTAATAAGGTGTAGAATGAGTCAATTCAATCCCATATTGCTGACAAAAGTTGTACATCTTGGTAGACTTAAAGGCCATTGCATTATCAATTACTAATTTCTGTGGACAACCAAATCTCGACTTAATTTTTTCCAACAGAAATTTGATAATTACCATATCAGTAGCATTCCTAGTTGGTACAACTTCAATCCATTTACTGAAATAGTATGTAGCTGTGAGAATCCATCTATGTTGTCCTAATGAAGGTGGATGAATTTCGCCGATGAAGTCTAACCCCCACTACTGGAAAGGAACATCTGCTGAAATAGGAATGAGAGGTAACGGTAGCAATTTTTGTTTACCAACAAATTTCTAACATTCAACACAGCTCTTGACTTTGGAAAAAACATCAGAGAAAAGAGTTGGCCAATAATAGCCATCTCTTAAGATTTTGTTTGTAGTGGCTCTCCAATACAAATGCCCTCCACACACTATTGCATGTATCTCTGTCATAATCTCCTAGGATTCAACTTCTACACATCTTAATAAGACTCCAACAGGATCCTTCCAGTAAATATGGTCTTCCAAAATGAAATACTTGACAGCTCTCAATTTAAAAGCCCTCCTTTTAGACTTTTCCATTTCAGGTGGATAGTTGAAATTTAACAAAAAGTATATTACATCCTTGTACCAATCTGAATTAAATATTTCAAGATAATTAGCAATACCTTCTCCATATTCTCCTTCAGTTTCCTCTAAATTCAGATTTAAAGCTTTGCAGTTAGATTCGGCCATCAAGTGAGCCAAGACTTCACCTTTTATCAATTTAGTTGGTTTGATCTCGAAATCAAATTCTATAATTTTGGTCAACTATCGTCCCCTTATACCATCTGTATCTAGTTGCAGCAACACATATTTAACAGTGATATTGGGCACAAAAGCAACTATTTTTGAATGCAGCACATAAACTCGAAAAGACTTCAAAGCCTTAGCTAATGCATATGATTGTTTTCCAGTCAATTTGTACTTTAATTCAACATCCCATAAAGCATGACTGAAAAATGAAATAGGCTACTCTAAACCTTCTTTATTCTTCTGTAGTAAGACAATTGCAATTCTTTCTTTTGAAGCATATGAAAATATCAGAAAATATTTTTCAAAATTAGGACTAATCAAAATTGGAGCTTAAGTCAACGTAAATTTAATTTCTGAAAAATAATTCTTTGCTTCATCTCGCCACTTAAATTATGCATCTTTTTCAGCAAGACATTTATGTGTTTGATCAGCGCTGCAAAGTTAGGAACAATCCACCTTAGAAAATTGATTTTCCCTAAAAATGACTGCAATTA
Source organism: Pinus albicaulis (assembly GCA_034641835.2). Taxonomy (NCBI): domain Eukaryota; kingdom Viridiplantae; phylum Streptophyta; class Pinopsida; order Pinales; family Pinaceae; genus Pinus; species Pinus albicaulis. The sequence continues at coordinate 669,450,852 of CM076581.1, forward strand.
TTTTTTATTCCTTGGCAAACCAATCTTCTGAATAGCTTCTACTCTTCCCGGATCAATACAAATGCCACTTTCTGTTACAATGTGTCGCAATAATTTACCCTTTTGGACAGCAAAAGATGACTTTTTTTGGGTTCAAGGATGAACCAAACTTTCTGCATTTGTCAATAACTTGTTTCAAATGTTTTAAGTGGTCTTCATCAGATTTTGAATAGTCTTTGATATCATCCAAATAGATGACTACAAATTTGTCATTTTCTCCCGCAAAGGCAATATCCATTGCCCGCTGAAAGGTTGTGCTTGCATTCATCAGACCAAATGGAATTTTGTTGTACATGAATGTACCCCAGGGTGTGGTGAATGTTGTCTTTTCTTTGTCTTTCCTGTCAACTGAAATATGATTATAGCCTGAAAAGCCATCAATCATTAACAATATTTTGGATCCTACAACCATCTGCAAAATATAATCCATCTTGGGTAGTGGATAGTTATCTTTCAATGAACACCGGTTCAAGTTGCAAAAATCGACAAAAATTCTTATTTCTCCATTCATTTTCCAAATCAGGACTATATTAGCTACCTAGTTAGAAAATATCAAAGGCCGAATTATATTTTCTTCCCATAATTTTCTAATTTATTTCTCAATGATTGGGAGCAGCATGGGATTGATATGTCCAATTTTTGTGCTACAAGCTTTGCATCTGTTTTTAAAGGAATGTTGTGCTCCATTATGCTCCTATCATAAGTTTTCAGCTCACTATAAGACCATGCAAAAATATCAGCAAATTCTTCCAGCAGTTTGATATATTTTGTTCTGATTTCAAGAGAAAGGATTTTGGATACTTTGACTAATTTTGGTTGATCTTTTGTGCCAGTGTTACATTCTATTGTACTCTCTCCATCAAATTTGCTTACAGGCTTGAGAAAAACATCACTATTATCGAACAATATTTCTAAAGGAACTAAACCCTTAGGAATATAGTTAGTTTTCATATCTATAATGCTCTTCCCAGCCATGGTTTTCTTAAAAAGGCTGCTATTTTGGTTTTCAACAATGTCCTGCTCATCATCAATTGGTAGGTCTACAAACTCTTCAACACACTCTAAAAATTTATGAATTTCCTTGTCATCCTCAAATACTTGCCAGTGTTTGATGTTATCAGGAATTGAAGGTCTGTTTTTTATTTGAACATCATAGGCTTCCTTGACATCTAGAGGAACTTTGAAATTACTAGCAACAATAGCTAGTGAATCAGAAATTTGATTTTCTTCTCTAGTGAAAAAATCTATATTAAATGCTAAAAAGTAATGCTCAATCAAATCCCAGACTTCATTCCTATAATTATTCAATTTGGAAATTTTCACTTGGTAATTGTTTCTCACCTGCTTAATCACCAAATCTGAATCACCAAAAGCAATTAGTTGTTCTTCTCCCAAATCTTTCGCTACCTTCATACCCAGTACAAACGCTTCATACTCACCAGTGTTGTTAGTGGTAGAAAATTTTATTTGATATGATATAGTTACCTTCTCCTCAGTGGGAGAAATGAGGACTACACTAGCTCCCGATCCTTCTTTTAATGAGGCTCCATCAAAGTAAAATTTCCAAATCGGTCCTCCTTTTAAATGTTGCTCATTTTCACCTTGAAAGTGTTATTTTTCACTTATTTCAGGCTGGAAATCATTATCATCAGCAACAAGGTGCAGAATTGATGACCCCAAATCCTTTTCTTCAGTGTCTATGGGATGGTTTGAAGGATTGTGCTGATCACTAATGATGTAGGCCTTTTGGGTTTCTCTATAAAACCTTTTGAATTCCCCTCCAAACACTGGGATGGTGGCATATGACATGTCCATCTAAAGGGTACCTCCCAATTTTTTATACCAATATCTGGAAAGTAACATCCCAAATATGGAAGGAATGTATGCAACTACAATGTCCATCACTAAGCTCTTCATAGCTAGTTGGGTAAGGGAAACAACCAAGTCCTTAATTACTCCTAGACACTTGACTTTTTTGGAGTCAAAGGTGTAGAGGTCATGGTATTGCTTAGTGATCTCTAATCCCAATTCATACATCACTTTCTTTGGCATGAGATGTGGGAAGCTCCAGAATCTAACAGACAATTATGCAGCAATTTTTCATGTATATTGAGTGACAGGTAGAAAGGCAGTGAGTTATCATCATTTTGGTCTTGGACATGACAACCTAGATAAATAGTGGGATGCTCATCCTCAAGGTTGACTGAATCAGAAGCGAGAGGAGGTTGTAGCAGACTTTTAAAAGAATCTTTATATGCTGGATTTTTCAATAATTCCAGAAGTGGGATTGGAATTTTGATTTTATTCAATTTAGATTTGAAACTGAAATAAATTGGAACTAATTCGTTATTTTCTACAGTAATTTTAACAATTGGGGCAGAATTTTGAGGTGGAGGAACCTCATTGACCTTGGCCCTCTGTTTAGCAGCTTGTTTATTTGAATCTGATTTTTTTGAGGTTGTTGAACAAGACCTTTGGACCTCAAAGGATAATTTATGTTTTGAACTTCTAGTTGTTTTTTATCATTTTGTACATAAATTTGAGCATTCATATCATCTGAAAACAAAAAATCCTTGATCGATCTTCATATTCTTGCAATGTCAAACATGTTGATTGTGAAGTTTCTCCCACAAGGTTTATTTCTTCATTTCCTTGTTCTTCTTCTTCAGCAAAATTATTCAAAGGAGGCTGAACATTTTGATCATCAACATTCCTCCTTAGGCATTATAGGATTTTTTGAGGCTCGAAAGGCCTCCTGAAGGGAGCCTGATTTCTATTGGCTTCATTTTGATTAGCTCTAGCAGCTGGTTTATTTTCTACCTCTAATTTTGTCATCATAGAGGCAAGTTCTTTGATCAAATTGGACATTTGATCGATCTTTTCTTCTGATGTAAGACACTTAGAAGAAGAAAGTTTTTCTTCTTTCGTCTTCTTTTTGTATTTTTCTGCCTTTTCTTCCTCCATTTTTAATTTATTAGAAGCCATGAGATTAGACTACACTCCAATTGAAGCCTCTTGCATACTCGTTAATGTCTGTGCTTTTTCAACCCTCAACCATAAAGAAAACTCAGAATCTAAAAAATTTGCAAAATTTATCATAGTTGTAGTCTCAGTAGGTTTAATTTCTTCAAAAAATTTCTGATAAATCTTATTAAACCTCTTAGTAAAATCAGCTAATGAATCATTTGTCTTCTTCTTCACAGTTCCAAATTCTGTAAGATAATAGACATAGTCTTTCCTATCACCGCAATGCTTCACAAATATCTCCTCCAATTCATCAATTCATGTTATTGAGTTTGGAGGCAGACTTCTAAGCCATTTACGAGCTTCACCATCCAAGCTCTGAACAAAGAGTCTTGACCAGACATCTTCATGTTAAATATTTTGACTGTCAACATAACTATAGAAAGCCACTAAATGTTCCTCAACAGAAACTCCTTCTCTATCCCTAGTGTATTTTGGAAGATATTTCAAGTAATATCCTTTGGGAAGTGGATGCAAAGGTTGAGGGAGAACAAGTGACGCATATCTTGTAGCCACTATCTGCTGCATCCTTGTAAGGGCAGGATGAGGCATATTTTGTCGATGTATAGTTGATGTAGTTGTTTGGGAAATAGGAATTACAATTGGTGAATTATGATTCTAATTTGGGACAACAAAAAATTGGAAACCTTGAGCTGATTTTTCAGGCTTTGGAACTGAAAAGAGTGTATTTTGAAAAAGATGAACAAAGGATGTCTTGATTTCTCCTTCTGTAGAAGAATAATATTCTAAAGTTGTCTCTTGACGAGATGGAGTTAATTAAGCTTTATTTTTTTGAGAAATGAAATCAGATAAGTTGAAAGTAAGGCCTTCAGGAACATTCTCTTCTAGTGGATGAGAAGAAGATGACCCAACAGCTGGATTTGGAGAAAAAGGAAAATACTCTTGCTGGAGGGTGATAAGAGATTGGTATTCAAGATGAGTTTGAAGGAAATTTAAAATAATCTTGAAGACTTCTTCATTCAAAACATCCCTATCAAGAAAAGGTACAATAGCCAATACTTGTTCTAATTCCCCTTCAGTCATCACAAACTCTTCTGATTTCTTATCAACACTCAGAAATTCAGTTTCTTCCTCTTTGACTAGAACAATATTTATCTCAGATTTACTAGGTGATGAGTGAGAAAAAATTTCAACTCAGCCTAGGTTAACAACATCCACTTTATTTTCTAGGGAAGTAGTTTCAACTTGAGATTTTTCAGTAGAATATTTTGAAACCAAAACCTCTTTTGATTCTAAAGTAGATGAAGGTACATTTTTCTTTGGAACGTATTTTTTGTGTACCTTCTTCACTAACTGAGATGTGGCTTCAACTGATCTTTGTTTTCCTTTTGCATCTTTAATGATCTTATTTTGGTTAGCAACTAGAGTCATAGTTGGAGATCTCTGATTCCTCCTTGTAGAAGGAGGTCTTGAAACCCCTCTTCCACCTTGTGGAGTCGCGAGGTGAAAAAAATTGCAGTCTTCTTCAAGTCACCAATTCTTGTTCACCATCAAGAACTGATTATTAGCAATTCAAAACAAGAGACTCGGGAGAATACTTCGTTACAAGCCCTTCGTCTCCCGATAGACGCAAAAAAATATGTTGGCATTGGAATCAAAACTTGGACAGCAGCAAGCGCCTGACCAAACACATCCTAAACTCTAAGGAAATTTAATGATCTATTTTATGATATTGGTAGGTAGTTTAAACATTGATTCACTGAAAAGATATTTCAATCAAATCCACAGTTCTACTAATGGGGGTATTGGAACCTGATGTGGTAGCAAAGTGCAAGTTTGTAGCCTATGAGGAGAAGACACTGTAAGGTGAAAGAGGAAACAATAGGTCTGAAAATTAGAAATCTACTGCATTTGGTAGAAATTAACAAAAGTATTAGTTTAACAATATTTCATCAAGAGAAAGCTATTTCTAGTCTTACAAGGTTCTCACTGAAATATTATGAAGGATAACTATCATGAGTGATGCTCTTCCACTGTTATAAAATATATTCTACCAGGAATGCTCAATGTGTGAGACTAACAAAAACTGATAAAACACATGAACATGTTTAAGATATTGATAAGAACACATAACAGCATAATGGTTTGCAAACTGAAACTGAAAGAAAGATTATATGGAAACACAAGTAAAGTTGACAACACACACAACAAATTGGTAATAAATCCTTAGTAGTATCATTCCATTTCATTCACAAAAATATTACAGATCATATGAGTCAAGATTCTAAAACCACAAACCTTTACTTCATATCAATTTGGCATATATTTACAAAATATGATACTGTCATCTCCATAGAAAAAGATAAAATTGTTTCAAAAGTTATTACAATATCGTGCAAGAGATAAGGCTTATCCCTAATCTTAAATACAAAGTGCTATATTAAAAATAAGATAAACATCATGAATTTTTTCACTGTGAAATGGTTGTATGAGGTGGCAGCATATTTGAAGACCACTCTTCCATTCTGGTGCAACCAATCTTTAGCAAAAAGTGTAAAAATACTGAGAGTGGCATGTGCTTGTCTCCTTCAAACATGCAAAAAATAACCTTGGTATTTCGGACAAGACTTAATACATGACATATGCCAGCATCCATTGCAACTGGAAAACTCCTCCAGTTCATCTGTTTGATGTCACCATCATGATAACAAACCAAAAAGTATCCCCTTGCCATCACATGATGATATTCAAAATAATTTCTACCTTCGCAAAAAAGGTAGCTATATCTGGAAAACATGGAACATTAACCCAAAAATTTTCTCCAAGGCAACCATGTTCCTTCATTCATCAAAGGTCAAGAATAGAGGCAAAAATACTAATGGCCTCTGCTTTAGTCACCCTCTTATCTGATCTCTTTCTCTGTGCTTGACTCTTTGACTGAATCTTTTTCTTCCTTTCGATTTTGTCTTCTGGGCTCTCCTCAATGTTGATAATTTCATCTCCTATTTTAGGATTGGCAATCAACTTATTGTTCAACCTAAGTTTATTTTTGGGTCTAGTATGAGGTCTCTTGACATAGGGATTAGGGATAAATTTGGACCTCTTAACTCCATGTATGAATTTACAAGACTCTCCCTCCTCATCTTCTGATTCTGTGTACTCGGGGTCACTTTTGTCTTCATAGGAGGAATAGGAGTGTATCATAGTTTTCTTTCTCTACTTGATCGAAGATCCAATGCAAGAAACTAATCGAGCCAAAGTGGGCTCTTCTTCTATGACAGAATCTAACATTTTCTGTTTGCCCTTCCTAAATGAAAGCAAAACCTGTGAGAGAGTGGACTCTGTGAGAGAAGTACCACTACTTGGTTGTGCTTGATGAGATATTTCAGGAACATGGCTTGAAATTTTCATACCAGGGTTGACTTCCACTAGTGACAAAATAGGCTTTGATGCAAGAAGTGCAGGGTTGACTTCCACTGATTCTTCTACCATGAATATATTCTTCTTAGGTTGGCTCCGTGAAGAGGAGGTTATTTTCTCCTTATCCTTTGACATAGACTTCTTAGGAGACTTTGCATTTTTATTTTGCAGTTTCTTCTTGTATTCTTCCATGAAAGTCCTTATCGTTTTTGGTTCCCTAGGTGAGCTATCGACATGAACTTCATTAACTGGTGACACTGATGGCATAGGCATAAGATTTACAGCCTTCCTAATTGAGCTTCTATTTGGCCTTTCAACTGAGATGGAGGTAGGGTTAACTTGACAAAAGGCTGATGAATGTACAGAGTTAGATGGTGAACTGTGTAAAACGGGGGCAGCACTGGTTTGCTCTTGGATGTCTCTTTTCTTGGGCCTCTGTACCCTTCATCTCTTAAAAACATATCCCAAGTAATTTTCTTCTTTCTGAGATGATAAACATCTAGAATTTTAATCAACCCTTTGTGATACAAATTGTGCAAAGAGTAGTTTGGAATTTTTTGTAGCTTTAGGGACATTTTGTGTAGAGATTTATATAGAAAATAGGGTAGGTTCAAAGGTTTATCTCCTAAAATGTGGGCAAGGAATCTTAACCGATAATGATGAATAGAGGAAAACCTCCCCTTGCATGTGATGTATTTTTGGACTAAGGTGATAACATGCTGCCACTCGGCCTTAAAACAAGAAATGTGAGCAGTTGGATTCTACTTAACATTAACATGTTCGAGCTTAAGGTAGGTACTTACTTCTTCAGGCATCGTTTTTCTTTTAAACTAGTGTTCAATATTTGCAGAGTTTTGGGTAGCACGAGCTATGATGGCCTTGGAAATGTTGAATTTATTGCTGCCTAACTTGACCTTTTCACCATCAAAACTCTCGGCAAAAGCTTGAGGTAGAGCCACATTCTCCCTATAAAACTTTTGTAGGAATTTATACTAGCCAACGGATTTGAACTGTGGTTCAGCCCTAGCACCCACGAATCTTGTATTCGTTGGCTCTGACCTATTGAAATTTCCTCTTTTACCCATTCTTTCAACAGCTAGACTGCTCACAAACACAACTGTTTAATATCGATTGCAGTACTGTACACAAAGCCTTGGTTTACCTGCTTTGAAAACTGAAACTTCTTTCTGGAGGAATGGTTTTTGTTACCTGTAGCCTGCACAGAAGACTTCGGTTGAGTGAACACGGAGCTCTCTTCTCTAATTTCAAGCCTGCAATTATGGCAAGGAGTAATGACATGTTTTGAGATAATTGAAAAACAAGCGCCAAGTCATCCCACTAGGCTTAACACTCCACATTATCATTAAATGTTAGATACCTCGTACTATGATTTCTATTTGCCTTAGGTGAGGTAGCTACAGGTTAGCTGCCTAGGTAAATTAATCATTCACTAATAATAATCCCCTTAGGTCAAATAATAATTAATCTTATTTAAAATAATAATCATATTTATATCATAGGGTCTTCAATGATCTTCAAACATGAATGGTCCTTGCCTTCAAAAAATTATCTGCTGCTCCTATATGCTCGATGAATAACTGTCTTTACCTCTGAATTGAGATAACCAAAATATCAGTGAAATAGATGCACTTTTCACTGTGTGAATAATATAACTTTCAATTCTGAGAAATAGTTTCCCTTCATTACATTATTGTTTTGACAATGAAATCAAAACAGAGGTAGCTATTATTCCAGACAAGGTGAATGAAACTTTATTACCCAAATGACAAGTAGCCTTCAACACTAACCTAAGTTAAAATAGTGATTTTAACTTATTTTAGGACTCTAAAACACTAATGACACCTATTCACTTAAAAGTACCTTGATTTTGGGACTCTTTTTACCTTTGTTGAAAATGACTCAAACTTGGACATGGACAAGGACATTAGAAAAAAATTGAAAACAATGACACAGTGGCGATTACACCATTAACATTTTCAGTGCTAACAGGACCCATGTGGAGGATCAAGTGTGAACATGTGATGTAAATAAATGTCCTTTATGTTTTAATATTAAATAAAAAATTCTATATGGTCAACCATGTGAAATTGCAGTGGGGAAAAAGGTGCTAAAGATAATTTCACATCCAAAAAATTATAGGACAATTAGAAAATTCCTAAGAAGGGTTATGGTTAGGGGATTTTTCTACCTGGATTTCCTCTCCCTAGAGACAGATTATCTCAGTTAGGGAAAAATGTTGGCTAGGGGTGAGAGGGGGAAATCCTGAGGTAACCTTGTTGATTTGGGAGCCTGGTTGGAGGAGGCCCCAAAAAAAAATTTGTTGAGCTTTAATTTTCTCAAAATAGAACGTTGTTAGAGTAAGGTAGCATGTTTCCAAGAATGATATTGTGATAGACCAAGTGTGGTCACTATCACGAAATTGTCTTGGATGTGAAATTATATGGGAGGAGATTTGGATTGTGGAATCCAATTCATATTGGTTGCGAGGAGAATTTTGTTTCTCATTGTGGTTTCATGACATGCTAATTGATTAACCAGATAAATGATGCATGAAAATCAATGTTTTTGACATTATGTCATAAGAAATTTTATGTCTATGTTATGTATTGAAATGTTGTAAAACTAATTGTTAGGATTGAGCTGGGTTAGTTACCCAGGTAACATTCCTGAGCTCCAACAAATAAGTTTGGAAAGAATATGGCAGACCCCAGTGGCAGACCATGCTAGGTTTTCCAGGCTAACTATATATATATATATATATATATATATATATATATATATATATAGATAGAGAGAGAGAGAGAGAGAGAGAGAGATATACTATTAATTGGCAAAAATTCTATAATGATTTGAGTGTCATGTTACTATAGAAAGCTAATAATGAAATTTTATCCTACACATTCCCTAAAGCAAACAATGTGTAAATATATACTGAATCAAAAGGATTGATAATGTTATGTTGGAAAATAGGAAGGGTTAGAACTGTTATGATTTTTATAAAACTTAAACATTAAAACAAATAAATAAAGTTTAAATAACAAATTTTTTAAATTTAAATAAAATTAAAACAAAAATTATTAAAACATAATATAAAAACAAAAACAAAAAATAGAAAAAAAAAATTTAAATATATTAATTAAAAAAATAATATTAAAAAAAAAAATATATATATATATATATACGTATATATATATATTCCAGTCATGCGCCAAGGGTCGTGACACAACCAACGAAGTGATTGGTTCACCACTATGTCAGTCGTGTTGCGGCCCTATGGTGCCTAGATGGCAGAGGTTTTCGGAAATCAACCCCCCGCCAGCGAATAGCCAAAAGGCCATGACACTGCGAATAGAGCGTTGAACCCAACACTTTTTTGGTCGTGACATGGCCTTGGCAACTAATTGGCCTCCAATTATCTTTCCAATTAAAATTTTAAATGTTTTTTCTTAATTTTTTTTTTATTTTTAATTATTTTGTATTTTGTTTTGTATTTTTTATTTTAAAAATTGTATCATCTATTTGTTGATATATATATATATATAATAAAAAATACAAAAAAAATGAATTTTTTCAAAAAAGTTGAAAAATCAATTTTTCCATTTCAAAGTCTTAAATAATATGATTTTTCATTTTTTTTTCTCCTAAAAATCCTACAAATATGGTTTTTATGGAATGCTCCAAATTTCCCCAATTCCCCAATATTTTTAACGAATGCTCCAAAAGATTTGATGTAATGTGAAGAATAGAAACAATGAAGTTATTATATAGAGAAGGTTGTAGGATTACTTTAATGTTTGTTGAATGTGGGATTAGGATTAAAATTAAGAAAAAATCATATATATTTAATATTATAGGTTTAAATTAACTTTTATATATATATATATATATATATATATATATATATATATATATATATATATAACTTAATTACCTAGATAATGGTAAATAATTAAATAAAAGATCTATTTTATTTTTGAAGGAAAGTTTTAAGGGGAAATTTGTGTAAATTTTGAATTCGATCAAAATTTTTAAAACAATTTTAGTAGAATGTTTTGAAATAAATTTTAAAGGAAAATTTTGGAGAGGACATTTCAAACAAAATTTTTGGAGGGAAAATTTTCAGCGAATTTTTTTGGGGGGAAACTTTGGAGGGAAATTTTCATTCTCTAAATTATAAATTGTCATTGGAAGTGAGTGCATTTGTATCATTCAACATCTTCTGTGAAAGGTCGTGGATTCTTATGATAGTGGAGTTTCTCTTTGTGCAACATCAACATCTTGTTCACACAACAACTCTATTCATATTGATTAATATAACAAGAATTATTTCACTATGAATAGAGTCAAATTTTTCACTTAGTGAAGAGTTTGATGAAAGCACAAGTAATAATATTGATCATATTAATAAAAAAATTCATAATCCTAAGGATTATAAAAGCACCAATGACGAAGGGGAGGATGAAGAATTTCCTTCAGATGATATTTTTAGAGGCGCAAATGAGGATAATGCATTTTCTCTGAGTCAAGGTTTCAAAGATGCTCATGATGGTGATGATGAATTTCCTCCAAGCGAGAAATTATTTCAAAAGCACAAATGAGGATGGGGAAGGATTTCCTCCAAGCAAGGAATTGAAAGGCACAAACGATGATGGTGAAGGATTTAAATGGAAGAAATGAGAATGGTGAAGAATCCCCCACAAGCAAGGATTTCAAAAGCACCGATGATGATGATGGTTTTTCTCCGAGCGAGGACTATAAAAGCACAGATGATGATGGTGAAGGATTTCTTCTGAGCGAGGGTTTCAATGGAAGAAATGAGTATAGTGAAGAATTTCCTCCGAGCAAGTATTTCAAAGGCACAGATGACGATGATGGATTTCCTTCAAGCGAGGATTTCAAAAGAATAAATGAGGATGGTGAAGGATGGTGAAGGATTTACTCCAAACAAGGATTTAAAAGTCATAAATGATGATTATTAATATCCTCCAACCAAGGATTTCAAAAGCATATACAATGATGGTGAAGGATTTCCTCCGAGCGAGGATTTCAATGGAAGAAATGAGGATGGTGAAGAATTTCCCCCGAACAAGGATTTCAAAATCACTAATGAGGATGATGGATGATCCGAACTTATGCAACATAATACATATATAACCATAAATATAGAGATTTAGTAGAAATAACTCTTCATTTCATTAATATAAAAGTATTAAAATGCTTACATACATAATGGAAATAAACTAGCTCAAGCGATGGTAGCTTATCTTTGAGAATAGATGTGGCAGTTGCATGATTTTGAACTATGTTACAATGATGCTCAAGGGACTTTTTATTACTGAACAACAAGGGAAAACCCTAAAAAACCAAAACCCTAACCACAAAAGATGGAACGTCAAGAGTTTGTGGGCCCCACAAAGGTTAGTTGGGCAACCAACTTCCCAGGGTCGTAACTTGGTCATATTATCTTTGTTTAGAGCGTACGATACCTCGTTGGAAAGGTCTCTCTAATTATTGCAGTATTAGTCATAGGTCTCTACCTATAGGTATGGGCCTATTGTGGACCTAAAAAAAACGTTGTTTATGGGATCAAAACTACTCCAGAAGTTCATGACTCGGAAAACTCATTAGAGGAAATTTCAGTGTAAAATTTCCCTTGAAATTTTCACGTAAATAATATGCAAACCCATCAAAATCATTTAAATTTAAAAAGAGGTGCATGTAAATATTTTGGAGGGAAAATAAAAATAAAACTATTTTTTTTAATTGTATTTTTGGCTTATCTCCTTATAGGTTTACTCAAATTTCGAGTGTATACACTCGTTGGATGCGGAATTAAATTATGCGTCCAACGAGTACCCATTATGCACACTTTTGAGAATACCCCCATTGAAAAAAATTGAAGATGAATTAAAAAAACTTGTTCAAAATGAATCTGAAGTGGACGAATACAAGAGGAAAGGACAAATAGGCTTCGTGAGATTAAGGTGGGAGAAGAGAGAAGAAGTCTAGTCGTCCAACCAAAACTCTCATCTTTCTAGCCAGCAGGGAACCTGCCAATGAAAAAGAGACAGGAAGAGAAGGGACCAACTTATTTCTAATTCCAATCAACTCACCGGCCATTGAGTGCTCTACCTCGGGAGCTTAAATCAATTTCAAACTCGTCCTCAAAATTCCCTAATAATGCATCCATCTTATGCATCCCTATACAACAGGCACTGAGCTTGATTCACACCGCACCAAATTCCCATCAATCGATCAATCACTCAAGATTGAAACTTGTCTGTGATTCCAGTCATTCTTTATATACATAATTACAATTCTTGACCTCCTCAAATAGATAAAGAAAAAACCAACTTCAACACACTTTTTTAATGTATATTCAATGTTTTTCAATGTGGGTCTTCTCAAAAGTGTGCATAATGGGTACTCGTTGGGTGAAAAATTTAATTCCGCATCCAACTAGTGTCTACACTACAAATTTGAGTAAACCTATAAGGAGATAAGCCAAAAATAAATTATAAAAAAGTAGTTTCCTTCTTTTCCCTCCAAAATGCATAATCCTTATTTATTATTTTAATATTAGTCCTTAGGAGGCCATTTTTATGTTGAAATTTCCTCAAATGGCTAAAAATAGTAAATGTTGCTATAAAAAAGGAAAGTGATGAAATCAACTGGAATTCTAGGTGGAAAGGCGGGTGGCCACCAATATCCACATGGATCAATGGATTTCCTCCAAGTGAGGATTACAAAATCACATATGATGATAGTGAAGTATTTCCTATGAGCGAGGATTTAAATGAAAGAAATGAGGATGGTGTAGAATTTCCTCTAAGCCAGGATTTGAAAAACACCAATAACGATGGTGGATTTCCTTTGAGTGAGGATTAAAAAGGAACTAATGATGATGATGAAGGATTTCCTCTGAGTGAGGATTTCAATGTAACAGATGAGGATGTTGAACAATTTCCTCCGATCAAGGTTTTCAGAAGCATAGATGAAGATGGTGAATAATTTCCTTCAAGTGAGGATTTTGAAAGCACAAATGAGGATGGTAAAGGATTTCCACCAGGCGAGGATTGTAAATGCACAATCGATGATGATGGATATTCTCATGATGGATTTCCTCCAAGCTAGGATTTCAAAAGAACAGATGATGATAATGAAGTATTTCCTGCAAGTGAGGATGGTAATGAATATTTTCCAAGCAATGATTGTGACGAATTCCTTGACCATGTTCAGAATGATCATAGTGGAGATAATACTCATAATGATGATGAAAATGCTTGTATAGAGGATAATGAAATGATGGAGATGTTACAAGAAAATATTGTATCTAGGAGTAGGAATAGACATTTTTATATCAATCCAAGATATTCCAGTTATACAAGGTACATGAAAAAATATCTCACGATAAAAATTTCTACCATTAATCTTATTTCAAGTGAATGTTGTTAAAATAATTTCTTGAAACATAATATTTCAAGTCGGCATTGGAGAAAAGCAAGACTCGATATTTCTCATTGAATAAAAACATGTAGAATTCATATTTAGTGGGGTGCATGCAATCTACATTGGTAGGTTATGATTACCATATTGGGAATTTATTGCTTTGTAGAAATACTTTCAAAAACTTTCATTCAATTCATAATTTTTGTCTATCAATAATACAAAAAATATTCGAAAAATATCTCACATTTTATTCAAAAATACATAAAAAACGAGAGCTTGGGCCATTAGAAAATACTGCAATGTCATGAATGCAAGGTTTCTTTTCAAAACATGGAGAGTGCATGTTGAATAAAGACACAATACATATTCCAAATAATTTCTCAAGGCCAGAAATCTACAACTTATACAAAGAATATGTAGAAGGTGTTAAAGAAAATGGTAATTTTATTACATATCCATATTTTATGAGGATATGGAGGAAATAATTCAACAATGTATGTATTCCTAAGAATTCAATGATGGGGGTTTGCAGTACATGTGCTTCTCTTAAATAAAAAATTGATAAATGTCAAGGGGCATAAAGTGGTATACGTCCATAACATATTTTTTTAAATTGGATAGTTATCAACTATGAAAATGTGTTTATTAATATGTTTCTTTTATGTTATGTGCATATTCCATTTCAAAGCACTTCAAAAGCATTGCAATCAACAAACAAGTGAAAGCAAAAATTTGTATAAGCATCGAAAGAAGTGTTATGATAATCCAAATAAATATTTGAATATGATAATTGATGGTATGGACCAGAAGAAAACACTTCTACCACATTTTGTCCACACACTAAATAAATTATAGGAGAAAATATTTATTTAGTTTCACTTGGTCAGTGTTGAGAGTTTAATTGGTGATTAAAGCTCTTAATATTTAATTGTCAATCCGAGAGTCGTAAACATGAATTGTACTATGTTTTTGGCTCAGCTTAATGGTTAGAGTATATAAGTTTCCTTAATAATGGTTGTTTAAAAGAAAATGAAATTTTATGAATTTATAAATGAAATTGAATTGATGTCACACTGTTTATAAAACCAAATCTATGCTATTGTTCTGGAAATTGAACTAATTCTAAACTACCCTATGATATTCTAATGACTCGAATTCAATCACACTGGTAATTCAATTTTAATAACTTGAATTAAATCACACTGGCAATTCTATTTTAATGACTTGAATTAAATCACACTAAAAACGCTTGAATTAAATCAATCACTGTAATTATGCTATGAATTAAATTATTTAGCTCAATCAATGCAATGGAAATTATAACGCAATATCTGTAATTGGAATTACAGTACTTACTAGATCCTTTACCTAAATTGTCGTAAATGAAATGACTACGATTGAAATTAAAACAAAACCATGCTCTTTAACTAAACCAATGAAAATGAATTAAAAACAAACTCACTGCAAATGAAATCACTGCAAATTCCAGCTTCCAATCATGCTATTCTAACCTGTGGATACAAGTAAAGAAATATTCACACACACAGCAGTATTGAAAACTCAATCTAAAATGAAATTAAATACATAATCTCACAATTAAATTGCAATCAAACTCGATCTAAAATGAAAATTATAGCTCTTCAATCAAACACATAAGCTCATATGAGTTCTTCAATTCAGATTCAAACAAATCAAATTCCAATAATCAAACAATTTCATAAATTAAATCTTCGATGCATTCAATCTTCATTTGTAATTAAATTAAATCTTTATTGCCTCAATTCACAAATTAAATCTTCAATCTTCATTTGTAATTCATGCTCCAATTGAATGGTAATGGTAATAAAATGGAAATCAAATGAATTTGTTGGCAATCAAATGGATTCGACTTTTAAGACAGACAGAGAATAGCTCAGAACTCACATTTGGCTATGTAAAAAATGGTAACAATAGTGCATTAAATGCAGAATTAGAATGTGCTTGTAAACATGACGGAGTTACAAGAAAACTCTCCTACGCTGCATCAATATCTCATCAAATTCACATAGTAAGATGTCGAGCTACAACACAACACTTAAGGGTCTGGACAAAAATGAATATATCTAACTATCCTACAGCAATCACGATTCATGCATTTAACTAAGAGCGATTCTATTTGAGCTTATCACACAGTAATTGGCATTTAACTAAATGGAAATAAATTGAATCTACAACAATCATGAAATAAATGAGAATGAATAGAACTACGGAAAGCATAAATATAATTGAATAAGAATGAATCAAACTACAACAATTAATCTAAAATGAATAAGATGATGGTAGGCCCTTGCCACACCTAGGGAAGCTTGAGCGACTTTCAGAAGAGGAAGTTGTTAAACCATTTGCATCAGAAGTTCAAAACAATCAGAACTCGAAGTGATCTGGATCAAATCATAATCATGGTATTAAATTAAACAAAGTCTCTGATTACAACATCAAACAGCAACTTGAAGGATTCACTACTCTTGCTGCTCCATTCCTACTCCATCCGTGCTCTCCTCTCCTCTCCATCTTCTCCTTGAGAGCTCTGGCTTTTTATACAGTGTTGTTGATAAATCCAAGCATAACTATTTGCCAAATAATTATAACAAAAATCTAACAAATTTTATTCTTAATTATTTTGGAGAGCCTTCAAATGAGTTACGTTGGGCTAATCATGGCAAGAATATAGGAACCATTTCCCTTTTTATCTCAACCAAGGCGTGCATAACCAAATCTGTATTGACCCGAAAGTGTAATTAAAACCGCATTGGAATATTCCCCCAACCATAACTCTTTCACGAAGATGAATTTTACCAAACGGTTTTTAGGTTACATGAATACGGGTACTCTTAACAAAACATGTGTGTCAGAATTTCGAGATTCCTTACCATTTTATCACAAAATCCATATTTTCACCTACAACAATTCCATACTTAGCTTTGCAGTAACTAGTTAAAATTGACTTGTGGAGACTTCCGACAATAGAATGCTTCGGCAAATGAACTTAGTGAAAATATCATTAGTAAATTATGACTAAAATTATCTCTAATCATCGAAAATCTAATAAAACTAATGATAATCAACCATGATGCATAGGATGTGATTTAGCGATAAATGATGGAATTATGACGTGAAATGATTGTAAGGGTGTCGAAATTTAGGTTATGAATAATGGTACTATGCGATGGAAAAATGGGCATATATGAGGCCCAACATCCCCCCATGCCTGAGGGTTTGCATGTCCTCATGCAAACAAATCTCTTGCTTATTGACAAATTCTTGACATTTTTTTGTAGATGTTGGTTCTTGTGGTACAACATCGCTTGGATATTTTAAGGTGTTGGTTCTTGTGGAGCAGCACTCACTTGAATGTTTAGAGGTGCAATTTATTGTGGTAGAACACTCTTCAAATTAACATGTAACACTAATTTACTAAGCAATACAAATTGAGGAAAAGAAGTTAATGGATGAGGGAGAGATGATGGATGAAATGAGGTGGTGATGGAGATGGTGAATGAGTGGTTTCATACTCTGTCATCGTAAGGCCAATGTCTACAGGTGGTTTCCTTTATTATTTTATGGCAATAATGACTTCATCCTAATGCTTGTTATTATGGAAGGAGAAGACATTATAGAGACTGCTTAGATTAATGCACCATAAGGCTTTTGCTTTTAACATGGTATTGTAATCAGAGTATATGCAGAGTGAATGGAAGGAAATAGAAGGAGAATGGTTTATGAAGGATGAAATGCGAGGAATGAGAAGTGGTGAATCATTAAGCTTCTTTAACCTTCTAATGAATTAGAGAATCATAAGCCAAATTTACCTCAAGTTTTACCTTTGTCATTGTTGTACTCGGTGTTGCAAAATGAAGTGGAGGATGGAATGCCTGGAGCTGATGTGACGATTGACCTGAAGATGGAATGGTTGGAGATGATGTGGTTGTTAATCTGAAGATGGAATGTCTAGAGCTGATGTGTTTATTGACATGGATCTGTTGGAGAAGGCTGAAGTAAAGATAGTAAAGAAGGTTGAAAAATGAAGTTCCCCTTCTCCCCCATGCCTAAGGGGTTGTATGTCCCTAAACAAAGAAGGAACGTGACTGCTGCAAATGATGATCAAGCTGCTATATGGCAACCTTTATTGAAACAAGATGACTGCTACAATAAAAGGAAATGTTGGTACAAAAATCCGAACTGCTGCAAATCTGTGTCAAGATCTCAAAACCATATAGTCTTCAACTACTACACAACCATGTGCAATCTTGCTTACGTGAATAAATGGTGTCGATGTCGAACATAAGCAAGAATCATTGGATTATCAACCATTGAAGAGATCGTTAACCAATGCGAGATATCCCACCTTTGATTTCAATGGGAATCAAGGCACCAGGTACATTCTACTAGCCATGAATGGATTTGTCGGAGTCAAACGGATTGCAAAATTCATCCACCAAGAAACATTTATGTATTTCCTTAGTAGATGACAAGGATACCTGCCATTAAGGCATGCAGGCTCCTAGTTACCTTATCTAACCCTAACCTTAGTCCTAGATAATGTGTTGATGTCGATGGGACAAGGCTCGTTGGCAGGTGGGCCTTGAGGAATCCCACATCAACCAACTCGAGTACAAACATAATAACTTAAAAAATACATTATTTGAATAACTTATAAAAATTTACAAACTTTAATAGGAACCTTGCCCACCAGTTACCTGGTTTTCAAGTAAAGTCCCTGTCCAGTTGGCCAGAAAGTTGGTTTTCACAAAATGACTTATTTTTCTCTTTACTATTTCATTTATTTATTACAATACTAACTTTCCTCCTATACTGGAGAAAATATGTCCTCCTTCAAGTGAAAGAGAAATTCTAATGAAGCGATGTGTGGATCAGGTACAAAGATAAATTCATGCTCAGATTCAACATATAAAATTTAGTAGGTATATGAGCATGAAAAATTAGCAGCTTTGAAAGATGTGATACAAAAATTATTTGAATACGAAAGTGGTACTTTGACTGAATTGTAACCTGGAACCAACGCTCGATGTAATTCTGGTGGTATTGACTCATTTCTTCTTTTGGACCACTTTGAAAGTCCTCCTCGGTCATGCCAAGCAAACTTGGATAGTTGGTCTCTAGAATGCATACAAGGCTTGCTACTGTACATGGTGAAAGTTTTTCAATCTCAGGTTCAACTGGATGCTCCCTGTTATCACTCTAGTAAATTCTCAAGCTGTGGGATTTTGAGTTTTTAGTCAAATAATACTAGAGGTAACCACAAACCTACTTCAAACTCTAGGATGTAGCCTTCCTAGGGTTCAGAGAGGGCTCTCTCTTTAAAGTTTAACTTTGTTTTGATTTATAATATTAGGCTAGTTATGAAAGTACAATTTGGTTTTGTTTAAAGGATTTGGTGGGAAAAAATTACTTTGAGGTAAGATAGAGAGAAATCTAGCTGTCCATTGGGCTATGGGGTCTAAATCAAGCTAGCGGCACTAGAAATCAAGGCCAAAAAGGTACAAATATATTCAGGGCAAGATAGATAACCCTCAGAGATTTGGGAAAATGGTTTTTTGTGAGGTGGTATGATTGGGATAAAGGGCACTTAAGGATCCTTTGATTCGGAAAATGGAAGTAGAAGGAAGAGGTCAAATGGGAGAAGGAGAAATTAAGGGTTCCTTGCACCGGAAATCAGAAGAAAACATTAAAATGGAAACTAGTTAAAGACAGAGAGTACTTGACTAATCTTGTAGTAATACTCCTAGTTACACATTCAAACAGAACAAACATAAAATGAATGCATGAAACTCAGAAAAGGAAACAGTGACAAGTAGGAAGTAATTCACTCATTATCTTATCACGGGAATCCTGAATTATGATGCCAGTCAGCTTGTCCAATCTGCTACTTCAAATTCAAACACACAATAGCCTCCAATTTTCAACAAAAACGTCTATAGTAAGTCCAGCAATTTTATTCCACCCTAAATACTTCTGAAATTGAAGTATTTATACAAAAATTATTACAAATATCCTAGAATATTTCTAGGAATAACTTTAGGAAAAAGAAATAAATAAGGGATAGCTACTCAACAAATCAGCAAGCTATCGTCTTTTATCCAAAATAAATAGAATTGTTTTGTTAACAAGGAACTTTTGGCTACCTATGTGTCCTGCTTTCTGGCTGTTAGATATTTTCATGCATTTGAATTGCCTTCGCTGATACTCTTTCCTGCTGATACTCTTTGACCATTAGTTTTACTGTTTTATTGCTGTAAAATTATATTTTAGCAGTAAAAAATCAGCAAACTGTCTTTTCATTTTATCTTTCTTTTGACTGTCTCTAGGTAACTTTTTCACTGTTTTTACCTTCTATATTTACATCAAATCTGTGAAAGTTTTCCATTCTTCTGCTTTTGGAATTTGAACATTTTTCATCTTCCTGAAGTTTTCATCAGTCTCTGTATATCTTGCAAAAGTAGGCTTGATGACAAAGAGGTGCTTAATTTCATGCTGTAAAAAGAATAAATCCTCAAAATACTGAAGTAAAACTTTGCCTGTAGGAGTTCCTTGTGCTATTTTCTTTTTTAATTACTCTTTAGAAAACTCCCTAATATTTTTGTCATAGTCCTTTTGTGGCATAAGTTTCTCATTGAAAACATGTATGTCTAGTAAGCCTCTATGTCTTAAATTTGTATACTTTACCATAAATCTAGTTATGGCAAGGTTCATTGTTTCACACTTTTCTTCAAGATTTTTCATTAAGTTCTTTTTAGTGACAACCTTCCTGATTTGCAAGATTATCTCTGTCCTGTCTAATACTTGTAATTCTTCAAGTTCCTCCCTGTTCTTATTGTTTAGAAATGTAATGAGTTTTAAAGCCTATGCAAGCTTATCAGTCAACTCATCCTTTGTCCTTTGTATCTCTGTTTGGGCTGCTAATAACAACTCTTTCTGCTCATATATAACCTGAATTGAAAGCCATTGATTATGAATGGCTTCAATTATGTTAGTCCAGAGATGATTTTTAACGTATGAGATCTGCTCTATGAAAGTCAATTCATTTTGTAAATTCTTGAGCTGCTCTCCCAATCTGATTTCTTTCTGCTAATGAGTTCTAGCATTGATCTGAGCTGTCTTATTTTCCCTCTCAAGATTTTCAATCATCTTATTCAGTCTGTTTATTTCATCTGTCTTTAAATACATCTCTTCCATGGCTTTGACAATCTGGCTGGCTTCATCTGTTTGCTGTACATTTGTGGTAGAAGATTCTGTAGCTGAAATGGTGGCTAAAGTCACTGGCACTGCGGTTGCCAGTGGGCCCTTTGGTGCTAATTTCTCTCCTAAAGTAGAAGGCACTGTTGTAGTAATTACTAGGATGATTATAGGAATTATAGGAATTTTTGGTTCTTTGACAGTCTCTCTCTCTTGGACAAGCTGGTCCATTTGTGTTTCCATCTCTTTAATTTGAGCTATCAATTTAAGTATGAGCTTCATCATTTCTTATTTTTCACTTTGATCCTGGAGGATTTCCTTTGTTTTTGGATGCTCACTTTGAGGAATCCTGAGCTGTTTCCTCAAAGCTGCTATGTCTTCATTCTTTTTCCTGACCAATATTTTTGTTGCTTGGATGTTTGAGGGATCATATCCCACCTATAAAACTAGTTCCTCTAAGGCTTCGATCCTTAGGTCCTTGGCATAAAGTGATGCTTTATCCATCTTCATCTAATATGCATATTAAGTATGGTATTTTGAATTTTATTGGCACTCATTTCTTTGGTTTCCACTATATAATTCAACATTTCAGAGGTTTGTCTATGGAACTCAATCTGATCCAGCTCATGAATATTCTCTATGTCTACCTCAAGGTCCACCTTTTTATAGTCTGATACTGTTTTGGGTGCTGAGGTAGTAGGCTGTAAAAATGACATCATCATTTTCTTGCTGGAATAATCAAATGTTGATAATAATATATTCTGATTGCCAGGCTTCTGTTTCAATAATTGAAAGTATATTTATGTCTTTATCTCTTCATTTTTCTGCTTAATTTGCTTGTACTTCTCTTTGATGTCCAAGTTGTTTTCCTTAGCTGGCTGTGAGGAAGAGGCTTCCATGCTGTGTTGTTTTTCAATCATCTATGTGTCATTCTGGTTTACTAGTTTTTCCTTTTGAATTTCCATAAGTGTTTCATTGATTATGGTTGTTGCTATATCATCATTGGTCACTGGAGCATCTGTCTCATCAATATCAATTGTTACTTTCTCCTTACCAACTGAACTGAGCTTAAGCCTTTTGTTATATATTATTTTAAATTTAGTCTCATTTTTTGTCTCTGTTGTGTAACCTCCTTCTTCCCTGACTCTTTTACTTGATGTTTCTGGCTGCTTGACAACTTCCAAAGTTGGCGTTGTTCCTGTTTGGCTTGCTGCCTCTATCAAGGTGTTTTCAATCCATTCAATTTTATTGGAAAACTTTTCTATTTCAGGATTTGACTCATGGATAAAGGGTTTTAATTTACACTTCACCCTTAGCTTGCTTAAGATCCCTTGTGGATCATAATTCCATGGAAAACTCTCATCAAATCTGAACTCTGATAATTTCTTTGTTATTTCCTTTTCTGCATCTCTGTGGTTGATTATGAATGGCCCAACTTGATTCTTTAACTTAAACTGGGTCTTCTTCTTGGCAGCCATAAAGCTAATTGAATCTAAATTGAGAATTTGTCTAAGATATTCAAGTGCAAAAATTCTCATACATACATGTTTAGGCAACTTGTAGGGTAACAAGTTTGATGCAAAAATTCTTAGTTATGTATGTTTTTTATAGAGATACCAATTTCCAACTTTGTTCTGCTCTGAAAGCTGCAATATTCTTTTCATTTCTTCATTGATCTGAGGCTGTTCTGATTTGTTTAATATGCTCATTGCTGGATGCAAAAATAGTTCTGAAAACTCTGAATAAGTGGAATCACTGGATTCTTTTCTCAGTAATGAAGTCCAAAAGATAATTGATAGAGGTTTTCCCTCTACATTCATATTTTGCAAAGAAACTAGAAATTTGTTTGCTTGAGAGAATAAAAACAAATGGAAAAGATAATATGGATATCTAAAAACTCCTTCTATGGGTAATTTAGCCAACTGGTAGTGGATGGTATCTGCTATAAAACTAGCATAGTCAAAGATGACTGATGGAGGTTTACCAGGAGACATGGTGGACAAGAAACCAAGAATAGATTCATCAGTATACTCATCTGTAAAATATCCAAGGATAAAAGATAGCATAGAGAGAATATGTCTAGAACCTTCGGGAAATTTAGTTGTGGAGTATGGAGGATTTATCTTTGGAACATCAACATGAGAAGGCATAAAATTCTGAAAGATCATGAACCTTTTGGGGAAATCTAGGCCAAGGTATAACTGAGTTAAGGCCTCTATAGACAAGGGGACTGCCTGGGGATCAGGTTGTAATTGAAGCATTTGATTAATTAACTGGGTTGTAATGGTAAAAATTATTTCTTTTTCTGCATTTACTATAGCCCTTTGATTTGGCTCATAGTATTTTTGACAAAGTTTGATGAATTCTTGACCAGGATGAGTCAATGGGACTATATAGCTAGGAAAATGGGTTTCCCAAATTGGAATATCATCTTTGTCTAGATATTTTTCATAACACCAGTTGTGTATATCTAGCAAATTAAACTCAATAACGGGGTTTGTAATTTTATAGTCAAGATCAGTCAAAGGAATGCTTTCAGCAGCAACCACAGGTGGTTGAAGGGGGTTCACTGTTATAGCAGTTTTGGCAGTGATGGCTGGGGTAGGCTTAGGGGCTTTGGATCCCTCAGATTTAGGTGTTTTGGATCCTTCAGGTCTACTTGTGCTCTGTTTCTTAGACATTTTGGGTAGCTATTGCAAGATTAGACTGTTTGCAGGAATTTTTATTTTAACAGAGAGGAAACTGAGCGATTTAGGTTAAGGATAGCTTCTGTTGGGATTTTTTGCTCAACTAGGTTAATTTGAGGATGTAAAACTGGCATAAAACAGAAAACATGGGTTTTTTGAGTCGATTTGATTGAAAAAATGGGTTTTCAAGGTAATTCAGAAGTTTTAGCCATTTAGACCCTTGAATTTGATCCTTAGACTGTGAAATTTGAAGAAATTGGCTTTTAAAAGGCTTGCTATAGAAAACAGGGTTTCCTAGGAGAAATTTGCTAGGGTTTGGCCTCCTTTTTGGTATTTTTAGGCAATTTGCTTCAGTGAATTTCTCAATTTAAAGGTTTGGTTTTATTAAAGATGTTTAAAATTGAATTCGCAGGTTTGAATTGTTGGGAAATACCTTAATAATGAAGGTATTTGGCTCTTGAAAGGTTTTCGGATGATCTTGGTTGACTTTGAGGTCTTTAACGGCTTACTGAAGCGAAAAATAGCTTTTTAGTCGATCTTCAATGGTAGATTTCAGTAAAATACTGAGGTTATGGGCATAAAATGGCAAGCAAGGGCTTGAAAAGGCTTAACACAGCCGGGAGGAGCTAAGCAACAAGTTTAAATGCGCAGATTAACTGATTAAAGCGTCACCCAAAGGTTTCATTTACAATATAACGATCGCGTTAATTGGCATTAAATTCCAGTCGCATCAGGTGGGAGGCGATTTTCGATTTTAAATGCAAAACCAAATAGTGGTTATCGCGCGGGGTTATGGTGGTAAGCTGTTTGGAGAAAAACCCACGCGATCCAATAAATGGAGGCCACATGGAGGGGAGGAGTCTTGGCAAAACCACCTATTTCACGTGCATTTGGTGTTCGGCAAGACGGGCATGTTCTCAACATAATATCGCGTATCAACCGTTGGATCTGAGGATTGGATGCAAAAGGTTGAGATTTCTCTGGGAGTTGCGCTGAATGGAGAGGTGTGGGACCAGGGCTATATATGCGCGGATAGTTAAAAATATAATTAAACCTTATGATTAGCTGCGGGTAAAGGTTTATATATAGAGGCGGAAAGGGTTAATTATATACATTGGCTTATATGATAACGGAGGGATAATGGTTTAAAACATAGAATAATGCTTTAACCAATATACAAAGGTGCGGGATTTTATGTATAAGCGGTGAGGGTTTTAATCTTTATGAAAAATAAACCTTAGTTTTAATTCAAAAATACCTTGGGTTACAGAATTATGCGAGGGGGTGTTGCAATGTATTATTATTTAAAACATTGTGGAATGTTTTAATAAAATGCATACGGGTGCGGTATTTACTTTATTTATATAGTTTTTAAACCTTTTGAATAGTTTAAAGACCATAGGGGCGGGGTATTTGATTTAATGATAAGTTTAGACCAAAGGGCTTTTAATTGGTGTTTTTAATTTATCACATGGGTAATAAACTTTGGTCTTAAACTTTATAATAGTGGTTTTTTTTTTGGATATTTAAATATAGGGAATTAATAAGTAGGATAGTGTATTTTTTTAGGGATTTAATAAACTAAGTTAAAAGTTAACATGAAAAGGAGAATGGAATGCACACAAAAATACATAAAATGACTAAGTAAAGTGTAAAAGTAAAGCAAAGCTTGTCTTTTTATCATTTCACCAATACTTAGTATAAATTATTTTTTAGGGTTTTTGTATGTTTATGAATGAATGGAAGTTAATTAGATGGGTTTATATGCTTCATTAAATAAGAAT
The DNA here is from genome assembly GCA_034641835.2 of Pinus albicaulis. Lineage (NCBI taxonomy): Eukaryota > Viridiplantae > Streptophyta > Pinopsida > Pinales > Pinaceae > Pinus > Pinus albicaulis. The sequence goes on from CM076581.1 coordinate 669,476,470, forward strand.
GAGTCTTTAATTATGAAAGGAGTTATAATGTATGAATGAGAGATGAAATAATGATGAATGGGGATTTAACATAAGAATTTAATATTTTCAACTAACCAGTCATCGAGCCTTGGGTCCGGTCCCAACAAAAGTCAGAGAAATGCTTTGAGCTTTTTTCACTGATAGCTTAGAATACTGAATACTTACGAGGGATGGGAAATTAGTGATTTTTCCCGATGATCATTATTACATGCTTTCTCCACTTCTTTCCACCTACCCAGCCTTATTCTAACATTTTTTCTTCATTTGGCAGGTGCATTTAGGCTTGCAACCTTGAAACATTTATTCTTTTAAAGCATAAAATATCTAAATATACCTTATTTCATCCGAGGGCTTAGATTAAACTGTTGAACTCCTCATTATTCTCTACCTATCTACTGATTTGTCAGGATTAAACTGTCTGAGAAATTTTTATTCTCTATCTAAAACTAGAAATTGAAAACATGACAAGTTAAGATTAAATAGTTTAACTCATCATGGATTATGGCATTTATTGACACTCTGCCATAATCATTTATTTTGCAGAAAAGTAAAAAGTAGTAGCATTTGGACTTGCTCACTTTCAGGTCTTATTCTCATCTTTTTCTTTTAGGGTTTATATTTTTTAAGTCGTTTGAACTTTCTTTTAGGACTTTTTACCCTTTTTTTTTCTTTCTTTTTTTTCTTTTTTTTAATTTTTTCCAAAATATAGGAAAACAACTTGCAAAAATCAAGGTATGTACATATTTACAATACTATCAAAGTCAATTCAAAATTTTATGAACCCTATTATTATAGGATGTTAACACTCCCCATCGGATTTGGTACATGATTCATCGATCTCCTTGGTAGATAGGCAGGAGGAATCAAGGGAGACTTCCAAATATTTTTCTGGTTGTGGAGAGATAGATAATTTCCTGAATGTGGTCAGCATGAACTCTTCCTAAGAGGATATCCTAGTCACTGCTAGGATTTGAGAAAGTGCTTCGAGGGACATTATTCAAGCTCTGAACCATTCTTGAATTTCTCTTGCTGGTTGATGGTCCCTGTCTTGCAACATGGATTAGTACCCAGGGGTTCTTACAACACCCAAAAAAATGATATAGCGTTTAAAGGTTGGAATCTGGAGATAAATGAAATCAAAAGCTAAAATCTCACCACACTCATAAAAATCCGATTTAGAGTACTATTTAATCTATTGAAAGAGAAACAATACTAAGGCATGTTTCTACTTCCATGCATAAAGGAAAGGAAAATAAAGTTCAAAGATAAGCAAAAACGGCCAGACTTTGGAGCAACCCCACAAAATTGGTTGCATGGCTCTTCACTCACATCTTACCGTACACTCTCCACCCTCTGACTACCCTGCAATACCCTTGAAACTTCGTAATAAAAAAATTTCCTGAACCAAAATACAACTCTCGGGCAATGGTGCCAAAATGTTGAGAGTTTTAATTGGTGATTAAAGCTCTTAATATTTAATTGTCAATCTGAGGGTCGTAAACATGAGTTGTACTGCATTTTTGGATCAGCTTAATGGTCAGAGTATATAATTTTCCTTAATAATGGTCGTTTAAAAGAAAATGAAATCTTAATGAAATTTTTTGAATTTATAAACGAAATTGAATTGATGTCACACTGCTTATAAAACCAAATCTATGCTAATGTTCTGGAAATTGAACTAATTCTAAATTACCCTATGATATTCTAATGACTCGAATTAAATCACACTGGTAATTCTATTTTAATAACTTGAATTAAATCACACTGAAAATTCTATTTTAATGACTTGAATTAAATCACACGAACTCAATCACTGCAATGGAAATTATAACGCAATCGTTGTAATTAGAATTACACTACTTACTAGATATTCTAACTAAATTGCCGCAAATGAAATTACTACGAATGAAATTAAAACAAAACCATGCTCTTTAACTAAACCAATGAAAATGAATTAATAACAAACTCACTGCAAAATAAATAACTATAAATGAAATCACTGCAAATGCCGACTTCCAATCACGCTATTCTAACCTATGGATGCAAGTAAAGAAATATTCACACACAGCAGCAGTATTGAAAACTCAATCTAAAATGCAATTAAATACATAAGCTCACAATTAAACTGCAATCAAACTCAATCTAAAATGCAAATTATAACTCTTCAATAAAACACATAATCTCATACGAGTTCTTCAATTCGAATTCAAACAAATAAAATTCCAATAATCAAACAATTTCACAAATTAAATCTTCGATGCATGCAATCTTCATTTGTAATTAAATTAAATCTTTATTGCCTCAATTCACAAATTAAATCTTTAATCTTCATTTGTAATTCACACTCTGATTGAATGGTAATGATAATAAAATGGAAATCAAATGAATGTGATGGCAATCAAATGGATTCGACTTTTAAGACAGACAAAGAATAGCTCGGAACTCACATTCGGCTATGTAACAAATGGTAACAACAGTGCACAAAATACAGAATTAGAACGTGCTTGTAAACATACTGGAGTTACAAGAAAACTCTCCCATGTTGCATCAAGATCTCATCGAATTCACACAAGATGTCGAGCTACAACACAACACTTAAGGATCTGGACAAAAACAACTATATCAAACTATCCTACAGAAATCACGATTCATGCATTTAACTAAGAGCGATTCTATTTGAGCTTATCACACAGTAATTGGCATTTAACTAAATGGAAATAAATTTAATCTTCAACAATCATGAAAATGAATGAGAATGAATCGAACTATGCCAAGCATAAATATAACTGAATAAGAATGAATCAAACTACAACAATTAATCTAAAATGAACAAGGAAGCTTGCTCCTAGATGATGGTAGGTCGTTGCCACACTTGGGGAAGCTTGGGTGACTTTCAGAAGAGGAAGCTCTTAAACCATTTGCATCAGAAATTCACAACAATCAAAACACGAAGTGATCTGGATCAAATCATAATCATGGTATTAAATTAAACAAAGTCTTTGATTACAACATCAAACAACAACTTGAAGGATTCACTACTCTTGCTGCTCCATTCCTACTCCATCTGTGTTCTCCTCTCCTCTCCATTTTCTCCTTGAGATCTCTGGTTTTTTATACAATGTTCTTGATAAAGCCAAGAATAAATATTTGCCAAATAATTATAACAACAATCTAACAAATGCTATTCTTAATTATTCTGGAGAGCCTTCAAATGAGTTATGTTGGGATGATCATGGCAAGAATATAGGAACCATTTCCATTTTTATCTCAACCAAGGTGTGCACAACCAAATCCGTATTGACCCGTAAGTGTAATTAAAACCGCATTGGAATATTCCCCCAACCATAACTCTTTCACGAAGACGAATGTTTCCAAACGGTTTCTAGGTTAAATGAATATGGGTACTCTGAACAAAACCTGTGTGTTGGAATTTCGATATTCCTTACCATTTGGTCACAAAATCCATATTTTCACCTATAGCAATTTCATACTTAACTTTTTAGTAACTAGTTAAAATTGACTTGTGGAGACTTTCGGCAATAGAATGCTTCGGAAAATGAATTTAGTGCAACCATCATTAGTAAATTACGACTAAAATTATCTCTAATCATCGAAAAGCTAATAAAACTAATGATAATCAACCACAATGCATAGGGTGTGATTTATAGATAAATGATGGAATTATGACGTGAAATGAGTCTAAGGGTGTCAAATTTTAGGTTATGAATAATGGTACTATGCGATGGAAAAATAGGCATATACGAGGCCCAACAGTCGGTTCTATGGTCTCTAATGGGAAAATGTGTCCAAGGCTTTACTTCACAACTACAAATATTCATAATGATGCAAATATAATCATAACCATAATTCATGATGTGCTTTCTCATTGGTTTCGTAATCTGCCTGAAATTTCATATCTACAATTAGAGAACACTAATCATGAAAACAAAAATCAAATTGTTTTTGGATATCTAAGCGTGCTTCTTGGATTGGGAATTTTTCAAAAGGTAAAGGTTGATTTCCTTCTTGTTGGGAACATTCATGACCATGTTGATTAGATGTTTAGTCGTTTTTCAGTAACTTTGAGAAGGAATGATGTTGGGAGCATGCCATCATTAATTGAATGTATTATGAAACCATACATTTCAAAGTCTAATTTTCACAAGTTGGAAGAAACAATTAGCATGTGAAGGTTTATTTTAGGATCACATGGTGAAGAGAAATGAATTGAACAACTTAATGACATTAGCTTCCAAGGTCAATTTTATATTAAAAAAAATGATGGGAAAACACTTTTATGGAGCAAGAAGTATTCAACTACTACATAATGAGGGTCATCATAGGTTTAAAAATTTTTAAGTTCATTCCAGATCGCCCAATATTTGCATCAAATGTATTGTATTCAATTAGTTGATGAAATCCATAATGCACGAAGGCATAAGAGAGATATAAATTATTTTGAATGCTTGAAATAAATCAAGAACTCTATTAGAGATACATATGAGTACTTTGATGTTGCTAATTTAGTTTGGTGAGAGTATTTTTTCATCAATCAAAGTGATATCATTTTAAGATCAAGAAATGAAAATACATTTTTCAAGACTCCATTTATTTGGCCAGAAAATATGCCAAATGAACATGAGGAAAGAAACATTGTTGAACAACAACAATCTCTAGGTATTATTAATTCTTCATAGGTAGAGGAAAGATAAATTTATATTGATTCTAAAATATCACATGCACAACGATAAGCCATGGAATACCTTTATAGGGGCTCTATGTGAGATGTTGAGGTTGCATAAGAAGTGTTAGTGGATGGAGATCCACATGGTTATCCATTGTGGGTTTCCAAGGTTATAAAGGTCATTAAAGAAAATGAAGATGTTATAGCGATTGAAGTACATTGGTATGCCACAAATACACACCCATTCAATGGTGAGTACAAGCTAAAAATGGTAGTTGATAAACAAATTGGTTGAAAGAGAAAAGGAAAGGATACAATATAAATCGTCATCGCAGTGACCTCTTCAAATAGGAGGATGTTGACATACTTGTTTTTGACTTCAATTTAATAAAGAGAGAAACTCTTTGCTTTAGGACCATAGAGATTATGAAGAGGTTGCTACCACAAGAAACTATGTTGAGATGGGAGTTTATTGAACCCGGTGCTAGATCTAGAAGACTTTTAAAATCTAAAGTGTCGGGCACACATGTTGACTCAGATGGGGAACTAGATGAAAGAGAAGAATATGGGTCATCTTCATTTGCATCTAGTCATTCATATGAATATGTAGATTCTAATGGTGTGCCAGAACCTATGAGTGATTTTGAATAATTGTCTAAGACATTTTATGTAAATGATGTTTGCATAGTAACTTGAAATAAATATTTTAACTTCCATATGATCTTACATGAAGTTATGAGTCATTTATTTGTCTGTTGGATTATATTTTTTAATTATAAAGAATTCATTTTTTTAGAATATCCACGATGCAACAATAACTTTGAGAAATAATTTATGTTTCATTCAATCTACTAGTATTGATATTTTGATTAAAAGTAAAACAATATTAGAAATTAATATTAAAATTTTAAATTATAAGATGACATTGTCATGATATTATTTATTATTATCATTTGATATACCGGAATTTTTCAAAAAAATGTTGCAATTTTGATGCCCCATTAAAAGGGCATATTTCATTTTGATGGTAGACTTTTTAGTTTTTGTTGCAATGGGACAAGTTGTCTTAGGCTAAAATTTGGAAAAGCTATATTTTTAGCCTTTAAAATAAAAATTGCTATTGATATAATGATTCTTTCATTCAGGTGTTCATTTCTAAAGTTTTTTTAGTCATATAATTTGTCCATAATGTCATGATTGAAATATGATGAAAACTTATGGCTTTTTGTAATGATATTTGTCTTTAATTCCATGGTTGAAAATTTGTCAAAGTTTTAATGTTTTTCCGAGTCATAATATTTTAGATTTAATGATATGGTTAAAAACATTAAAAAATTTAGGGTTTTTAGTCATGATATTGTATCTTTAACGCCATGCTGAAAATTGTTGGAATTTTAAAGCATTTCTGAGATGTGATATTTTATCTTTAACGTCATGCCTGAAAATTGTTGGAATTTTAATGTTTTTTCATAGTCATGATATTTTATCGCTAATGTCATTGCTAAAAAATGTTGGAAATTTACCCCGAAAGAGAATAAATAAAAAACATTGTTGCAGCGTCAACACTTTCCATATTCAAGGTGTTTTTTCATTATTTTTGTGCAAAAAAAAAACAAATTTTACTACCATTGTTAAAAAAAACATTGAAAATTTAGCCCAATAATAATAATAATAAATAATTTAAATATGTTGTGCCGACGTCAACATTTTTTGTTTTCGGGTTATTTTTTCATGTTTTTTGCATAAAAATAAGGCGTTTTTGGCTAGTGTTATTGTTTTCAGGTTACAACTCTCTTTAAGTCGATGAATTTGTTTACATTGAGCCTTGTGAAACATGAAACAACCTAGGGGTCAACACATCCATCCAAGGTTCGTCACCAGTTGAGAAGCCATATGTCACAAGTACATGTCCAATCAAGTACTTTAGGGTTATTAATGGTTATATTGGCTAGCGATTAAATGACCCATCATATTAGATATTTTGGGGAAAATAAGAGATCCAAAGAGTTTTCCCTCCACCATCGTATATATTTCGGGGAAAAGAGGGGGTCCAACAAGTGATGAGATTTCACTCATAGGTAATGTTCAATTTTTCATGAGGTTGATGCTAGAGCCACAGTGTAACCTTGGGGTAGTGGTATAATCTTTGTTTGCACGTAAAGAGAGACTATATTAAATGATCGTGTGTCTCATGTTGACATAAAGTGGATCAAAACTAATGCTCATGCCCATGTCCTTCAAATTTTATTTTTACTAGTGGGAAAGATTCAATTCCTATGAGGGTTTTTCTTAGAGCCATGGTCACCTTAATGTAGTGGTCAAACATGTAACTGCACAAAAAATTTATATTAATTGTTCTTGTGACCCATGGAAATATAAGTGAACCAAAGGCAATCGCCATGTCCTTCAAATTTAAAATCCCAAAGGATTAGCTTAAGTGGTCTTTATGTTAATGTGAATAGCATCGAAAGGTCTTATACTATTGCTTGGTGTCTTAGCATGTGGAAGGCATTACTTGCCTCTTCTAGTAATTTATGTCTTCTTTCTTAAGTTTAACTTAGGAAAAGTAAATTAATTAAAGTTAATTAATTATTGTGGACTATTGGATTATCTTCCAAGGATAAATAATTTAATTATTTAAGTGAATTATAAATAATCTCAACTGTTGACTTTCAAGATGTTTCTCAAAGGAATATTCAATATGCTTCTAGAGAGGTGATTGGGGTTTGGGATTTGGACTCAATGAAGATTATAAATGGAGGCTAGCGATGGAGGTGAAGACACAACATGTTATAAAATTATATATTACATAGAAAATGGAACACATAAAAAATATGTGGAAATACAAAAAGAAAACACATAAAACAAGAGAGACACAGATATATGTGGTTCACCCAACTTGGGCTACGTCCACGGAGAAACAACCAGTCCTTCCTTTATATTATCCAACAAAATGAAGAGACACGACCTACAACAAATTTGATGTAATATCCTCTACTCTCTCATGTAGTCCCCCTTTCTCTTTCTCTCTCAGAATACACATACCACACACAGCCACAATACAATACCCTCATGTGAACTGAGGTGTAGCCTTCTAGGGAAAAAAAACCCTAAATTAAACATAACTTTTACCATCATATCATTCGCCTAATGAACGACCCAGATTGACTACGAAATTACAATATTTTACAAGGAAACTTTACATCTATTTTTAGCTTCGGGGGCACTGCCCATGAACCCCTGCCAGGGGAGGCTCCTAAAATCATCCCCCCCCCCTCAAGACCCCCCTAACGACAATCAAACAACGAGCGGAGTTTCCACCCCATTAAGAATAGGGGTCCAATGCAGAAATACATATAAATAAAGAAGATAATCAGGCTCCACACCCAAGAATCTCCCATTTGGAGACTGATTGTAGCAACTCCACCGTTGCTTCATTTGTTGGATAGTTACTCCACTTTGGACCTGGTTGTTTCTCATCTTCATCATCATACTTGAAGACCAATTGAAATTGAGAAAAATATCAGTTTCTCCCTGGTTACAACTTTTGTTAACATATCTGCAGGATTCTGGCTAGTGTGTGCCTTTTGTAGCTTCAATTGTCCATCTTCCAACATTAACCGTATGAAATGGTACTTGAGTTGTATATGTTTAGTATCATAATGAAATGTTGAGTTCTTCGCAAGATGAATGGCACTCTGGCTGTCATTGTATAACCTACCCATCTCCTGCTCCATACCCAATTCATCCATAAACATTTGTAGCCAAATCATTTCTTTACTAGTCTCTGTAGCAGCAACATATTCTGCTTCCGTTGTTGAAAGTGCAACAACACTTCACATTTTCGAAACCCAACTGACAGTTGTTCCACCTACATTAAATACATACCTTGTAGTGCTCCTCATGTTAGCTCTATCACCTACCATATCTGCATCAACATATCCATGTAGAACAATGTTTGAACCACCAAAGCATAATGTTTGATTTGTGGTACCTCTCAAATACCTGAGAACCCATTTCACTGTCATCTGATGGTATTTTCCTGGATTGTTCATGTACCTACTTACAAATCCCACTACATGTGCAATATCAGGCCTTGTGCAGACCATTGCATACATTAAGCTTCAAACTGCTGATGCATATGGAACTTTAGACATATAATCCATTTCTCCTTGGGTCTTGGAGCACATCTCCGTACTAAGCTTGAAATGGCTAGCCAAAGGTGTACTAACTGGCTTTGCATTCTGCATATTAAATATTTCCAACACCTTTTGTATGTACTCATTCTGAGACAATGTTAATTTGTGATTTTTCCTGTCTCTAGTTATTCTCATACTACCAAGGAGTTGTTTTGCAGCTCCCAAAACCTTCATTGCAAATGAATTTTCCAATTTACCTTTGAGTAAATTTATTTCCTGTATGTTAAACCCTGCAACAAGCATGTCATCTACACCCAATAACAATATAATATAGTTTCCATCAATTTTTTTTTCCAAATAAACACAATGATCAAAGTGACATCTAATATAACCTTGTCCAGACATAAGCCTGTCAAATTTTAGATACCACTACCTCAGACCCTGTTTTAAGCCATACAGGTTCTTCTTCAACCTGCACACTAATTTTTCCTTCCCTTTGACCTCATATTATTGTGGTTGATGTATATAGATCTCTTCCTCCAAACCTCCATGGAGAAAGGAAATCTTTACATCTAACTGTTCAAGATGCAAATCTTCTGTTGCTACAAGACTTAAAAAAGTTCCGATTGAAGTCATTTTAACAACAGGAGAAAATATTTCAACAAATTCAATACCTTTATTCTGTGAAAACCCCTTCACCACAAGTCTAGCTTTGTACCTATGTTTTCCTCCATATTCTTCCTTTAATCTGTAAACCCATTTATTCTGCAATGTTGTTTTAGCTGCAGGCAACCTGACTAAGTCCCAAGTCTAGTTATGTATTTAGGAGTTCATCTCTTCTTTCATGGATAGCTCCCACTTCTTCATGGTTTCTACCGGCATTGCTTCTTCATAACATTTTGGTTCACCTGAATCAATCAACAATACATAATATAATGAATGAGAGTATTTTTCAGGGGGTCTACTTATCCTGGTAGATATTCTGACACCACTTTCAGGTGTCTTAGGTGTCTGTTACTGTTGTGGTGGTTATTGTTGTTGTGGTTGTTGATTATTATTATTTTCAGGCACCTTTAATTTTTTTGTGATCTCATCAAGAACTGTGTATTCTTTGCTTTCTTTTGCTTGTTTATTTTTCTACTTTTGATCCTTATACAAGACCTTTATTTTGAATATGACATCTCTACTCCTAATTATTTTATGATTTTCATAATCATATAAGCGATAACCAAAATCATTAACACCATATCCAAGAAAGGTACATTTCTTTGATTTTTCCTCAAGCTTTGTCCTATTTTCTTTCTTAATATGGACAAAGCCCTCACAACCAAAAGGCTTTGAAAATAGTTGTTTACCTTTTTACCTCACCATGCCTCCTCTGGGATACCACCATCCAAGGAACTTGAAGACCCTCTATTGAGTAGATAAATCGTAGTATCGACAACATCTGCCCAAAATTGTAAAGGCAATCCTGCATGCAATCTCATGCACCTTGCACGCTCCTTGATTGTCATGTTCATCCTTTCTGACACACCATTTTCCTGTGGTGTTCCTGGAACTATCTTCTCTCTATAAATTCCATGCTATGAACAGTACCTATCAAACTCTTTGCTGCAATATTCGCCTCCATTATTTGATCTAAGACTCTTCAACTTCTTTCCTGTTTCAATCTCAACCAAAGCTTTCCATTTCTTGAAGTATCAAATATATCATATTGATTCCGAATACAATAAATCCAAGTTTTTTTAGTTGCATCATCAATAAAAGTAACATAATTACGAGAGCCACCGAGAGATGATACATGCGCAGGTCCCCATACATATGTATGCACAAACTCTATTTTTTCACTCTTCTTTTCTTTCCCATCTCTAAGAAATTGGACTCTCTTATGTTTTCCATAAACACAATTCTCAGAGAAATCCAAATCAATAGTCTTCAAACCTGACAACAAATTTCTTGAGTGAAGAATCTTCATCCCCTTCTCACTCATGTGTCTGAGCCTATGATGTTGTAATGATGCACCTTCTCCTGTGGAGTTTAAAGCATTAACACAATTATAAATACCATTGCATAAATACAATGTACCAACCTTTTCTCCTTTTACTATTACCAGGGCTCCTTTAGTGACCTTCCAGCTTTATCTGTAAAAGTTGTCACACAACCTTCACTGCCTAACTACCCTGTTGAAATCAAATTTTTCTTCAGATCTAGAACATGTCTTACCTCCTTTAATAACAATTGGTTTCCATTCTGTTGTTTTACAAGAACTTTACCCATTCCAATGATTTTATAGGGTTTATCATCACCCAGACAAACTTGTCCAAAATCTCCTTGAACATAGTCATGAAAATGTTTCCTATCAGGTGTGGCATGGAATGGGGCCCCTGAATCTACCACCCGGGCATCAATAAAATTTTCTAAAGAAAGAATCAAAGCATCTTGCAATGCATCACCTGTCACATTCGCTTCATGATTGCTTTCTTGTTGTCTGTCTCATTCTTATCCCTTCTACGACTTACAGTATTTCTTCATGTGTCCTTTCTTCCCGCATATCCAGCACACTATCCCCGATCTAGACTTGGATCTGCCTTTCCTTGAATTATTGCAATATCCTGGACTCTTTCCTCTTTCCCTTTTTCTTCCCCTAGTCTCTGCACTCAAAGAATTACTTGATGTCTCACCAGAGATTTTTCGTCGCACTTCCTCACTAAGGATGACACCGACAACATCATCAAAATTTAAAGTATTAGATCCAGAGACAAGGTTACTAATGGCCATAATTAAACCATTCCAACTTTATGGCCATGAGCATAGAAATAACAGAGCCCTAACTTCAAATTTTACCCCTATAGAACTTAACTAGCTTGTAACCGTATTAAATTCATTTAAATGGTCAGCAACAGATCCACCTTCCGATATTTTCATACTAAATAAACACTTCATAACAAATAACTTATTTGAGGCCGAGGTTTTCTCATATAGTTTCGCCAATGTCATCATTAAGCCATTTGTTGTTGTTTCCTTCGAAATATTGAAGGCTAACGACGCCACAAGGCACAACCGTATTGTTCCAAGTGCCTTTCTGTCGAGAATCTCCCATTCTGCGTCTGTCATACTCGACGACTCTTTGTTTTTCCACTCAATAGTAGGTACAGATCTTTTTGATATAGATAATCTTCCATTCGCATCTTCCACAACGGATAGTTTTGGCCGTTAAAATACTTGACCCTAAACCTACCATCTTCCGCCATTGCTCCCACTCGAACCAAGAGCCCTTCTTTCCTGCGAGTTTATCATCCAAATAGACCTTCGAATCTGATACCCATTGTTAGAAAATTATATATTACAGAGCAATGGAACACAAAAAATATGTGGAAATACAAACACAAAAAACATATAAAACAAGAGAGACACAGATATATGTGGTTCACCCAACTTGGGCTATGTCCATGGAGAAACAACCAGTCCTTCCTTTATATTATCCAGCAAAATGAAGAGACACAACCTACATCAGATCCGCTATAATATCCTCTACTCTCTCACGCAGTCCCCCTTTCTCTTTCTCCCTCAGAATACACAAGGCACAATACAATACCCTCATGTGAACCGAGGGGTTTCCTTCTAGGGCAAAAAACCCTAAATTAAACATAACTTCTACCATCAGATCATCCGCCTAATGAACGATCCAAATTGACGGGCGATGATCAAACGATGGGTAGCGTTGCCGCCCCATTTAGAACATGGGTCCAATGCGGTGATACATCTAAATAAAGAAGATAATCAGGCTCCACACCCGACACAATGAATAGCACAAGTGTGTGAGTGAGTCATCACGAGAGAAAGTAATTGTCTCTACAATGTGAGTGGCTCAGTGACCAATGCACAAATGAGGAAAAGTGTGAGTGGGTTTGAGAAAATCCAGGAGGGTTGAGTTGGAGGAGATTGCAAGGCCTAGTTGCCAAAATGAGATCAAGTTTGTCTAGAGGAGGCCGAGTTGCTGAAGTGCTAGGGTTTTTCCAGTGCGCATTAATGGCAGGGTGAAGGTCGAGTTGTTAGAAGACGCAAATCTAATTACTTGAGGCCAATTTCATCTGGAGGAAAATTTCCTTGAGGGTGATTTACCTAGGTCGAATTCATTCTGAGGGAGTGGAGTTGCAAGTTCCAAATTGTATTTTTCCTTGTATCATTGTGGGTAAACAAACCCGGATTTCCCAGATAATGAAATGACAGAAAATTGTTTGTGGGTTAATTAATTTTGCAATGTGTGATTGATCTCTTTGGTTTATTTCCACTGCATATTTTTAATTCTAGAAGTTAAAGATAGCAGTGATTTTATTTTCTAGTGATTTAATTGTTATTTGGGTAAATAAATAATAAATTCGGGGTGAATTAAATTGTCGTGAAAAAATAAATCTGGTTGGTATTAGAAATTTAACAATTGAGCCAAACATGAGATCTCTCCCCACAATGTACGGGAGGCCATCAAATTGAGTATGTTAATCCCCTTATGGTTAGACTCCATAATGAAGGATGACAATTTACCTTGGTTACAACACATTGACAGTTGTGAAGACCAAGAATACTTCAAAAATGGAGGCCATTATCACATCCTCTTATTTCCATGTTGAGTTTAATGGTGATAAGAATGATAATATTCCCTCCCATTGAGCAAATTTACACAACTATGGACTAGGTTGTTATTTGTCATTGTTCCCTACACAGAGTTAAGATAGGGGAAAGGAGAGTTGCAACCCTACTCATCTCTAAGTGCAAAACACCATCATGATATCGCAACAATACTAGGGTATTTTCCTTTTAAAAAATCAATGGTCTTAATGCAAAAATATATTATGATAATTGTAATTATACTAGACCAGTGCCTTTTTAAAAATTGAAGTTCTCTAAATTTCGTTGATTAAATGACTAACTTTCCCTATCTGAAAAAAAAAACACAAAATGTCAAAAACTCGTAATTTCTTTACTGTCATAATTTTGATAACTCTATAGCACGAAAAACACAAAATTTTCAAAAATATATCAACTTTGACATCCTTTATAAGGTTTTTATAAAAATTCGTTGATTTTCAAAAATAAATTATAGATTAAAAGTATTAACCTATAGAGTTTTGATTTCCTAATAATAATAATAATAATAATATCTTCTTTAATTATAAAATCCATGCATTTTAAAAAAATGTAAAATTGTGTCCTTATCTCACAAGAAAACAAAATTTGAAAAAAAAAACATAAATTTTTTTATTTTGAAATTCAAATATGAAATAAACACCAGTTTTGAAAGACATTCAATTTTTTTATGTCCATGCTATTTTGCATCATCCATTATATTCACTGAAAAATTGTGAATTTTATGTCCATGTTATTTTGCATCATCCATTATATGTGCTGGAAAATTGTGATCAATTTTTAGGAGAGGGATCCTTTATATATATATATATATATATATATATATATATATATATATATATATATATATATATATATTCATTCTTATTATATGTATGGTCTACATATAGAAGAAAAAGTGTTGTATTGGAAAAATTCACAATATACTACAATAAGAGTCTTCTTTAGAAATGACATGTTCATATCCAATACTAATTGGAATTTTTAGTTACTTTATGCAAAGGTGGGTTTGTTCTATCTAATATTTGAGCTTATTTATCCTTGTACACTATCTATGAGTTAAGAACTATCATCTATCTCAACATCATTCTATAAAGGTTGTCATAATGTTATTCTTGCAAGAATGAACAAAAATTGTGATCAGTTTTTAGGAGAGGGTTCCTTTATATATATATATATATATATATATATATATATATATATATATATATATATTCTTATCATATGTATGGTCTACATATAGAAGAAAAAGTGGTGTTATTGGAAAAATTCACAATATACTACAATAAGATTCTTCTTTAGAAATGACATGTTGGTATCCAATACTAATTGGAATTTTTTATGATTTTTTTATGCAAGAGGTGGGTTTTGTTCTATCTAATATTTGAGCTTATTTATCCCTGTACACTATCTATGAGTTAAGAACTATCATCTATCTCAACATCATTCTATAAAGGTTGTCATAATGTTATTCTTGCAAGAATGAACAACATGACATCCTAAATGGCATGGATCCATTGTATGTCATCAAGACCATTCTCTTACAACCAAGCAAAGGTTGTCTTAGTGCTATTAATGCAAGAATAACAATATGACATCATAAATGCCATGAGTTCATTATATTTGCTCATTCTCGTTTTGGGAGTTACAACTTTATTTTTAATATATTATGCTCTTCCATGCACATTCTCTATTGAGTTCACTATGTGCCACACTCCCTCCGCAAGGGAATGCAATGGTGCAGAGAGGGAACACTTCCCTGGAGAAAGGAGGGGAAGACCCCAACCCTTCTTAAAAAAAAATAAAAAATAAAAAAAATTATTTATTTCACTATTAAAAAATGGCTCCCCTTAACATCAGCATGTTTACGAATTTTTAAGGGAAAGACTTGCCTCTCTTCTCATCTCCTTTCCATAAAGAGGATTGAGGTCTCCCCTTCCTTCAAAATTATTTTTGTTTGAGCTCTCTCTAATGTGGTTATGATAATGGAATCAACAAAATGTCTCCCTGGCTGTCAAGGCCCTTTTGTCATGGAAGAGACGTCAAAATGTTGAATTTTGTAGCTATGGTTGGTCTTCATAATATCTCATTTGTACTTGTAATGATGAAATATAGATTATATTTGTAAAAACAAATATTTGTTTTATATTCAAAATAAAATATTATAAGGCTTGTTCTTCATGACCTTCTCTAGAGCAGGAAAATGAACATTTGAATTTGCATTATAGACACCACAAGATGCCCAAGTCAACCTTCTAGTAATGAAGTTGGCCCTACTCAAGAGACACACTTTCAAATCCTGAAATGTGTGTGTGTGTGTGTGTGTGTGTGTATATATATATATATATATATATATAGAGAGAGAGAGAGAGAGAGAGAGAGAGCACTTGTCTCCACTCCAAGGCATTCACATAGCATCTCATCAAGCATAATTTGGATCTGATATAGAGAAGGAAAGGAAGGTCGAATAGAAGGAGAAGAAACCGAGCTCAAGGAAGAGTATCCTCACATGTGTGAATTCTCTACTTGTCTCGCATGTGTGATCTGAACTCTGAAATTTCTGTGGTAAAGGTCTGAAATTTGAGGCAAAGGAGAGGCCGAAATTCGACCCTAGTACAGACTTAGAGCAAGTTCATTGAAAGGCTACTTGAAGTGATTTGGGAAGTTTTGACTTGGCAATGGGCATCTTGTGGTTGTCATCTCACTAGTTAGTTTGATGTCGATGTCTCTCTTGTTGCATTGATTCTCTAAGGAAAAGGTTGGTTGGGTTTTCCCAAAGAAAAAATTTATTGTCTCTTTGTGCATTGTGATCTCTATTGTTCTATTGTCTATGGGGTTGAATTTCTAAAGTATAATTACTTAATGATCATCTTACTGCGCTGAATAATAACATCATTGGAAGTAATTATCATAGTTCAGAAATTAAATACTTATATCTATTGTACTGGAAAAATCAACAAAAAGTATGTGTCTTTTAATCCTTAGTTTCCATCTATAAAGCCCTTGTAAGTGTTTGAATAGGTACAATGCAAAAGGTTTTTTGAGCACAAGACTATACCTAAGGTCTTGGGGTATGCTTTTAAAAGAACACATTAAGTAGGGTACTCTACATGGAATAAAATTGTGGGAAAGGATTTCCCCTTTAACATTGTTGGTTTTGCTCATGAAGGTTCACTCGTAGATCAGTCATCATCACTAAAGTTATATGGGGATTTTAGAGGTAATATAAATCCTTTATGGCTAAGAATGGAGATAGATGTAATATCTGTTGAGTCACTTTAGCACTCACTTTTAACACTCCTATGTAAAAATGTTGTATTCCTTTCTTCTTGCCTCAGTAAACTTTAAAGAAATGCAAAATTGAAATCTAGCATCATCATTCTCAAAACCGACATCGTATGTGAAAGTTATGAAGGTTTGAAGTCTCCAGTAAACTTCATTTTTCAGTTGACCAAAGTTGACTTTTGAATTTGGAAAAAATTTAAAAAAAGAATATTCCAAGGAATATTCACAACGTTGTAGATTTGGTCAATGTTGACCCAGACAAAATGTTCCAACCCCTTTCACACCTAAGGGTGCTTGATTTAGGAACCAAGATTTAGCCTTTTCACATTTGGCATTGATTTATTCATTATTAAGGAGTATTATGGACCTCCTTTGCTCTTTTATTCTTTAAACAAAGTAATAAAACAAAAATGAATATTCCAATTAGCTTAGGACTAATTGGGAATATTACATTCCCCTTATTGGAATCTCATTTGAGATATATTATGGAGGATGAAACAGTCAAATAAGATCATGGATCTCAAATATAAAATCACGAGGATCTTTGATAAGGTCAACTGAGATCATAGTGCATTCAAAGAATATCATGAAGCACTTATGATAATATAGTGAAGGAAATGATGCATTTAAGGCACACATGATGGAGAGGGTGATTACTCCATGTGAAATATCAAAAAAATACATACGAAAATGCCATAAGATTAAAAAGTATATCTGTAGGTGTATGGGTGCACTGTATCTATAATGTTTTGACATATGTATATGCTTTGATTTATGTATATAAGAATTTTTTTTATAACCCTTTGCTTGGTCTAAAAGAAATTCGGGCGAACAAAACTAAAATGAATGTCCTAAACGAAATTTTAACCAAAACTACAGCAAAAGAAAAAAGTATAAAATAATTCTTGTATGGTTATTAATTAGAGGTGGACTGCTTATAAGAGTCAAGATAGCCCAATTTATGATGTTCTACAATTGTGCCTTACGTGGAATTAAAGAAGCCATTGTACTTACATTTTTGGAATTGCCATCATATGAAAGCCCTTACAAAGTACTTGGAGGTTCATGTTCTACCTCCTCTCTTCAAACTTCCAACACGGAAAATGGTTGCTTTGGTAATATGGCTTATTGATTTCTTTCACACCATTTGAATTGGAGTTTTGTGGGTCATATGGAAACATTAAATGTAAAATTGCTAAAGAGATTTCCAGTTAAGCTTCTAATATGGAATATGGTTGTTTTGGGCAATATTTAGGACCAGTGGATGTGGGTCTTAATGATTTCTTTCACATTATTTCAATTAAAGAATTGTGGGCTATATAGAAATTTAGAAATGTAAAATTGCTAAAGATATTTCTAGCCTTACTGTTACAAGTGTGCTACTTTATTTTTTCAACTTATGCAAATCAGAAGTAATGAATCATGTGATGTCCTAGATGAATTGGTCAAACTCTTCCTCACCAAACATCTACCTCTTCCACTGCATCGAAGAACCCAGAACATGACAGTTTCCATGTGACTTTCCCGCCTCATGATATTGACTACCTATAAGCTCTTACCGTCAGTGGAAGGTCTCTGCCCATACCAACTTTATATTTGTTTACAATATTTTCATTTTTTTGTAAAATTCTATGTTTCTCTATGCTGGGTATTCACATTTTGTTGTTCATGTCTTCTCTTGTTAACACCCCTTCGTCTTGAGGATGTAATTTATGCTACATTTCAAGGGTATTATGCAGCAATGTGATAAATATTAACAAACAATTTATTTTTCTCTAAGAAGCCTTTCTAACAAATATAAACTTGTAACCATTGGGTACCATCAAGAGAAATTTTCTGTTTTATTGATAGGAAACGGAGATTTATTTTGACAAGCATCATTTTCTTGTTGAGAGAAATGATCCAGAATGAGGCCCCGCTTGACAACGGTTTACATCACAATTTCAAATGACGAAAATTTTCCTAGCATAACTCAGCCAACTATAAAAAGACTGCATTATGCCTTGCTGAAGTACCTATTCTTGATATTTTCAAAGTTTTTCATCGAGCACAAGGCAGCTATCAAAGCAGCCTGTTACATCATAGGGTTTCAATGAGAATATGAATAATTTTACTTCATTTTGATGGCTGTAACAATAGCTTTACAGAGCAACGCTCCAACTGCTGTAACTTCATTCCGGATTTACAAAAACCTGTACAGACATAAAGAAATCAATGCCACTCCGAATGACCATAAACTAGATTGAAAATGACTAGAAATATCAATTACAAACATCTTGTATAAGGCTCAACAAATCTGTAAGAACAAAAAGGAAAACAGTTTACTGTAGTTTTACCCTCCGGTATAACACACCAACACGTCTTTACCTAAAGCTGATTTTCTTTATAGTGGGATAGACCCGACTACCTACATTGCATATGCATGGTCTTGGGAACTTTCAACCGTACTTAATTAACTTCCACAAAACTTCTGCCTCCCCTAATCCGCCCTAAAATCCATATACGCAATCTTTTAGAACGTGGGGAATATTATACTATGTTAAAGTTGTCTCCCTCTATGATCAAGCTTTCACAATCAGTCTACCCGAAGCATAATTTGGCAGGTCCAGAATATAATCTACCCAAAGATCAATCTTTTGAACTACAAAGATTAAAGAGTCCCAACATTTCTAATTATAGAAGATAGTTGCACATAAAAACTGTTACAAAATCTGTTAGATAAGGAAGGAAATATCCAATTTAGATAAGATAAAATAGAAAAATCCATAAGGATATAATATAATTGATAATAATGAATGTGATGATTGAGACAACTAGTTACTCATGACATAGGAAACGGGACACATCCTCTAGGACCTATAAGTCAACATCCCATATCTCAAGCATATGACACACTATGACACATGTCCTGAAATAGGACATGTGTCAAACATGGTCCAACACATACCCTAGCAGCATCCCTAATGTAAAACACCAATGTGCTTTACACAATGAGGACAAAGTGGCTGAGAGGAAACACAAAGATGTGGGATGTAGTTCTTAATGATATCAGTTTGGACGGAAGTGTTGAGTTGGCATTAGCTAACTTGGATCTTAATGAACCAATAGTAGAGCTGGTCACTTTTGATGATGGTTATCTTCTTGGTGATTCATCCTCCACACCAACAAATAGAGATCTTAGATTGGATATAGAGGAGGGAGGAGAACGATGGAGGACTCAGGAGAGAGCAATGGCAGTGTTGGTGATCTTGATCGTTCTAACATATAGGAGGATGACTAATGATTTGTGAGATTCTTCCATCTATGGTTATAGTATCTACCCTAATTTGTATTTCCCATTGGCACTCCAGCCCATAGTATCGGTGATTCAGTATTTATGTAATACATTTTGATTTTGACAACATTAAGCGACTCAATGAGAAAATTGCTGTTTATGTTTCTAAATTATATACTTCTATTTTATGTGTATTGAATTTTCTTTTGTCTGGTCATCATTGATGCAATAACTAGTTGTATCAATATTTTGTAAATGTACAAAAAAAATTGGATCATTGTCTATATTTCATTTTATATTTGTAATATGTGTGTGCACCCCTTGTCTCGTGTTTCGAGGGCTAATGTGTCCCATGCCAGAAATTCACATCCACAAATCATATGGATTCTGTCATTAGTGAAGGTTGTCATTGATGTCAATATGGCATTTTTGGGATGGCAAGTATTCTTGTGATGACATAACCTCATGTATATTATGATGATGTCCTTACTTAATGACAAGTCCCTCTTGTTTGATAAGGATGCCATTAATGAATATGTCAAGCTATTAATGATGCCATTATGATGTCAAGCCACTAAGAAGAAGTTTTGTCTTAGATGACTATTGATCATAATGATGTCCTTGAACTAAACATGAAGACACCATAACCTCATGTATCCTTGCTCTTGATGAAGAATCCCTAGAAATCATGATGATGTCCTTACTCTTGATGAAGGAGTCCTTATTGATGCTCATAGTGACCCTTGATGAAGAAGCTCTCCTTGTGATGATCTAGCCCTTGCACTAACAAATTGATGAATGCTGCATATGGCTAATGACATATCACTGCACTATCTTGATGACATGGTGACATTGATGGCACACATGACGACATATATGGTGACATTACATTTGATGACATGGACAATGAAGGAATTGGAGATCACTTGATGACATATGATGATTAAAGACATAACAAGTGGAGACCTCACCTAAAAACACTTGGTGACATATGACAATGAAGAAGCCCTTGCTGTCCTAATCACCTTCTGCACTAAAAATTCAAGAGCAGTCACAAAGAAAAATAAAATTAGGCACCTTGGAGGCATCCTTTCAAAATGGATCCTCTACCATCTTGTAGAGTATATTTTTCCTTTTCTAACAAGCCCTTACCTGCCCCCAAACTCCCAGTGGTTGTTAAATAATGAATTTTTAAGTTTAGAAAAATATATTTTTTATCTAGCCGACCTAAGTTAACATATATATGTCGGCTCTCATCTCCAACAGTCACATCCTCTCCTTAAAGGATGAAACCAATATAAATAAGGTTTTGGACTTCATTTCCAGGCATCAATTTTTGGTAAAAAATATCAGAGAAAAGGTACAGGAGGCCAAGGAGAAGAAGAACACGAACTAAGGAGAAGCTTAAGGCAGAAAGTCATTGCCGGAATGTTTTTGGGTTACGAATTAAACTAAGGCAAAGCTACAGGCAGCTTGGACACCTACAGGCTCACTGTAATCCACTGTAGTTTCGGATCTGCTTCTACTTGAACCTGTTTTGTGGCTCGATGCACATACACAGCAGCTCGGACTTGTGGATAAGGCATTGATCACAGTTTTTTGTGAAAGGTCCAAACCTTTGGAGCACTATACCTCTTTGAGCTTGGACTTAGCACAGTTTATTAGCTCAGGTTATTAAACAAACCTCAAGCTTGGATCTACATCTGTGCCTCCGAACCTTTGACATATCCAATGGACAGTTTCTTATGTGAAATCTTGGACCTATGTGAAGCTCGGATCCATAACTCTCTTTTGGAGCTCGGACATTATGATTACCTTAAGAACAGTCACTTCAGTCCTGTAGCTTACTTTTGCTGTAAACATTATCTTTTGAATACACCTTGGAACAGTTGATAAGTTAACTTGGAGGCTTGAATTTCAGGCTCACTCACCTGTGAAGGAATAAGGAGTTTTGGGTGCAACAATACAGTGAAACCATTTTTGAAGCAACAGTTTTGAGGGCAGATTTTGTTAGCACAGTTGAAGCAGATTTCAAATAAGCCATTGGACATCTATTGATGTAATCAGTGATACATCGAAACAAGACATTTGGGAGCATGTTTTGAAGGTGTATAGAAGCAGTGTTGAAGGATTTTCTGAAGCAAAACTATAGACACCTCTGAGCAGACTTTGAAGAAGAAATAAGGCCAGCAAATATTGTACTATTGAAGATATCCTTATGACAACCTTGGAGAAGCATACCTCAATTGAAGGAGCAGGCCATTAACATCAATTGGAGCACTTTTTGAAATACTCTTGAAGAAGCCTATTGAAGACGCCTTGAGGGATTCTTCAAGACATTTGGAGCACTTGTAAAACACCCTTGGAGATCATGATACATCGCTGATGTCATCATGAAGTAACCTTAGAGATGTTTGTTTTGGGTACTAAGAAGAGCAGTGGTGACACCTTCATGTGAAGAACAAGGTTGTCATTGATGAAGTGACGTGGAGACTAAGTGAAGGCATAGTTGAAGATTGACAAGGCTCGTTGAAGAAGACATTGGGAGCCGTGAAGTATAACCAAACACATCTTGACAAAGTGAAGCTAAGGGTTGGAGCCTCGTGGAGACAAGGTTGGTGCCTTGGAAGTTGGAAGATAGGGTTCAAGCCCTAGAGGAGAGGAGTCCTCAAGAAACAAGGTCGAAGCCTGTACCAGAGATAGGGTTGAAGCCCCAAAGATTGGTGCCTCAAATTGACAAGGTTGGAGCCTTGGGAAGTCCAAGTCGGTGCTTGGCATAATACAAGTTGGAGCTTGGGAGATTGAAGATTGGAGTCTTCAGGTTGGATCCCTATACGTATATTGTACTTGATTTATTGTAAAGAACAGATAAATAAAAATATTTATTCTTATTGTTTATTTTGTGTTCTAAGTATAAGTGATCTAACTGGAAAAAATAAAAATTGAAAAGAAATATTGATTCACCCCCCTTCTCAGTATTTCCAACACCTGCCATGCATGTTCCATGTCCCCCCATCATGTGACTTAGCTCTTGACATAATAAATACCATTTAATGGAAGCATGAAAGGACACCACTATTGGGGAATTAGTGTATTATATCCTCATATGTTTATATGAGTATTAGTGATATCAATTATGTTCATCACATTTAACCCATCCTTGAGATGCTTTGTCCTCAAAGAAAAACCAAGGACAAATGTTAGCAATCAATTTCGATCACGAATCAACAACAAAGAATCAAACGATCAAATTGTGGAAGTCAATTGAAGGATCATGATTGACCAAGTGTTTTATCATGCAACCAAGAACTATTAGATATTTGAATGTAACCCAATGGGCAAGACATTCTCGAATGAGAAACTTCAAAGTTCAAACAATTGACAGTTAAGCAATTTCTCTAGAAGATTAGCCATGCAAGGAATTTGTCTATGCAACACTGTGAATGTAGAATTTAAGGGATGCAAATTTGCATTTGTAAACACTTACCGGTTGACTTAATTAGAGTGAAGAATATGTTGGAGTTTCCTCCCCATGAGGGTTGTCCTTACAACATCAATTCCCTGTGAATAAATGGCATGTGAATTTAGTCCATCTCTTATCATGTTGAATTCTTAATAATAATCTAGAACAAAACAATTCTTGCCGTTGGGAGATTTTGACATGCCCACTAAGCTACCATTCAATTTGGTATCAAAGAAGATCTTTGAGTATGTGAATTGCAAGAAGGCAATATGAAGAAAGATCTCAAGAGAGGATGCCTTAAGGAACTGCACAAGATAACTTGGCAAATCCAAGAGGATAATGATACATCAACAACTCCAAGAGGATAATGAACTACCAAGGAAGGTAGTCCATGGTTGGAGGAGAATGAAGCATTGCAGAGATCTCTAGAAAATCATGTGAAGCTTTGTTGAAGCTTGTGGTAGCTTCAGAAGGTATTCTACATGATCTTGGTGTCTTAGCATGTAGGAGATGGTTAATTGCCTCTTTAGGGGCTTGCTTGGTGGAGTAAGTGATTTATGACTTCTTTCCAAAGTCTAACGTAGGAAAAGTACAATAATTAAAGTCAATAATTACTGTGGACTATTAAGCTTAAGTACTAAGGATAAATAATAAAATTATTTAAGTGACTTAGATATGATCTCAACCGTTGATATCAACAGAGGTGAGATCTAATCTCAACTGTCAATCACCTAGGAGTTTATGGTTAGGGATTTGGCTTAATGAAGATTATAAAGAGAAGAGAGGTGAAGACACAAGATAAGAGGCAACTACTGCATTTTGAGAAAGCAATTTTCTCAAAGAGGGAGAGAGAGATTCTCATCTAGACTAAGGAGAAAGAGGAAGAGTATAGGGTGACTCAAGACTATTTCCAAGAGGCCAAAATTTGGAGACTGAGGGCAGTCGAATTGTTGAAGCATGATGGAGGCTGCGAATTAGAGTGGTTGATTTATCTGTTGAGAAATTTAGGGCCTTTTATTAAATTTCTCTTCTTGATAATTACTTGTGATTTACCTTATGCTTCTTGATTAGATCTTGTCTTCGTTAGATTATTATGTTCTTCTCATCAAGTCAATTATCAAATACAAGAGACACTAAATGTAGGCCTGTGAGCTAGGGCCAAAGCCTCTCACTCTTTGAGAGGAAAACCCGATCAGAAATTCTTCTTATAGATCTTCAATTGACGAGTACCAAGACCATGACAAAGACCCTTGACACAAGTATTCCTCCAAGACACTTGTCACTATCCTTCACTTCTCTTCTCGGCTCCTTCGATCCTTCTTTTTGCACTATACTGCATTGTACGCTAGAGAAACTTGGTCTCTATGTTCTAGTACTCCAAGACTAGTGCTCTTGCTTGGCTTCCTTCGATCTTTCCTCGGCTTCCTTAAGCATCCTTCTCGGTCTCCATTATAGACCCTATATGGATCTCTTTTGCCCAAGACCGAAGTCTCTATATGCTGTAATAGCCCTTGACTCCTTTTCTAAGATGTGCGAGATAGATAACAGATTCAAGACCGAACCATATCACCCTTATCACTTCACTGATCTGCCTCCTTCACTCCTTGACTTCGTTGATTTTTGTCTTCGCTTTATGCACTGTACTTCACACGTATTATTGTAGACTTGTCTAAATTTCACATATTACATTGAGGTTGAGTCATGCTACTTATAGAGACTGTCTTCTGCCTTTAAGTCGACCTGATCTTTAGGAGGTGAGCCGACTTCATGATGGTGGATCCTAGTGACAAGGTCTTGGAGGACAACTTTTAAATAAACAAATGAGTCCTTTAACAAGTGTAACATGACTTCAGTTACATGACAATGACTCTATTGTCTTTATGACAAGATGACAAAATCCTAAAGACATCAAAAAGAATTCTTTGAACTATAAAATCTCTTGCTCATGAAGCCCATGATGCAAGCAATACAATAAATACATTTAAATTTTCTGTCTCTTCTTTACATAAAATCATAATTACATGTCATTCTGAAGATCGAACCTAGTTACACTTTTCAACATTATCCAACGCTAAATTGTTGGTGAGAGGTAGGCTGAATTCTCCAGATCGAATTTCTTCAGGGGTTGATTCCAAAGGGCCGAAATTCCTTGGGCCAAATTATTCCCAATGGCAGTTGTTACCACAAAATCCAATGGGCCTTGGAGAGGGAAACCCCAAAAGACAAAAAGCTAGACCTGTTGAAAATTGGCAGCTGAGGGAGCAATTTCCTTGTTGGGGAAGCCTAACAAACCCTAAAGAGACCCCTCTTCCACTTGGGAAAAATCAAATTTTGCACATGGAAAAATATTGTTTTTATGTTGGTACAAGTCAGCCTAAAGAGAGAAATTGACCCTCCATCACATATAAATTGACTATCGTTGACTTCACTTGGAGGCATCACGTCGCACATCTCTTCTTCATCATTTGGTTTGTACCTTTTTGAAAATTGCAGGTTGACTTCACACGTGCGAAAGGAGGACTTGTGTTTGACTATCATTGACTTTCTGTTTTGGGCATCTTTGACCAGCTTTGACTTCGCTTGACTTGGAATTGGTATGTTCGAATTCTGATCTAATTTGGAAGGCCACATTGACTAAAGTGTTGACCGAACTGTTCTAGGAACTTTGACCATCTTTGACAGCAAGTCAAAAACCAGGGTTTGACCGCAAGTTGACCCTAAAGTTTGACGAACTGCTCGCAAATTTGTAGACGATTTTGACTGGGTTTGACTAAGGAAGCAAGGTCGAATTCCCTACTCATCAAACCAAACTTTTATGAGCTATTTTGACCGTTGACTTTCATTGGTTAGGGTTGTCGTTGACTGTTGTTGATTGCACTTTGACAGGGCCAAAAATTGCAGGATTGGTACTTTGACCAAATTTGACTTTATGTCTCATCATTGATTGGTTATTGGATTGTTGACTTGGATAGTCAAGGATTTAATCTTGACTTGTTGATGGATGTACTTGGACTATGTATCTTTGTTAAACATTTCATCTAATAGAAGAAGAATTTGGATGGGTTTTCCCCCTTGTGGGGTTTTTCTCTAGTCTCTGACCTAAATCTATGTGTCTCATTGATCTTGGTTATCTTTTATTGTGCATATTATTTACTGTTCTATCTACAATTGCTTACTGTTATTGGGTGATTGAAATAAATTGGTAAAGTGATTGCTACTAATAAGAAAAATTGTTTAAGTGATTGTTACAGCATAGAACATTGTGAAAATTAACAAGACCAAGTACTGACAATGGGGCAATGGCCCACAGTCACCACAATCAAGGCCCCCTGCTCTTTACGGATTTTCACCGATGGGAAGAGTGTTGGTAAGATGGGATAACCTATGTAAGGTATTATAAGGTTGAGGTATAAGATGATAGGCTAAAATCTCTCAAGAAAGACTCAAATTTCAGGTATAAGGCTTCACTAAGAAGCAATATGCTTTCTATGAGGGACATCAGAATAAAATGCACAAGACCTAGGGTACTAAGATATATCAAGGCAATGGAGAGAAAAGGCTTCTTAAGATATACTTCAACAAGTACTAAGATCATACCACCTTCAAGAAAGTACTCATGTTGAGGAAAAGAAACTAGGGTTTCCCTCTTAGGGAAATACCTAGGGCAAGAAATTTTATGGAGGAAGCTTAAGTGAATGCTCACCAAAATTGAAGGCCAAGTAGCCAAGACCCTTCACTTGATGCTTAGGCTCTAAAGCTTCCACAAAACCTCTCTCAAAGGATTTCTCTCTAAGCCCTTGTATGATGTACTAGCTTTAAAAGGGCCAAAATTTTAAGGGAATAATTTATGGATGAAAAGTAAGAATGATCACTAAGGACTTGGACTAGTGCCTTGTCCTTTGCGCATATAAAGTCAAGGATGTGCTAGATAAGCTAAATTTTTCTTTAGGGAGACCAAAAGTTGATGCCCTAGGTATCAATTCCCAGGAATTACCCACTTCTAATTAAAATGGAATTTGATGGAGAATTATTAACAATTCCTCCACTAGGAACATTCATTACATGTTATACAATGAGTAACATATGCAATTTTCAACTAGATAAATTTTAAAACTTATTTTTAACAAATTAGGCCACAAATAAGCATAATCTAGAAGCAGCAATTCCATACATTAGACAATTTCAAAAAAGAAAATATTCAACTATAGGCACTTACAAGATAACATGTAGTATACCCATCCATTCATCAAAGAAATAGCTCCAAAGGAAATCGAAAACAGCTTCCAAAAATCAAAATGCATCCAAGAAACTTCAATAGCCCAAAAGGAAATAAGTGTAAATTCTTCTAAGAGGACAGAATTCTCCAAGTGATGATGATGAGAGATGAAATGATCTCTCTCTACTTTATACATGTCCAATGATCTGTAATTTTAGCCTAAAATGCCCTCAAGTCATAAAATAATGGGCAAATACTAAGTGAGGTTACAAGCCAACCTCATAACCAATGTAAAAACATAACAATTAACCCACTAGGAGGCCGAAATGTTGACGTCATGCCTGCGTAGGCCCTTTTAGGGCATGCGTTGGGCTCCTCTAGTGCCAAAGTCACTATAGAGGGCTCCAAAAATCATGATATAGGGGTTGGCCCCTAAATCTCCATGCAAATCATCTTGTGGGCCCCATTTTTGTGTTTGGGGCATGAAATGGGCCTCATGGGTCTCTTGGTGATAGAATAGCCTGCTTTTGCTCCAATGTTGAGGGCTTTGAGGATGGTGCTAGCCCTCTGATGTCTCAAGGGGTGATACAAACCTATCAAGGCCACGGATCAGCTGCCAAACCATGTGATCACTGCTAGTCAACTAGGGCACACTAGTCCAAGTGCATCATCTCATGAAAAATGTGGGGCAAAGTGCAGACTTTTGGGTGTTGTAGGTCCCCATGGAATGGAATGATGCTCTGTAAGTGGTATGAGTCCCACGGCTCTCAACGCTTCACCTCTATGGTGTTATAATGCCCCTCTAGTGGACTTGGGCCCCAATTAAGTTTCCCAACCCATGATGAAATCCACCTTCCAATCACACACAATGTCTAGTGTTGCATCTTCACCATTAGGTACAATAATCATTAGTGCATCTAAGTGGACTAAGCTTGTTAGTCAAGGGCAAATTGACACTTCATATGGGGCTTGCCTTCTAAATTTGGGGCTTTGATCATGTGATAGTGCTACCTCCTTAGGTAGAAGTGGTTAATAGACCATTCTATTAGGTGTTCCTAGCCCCTAAGGGGAAGGACAGGTCCCTGGTACATCCTTCAATCAATAGATGGCATATGAATAATAATGGAACGAAGGGGGAAAGGGGTCCAGGGCCAAATGCCACATTCTGGGTATACAAATGTGAGGAGGGAGCAATTGTGAATGCATGAGTTACTCTGGCCTTTGTTTTTCCACCCCTCTTATTTCCTTTTGGCTTTTCATTATTTTTCTTTGTATTATTGCTCTAAGCTCTAGGAAATGAGCATGTTGTGAATGATGTATATCAGTGTTTAACTGATACGTAAGCTGCCATGGGGATTCCACTGGACAGTCCGTCACAACAAATCTGACAATCTTATAATAAAAATCCGAAATTCTACACTATTACAGTTTTATTTAATTTCTAGATCTATAGATTTTACTGTAGTTAGTGCATGCATGCGAATGGAAATTATGGAGAAAAAATAGAGAACGACAAAATAATCTCACACACACATAAGACACAAAATATGCTTTGGGAAACCCTTTCGGGAGAAAACCCAGCTGGAAGGTGAGGTTGCTTCGCTCTCTTTCTCTGTCTAGAAATATGGTTGTAGGTACAAAGAAGCAAGGGTTGTGGCTTGTGGGCTGCTACAGTGCACAAATCCTTCCTGTGTGCTCTACCTCCTATCTCTCCTGGCTATCTTTGCTCAGTGATGGAACAAAATGCTCTCGAAAGAATGAAATACCTCTTCATCCTAGTGGCCCGGTTATAACACATCTCGATAGCCTACTAGTGGTTAAGTTTGACTACATCAACACTAGAGTTACAAAATAGACTCTTCTAGATTCTTTTACATCAGAAACACGTGGCTAGCCCCTTTTCCATGAATAATGGGGGTTGGCATGGCATCCTCCCGAACTATAGGTGTGAAAACAAGAAGGTCAACTTCTGAGTGGCATAAATTTTGCATACAGACTTCGATTGACACGCTTCTTGTGTCGTTGGAAAGATCTCTGTGTAGAATAGCATGAAAAGGTGTTGTGCTAGAGCGACGAAGTTTTACCCCAAAAAAACGTTGCTTGATGCCTCAAATCACTTCTAGAAGGTTTCAAACTCATTTCGCCAAATTGGGTCTCGCCGGTAAAACTGATCTCGTGAGTTGATTCTTCCACTTTTACCACTCTAAATGCATTGAGAAGGATGACAAAAAATATAATGATCCAATCCAAATCACACCTCCCCATTTTGGGAGGATTTTGGTCCCCAAAATATTTTACTAAATGAGGTTAGAAAAGTTCCTTCCACCTACTCTTTGGTGTACTATTTGGCTTTCCCTGGAAGTTGTCCCTTCCACCCAATCTTCCAAAGGTCATGCTTCGCTTGTCTTGTAGTTCTAGACCTCTTCTGCAAAACTGTATCATCTGTCAACTTTGCCATAGCGTCGGGTGCCAAATCCTCCACAAAATGTAGGACCTGTTCCTCTTCCTGGTCTAGCATGGAAGGTTCATTGAGTTTCACATTCTCTACATTCACAACTGTGTAAATGCGCATATATGGCAGTAAACTAAGTCGATAGGCATTATTACCCACCTTTTCCAGTATCTCAAAGGGGCCATACCTTAGAGCCTTGATTTTCTTATCAAGCCCCTGCAACCTCTCCTTATTCAACTATAGCCATACTCTGTCCCCCACCTTGAACGATTTCTCTGTTCTGTGTTGATCATGCCTGGCCTTACACTTCTCATGCAACTTCTGCAGTGTGCCTTGTACCTGTAGATGGATCTTCCTAATCTGCTCTATAAAACTTTTAGTCGTCAAACCATCTCTTGTAAGATCTTCCCTCACTCCTCCTTACCGCCCATATGCACTATCTAAAGGTGAAGGTGGAAAATATCCAAAACAAGTCTCAAATGGGGAATTTCCTATAGACGTATGGACTGCTCTATTGTAACCTTACCGCCCATATGCACTATCTAAAGGTGAAGGTGGAAAATATCCAAAACAAGTCTCAATTGGGGAATTTCCTATAGACGTATGGACTGCTCTATTGTAAGAATGTTGTATATATAACATATTTTCATCCCAGGTCTTCAGATGCTTCTGGTTGTATCCCCTCAAAAGCAGCACCAAAGTCCTGTTGACTACTTCTGTCTGCCCATCTATCTGTGGATGGAATGTTGTAGATCTCTTCAACTTTGTGTCCATCTTCTCTCACAATGTAGTCTAGAATGAACTGAGAAATCTTGTATCTATGTCTAAAATGATGCTCCTTGTTATCCCAAAGTGCACCCAAACTTGTCCAAAGAACATTTTTGTTGCTTCTTGCTCATTTATGGTCTTTTCATAGGGCATCAGAACACACATCTTGCTAAACCTATCAACTACCACGAACATGTAGTCATGTCCCTTCCTGGTTATTGGTAAACCTCCCACAAATTCCATGGAAATGCTTTCCCAAGGATGAGTAGGTACAAGTAAGGGATGACATAGACCATGTTTCTTGTTGCTAGGCTTGCTAGTACAACAAAGCATGCATCCTCTTATGAACCTAGCTACCTGCTCTTACATCTTGGGCCAATACACATACCTCTGCAAGTTAGCCACGATCTTCCCTACACCAAAGTGCCCTGCAACTTTGGAGGTGTGAGCCTCTCTAATCAGCGGCAATCGCTTACCTTTAAGAACACATAGCTTATCCAGCCTGTAGAGTAACCCATCCAAGAGATGGTAGTCGATGGTCTTGTCGCCATCGTGCACATGACTCTGACTCTGCAACAGTTGATACACCTCCTTGAAGTCCTCATCCTTTGAATATGCCTCTTTGTTTGTGTCATGGGTGAATTGCTCCATGTGCATAAGAGTCCCCAAAGCTGTAATCTTTCATGTGGGTGGCCTTGAAAGCATGTCGGCCAACTTGTTTGCGTTTCCCTTCTTATACTTGATCACCAAATGAAACTGTTGTAAAAACCCCATCCACTAGTAATGCCTAGTCTGTTATAGCTTACTCTGGGCCTGGAAGTACTGTAACAACGGGTGATCTGTGTGGGTTCTGTCTCCTTTCCAATCAGATAGTGCTTCCACTTCTTCACAGCTTGCACCATGGCATAGAGATCCTTGTCGTAGGTAGGGTAGTTAAGAACTGCCCCATGAAATACTTCAGAATGGTAGCATACAGGCCTTCCTCCCTGCATCAAGACAACTCACATAGCATACCCACTCGCATTTGTCTCCACTTCAAAGGGTTGTTGCAAGTTTGGTAATGCCAGAACTGGTGCTTGATTGATCTTCTTCTTTAGCTCCTCGAAAGCCTTCTGCTGACCTTTTCCCCACTAGAAACTCTTGCCACTTGCTGTTATGGCGTGGAGCGACGCTGCTACCGCTAAAACTGAGGCTATGAATTTCCTCAGGTATTGTTTTGCCCCAATGAAACTCCTAACCTCAAAAACATTAGTAGGCATTGCCATTTCATGATGGCCTTCATCTTGGAAGGATATATCTTCAGCTCTCCTCCACCGATCACATACCCCAGATACACCAAAGATTGTTGTCCAAACTCACACTTCTTGAAATTTGCTAGCAGTTGGTGCTTCTTCAATGTTTCCAACACTTGAGTCAAATGTGAAATATGCTCCTCTTAGCTTAGCATTACAGACCAATATATCATCCAAATAGACAATAACAAATGAATCTATAAAAGGGCACAGTACATCATTCATTAATCTCATAAACGTAGTTGGTGCATTACATAGGCCAAATGGCATAATTAACCACTCATACAAACCCTGCATGGTTTTGAAGGCAGCCTTCCATCTATCTTCTTCTTTGACTCATACCTGGTGATATCAAGACTTCAAGTCCATCTTGGTGAAGTATTTTTCTTGTTGCAACTGATCCAACAAATCATCTATCCTGGGTAGGGGGTATATGTTCTTGAGCGTGACTTTGTTCAACGCATTGTAATCTATACAAGCCAACTCCCATCCTTCTTTGGCACAATGATGATGGGTGACCCACATGGTGATGAACTTGGTCAAATGACACCCTGTTCTAGCAGCTGCTACAATTGTTTCTTTACCTTGCTTCTATAACAGACTACTTGTACAACCCAATATTCGCCAATGGGGAGGCTGGCAATAGCTAGATCTCGTGCTCCACTTCACTCTTATGTAGTAACCCTTTAGGCTCTCGAAACACATCGTTGTATGCCTGTAACAACTCCTCCAATTGGTGTTTTTGTTTCTTAGTACACCCCTCCAGGTATACCTTGCCTCTTATTGACTCCTCTACATACTTACTTTCTCTTAAAAATAATAAAACATACTTCTTGTTGGAACTAATCAATTTCTTGGCTTGGTTTACACTTACCTGTGAAAGTTTCGACTTGCCTTTGTGTGCATTGATGATGAACGATTTTCCATCCTTGACGAGCTAGTACTGGTTGGATCTCCTCATGAATATTGCATCACGCATGTACATGTATGGACTCCCAAACACGATTACACATACATCAAGGCGAACCACATCTAGATCTACTTCATCAATAAAATCAACATAGATAGCAAATCTAATTTTGCGTTGTTTTGTTACCTTCAGCTCTGCATCCTTATTTACCCATCCAAGTGGATATGGATTTGGATGATCACGAACTTCCAACCCCAACTTTTTGATCAACTCTGTTGCAATGAGATTCACTTGCGATCTTGAGTCAAACAGAGCATCAATCTTTGTCTTCTTGACCTATATCTTTATATGGAAGAGTTTGGTCATTTCTGTCTCTTCCTGTTGTTGAAGGTTACTCAGATTCACCTCCTTTTGTACCGAAGTATAAACAATCTTCTCATCCACAGCCAAGCTGCTTTCAACTTGCTTGCTTGAATCGATGGCCATGAGATTCTTCTTCTTGTTCTTCGAGCTTAGCTTTGGATGCAACTTCCAACATTTTTCCACTGTATAGCCATCGATGTTGCAGCGGTTGCTAGGATATTTTCACTAGTGTGCTATGGATGTCATCTTCTTGTCTTTTCCCCCTTTTTGCTTCTTCTTGCCCAACTTAGAAGTGTCATGTTGCTCCTTCTGCTTCGATCCACTTGATTGCGTTCTCTTCAGACCTATGTTCTCCAGGCATTGTGCCTATACACAAGCCTCGTCCACCGATTTGGGTGAACAACATCACTTGCTCACACAGATGGCAATGCAGACCCCCCAAATACTTGAGGAGTGCATCTAGGTTCTTTGGAGAGATACCCAACATTATAGCCATCTTTCTTAATTATGTGGTGTACTCTTGCACGCTTTGGTCGGGCTTTTACCTTAATTAATACCACCAAATCCACTGGTCCTCCACGTGCCCAATGGGATAAAACTGTGACTTAATGAGGGTTTTGAAATCTTCCCACTTAGTCACTAGAGGTTCTCCCTCCAACCTCAAGTTTTTTGTGTGGCTCTCCCACCAAATCAGTGCATGGCCCTCTAATTTCAGCGACGCGAATGAGATCTTTTTTCGTTCCTCGATCTGATGGATGCTAAAATAAACTTCCAGTTGTTGTAACTAGTGGTTCAGCTTCAGAGCGTAGATCTCACTGTGGTACGACTTGATATCGACTTTTGCTTTCATTTTAAGCAAGGACTGATTCATGACACTCAAACCGGGTTGCTCTTTTCTGGATTCTTTCTTCGACTGGTTCTTCGTTTCTCCCCGATCTTCTGATCCTCGTTCTGATTTTTCCTCTCCATTTGAACCCCCATCTTCTCCAAATATTCCAAGCTTATTGCTCAAGGTCGTCGTGATGAGGTTTACATTGCGATTTGTGTCTGCGACTTATTGTTCCAGTCGCAAAAACCTTACCTCTGCAGGATCACAAGAGTCATTTACAGATTCGTCGGCCATGATTAGGATTTTAAGATTTTCGACCCCATTGACCTAGATCCCCTGCAAAATCCACAAAATACTCAAAGAAACCTGCTTTGATACCAAATGATCCATAAACTTTCACGGATATTCCACTGGACAATTCGTCAAACCAAATCTAACAATCTTATATTAAAAATCCAAAATTCTACACTATTACAGTTTTATTTAATTTCTAGATCTATAGATTTTATTGTAGTTAGTGCATACATGTGAATGGAAATTATGCAAAAAAAATAGAGAACAACAAAATAAGCTCACACACACATAAGACACAAAATATGCTCTGGTAAACCCTTTCGGGAGAAAACCCAGCTGGAAGGTGAGGCCGCTTCGCTCTCTTTCTCTGTCTAGAAATATGGTTGCAGGTACAAAAAAGTAAGGCCTGTGGCCTGCGGGATGCTACAGTGCACAAATCCTCCCTGTGTGCTCTACCTCCTATCTCTCCTGACTATCTTTACTCAGTTGTGGAACAAAATTATCTTCGAAAGAATGGAATACCTCTTCCTCCTAGTGGCCCGGTTAAAACACGTCTCGATAGCCTACTAGTGGTTAAGTTTGACTACATCAAATCTCAACTAGAGTTAAAAAATAGACTCTTCTAGAAGCTTTTACATCACAAACACGTGGCTAGCCCCTTTTCCATGAATAATGGGGGCTGACGCGACATCCTCCTGAACTATAGGTGTGAAAACAGGAAGGTCAACTTCTGAGTGGCATAACTTTTGCATACAGACTCTGATTGACACGCTTCTTGGGCCATTGGAAAGATCTTTGTGTGTAGAATAGCATGAAGAGGTGTTGCGTCAAAGCTGAAAATTTTGACCCCCAAAAAACGTCATTTGATGCCTCAAAACGCTTCTGGAAGGTTTCAGACCCTGTTTACCAAACTGGGTCCCACCGGTAAAAACAGACTTGTGAGTTGATTCCTCCACTTTTTCCACTCTGAATGCATCAAATTGGATGACAAACAATATAATGATGCAATCCAGATCATTTTCCCCTTAAACGTGGGACAGCTCATCGCCCACCAAGGGTTGGGACATGCAAGGGTTCCTTTTATGATGTGATGGGGCAACATTGGCCCTAGGAACCAAGTGATGGTCATAATGATAAGAAGTAGAGCTCATGCTTGGATTTTGCCCACATGTTAATTTTAATGTCTCGGTTATTTTTTGTATTTTATAAAAAAAAAAAAAAAATTATTTCTTGCTTGTGGCCATGATATGCTTTTTTACTTGTCTTTTAGTTGCATTAACTTCCTGGGCAACATTTCTAGGCCTGACCCAAATATGTGGACAAGGGGAGGGGGTGTGCTAGAACCTAATGGACCCATGGTCATGTGGACCCTGAGAAGGGAGATGGAGTATAGGGCTCGTAATGTACAAAGGAAAGTGATAAATATGGAATGGGAAAACGGGACAACAATATCTCAATTGGGGTTTCCCAAGTAGTGTCTTTCCTTAAGCTATGGGCCATTAGGGGAGGTCACACTAGACTAGGATTGAATATTAACCCCCCATTTAAGGTGAGGGAACAAAACCACGGTCAAAACCCTTCCTTCTTCCAAGTCACCCAAAAATCCATGCCAAATGCCCAAATGAAAAACAAGCATAAGCACCTGATTGCACAATGAATAACATACCTTTTGGATCGAGTTTCCCACCTTCTAACATGTGCCCTTGAAAAATGGGCGAGGAAACATATGACTGATGCAGACGGACATACGACTGATGCAAGTGGCAGAGATAAAATCAGGTTGCAGAGATAAAATCGGCTACAAGGTGGTTGTCAGGAGCTACTGGTTGTCGGATGGAAGAAGATGATTAGGAGAAAAGTTTTCCTAAGGGTACCGATTTTTATATGTCATAGGGTTGAGTTACTGGTTCCAATCATTGCATTTTTCTGTGTATTTTTTGTATGGTCAAGACTCAAAACCCATATTTTCATGATATTATTAAATGAAGGAGAATTGTTATGGGTGTACTTTTGTTGTTGTGATGTCATTGATCTCTCTATTTTTATTTTTTTGCTGCATATTGATTTCTGGAAGTTAGAAATACTAGTGATTTATTTTTCAACATTTTAGAAATTATTTGGGTAATAAAATAAATTTCTGGGAATAAATATTAGAAATTTAACATGGTATCAGAGCTTCAAAAACTCTGAGGGAGAGGTCCAAGATCACAAGGTTTTTACAACAACGATGTTATTTCTTTTTCTACGGTAACAAAATTATTTTAATTTTGCAGCGGGGTTTTGTGGCCAAGGTTGATTTGTGAAATGGCATCACTAAGTAGTTTGAGATATGAAAAGACATTGGATGAGGTCATTAATTATAGTCCATGGACGGAGCGGATCACTCTTGTTCTAAAAAAAATGGTGTGTGGGATTTTGAAACCACAAATATCTAGGTTCCTTCTAATCCTGTCCAAGTAACCAAGGACAACCTTAAGGATGTGAAAGCAAGGGGTATAATCTTGGATGGTGTGAGGGATCATATATTTCCTCACATAACAGGGAAGGACACACACGACAGATATGGGTAGCCCTAACTAGTCTTTATCGAAGCATGAATGAAAATAATATGGCGCTGCAAAAACAATTAAACAACATCAGGATGAACAAATCAGAGACCGTAACATCTTACCTCACCAAAATCCAGCAGGCTCATGAAGAGCTATCAGTTGTTGGGGAGGAAGTGAATGATTCAAAGCTTGTGGAAGTAGCTCTAAAAAGATGCGCTAAGAATTAGACCACCTTTGCGTAGGGGATCCTTGCTAGGAAACAACTTCCTGATTAGGGTCGATTGTGGAATGACCTCATCCAGAAGGAGATCTAGGAGAATTAAGTGACTGGTGAACAGGGAAGGAGTGGTGGTGGGGAAGAAGAACTTGCTCTTGTTGCACAAGCAAAAAGGGAAAGGGGAAGGCCAAGCAGAACCAAAATGGAAAAGGATCATCACAAAGTTAAAAGGAGAAGGACATGAGCAAAGTAAAATGCTTTGCATGTCGTAAGTTCGATCAATTTGGCAAACAATGTCCAAACTGAAAGAAGGGCAAGGGAAAGACATCTACGACAACCACATCACAGATAGATGAGTTGGCTACAAAGTTCTATAACAATTTTCCTTGGTGTCATTCCTTTCTAGTACAATTAAGAGAGGGGTGTGGTTTGTGGACAATGGAGCATCTCGTCACATGACAAGACCTCGACATATTTTCACCAACATGGCCAAACAACCTAGAGACCTACATGTCGATATTGGCGACAACACCAAGTATGCAGTAGAGGGCACTGGAAATATTGAGTTTTTGATGGATTCAAGGGGTATCATGGAGGTGAATCAAGTGATGTTTGTACTTTTGGAAAATCAAAAAGGCATAAATATTTCCTTATCTTGATAATTACTTGTGATATTTATCTATCTTCTTTTAGCTCTTCTTCAATTTCTTTATGTCTTCTTTTATCTTCTTATCATCAAGTAACTACCAAAACATAAATATGAAGATCAAGGAAACAGGATGTAGGCTTTCAGCCAGGGAAAACCCCTCTTCTTTGGGAAAACCTAAAAATTCTCTTCTCTCATATATAACCAAATCAAATGAGACAACCAAGACCTTTTGACCAAGACAAAGACCTCCTCCAATCCACCAAGTTAGCCTCCCAACATGATTAGTTAAACTCCAAAAGTCAACTCAAGTCAAACTGCTTCAATATTGCAACAAACTTAGATTCTGACTCTCTTGCTTCAGATTTTCGGCCCTCCTTCTTGCAACCCAGAAACTCGCACGTGGCAAAAAAGAGAGAATTTCGACTTCGTTTGCTAGACAAAATGGTCCTTCCTCCTTCGCTTTAGATTTCTCCTTCTTTTCTATGTATTTCACACTTATTTCTTCCTCTTATAATTGTAGATTGAAACTTTCTTGAGTAGTGATCAAAGGAGGTTGAGTAGCACTTTTATATATAGCCTTTTGTGTGGTCGAATTCCCTTAATGAGGCCGACTTGATGAAGGGCAGGCCAACTTGGTGGAGTGTTTACATGACCAATTACATAAAAACAAATTTTCTTTCTTGACATAAGAAGCCCAAGAAGGGTCTATTACATGATGACAAGGACTAAGACTCATGACACAAACCCTAGAATCACACAATGGGAGCTTTGACCTAGAAACAAAATAAACAAAGAATGAAAGCCATGCTTATAAATACTTTTCTTTTACAAAAAATTTACAAACAATATTTTCATGCCAATTCTCACCATTTTCCAGTGCAAAAATTTCGAGTTTTTAACACGCTTGCTACTTGTGCTCTAAGGATCTCTGATAATAATCACCTGGAAGATGAGAAATCCCATATTCTAAATTTTTTTGAAAATAATGGCTATAGCAAACATTGAGGTCTTATAGCTTTTCAAAAAGCCAGTAAAGGTCCAAGGATTAAAAAAAGTTTTGGATGAACAAATTTCCAATGTTCAACTTTCGTTCATCCATGGGACCACTGATAAGATTGCTTATATTCTTAGAAAGAATAATGTCTCTGCTACCTTCAAACCCCTTAATACCATTAGAAGCTCCCTTCGATCTATTAAGGGCCCTGTGAATCCTAAGGACATGAAAGGGGTTTACTCAATCCCTTGCTCCTGTGGGATTCCATACATTGGGGAAATTGGTCGCTCCATTAATCTGAGAATTCAAGAGCATGCAGCAAACATTAAACACAATCGTTCCTGCTCCTCAGCTATTGTTGAACATGCGAAAAAAACTAAGCACCATGCCTGCATTGGGGATTCCAGGGTCATCGCTAGGATTGATCATTTCCACCATAGGAAGTTGAGAGGCCATTCAAATTTAGAAACAAGCGAAAAAAACTCAACAGGGACGATGGTTGGAAATTGAGTAAGAGTTGGATTCCTATCCTCTCGTCCTGTTAGTTTAAGTTTTTCCTTCTTCTTTTTTTAATTAATTCTAATTTATTTATTTATTTGTTTGTTTATTTATGTTTATTTTTATATATACATATATATTTTCCTTATATTTGTTCGTTTGGTAACATTCCCTTATTGATCCCATTTTTTCCTGGCCCATTCATATAGACTTATCCCATTTTTTCCCCTACAAGGTTTTTCTATCTCTTATTTTTTAATCTTTTATAGTTTTATGTTCCTTTATTTTTTAATGAACATACTATATTTTAGTTTAACTTTTAAATAATCTTTTTGCCTATTTAATCATTAAGCTCATTTATCTCTAAATTAACCAAAATGTTTTTCTTTCTAACCTTTAGTCAAATTATTGATCTTTTCTTTAGAATTTAATAGCTTATATAATAATATTATAAATTTATTTATACTAATGTACCAATAAAATTATAATTTTTGGTCCCTTTCTTTTCCATAATTTAATATATAATATAATCTTTTATTATTAATTTGGTCAATAATATTTCTTCTTTCCTATTTTTTATCTATTAATTTTCCCTATTCTTTTTATTTTGCTATTTCTAACAATTAGTTTCCTTAAACTTACTAGCATTTTTAATTTTTTCTTATATATTGAACAAATTATTTTAATATTTTATTAAATATTGACCTAAACTCTCCCTTATCGTTCTTATTTTGATTCAAATAATTTATATTGACCAAATTATTTTTAATATTTTATTAAATATTGACCTAAACTCTCCCTTAATGTTTTTATGTTGATTAAAATAATTTATATTTTTTAACGGCTAATTATGGAATAGGATGAACCTTTGCTATTTAATCCTAAAAACAGATCATTTTTTTCATCTTAGACCCGAGGATGAACCACATTAGAGGGTTTGAAATGTCGACCAAAAAATAATGATGATGTGATTAATCCGAAAGTCAATTTCAAAGAATCAATCTGGATCACACAAGTAAGAGATCAAAAAAATTATTTTTCTTTTCTTTTGACAAATACATTACACCATGACTTAAATACAATTATGAAGACCGATATAAGTTACATTTCTCAACATGTACCAAGGTTGGAAAAGAATCTCCTATCAGTTTCAGCCATAGAGGATCGAGGACTAGAGGATAGCTTCACGAGAGGAGTAGTTGTTGGGCCGAAAGGAGATGATACCAACAAGAGGTGAGTAATTGGTAGTAGGGAGAAAAACCTATATATGTTGAGAGGAAAGTCGATGAACACTCATGTACGTGAGAGGGACAGCCAGTGTGAGACTTGGCATAGGAAGATGGGACACCTACACTACAGGGTTCTTCTTTTGTTATGGAGAATGGTTACAAGTTTTCCAAAGATTAGGGTGGCGAAGGAGGGAATGTGCAAAGGGTGTGCACTTGGCAAGCATCACAAGGCAACATTTCCTCACAGTGACACCAGGTCCAAGGGGATATCGGACTTGGTCATTTAAATATATTTGGTCCTATGTCAATGGAATCAATCACAGGGTCTTGTTACTGTGAAAATTTTTGAATCTTACACTTTATGTAGAAAATTTTACTATTAATCTGGTTATGCTCCTCCTACTTAGATAAGTTATTAACTGAAATAAATTCAAGTTAAAATCGAAGCAAAAAAAATTATAAATCTTCACCAATTCAGATCTAGAACAAGTTCATGCACACATAGACAAAGTGACAGATATTTTCTGGACAAATAGTCCCCGGAAAAACCCAAAGCGGGAAAACCGGTCTTCTGGCTGCTGGAGGGTTTTATTATTAAGAAATTTCTAAATACAACAAGCCCGGATTCCAAATCTGGAAAACCCGATAGAGAAATAATAGATCTACAGTTCATTGACTGATCTAGGGCCAAAATAATGACTGATCCACACCCTCAAACGGGATTTACAAGACTCAGCCAAAATTAGGGCCTAGAAACCCTAGCAATGCTCCAGAAAGCTTTTGCGTCAACCTCTGAAGCCTCTGCGTCTCTCAGCGCTGCTCCGGAAAGGGCTGCGTTACCCCAGGCTGGGTGACGCAGTCCTTACGCTGCCCCTTAGGGTCTCTGCGTAACCCCTAAGGGCTTCCTGCAGAAAATCACGCTGTCCTTGAGGGATTGTACAGCACCTGCATAGCACAATTGTTGCCCTCTCTATTGTTGCTCTCATGCTTCTCTGCGCTGCCTCTCTGAGTTGATCTCTGCCTCTTGCTGATTCTAGACCCTGGGATCAGATCATCCCCTTGGCCTAAATTCCCCTCTCTGCAGCTAAAACACTTCTGAGAATTCTTCGCCCAGCAACTCAGAATCTCGGCCCAGCTTCGGGACTATAGTTTGCAATGACCAATATTTCATTGACCCCAAGCCTTTCCTTTATACTTTTCTCGTTGGGAAACCAACGGCCATGATCAGACCTTCAATCAATGGCTAAGATAAAAATAAAGCTTGATCCATGTGACTTAAGATGATTTCATCACATGATTAATTAAATTCACTTTAATTATTTAAGTTCCCTAAGTTTAGGAAATACATTAAAATAATTAATTAATTTAATATCTCCTAAACCAAATGAAATTTCTGAAATCAATTTTTGGGTCTTGTAGACCAAGTGTACTCCAGTCCCTCCACAAAATTTGGGAGCTAGAGCACAACTGATGCTACCCCAAATACACAAAATCTCAACACTCCCTCTTAGCATCAAGGGTGTGCTCTAGTAATACATCACACTATGTATTACAAGACTTTGGGTACTGGTTCTGTGCTGTTGATGCTCACTCAACTCTGCATTGTTGCTGCCATTCTGTACTGCTGCCCATGGCTCTACCACTGCCACTGCAACCTCTGTACTGCAGCTCCCTCTCAATATGTTGCATCTGTGTTGCTCATAGCACTGCCACTGTTGATCTGTTGCACTGCAACTTTAGTTGTTGAGAGAAACAACTGAATCTCCTGCCCAATCTTTGACAGACAAGTCAGATGCGTTATATCCTTATCACTGAAGCGCCATAGGCTATAGATCTGTGCTGGCATCTGAAGGATGATGCACAGCTACAACTCTGCATTGGGTAAGCAGACTCCCTCTGCACTACTGAAGTCACATCAGCGCCTTGTGCTGAAATCTATCACGTTGTTGTTGCACTGCGTTGTCCCTCTGATCACGCACATTCCATGAGAAGCTTGTCCCTCTAATCACGCACCATCCAACCTCTCTTGATGGCTTCTCATGGACTGCGTGAAGTCACATTAGCCTTTGAACTGCTGCTGCTCTGCTTTGCGTTGCTCCTCCCAATCTTCAGATCTGCCTCTGCTTCATCTGTGATCTATGCACCCACTGCTCCACTTGTCCCGCTACTGTCTTAAGGTTGTCGTAGCTTGCATGTGATCCAAGAGATGCGCTGCTCAAGGATCCCGCCCTACACTATGTAGCTCCTCTACATATCCATGTCGCCCCACTTTTGTGGTTCATGAGCGCTCATGGTTGCATCATCTTCTGACCGATCATCTGCCACAGCAGCCTTGGAAGAAAAAGCTTCCTTGTCATTTTTCTTCTAAGAACAATTGCTGGCAAAATGTTCCATTTCACCACACTGGAGGCACTTGATCTTTGACAGATCCTTCTTCTTCTTTCCCTGCTGCCTCTTTGATGCCAAAGTTGCACCTTCTTCATCTTCCTTCTTCACTTTGCTCAATCCAGAGCTGTGCTGCTTCTTGGTCAATTTGCGGAGTTCTTCTTGACGCAGAATTGACCACAAGCTGTCCCAATCTGGGAGGTCCGCTCTGCCCAAGATACTTTAGACAAAGGTTTCCCACTCATTTGTGACTGCGTTGAGGGTAGTCCTGACTATCACATCGTTTTCCACCTTAGCACCTGTTGTAGTCAACTGATCTCTGATTGACTGCAATCTGAAGAGAAAATGCTCCATGTCTTCTCCCTTGGCCATCATGAATGACCTCATCTATGTCTCCAATAATATCTTCCTTTGGACAAATTTTCCCTCATATAGGGAGATTAAGGCCTTCCACATCTCATTAGTTGTCTTCTTCTCAGCTAAGTGTGGTACAATATGGTCCTTAATTCCATCCATAATCAGTCACTTGGCATACCCAGCAGCTTCCTTATGCTTCTGAAGGAGATCCAGATCGATCGGTGTGGCCAGAGTTTGCTCTGCATGGTCTCTAAGATTGTATGCCTCAAGGACTATCAGGATCCTTGCCTTCCAAACTGAAAAGTTTGAGAGGCCATCCAGCCTGTCTTGATCACGCAGTCCATGAGAAGCCATCTGCTCATAAATGTGTCGGAACTTCCCTTTCTCTTTGCAAGAGAACTGGATCTAAGGCCCTTGGCGAAATAGGCACCTTTTGCTACCTCTGACAACTTATTTCCCTCCTTGGAAATCTGCCAAATCAACAATGATTCAGCCCTCTTTGATCCTCTAATCAAATTGCAAGTTTCCTTGGCTAGAAACTCTCTGAGAAGTTGATCTCCTCCCGCTTAGGCTAAAAATCTGAAACTTTAGAAATTTAACCCCATCAGCACCTTCTGAATTTCTGCAGCTAATCTTCAGTCTTTCTGGATCTGACAGATTCAGATCTGCATCACAATGGTAGGCTTCAGATAATCCAACGTTGTTTCTGAGCTGCCTCTGCACAGTAATTGCGTGGGCTTGCTAGGAGACAGCATTAGACTGCGTCACCCTTCCCTCTGCATGAATCTGCCTCTGAAAACTGCGTTTTCCCTTCAGATCTTCATTTCTGCTGCTTTTCTAGCTGCTTTATGTAGTTAGAACCTTCAGTCTCTTGCTGGTGACCCTCCTAGATCTGCAATTGCTCCGATACCATGTGAAAATTTTTGAATCTTACACTTTATGCAGAAACTTTTACTGTTAATCTGGTTATGCTCCTCCTACTTAGATAAGTTAGTAACTGAAATAAATTCAAGTTAAAATCAAAGCAAAACACATAACAGATCTTCACCAATTCAGATCTAGAACAAGTTCATGCACACATAGACAAAGTGACACAGATATTTTCTACACAAATAGTCCCCGGAAAAACTCAATGCGGGAAAACCGGTCTTCTGGCTGCTAGACGTTTTTTTTATTAAGAATTTTCTGAATACAACAAGCTTGGGTTCCAAATCTGGAAAACCCGACAGAGAAATAATAGATCTACAACTCACTCGCTGATCTAGGGCCAAAATAATGACTAATCCACACCCTCAAATGGGATTTACAAGACTCAGCCAAAATTAGGGCCTAGAAACCCCAGCGCTGGCCCGGAAAGCCTCTGCGTCAGCCTTTGAAGCCTCTGCGTC
Source organism: Pinus albicaulis (assembly GCA_034641835.2). Taxonomy (NCBI): domain Eukaryota; kingdom Viridiplantae; phylum Streptophyta; class Pinopsida; order Pinales; family Pinaceae; genus Pinus; species Pinus albicaulis. The sequence continues at coordinate 669,521,370 of CM076581.1, forward strand.
CCTCAGCACTGCTCCAGAAAGGGTTGTGTTACCCCAGACTAGGTGACGCAGCCCTTACGCTGTCCCTTACGATCTCTGTGTAACCCCTGAGGGCTTCCTGCAGAAAATCACGTTGTCCTTGAGGGACTGCGTAGCACAGTTACTGCCCTCTCTGTTGCTGCTCTCCTGCTTCTTTGCGCTGCCTCTCTGAGTTGATCTCTGCCTCTTCTTGATTCTAGACCCTGGCATCAGATCATCCCCTTGGCCGAAATTCCCCTCTGCAGCTGAAACTTTCTAAGAATTCTTAGCAAACGCACCCTAGAATCTCAGCTTAGCTTCAGTGCTCTGCCTCAATGTGTCTTTACAAATGACCCCAAGCCTTTCCTTTATACTTTCCTCGTTGGGAAACCAACGGCCATGATCAGATCTTGAATCAATGGCTAAGATTAAAAGAAAGCTTGATCTGTGTGACTTAAGACAATTTCATTACATGTTTAATTAAATTCACTTTAATTATTTAAGTTCCCTAAGTTTTAACTTAGGAAATACATTAAAATAGTTAATTAATTTAATATCTCATAAACCAAATGAAATTTCCCAAATCAATTTCCAGGTCTTGTAGATCAAGTGTACTCTAGTCCCTCCACAAAATTTGGGAGCTAGAGCACAACTGATGCTACCCCAAATACACAAAATCTCAACAGTTACTTTAGAACATCGATAGATGACTATTCCAAGAAGACATGGATCTACTTCTTGAAGACCAAGGGTGAGGTATTTAGTTGGTTTCAAGAGTTCAAAACTCCTGTGGAGAACCAAACCGAGAAGAAAATTAAGATACTAAGATATGATAATGGGGGTGAGTACCTTCAATGAGTTCCAGGATTTTTGTAGGGAGACAAGGATCAAGAAGGAACTCACAGTGGCTTACAACGCTCAATAGGATGGGGTTGTCAAGAGGAAGAATAGGACCGTAGTAGGAGCAGCGGAGGAAATAATCTATGATCAAGACTTGCCTATGTTTTTGTGGATGGAGGCCTACAATACAGCTATATATTTGTAGAACAGGAGTCCTCACAAAGTGTTGGAGGACTATGACTCCTGAGGAGATGTTCACATGAGTGAAACTATCGTGCGCCATTTGCACATCTTTAGTAGCCCAATATACATCCACATTCCTACAAAGAAGAACTAAGCTAGAGCCCTCATCGGAGAAGGGCATTTTTGTTGGCTACAGTGAGGTCTCAGAGGCCTACTGAAAATACATTCCAAAACAAAGGAGAGTTATCATCAGTCGAGATGTTAGATTAAAACCTTTAGGAGATATTATGATAGAGAGCCAGTAAGGGTAGAGGATCTGAAGCGAGAGGCTCCTAAGGTTGACTAAGGACCAACAGCACCAGCAACAGGGACACAACCCATAGATCTTGAGGAGCGAGATGTTCCTTCGATCTCTACCAGGAGAAGGTCGAGATGGGCCAAACAAACCTTAAGCGACATTGAGGAGCATGTGGAAGCTCCTAACAACACCTTCAGGTAGAGCAAACCACCAACAATATTTTCTAGTTACATGGGATTGATGAGAAGCATTAGTGATTCTGAGCCTTCTATTTTTTAGGAGGATACAGATGTGCAGGTCTAGAGGGATGCCATGGTGGAGGAATATACCTCCATCATGAGGAATGATGTGTGGAATATAGTGTCGAGGATTGAGAGAAAAGCAGTGGTCAATTCTCAATGGATCTATAAATCAAACATGCAGCTAATGGCAATGTCAAGAAGTACAAAGCGAGGTTCATGGCGAGAGGGTTCTCCTAGAAGGTGGAAGTGAACTACGAGGTGACTTTCACACCTGTCGCTAGATATGCATCAATTATAGTCATATCCACTGCTTCATAAATGGGGTGGGCAATACATCAAATGGATGTGAAGACTACTTTTTACAATTTGGATGATTGAGGAGGTGTATATTGAACAACCTCGGGGCATTGATGTACATGGGAGAGAGTCTCATGTATGTACTGAGAAAATTCGAAATCCCGAATCCATACTGCAGCAACCTGATATTGCTTCTCCTACTTGATAATTTCATGCAAGTTATTTACTTTGTTAAACTGTAAATATCGAAGTAAATACAACTCAGCCTTCACTAATTAAATTATATGCGAAAACAAGAACTGAGCAAGAAGAAATAAACACAGATATGACACCGTTATTTTTGGACTAAATCCTTGGAAAAACCCAATGCGGGAAAACCAATGCAGCACCTGAGCATTTGTGTTATTAAGGAGTAGTTCTGAATACAGAGAATCTGACTGGCAGAAAAATTAGTGAGAAATACCTCACACTATCACTGTCGATCCGACACTGATCCAACCTCTGAATGGCTAGCCCCAAGCTGCCTCTGTGTAGTCACTGCGCTGCTCTGCATCACAACTGATAGGGACTGCGTCACTCCCTCTGGTTGATCAATCTGCTACTTGGATGCTCGATCCTCTGGCCCTCCAGTCTCACACCCCAACTCCCAACACTGGATTTGATCTGACCGTCAGCAAATTTGTGGACCTCCTCACAGGCTCAGCGCTGCCTCAACGTGGCTCTACACTGTCCAACGTGGCTCTACACTGCCCAACGTGGCTCTTACGCCGCCTCTTCTGGATCTCTCTCTGCCTCCTCTGCGTTTATCCCCGGCTCAGGAAATCTCCAACCAGAAAACTATCTTTGCCCCTCACTGCAAGAAATTTCATCGATGATCTCTCCGACAATTGTTGCACTGCTCACTTGAGAAATCGATCTCTTGATCTCACGTGATGTTTCTTCCAAGTGCCCATCGAGCCGCTTCTTATAATCTTCTCGTTGAATATTCAACGGCCCAAATTAATTCCTAATCAATGGCTCAAATCATCTTGACTCGATCTCCGTCTTTTTCTAGAATATTCACACCCAACGTCATTAATACCCTTTAATTATTTTAGATTCCTAAGTTTAGACTTAGGCATCCATTAAAAATAATTAATTATTTTAATAAAACTTTCTCCGGGTGGAATTTCCCAAAACGATTTCTGGGTCTTAGAGGATGAAAGTCTCCTAGCTTCCCTGCAAATTTTGAGGCTAAGAGCACATCCGATGCTACCCTAAATCAACACTCCCCCTTAGCGATGAATGTGCTCTAGTAATGCAACTCGTTGAAGCATCACCCTAACTATGTATCATCTCCCTCTGCACTGCTGATGTCTGACATCACTACCCACCAACTACTGCACAAATGTTGCATTTGCGCTGTTGCTAACTCTACATGTTGCTGCCAACTGCATCTGCACTGCAACTTTGTTGCTATTGCAACAGAACAACATCCAAAATATTGAACCAAATGTGTTTAGCATGATGTATCTATCACTGGAGTTTTGACTGCTACTAGTCTTTGCGCTAACTAGTCTCTGGTGCTCCTAGCTACTTCAACTATCGCTCCGACACTCTGCACCACAACTAACACTAGTCCATCCTGCTACTTCTGATATGAGCTCCCGTAGCAAGGTATTGATCCGAGAGGTGAACTCCTCAAGGATCCTGCCCATCTACAACTCTCTCGAACTACAATACTAGATCACCCCAACTCTCCCCTCGAGGTATCTAGGCAATCATGGCCAGCTCCTCCTCTTCGATCTTTGCGGTTGCAGCCTGCAAATCATGTTTCTCGTCTTTGTCCTTCTTGAGAGGACACTGCTTGGCGTAGTGACCAAGCTCACCACACCAGAAACATTTAATCTTTGAGACGTCCTTCTTTCGCCTTCGCTGCTCTCGTTGCCCCTTTGATGAAAGGGTTGCATTCTCCTCCTCCTTAGGCTTCGTCCTACTGCTGCCGCTTCCATCAAGTTTTCATTTGACTAAGTCTCGCCTCATCTCTTCCTGTTGAAGAGCAGCCCACATTCCTTCCCAATCCGGCAACTTTTCTCTGCCCAAGATACTCTGGCCAAAAACTTGCCATTCTTCTGAGACGAAATTCAAGGTCAACCTCACCATCTCTGTAGCTTGAGGCACTGACCCTACAGCTACCAACTGATCTCGGACTTCCTAAAGTTTTGAGAGGAAAGGATCTATGCGCTCCCCCTTCTACATCCTTGTAGATCTCATCTTTTCCTCCAAGAACATCTTCCATTGCACGAAAGATCCCTCATACGACATAGCCAAATCATCCCACATCTCCTTGGCAGTCCCTTTGCCAGATATCTGTGAAACAATGTGATCCCTTACTCCGTCGAGGATTAGTCTTTCGGATTTTTCCATATCCTTCTTGTAGGCTTTCAATGGATTCAGTTCTGCGGGGACAACTACCACATTATCGATAAATGCCTTGAGATCATGCTCATCTAGAACCAAGGAGATCCTTGCCTTCCAAATCACATAGTTGGAGGCACCCTCCAAACGATCTTGATCTCTCAGCCCAATTGCTGCCATCTCACACAAAAAAATGTCGAATGTTGCCTCTAACCCTATGTGCAGTTGGCTCTACGCACTCCCTGCTGGAGTGAGCAAAATTAATCTCGCTTATAGTTGCTTCTACATGGGAAATTAGAATTTCTTCCGCAAAAAATTCTCTAAGGTCATAATTCCTTCAGTATGCTCTTTCTTCCTTCTTCTGGCATTTTTTTGCACTAGCAAGTTGTTGCAGAAAATCTGTGTCCTTGTTGAAGACTGCTCTGCGTTGAGGTTGTTGCATTGCTCCCTCTACTGTTGCCAAATATCAATTTGGAAAATTTTCCTCTCTATCGACTCTTAGAGAGAGATTTTTCCTTGAGAATCTTCCCCTCATAGCTCTTCGAACACCCTCTTCTGCTCATCGCTGGGCTCTCCAGCTCTACTCTCTTGTTTCACTTGTGCTCTGATACCATGTGAAAATTCAGAATCCTGAATCCCTACTGTAGCAATATGATATTACTTCTCCTACTTGTTAATTCCATGCAAGTTATTTACTCTGTTAAACTGTAAATATCAAAGTAAATACAACTGTAGTCTTCACTAATTAAATTCTATGCAGAAACAAGAACTAAGCAAGAAGAAATATACATACATATGACACCGTTAATTTTGGACTAAGTCCTCGGAAAAACCCTATGCGGCAAAACCAGTGCAACAGCTAAGGGTTTGTATTATTTAGCAGTAATTCTAAATACAACCTTCGATGCCTTACTGGCTATCCAATACGGAGAATCTAACTCGCAGAAAAATTAGTAAGAAATACCTCACACTATTGCTGTCGATACTAACACTGATCCATCCTCTGAATGGCTAGCCCTAGGTTGCCTTTGCGCAGTCACTGCACTGCCACTATGTTGCTCTGCATCACAACTGATAGGAACTGCGTCACTCCCTCCAGATGATCAATCTGTTGCTTGGATGCTCGATCCTCTAGCACTCCAGTCTCACACCCCGACTCTCAGCACTGGATTTGATCTAACCCTCAGCAAATTTGAGGATCTCCTCACAGGCTCAGTGCTGCCTCAATGTGGCTCTTACGCTGTCTCTTATGGATTTCTCTCTGCCTTCTTTGCGTTGTATCCCTGGCTCAGGAAATCTCCAATCGGAAAACTATCTCTGCCCCTCACTGCAAGAAATCTCCTCGATGATCTCTCTGAAAACTACTGCGCTGCTCACTTGAGAAATTGATCTCTTGATCTCACTCGATGTTTCTTCCAAGTGCCCATCGAGCCTCTTCTTATAATCCTCTCGTTGAACATTCAATGGCCCAGATTAATTCCTAATCAATGGCTCAGATCATCTTGACACGATCTTCGTCTTTTTCTAGAAGATTCACACCCAGTTCCATTAATACCCTTTAATTATTTAAATTTCCTTAGTTAAGACTTAGGCATCCATGAAAAGTAATTAATTATTTTAATAAAACTACCCCGGGTGGAATTTCCCAAAACGAATAATGGGTCTTGGAGGATGCATGTGTCCTAGCCTCCTTGCAAATTTTGAGGCTAAGAGCACACTTGATGCTACCATAAATCAACATGTAGGTTGAAGAAGACCCATTATGGGTTGAAGCAGGCTCCACGTGCATGGTATGCCAGGATTAATGGATATCTTCTTTGTTTGGACTTTACCAAGAGCAAGACGGACCACAACCTATACCATGTACTTGTTGAGGGTGAGTCACTCATCTTGGTACTTTATGTTGACGATTTTTTCTTAACAAGATCAAAGAAGCTCATAAGGATATGCAAGGAGAACCTTGCTTCAAAGTTTGAAATGAAGTACATGGACTTGATGCATTACTTTGGTATCGGAGGTGTGGTAGCAGCCAGGAGAGATTTTCCTTAGACGGGACAAGTATGCAATTGAGATCTTGAGAAGATACAAGATGGAGGATTGTAGGACTATGTCTACACCAATGATCACCAACTTAAAGAAGTTGAGTGCTCCTACAGGCGAGTTGGTGGATCCCACACTAAGTAGGCAACTGATAGGTTCTTTGATGTATCTGGTTAACACTAGGTCAGATATTTGTTTTGTTGTGAACACATAACATATCTCTACCAATTCAGATCTAGAATAAGCACATGCACACATTGACAAAGTGACACGGTTATTTCTGGACAAATATTCCCCGGAAAAACCCAATGTCGGAAAACTGGTCTCTAGCTGCTGGAGGGTTCTATTATTAAGAATATTTCTGAATACACAAATCTGGGTTCCAGATCTAGACAACCCGACAGAGAAAATACTAGATCTACAACTCACTGGTTGATCTAGGGTAAAAATAATGACTGATCCACACCCTCAAAAGGGATTTACAGAACTCAGCCAAAATTAGGGCCTAGAAACCCCAGCGCTGCCCCTGAAAGGCTCTGCGTCAGCCTCTGAAGCCCTTGAAAGCCTCTGTGTCAGCCTTGGAAGTCCTCCAAACCCTCAGCGCTGCTCTGGAAGGGACTGCGTTACCCCAGACTGGGTGACGTAGTCACTATGCTGCCCCTGAAGGGTCTCTGCGTAACCCATGAGGGTTTCCTGCTGAAAATTACGCTGTCTTTGGAGGGACTGCACTGTCCTTGCTACTGCTGTTGCTGCCTTCTTCTGCGCTGATCTCTGCCTCTTGTGTATTCTAAACCCCGGGATCAGATCATCCCCTTGGCCTAAATTCCCCTCTTTGCAGTTGAAACAGTTCTGAGTATTCTTAGCAAACCCTACCCTAGAATCTCAGCTTAGCTTCAGTGCTCTGCCTCTGTCTGTCTTTACAAATGACCCCAAGCCTTTCCTTTATACTTTTCTCGTTGACAAATCGACAGCCATGATCAGATCTTGAATCAATGGCTAAGATTAAAAAAAAAGATTGATCTGTGTGACTTAAAACAATTTCATCACATGTTTAATTAAATTCACTTTAATTATTTAAGTTCCCTAAGTTTTAACTTAGGAAATACATTAAAATAATTAATTAATTTCATATCTCCTAAACCAGATGAAATTTCCCAAATCCATTTTTGGGTCTTGTAGATCAAGTGTACTCTAGTCCCTCCACAAAATTTGGAAGCTAGAGCACAACTGATGCTACCCCAAATACACAAAATCTCAACACAATACACATGCCTTGAGGAGGAGTTACATATGCCAAAATAGTAGTGTAACTTATGCCATAAAGGAGAGGAGTGCAACTTATGCATTTAGGAGAGAAGTGTAACTTATGCATTAAAGAGGTTTAAGAGGAATCTTTTTATGACGAGTCATTAAAGTGTGTAAGAGAGTGTAAGAGGTGCATAAGAGCATTAAAGAGAGAGGACGGAATCCATTAAGAGAGAAAGAGTAACATATGCATTAATTGAGGGAAGTTACATATGACATGATTGAGTCTCATGATTGAGAGATTTGATTTTCTTTTATAATAATAATAGTATTAATGATAATGTTCATGATTAAGTCGAAATTGAACTATTAGGATTCATTAATAATCAAAAGGGATTTTCCATCAACAGTGCTTGATTACCAATTGATGCAAGGTGATTTACAATTTATGGAAAGTCATACTTTAGACTTTCTATTTTTAGAAATTCTATTTTTATAACTTCATCCCTGAGTTGCCAATTTTCAACAGATAGAATATCCACATCTAGATATTGTTTCAGCTTGGGATCAGCCATGATCTTGTGGTGTATAAGAAGAAGCAACAATCAATGGCACTTAGCTTAGTCGAGGCAGAGTACATAGAAAGTTGTGAATCCATATAACTTTGCAAGATACTCATAGGGCTATTTGGTCTTCAGATAGGGCCAATGGTGATACACTGTGATAATCAAAATTGCATTAAGCTCTCTGGAAATTTTGTGTTTCATAATAGATCTAAGCGTATCATTAAGCTCTCTGAAAATCCTGTGTTTCATAATAGGTCCAAGCATATTAAAGTCAAATATCACTTTATCAAAGACAAGGTCTAGAAAGGAGTTGTGAGATTGCAGTACATTTCCATAGGGGAACAGATGGCAAATATTTTCTCTAAGCCTCTAGTGAAAGGGAAGTTTGTGTTTTACAAGGACAAGATGAGGGTAGTAGAGAATCCCTTCCTTGCTAGGAGGCAGGGTTGAAGCTTGTGTTAGCTTCATAAGGTCTTTTACATGAGCTTGGTGTCTTAGCATGTAGAAGATGGTTAAAGCATGTAGGATATGGTTAATTGTGTCTTTGGGTGTTTACTTATTTGACTAAGTGATTTATGGCTTCTTTCCTAAGCCTAATTGAGGAAAAAAAATAATTAAATTCAATTAATTATTGTGGACTATTAGGCCAAAATACTAAAGATAAATAATAAAATTATTTAAGTGACTTAGAAACTATCTCAACTGTTAATCTCAATTGAGGTGAGACATAATCTCAACCGTCAAGCACTTAGGAGATTAGGGTTAAGGATTTGTCCTATTGAGGATTATAAAGAGAATCCTAAGGGAGAGGTGAAGACACAAGGCAAGAGGCAGCTACTGCATTTTGAGAAAGTGATTTTCTCAAAGAAGGAAAGAGTAATTTCCTCCATATCATGAGGCTCATCTAGACTGAGGAGAAAGAGTGCAGGTTGATTCGGGAATATTTCCAGGAGGCCGAGATTTGGAGATCAAGGGAGGTCAAATTGTTGTAGTGTGAAGGAAGATGTGAATTAAAAAGGCTGATTTATCTAGGGCTGAATTGTTGGTGAGAGGTGGGCTGAAATATCAAGAACGAATTTCTTTAGGGGCTAATTTCCAAAAGGACGAAATTACTTGGGCTAAAATATCCCCAATGGGGTTGAGTTACAGGTTCCAATTGTTTATTTTCATGTAGCATCGGGAGGTATTCCCGCATGCCAAAGAGGTCTCCAAGTTGGCCTAAGAAAATTTAATTTTAAAATTTGTTCTTGAGGAACAATTCAGACTTGTTTGGGAGGCGTTGAAGCCTATAAATAAGTGCTCTCTCCCTCAATTCATATAGCAACTTTGTAAACTAAAGAGAGGAATTTGGACCTCTGGTTTCTGCCCTGATTCGAACCTATGATTACCTCAGTCTTTGTAATACTGCTACTGGAAGTTTACAATGATAAACAAAGACATGCAATAATCACAACACAGAAAATACTCAGCAAACACACATATATAAGCAAGAATTTTGCCTGGAACACCAAACTGGACAAATTTTATTAATATGAGTGTTGCAGTACAATATAAGTTGGAGAAAGTGCACCTAGGCTTGCACAAGGCAAGCTACAAGTCTCAGATGATCAATACAAAATGCCCAACTATTGTAGTGAAGATGTTCTCCAGAAAACTGTGTTGTCCCTTTGTTTCTGCACTGTTGGCCAACTTCAAACCCTGATTTTCCCCCTCAAAACAACCCAAAAAATTTTAGGAAATTAGGGGTGGACTCCTTGCCACACATTAGGGGAATTTTGAGGTCTAAAATGGGCCTCCTAAGGAAAATGTACAATCAAAATTCACTTTATGAGAACCAATCACATTTTAGGGGATGACATCATCCCTAATGGTTGAGGTGGAATTGCTTGAGTTAAAGGTACTTACTTGTCACATTCTAAATGGTGGATAAAAGCTCATGGTTAACCATGGTAGTGCTCTAAGTAATTTTAAAGTCAAAATAAAGTACTCATAATAAATGTCATTTCACACTTTTTGAATTGTCATTTCATATTTCTTGAACGAAACAATGCATATCCCTATACATTTATTATATTATATTATATTATTTTATATAGTATATTAATTACATGTTATTATATAATTTAAACAATATAAATTATAATTAATAGCATATAATATAATTAAGAATTTATAAATTTATATTTATATTTTATTTTAAGTTATTTAAGTACAAAGGACAAATGCATTAGTTGTTCAATGATAATGACTTTTCTTGACAATATCATTCTTATTTATAGTCACATCAATACAATTTTTTTATTAATTTTATTTTGGTACAACTTTTGAATTGAATTTAACTATGGTTACATAGATTGTGGTGCAAAAAGTGAATTTCAAATTCATAAATATTATTTTATTGGTTTAGCTATTATTTTATTATTTCCTTAGGAGGCCCATTTTAGACCTCAAAATTCCCCTAATGAACCAAGAAAAACCCAAAAGGACTTCCCTTGGTTTTGACCTTCCAAATTTGATCTCTCACGGCTTAGCCCTTCCCAAACTAGCAATCTACTCCTGTAATTGAATCTATCAATTCCTGCTCCCAAAACACCAGCAATCCCCTCCAAATAAATCTACAACCAAATTGTCAATAGCCCAACTCCTCAATCCTTCGATTAATGCTTTCCCGAAATGTCCCACACTAGTGACTGCGCAGACATTAAGGGGATGACGTAATCCTGGGCTCCAGAAATATCTTATGTGTATAATGTTGTCTCCTCTGTTGTAGCCTCACCCCTCCACGTTGAAAATTGATAAAAGAATACACCTGTGACTCCACAAACTCAACACCCAACTCCTCTGCTCCTCCACAACATTGTGGCCTCCTCTACTGCGCAGTAGTAGACCCAGAACTGCATGGATTCCTGCAAAATGTGTCTCCTTCGCTCTCACAATGATAAGGATGCCTTCCTAGGGTGGCACAGGAGGTCCACCAAAGCAAGGATGAACGTCACTCCTTGGAAAGCTCTGGTGCTAAACAATACAATGTGGCTCAACTGAACAACTAAATAAACAATGATTTTCAAATTGTCAAAAGGCCCCAAATGCTGCTTCACTCCCATTTCTGCTTGTTGGTCATGACTCTCATGTGGACCCCATTCTAATTTCGACCTCACTTTAGGAAATTTGAATTCCCTTCCATCGGTGCGTATTATTTGTGGGTGAGTGGCCCCCACAGTCCACTAACATGCACATCAAAACACTTTTCGCCTTAGACAATAATTAAAAAAGTTGTGAAAATTGTTCCTCTAACTTTAGGAAAATAATTAGGAAGGGACATTACAGTCCTCCCCTCCTAGATGTTGCTTGACCCCAAGAAACTGTAGAGCTGGATGCTGCAAAACATGCTCACTCTCCCACATAGCATCCTCCTCCGGCAAATTCTTCCACTTGACCAAATGCTCCTTGATCACCCAGTTTCTCAACCTTCTCTCCCAAGTCTCCAATATGAGCTATGGTGTCAAAAGTTAAAACCAAATGCCCCTCATGATCCAAGGGAGGAAACTCAATTGCTGCTATGACCTGCTACCTCCACACCTTTTTCAAGCATGAGACATCAAATACGTTGTGGATATAGCTCTTTGAAGGCAACTCTAACTCATAAGTGTTAAATTTAGATAACCATGGTGTTCTATGCTTGATGCACTTTTACTTCAATCTTTCTTAGGCCCAATACAAAATAGCAATCACATAAACTTGAAAGTAAAATGTTGATAGAACACAATAATAGATCAACAGAAGACAAGCCAAATATAGATCAGAATTACAATTCCTTTTGTCCAGCAAAGATATGAGATATTGTGGCGTTACGGCGGTCAGCAACATGCTTCAACCAGCAAAGTCTTTCTCGATCGGCTAGCACTTTCATGTGTCACACCCACAACCCTCAAAGACAACTCATCACAAGTCAACGCAAGTCAAACCAGGGACAACGCAGAAAAGTCAATGCAAGCAGCTTCAGAAAAGTCAACGCAGCAAACTAGGGCTTCGATCAAATAACCCGGAATTCCTCGATTTTAGTGCCCAACTATACAGCCTCCTAAAATTGAAATTTCTGCAGAAGATTAAGGTCAAACGACCAAGGGTTGATCACGGTCAACGCTGGTTAATGCTACAACAGAAAAGCCCTAAATAGATCAGCACAGAAAACAGCAACTTCGCTCCGCACGTGAGAGGGAAAAAGGCCTCCAAAGGCTATCTCACCAATCAGATCACAATGAGAGAATGTGTGATGAGATGATGAGAAAATGACCTCCAAGTCTCTCCAATTTATGTTCATCAATGAGGGTGTGTGACACATCTCTTAGACATGTGGGATAAATCTGGTCGACCTTGCACGTGTAAAAAAAATTTAAAATCAATGTTCTGCTCATCCAATCAAGATGATCTTTCGATCAATCTTGCACCTCTCCGAAAGAGGAATCCAACAAAAATATGACCATCGTCATATGAGCAGTGCAACAAGGAGTTTGGACTTAGTTGCCCAAAATTAACACTCCCACTCAACTAAGTAGAACTCGAGTTGTCCAAAAGTGCCATCTATCATGTACCAAACCAAACACCGTGCGTCATCCCGTCGTAACTTGCTTTGTTGGCTCTTTATTTCAGAACAAAAGATGAGTCACAAAAACATCACACACAACTGACCCAAAGTCGGCTATAGAGGTAAAAACCTCTCTCGGTCTCAAAAGAGTCTCATACTAACCCGAAGTTAGTTTACTGACCTGAAGTCAGTTTAGAAGATAAAACGTCATCATACTTGATCCCAGATCAAGGTGTTGGACACGTGCCATCCTAGACATAGAGAATACGGCAATCTTCGATGCATCCATCGGTCTTGCTATGGTCTCTCCACATTTCCCACCTCATTGGCCAAATGAGAGGTACTTCCCATGAGCCCGAAACTCCATGGGTAGGATGTGTGTGGGACACAGATCAGAGAAAGGCGAGCCAACTCAATATCATAATGGTGAGGCATAAGCACCACAAGGTTTGGCAAGCCTAGCCCCGTGAGTGCTTATAGCTCTAAGAAGCTATCCCCAAGCCCCCTGAAACTCCCAGAGCTCATAGTCCAACTCAAGCAGGACCCTCAGAATAGGGTCTTTCCATGATTCCAAGCTTCTCAAAGAAGGTTAGGAACTTGACCTTCCCCAAGGGCTTTCTGAGAATATCCGCGACCTGCTCATCAGTTCCTATATGATCGAGCCTTACGACGCCTCGATGTACCATATGCCGGATAAAGTGGTACCTGATATTAATATGCTTGGATCGATCGTGGAACACGTGATTCTCAGAAAGACAAATTGCACTCTGGTTATCACAAAGGATAACGATGGTATCTAGCACATGCCTGAACAGCTCACTGAAGAGCTTTCGCAACCAAACAGCTTCACAACAGGCCATACTCGCTGCAATGTATTCGGCCTCAGCGGTGCTCAAAGCCACCGATTTCTGCTTCCTGCTCATCCAAGATATCGAAGCAGAAACCAAAGTGAAGCAACATCCAGATGTGCTCTTGCGATCCACCACACTGCCAGCCCAATCAGCATCAGTATATCCATGGAGTCTCAAATTCTCGACAGTGTATCTCAGCCCATGGTTGATTGTGCCCTAAAGATATCTCAACAGATTCTTGGCACCAATCCAGTGAATGAGATGAGGATCAACCATATGTTGACTCAAAGTGTTCACTGCAAAACATACATCCAAACGGGAGTTCACTAAGAACATTAGGGCCCCCACGCGTTGTCGATACTCGGTAGGATTTGCTAGCACGGGCCCAACAGTGTTTCCACTCAACTTCTTAAAGTTGAGTTCCATCAATGTCGACACAGACTTATAGTCCACCATTCCAAATCTTTCCAGCAGCTTCACGACATATTTTCCTTAAGAAAGGAAAATCTCACCTGGCCTCTGCCAGACCTCCAAGCCTAGGAAGTAGTGCATCAGTCCTAGGTCTTTCATCTCAAACTCGAAAGCTAGCTCCCTCTTACACTGATGAAGGTCAAGAAGAGATCATCCACATATAGAACCAAAATGAGAGGCGTTTCTCTATCAACCTTAAAATAAAGGTTCGGATCAGCATTACTTCGAGTGAAACCCAACTTCATTAAGTAGCTAGCTATCCTCTCGTACCAAGCCCTGGGCCTTGCTTCAACCCATAGAGGGCTTTCTTCAACCTGCATACATGGGTGTCCCTATCTTGGACTTCGAACCCCAGAGGTTGGTCGACATATACCTCTTCCTTTATAGATCCATGCAGAAAAGCGATCTTCACATCCATCTGATGTAGACTCCATCCTTGCGTAGTAGCAAGGGCAATAATAGATCGGATGGTGGTATAGCGGGCCACAGGTGCAAATATATCATCATAATCTATGCCTTCTTTTTCAGAGAAGCCTCGAGCAACAAATCTTGCCTTGTACTTTTCAGCACTTCCATCAGATCCATGCTTGATCTTATAGAGCCATTTCAAGGTGACAACAGATTTGTCCTCCGGTCTCAGGACTACTTCCCAGACATCATTTTTCATAATGGACTCATACTCCTCGTGCATAGCATCCTTCCAAACTTGATACTTTACAACTTCTTCAAATGTTCTAGGCTCAGATTGTACTATCGTACTCATGGCTGCTAGATACCCTTGGTATCTCTTCCGCTTCTTGCTTTCATAGAATGTCCCCCTTGGGGCAATATGTCTCTCGGCATCTTCGAGAGTATCCCTAAGCCATGAGGGTCTTCTCTTATTTGAAGGAGGTGGATCAATGGGATCCATAGGTCCTTCAACATCGGGCATGAGGTCATCCTTCGGCTATTCCAACTTCCCTACTTCTTCATCTTCTTTGTCTTCCCTGGAGCTAGGAAGATTTCTTACCTTCTTGAGGGCAGCATCTTCATCGAAGGTGACATCGTGGCATATCTCCACTTCTGTTTGACAAGGCACATAGATTCTATATGCCTTCGAAGTTTCACTATAGCCCACAAACATTCCCTTCTTTCCAGAAGCATCCAACTTGCTTCTCTTTTCTTTCGACACATGAAAGTAAACAAGACAACCAAAAACTCTAAAATGAGAAACATAAGGTTTCTTACCAGAGAAGACTTCTTCGAGAATTTTGGAGTCCACAGTGGAATGCGGACATCCGTTTTGAACGTACACAATAGTGTATGCAGCTTCTCCCCATAGAAACTTCGGAAGGCCTTAGTCACATAGCATGGCGCAGGCAGCTTCCACAATGGTCCTGTTCTTTCTTTCAGAAACACCATTTTGATCAGGAGTGTACGCAGTTGTGATCTCCCTCTCAATGCCAGCTTCTCTACAAAAGTCATTAAACTCATTTGACTCATACTCGGTCCCATTGTCAGTCCTCAAAACTTTGATTTTCTTCTTGGTTTGATTTTCCACCAAGGCCTTGAAGATACATAACCATTTGAATGCTTCGTCCTTCTTCAAAAAAAATATATCCAGGTCTTGCAGGAGAAGTCATCTGTAAAAGTCATGTGTAAAGACCTTAACTTTCAAAATTTAACCATTATTAACAAAATTGATACTACACAATCTAGAGTGAAATTTTTGAAGCAGAATATATATATCAATTGACTATTTAATACTTACCTGGAACCATGTTTGAAGATGTTCCTAATCCGCCATGGCTCTATCTCCCGTTACCAAACCGTCATTTTCCTCCCAGCCTATCTGAGGTCAACCTCTCCGGTCCCCAGATCCAGAAGACAAGTCTTTTGACCCCTGTGCCCAAAACTCCAATAACAATCGAGATCACTCCATGACGTTGTTAGAACTCACTGCTCATGTCTCACATAGTTAGAACTCCTCTGACAGCATCCGGGTCAGTTTTCCCACCTCACTACCCATGCCCATCAAGTTTCCCCCTCTTCTCCTTTTATACACAAACTCCATTCAAGATATTAATTAAAATATCATCTTTTAATAAATATCTTGGATTTCTAAATATCTTAGTTTTATTAAAATATTATTATTTACTAAATTTGTTGGATTTCTAAAATATCTTAGATTTATTAAAATATTATTATTTAATAAATATCTTGGATTTATTAAAATATCATCATTTATTTTTATAAGTCAATGCTTTTAATTTTCTTTGAACAAAATATTAGTTTATATTATGATAGTGATAGGTATAACTAATACATTCATTATATTCTGGTGAGTTAGGTATTTCCTCGATACTTCAATAATTCACTCATTACTCTACACTGAGATTTTTCATAACTGATTAGTGCATGTACTAGTGCAGTACACATGATACATGCATATGTAGCTATCATATGCAAGTCTCATATGCATGCTAATATTTCTATGTTCCCTATAACTCGAGTTGGGTCATTACATACACCCCTCCTTCAGAACTTTGTCACGAAGTTAAGTTTTATGTCGTATACCATTAATTATATAAGTGATTAATATAAACATATAAGGGTGGTGTACCATAGTTGAATTTTCGTTTAATGTGTGAGAACACTTTAACATTTATGTTTGATCATTTATTGGTTTACAAATTTAATAGTCACGTCTTGCCCCAACAGTGTTCCCAAGCTATTCTAGAATCATCCTATCTTCCCTATTCTCTTTCGCTTCCATCCTATCTGTCTTCTACAGGAATATGCCATGGCATCAGTTTTACTGATCCAACCATCCATAGACCTTAAGGGTGTCAGCGTCGATTACGTCGACCTGATTGACTAGTAGGCATTCGGCAGTCACCATCACACGTCTAGGGGAGCGTGACTCGCATAGCTCTCCCATGGCTCCAGGTTTTGGAAGATAAACAGTGGGCAACACCTCCACCCCTCCTAGTAGGACCAGGGTTAACACCCTATCATGAAATCTCAGTGCATCTCAATTGTTCTTGGAGTTTTGTCATCACGCGGTCGGTTTGGTAACGATATTATCTGCGATGTAAAACACTTGTCCACAAATTATAACATATGTATCAATATGTTCAAAGCAAATTGTTACCCATATAACAATTTCTACACATTCCAAATATGTTGCTATCTACGATATTGATCCTTGAGTTCATATAACATACTTGGTTATGTTTATCCAATAGGTCTGTAAATTCATTTTCACCTTGAATAGTCAAGTGAAATCACTCTTTTATTTCTATCTCATCATTTATGTTGATATGTAAAATTATAAATACCATATCCACAACATAATTCATAATTTATAGTACAACATTTTATTAAGTGCACCCTTCACTAACACACATGTTCATAATGATTTAATCAGTTGATGACTATTTGGAGGGGAACTAGAGTTTTATTTCAACATTAACCTTTGTGCACACATGCTGAAGTTGATTCAATTGTTTAATAGTTAAATTAATCTAATCTAAATCCAGATTAAGCTTAATAGCTAGGGCATCCTACATCTAAGACAAAGACTTCCTTTTCACACTTGAAGGTCTTAATTGGAGCTGGTTGAGACTTTCTAGCTATATGCGCTCTTCTTGGGCACAATTATCAAGGCATGTGTTATTTTATTGTTTCTTAGAGGTTGGCAAACTTCTATGGGTCACACTCTCTTGGGTTGGTTAGACATAGTTATGACATAATATATGGAGTAATATTTTATTATTGATGTCTTCATATTGTCAACCATGGATCTAACTACTCCATTATTTAGAATTTGTTGACTTATCATGGAGTTAATTAGAAATATAATATATTTTATTGTATAAGAGACTTAATTCAATCTATTTAAAGAGGAGTTTCTCTCCATTTCAAAAGGATTTGGAAAATAGAGGATTATGAAGAAGTGAAAAAAATGTAAGAAATTGTAGGAGATTGGAGAAAATGTTGAACTTCCCTTGTGTGTCAAATCTTTGAATATTAATGAAGTATCTAGGTGTCGATGTTTACATTATGCTATTCAATTGTTGTTTATGTGTTATGGAGTTTTCTTGTTATCATACTTATGTGAAGGCTTCATGATGATTTCAATATTCTTTTAGGAATAAGCAATGTAAGAAGGCTTTCCCTCTTGTTTATTTGTTGTATTATTTCTGCATTTATTCTACTTCATTCTACCAATTAAGTTGTACATTTGGAAGTGCATTTTGGCCATAAAGCAGCTCCTTCACATTTGTATTGATGAGTGGCACCCTTATCCCTCCAAGACTTGTTCTAAGATTCTATAGCTTTATTTCAGCAAACACTTTGAGGTAAAAAGCATTAAGTACATACCCAAGTGATGAATGCATCAAATAACTTATTTCATCCATTAGGTTAAATGTGGTAAAATAAACTTTCTCAACTATATAGCCTACCTCAAAATAGTTTATCATAACACACTAGTTCTTTCATCCACTTAATGTTTCATGATTCCAGTATCCCTTAGATTGGTAGGCACTAGGCTTGCATCATCCCATTTCGTTGTTCCCCTCATTTCCCTTTCATTTCCTTTCCACACCCCCTTTTCCATTTCCACTACCACATACCATTACTACAACCATGTTGCTTTATCAAGACTTGCTCCTCATTTCACTTTGAGCCCCCACTCCATAGCCTTCATAATTCTATCCTAAGGGAATCCCTCCTTGAATTGGACAAAAACCAACCAAAAAATGTTTATGTTTGCAGCAACGAATAAGTATTTCTTAGTGTCCTATGGGGACGTGTCCCACAAGGTGGGCGGCACACTCCCTACATTTCCCATGCTCCCAAGACGAGGGGACACATGGGGAAACATTTCCCTACAACCCCCTTTTAGGGAAACTCGAGGTAATGCATGGGGACACATTTCCTCTATGTGGGGGATGTGCTTCCCCTAAAGGGGTGTTTGTGGGCACCCCCCCTAAAAAATGGTTCGATGTCCCCCCTGAATTTTTCCTAAAAACAATAATTTACACTTGGGGAAGCCTAATATTAAACCTCAGGTCCCTACTAATGCATTTAATTAGTGGTAATGTGTTTTTACTTAAATTTTTAACATTACCATTACTTGTTTTAGGATATTTGAGAGTGGTTCCAAACTCATGAATTTCACATGCAGAAAGTGGAATTTTAGATCCCACTCAAAATCCAACAAACTTAACAATTTTCATGATTTCAGAATTGCGGGGATTGCAATGTTTCCATTGGATTCCATCATGTATGAGGGTATGGAGATAGCATAAAATTGAATCCTTCACTAAAGAGGGGAATAGTTGCTGAGGTGACAGCGGTGACACTCCCACAAGTTGCACATTATCTATGTCACCTAGTGAGCCTTTGCACTAGATGTTAGATTTTATTGTAACAGGCCCATAATCTCTCTTGGAGAGGGTCTCATACCTCGAGTAATGAATAAATACACAATTCAAGTATTATTTGTAAATCAACATCTCATGAACTATTTGCAATTTTGCTCTAATATCAAGTGCTTTAAGCCTATAGGCACTTATACATGGCATTTCTCCCTATTCTTGTTGTATTTTATGAATGGGTTCATCACTAAGTTGCACAAAACAGGGAAACAAAAACAAGTTTCCGAAACGGGGTACGATACGAAACGTGTCCTTCCCAAATTTTGGAAACGGGGAAACGCGATATATATATATATATATATATATATATATATATATATATATATATATTGTAATTAAGAACATTTAAGAAATGTTATGTGAAATCATAAAACATACATGATAAATTATAATTTATTACATTCAAGTTACAACACATTTACTCATAAATGATAACAGACACATAATGAAAATAGCAATATCAGAATATTCAAAACCAGCCTTTATTATATATCAAAATCTCAAAATCAGCCCTTATTATATATATGAGGTTGCATGTACAATAAAGTCAAAAGAATAATACTCATTATCAAAATCCTCATCAAATATAGCAGCAGAAGCATGCTCAGCAATGAATGGTGTAGTTGAAGAAGATGTTTGGCCAATTCCACTTCTATGATCCTGGTCCTCAATATTCAACGCAGCAAGAGAGATCCAAATCAAGATTTTCTAGATCCACATCACATTCTTTAGAATGACCATTTCCATATTCTGGACCCCTACGAGATGCAAGGCGAAGGTTGGAGTGCACATAAACAAGATCCTTTGCCTTTTGTGAGTCCAACCTGTTGCGCTTCATAGAATGAATAAAACCATAGGTGCTCCAATTCCTTTCTATTGATGATTGCCACTTGTGAAAGGAGGCGAACGGAAAGGTTTTGCAAATGTACACCATTTGCTCCATGACAAATCCACCACCTAACTGGATTCATGGTGCTTCTCTCCTCCAAAGATGATATATCTGAATAATCATCTATTCCTGCAACAAAACTGGAAAATTCTTCCTTCAACTCCTTGTGTAGATTCGCTGGAAAAATTCTCATAAGGGCTTTTTTAACCCAATAGCCACCTCTCTATCCTTATGGGGTGCCTTCCTCTTCCCATTGCTTTGAATAATAAGCTCCTCATCATAAAATTTTGGGTTCAAGGCATGTGCTAAAGTGGGCAATGGAGTGTTGAAATTGTTCCACCTATCAATAATCATTTTCTTGATTAATTCAGCAAAATGATCATCTACAAACAAAAGCTGTGGAGACTCTTGTGAAATGATTTTCATAGTTTTCTCAACCATGGAATCGATGCCATCATATACCTCTCCTAAGAAAGGTTGGTCAGTGTCAGCATTCCGAAAAAGCTCAAATGCAAGGGTTGTGAACATTAGCAAGAAATCTATCTTGCTCCACCAATCCTCATCAAGGCACAATCTACGCACCATATATCCCCGAGCTCAAATGCAGGGGTTGTGAACATTAGGAAGAAATGTATCTTGCTCCACCAATCCTCATCAAGGCACAATCTACGCACTGTATGTCCCCGCTCTGAATCTGCATGTCTCCACTCAGTCCAAAGTTGACTCACCACCATAGACACTAATGCTTGCTTAACCTCAACAAGGCAATGCAACATTATGAAGTTTGAGGCATTATCTTGTCTCAACAACTTTTAACAACTCCAATTTGGAGTACTCTCGAAATATTGCTTGAGACTGGTGGTCGTTGGTGATGAATTTAACAATCTCCCTTGCTTCCCCTGTGAGTTCCTTTATCCATGGAACTTTATTGTCGAACTCCTCTAAGATCAGATTCAGATTATGGACAGTGCAGGGTGTCCAAAAGATGTAGTCATATCTCCCCTCAATAATCAAACCTGCAGATTTGCATACTGGTGCATTAACCGTAATAACTTGCACCACCATGTTAGGACCTACTTGTTCAATAGATTTGATAATAACATCAGCAATGAATTGTGCATCTTTTACCTCTCTTGAGCAGTCTTCCGCCTTTAAAAACATTTCTCCTTTTGGTGAAGTGGCAATGATATTTATCAATGGTCTACGCCTTGTATTTGTCCATCCATCTGAGACTATGGTAACCCCAGAGCTACTCCAAGAAGAACGAATTGGTGATAAGACATCCTCCACAAGATCCTTCTCATTTTTGAGAAGTAGAGTTCTAACTTTCTCATAGTTGGGCCCCTTGTACCCTTGAGGAGCTTTGTTAACTACCCTCATCATATCTTGCCAGTAAGGAGAGCAAACAACATTGAATGGGATACCACATGCATAGATGCACCTAGCCACTCTGGAATCAGCTTCTTCTCTTTCTTGCACATTCACCAATTTAGCAATTCTACTATCTTAAACTGTACCGGATGATCCTATGGAAGGTGGTTGTTATGGTTGTTGAGTGGCTCTCCTCTTCCTTGCTTCAGCTACAATCCTTGGCTAAATGTTTGTTGGATTTTTAGTAGTAGTTTGATTAAGATCATCATGCCTTCTTTTAATTCCATTCGCCTGATCCTGCTCTCTTTGATATTCCCTCCTCGCCATAGGGTCTAATGTTTTTGTGCAACCTGCAATGCCCTGTTCTCCTCCATGCAAAAGATGTACCATCACTCTTGGGTAAGAGCCCTTGTAAGAATTACTGCAAAGATTACATCGCCATTCCCATGAGCCACTACCTCCACCTCTTTGAAGCTTCTCAACATGCCTCCAGAGAGGATAATATTCAGCCCTTGGGTTGGCCTTGGGGTTTGAACTTGAAGCTTGGATGGGAGCCATTGCTGCAAAAAAAAAAAAACAAATTAAAAAAAACAAATCTGTAAATAAAAATCGTTTTTTATAATTTTGGTAGCCTAAACCAATGTGGAAAAAGTCGGCAAAAAGTCCCGACTTTTTCAAAAAATCCCGAATTTTTCACTAAGCCGATTATATCGGCCGACTTTTTGCCAACTTTCTCAACCTTGAAAAAGTCGTGATTTTATCTTAAAAGTCCCGACTTTATCCCGATTCGATTGAAAAAATCGGTCTCTCAAAATGCATAGTTAAGAGGCCGAAACTCGATTTTTCTCACTTAGTTTTCAATCGGTTTGCTGCGTTTGAGGGCTATGGGGAAAGAGGAGGTGATTGAGGCTTGAGCTTTGCCATTGTCCAAGCTTTGTGGTGTGGATTTGGAGATTTGCCCACTGCTACATGGAGGGTAGAGATTGAGAGGCCAGCCATGGACTCGATCCTTGATTGGTTAGATGTGGATCCAGAGGCACTAGCACCAGAGGATGTAGCAGTTGCAGGGGATGAGGAGCCAGAGGTAAGGAGGAGGAGCAAGGACAGGAGGCAGAGCAAGAGGAGGATTTGGAGGAGGAGGTGACACCATCTAGGATGGGCAGCAGCAGCGGCAAAGGATAGAGACCACCTCTTTTATTTGCTTCTAGAGGACGACTAAGTCCATTTGTCTCCCTAGGGGTAGGGCCTTCTTCCTCTAGAGCGAAAGGTAAAGCCATTCCCTATTCCCGTAAAAGGGGCAGGGGATCTCAGTGACTGATTACTTTATGACATGGAGATCACTCATGATATACATTTATTATATTTTCTGTTGATATTTTGACTCTTGAGAGTTGAGACTAAGACAGGACTCAAGATTCAGGACTTGATTCACTATTTTTTATATGTGATGTAGCACTAGACTTCATATACATATTATATAATAGCTTTCTTTACATGTTTATGTTGAAATGAATTTATTTGATGTGGATACTTTAGATGCTAAAAAATTTTAAAAAATTGATTAATTTTGTATTTTTTTAATTTTGCTGACTTCTTCAAAAAACTACCGACTTTATCAAGTTTCTCAACTTTTTGACCCTTGCCGATTTAATCCCGATTTTGAATTTTTCCACATTGGCCTAAACCCTTGAAAAATAGAAGAAACAATGGGAAAAACCAAGAAATTGAATGTTTCTTACCCAAATTAATTTTGTGTAGCTGAAGCTACCCCAAAATGCCAGAAAAAACAAAAAAAATATGGTTGTAGCTGAGCTAAAAACCAAGAACGTCATAGTTGGAAACTTCGCACTCCAAATCTATTTTTGAAATCTCTTTCTCTTGCTGCTGAAATCTCCTTTGCTCACTGGTGAAAACGCCCTAGTTGAAGCACTAATCTCTTCCTCTTTTCTCCTTGCTAAAATCGCCCTCCTCCAAGTGAAACGACTTGCGCAATTCGTGTGATGAGAGAACGAGGTGAATTGTCTTTTTATAAGTTTAGATAGCCATCTAAAAACATCCAAAAGACACTTTAAACAAGTGTTGATAATATCGGCATTGGAAAAATATCGGCGAGGGTCCAGAAAACATCTTATTAGCAATATTGGCAAAATATCGGCAAATATCGGCAAAGCATAAAAAATCAATTTTTTCAGATTGCCGATATTTTCAAAACATGGCGATATTTAGCAGATATTTTGAAAATATCGTGATATTTTGCCGATATTTTGCCAATATTTTGAAAATATCACGATATTTTCAAAATGGAAAATATCGCGATATTTTCTCAGTGATATATCATTTTGCTAAAAATATCGCGATATTTTCAAATATTGCTGATATATCGGCGACATTATCAACAGTGCTTTAAACAATTAAAATAATATTAAAACGCACGCAAACCCAAAAAAAAATTAAACACAACCTCAGTCACTTTAAGTGGAAGGAAAAGCGGCCGTACAGCCTAGAAACGTGTTTCCGGCCATACTGGCAATGTTTCCCGTACAAGAAACATACTAGTACAGCCAGAAACACGTTTCCAGGCCGTAAGGTACGCAGAAACACATTTCCGTTTCGTTTTTTGGGTGAAACGGGGTGGGACCCACGATTTCTGCAACATAGGTTCATCACCTACATTGTGAAGTGTTGATATGGTGTATTTACCATATAAAATCTCAACACAACCTAGGTATAACTATCTTTCTCTATCAGTTCCCAGCCATCATCAAGTACTGCTACTTGGGAATATATAAACTTAATGAACAGTTGACTCTCTTCTCCACAGCAATGTTGGAGCCTTCCCAAACCAGCGATATTCCATCTTGCTCCCCTCTGAAATGCAGGGCAACCAAAGAAAATGGAAGCATAGATTGAGAAAATAAAAGGAAATATTGCCAAAATTAATAGGCTTCCAGTTTCCCCAGTCTTTTTGTTTTATAGTTGCATTTTGAAGCACTGATAGTACTTCATTTTCTTTAGAACTCCTATTTGTTTTAGAAACAATAGAAATCATAAATGAGTGATGTTAGTGAGAACTTATATTTCATAGATTGCTATAGTATATGATAAAGAAAAAGCTAGGAGAAAAAGGGTATGAAAAAATAGAATACCTCTACAGATGCCAAGGAATCATAAAGTCTCTTTTCTCTCAAATCATAAACGACAATCCCCGAAATCTTCTGAACTCCCAAGCTGGTCGCTATAAGGCTCTGTACAAGGCAAGAAGATAATAATGGTGAAGTAGGTAACAAAAACATAGAAAAGTGATAGCGAAGGAAAGTGATGATTCATGTCCACAATAACATCAAATGCAACAAGAAAAATCAAACAATTTATTTTTAATCCATCACATCTGTGAAGTCAAGGTAAACCATGGAGTGAGAAGCTCCAGAAATTACTTAGCCTTGAAGTGATTTCAGATAATTTACCAACCTCAGAAATCTTTCTGAAAGGCAATCCTACCTGTAGCCAAATTTGTTTAAGCACATTTATATCTGTGAGGACATAGCCAGATTATAGTGTATTGATGTCTTTAGGCATAAGAATGTAGCATGTTTCATATTTCATAAAACATGACTGTGGCTACTGTTGGTTACAGCAATAGACCACTTAAAAATGGAATGCTGTTTCCAATAGATTCTGACAGTTCTCGATAGGTATCAACTTCCAAAGCTAAAGACTCCACCAACTATTCGATGACCAATTTACCAGATTACTTGTGATGACAGTTTAATTAATCCAATGTTCATAGCTATGATGTTATTTGTCATGCATAGTCTAGTATTTTTGAGCTAGTTACGTCACGCTGGTTGCCACTAAAATCCCTCTTACAAGACATCAATTTATCTCTTTCACACATCAAATTTACAATTAATCGTCTCTCTGCGCTTTGCAACTCCAAAGTTTATGTGCAAATTTTATAACTTAATCAGTAAATTAACCATAGCTTGCTATTCCAGAGCAACACTCGTATTCAATTTGCTTCATACGCAGCATTTCTTGAAGAGAAAAGAAACTCTATGGAGAAACTACACAAAATAACTCCTGATACCAATACATTCTTATCAGGTTAATATAAAGTAAACACAAAGCATCGGAGCATACTGTGTAGAAAAGGAATTGAAGGTGCCATTGTTTGTCATTTGTTGACAAATAATCCTTCGCAAGTTTTTCAACAGCTCTACTAGTAAACTGAAACTCTTCTTAAAGTACATATTGTCTAAACTTCATATAACTCATATGACATTTTGACGCTAGCAATTAGCTTAAATAAAACTTGGTCTAATCTGATATTTAGTCTAGTGCAATGTTGCACGAAGCGTGGATGAAGTGGGGACGTTTTTCAAAAATCGTCATTTTTCAAAAATCCTCGGAAGTGAAGCATATATATATATATATATATATCTTCAAAAAAAACAACTGCAATCCCAAATTTGTTGCAGACTATATCAAAGCATGCATATTGTACATAAATCAAGATAGAAATGACATCCATAGTACATTAATGATTAATTATTCGAGTATCAACCATCTCGAATCTAGATTCCTCTCCTCTTGTCTAGCCTTTGCCTCTACTTTGATTCTCTAGGGATATTAGTCAACATTGCCAATTTTGATCAACCTGCCTAATCCAAGCCTTATTATATGGTAGAAAAAGCATAACATGCCTAATCAATGATTTTGACTTGACAAGGAGTTCAACAATCAACACCACCAACACTAGGGTACAGATAGTGCTTGGTGCTCTTGACTTAATGTCAATCACATACTGTTGAAAATGTAGCGAGTGAAGGTCCTATGGCTTGTGCCTTAGCCAATGAAAACCACGGATTTGTCTTTCTCTAGCATGAGTGTGAGCTCATGATATAGACTTCAGTTACATTGAGTTTGTTTCGAGTTTACTAGAATGATCATCAAGATTGCATTCGTAGATTTGGAGCTTCGCTTACGTGGAGTCTTCTTTAGTTTGACTTACAGGACGAGGTGGCAGTAACAAGTTAAGGTAGAATGAGTTAGTCTTCATTCTTGATTGAAGAGAGAATGAGTTAGTCTTCAGTCTTGATTGCAGAAAGGATGAGTAGAACTCTCAGTTAACTCACAAACAGAACTCGAGCTTCTAAATGGCGCTAGGCCACTTGCATACTCGAATTGGGTCTATAAAGAGGAGGACAAAGGCACAAGATAATCACATGAGTTTGTGAGATCAATTCTTTGTTTGTGAGTTGCACAAAATTGAGGAGCTTGTGTCCTAAGAAATAGGAGATCACAAGTGCGCAAGGAAATAGAGATTTGCACTAAAGAATAGGAGCTCCCTTGCACACTAGGAAATAGGAGAAATGAGGAAGGAAATAGGAGGGATCAAGGGATTCTCAGGGCGAGTAGCCATCTGAATCACGAATAAAGAGCTCAACCAATGCGGAACTAATCCTTTACACTTTGGAATGAAATTGAATCTCGGATTAGGGCTTATCAAAGTTTCAGGGTTTTCTCCCTTTTTCTGATTTGAAGATTTCGAGATCCCCTTCTTGTGCAGCATTCCACAGTCCATAAAGTATAGTCAACAAAGTTCTTCCAGTGATTGCTTTCTTTTTCCACTCTTGCTTCGGTTGTCCTCTCCTAGCTCTGAAACCATGTTAATTTTAGGTTAACATGTTATTTGATTAGGACAATTACTTCAATGATTCAGATGAGCCCAAGATTAATTCCATTTATTTCAATAGCAATCATATAAATTATTATTCATTGACATTAATTAAAGAAAGAACATAAGTAATCATATGCAGAAGACAAACCAAGACAAAAGAACACCGAAATTGGCTCAAGCCAGGGAAAAACCCCAAGATGGGGAAAACCCTTGATCAAACCTTCCTATTATTAATATCAAATATTTAGCAGAGAGAGAGTACAATAACTTAAAGTCAAAATGACTTGCCAATTTTGTAGATCCAATATCACTGCCCTAAACAAGTAAATGGCCCAACAAACACTGTAATTTTGGCATTATGTTTCAGTGATCAGATGACACCTTCTTGAAGCAAGGTTTGGTTAAGGCTTCTTGTAGATCATTGTGGTCCCACTTGACTGATCCAAAACTCCTCATTTCAGCTGCGGCCTTCCTAGACAAACATAACGATGCCCTTCGATGGCTCTAAGGGTTGATCTGAACCTTGTTATACATCTCAGCCTCCTTATCTGTCCTTGTAAATGCCTGCCGCCCTTTCTGAAGTAACAAATCTAAAGTGTGGCTTTACCAAGAGGGAGATTCCATACAATGTGACCAGAATTCTCCTCAAGACCAGTGGTTGTCCTATCTGAGACATCTTGGCCTTGTGGTAGAAGAATAACCCAAACAAGTCATCCCTTTGTCCTTCTTCTAGTGCTCAACTATCGCAGACATATTTTGGAGCCCTTGGATACCCCTGTACATCTGTGGCTTGTTGTAGTTTCACTGCGGCTAGGGAAAATGCCCCTAAACTAGGGATTTCTGCTTGAAGCCTTCTTCTCGTAGACTTCTTGTTAATCTTGGACAGGAGCCTCTCTCTGATATCCATTTTCTCTTTCAGGGTCAAGTGAGCATGACATCATGAGTGATTTGTTCACCCCTTATGATTTTACTAACATTCCAAGCTATCCGAATTTTATTTCGGATGAAGTCATTGAGGCTATTGATGAGTTGCTTAGTTTTCTAGGTAACAATTCCATTACCACTAAAACTCGCCTTAGGAATTTCCACCTTTGTGTAAGCAAATGGTGCCATGATATTAACCATGAGGACATTAAAATGAAACTTTTCATCTTTTCATTAGATGGCCATGCTATGGATTGGTTCATAGACTTACCTGCTAACAATTTTGATTCTCTAGAATCAATCACTAACGCCTTTGAAGAAAAATATGGAGATGAAAGAAAGATTAAAGCGAAAGCTCAAGCAAATGAGAATGATAATGATCTCATCAAGGAGTTGACTCAAATGATTAAGAATATACAACTCAACCAAGCTCAACTCATTAAGACCATGGAGGTAAATCAGGCACAAGCAATAAAGGCCATGGAGGTTAACATTCTAATCAGATGACCTCTATTCAAAACAGGTTGCTTGCCATGGAAGAAAAACAAGTACAATTAATCAGCACCATGGAAACAAATCATGCCAAGGAAATAAGTGTTATGAAGGCTAATCAGATCACTTTCCAGAATAAGTTAAGAGGAAATGGAAAGATCACAGGTACAAAAATTCCAACATAGGTCAGATGACAAATGGGAAAAGAACAAAGAAAGAGATCATAAGCCTCCAAATCCATTAAAGCAAGCTTCATCTCATTATGTGGAGGCCATTTATTCCATTGAAAAATGGTTAATTGAAGGCAACCTGGACAGAAAGGAAATTGAGTGGAATCGGGTTAATACTCATGAGATCGATCCATCACCCATGTCAAAGCAGATGCAGAATGGAGAAAGGCATATCACACAAGTCTTAGATACTTCAACTTTTCCATCTGGGCATCTTCAACATCGAGTAGAAAGGTACATCAACCTCCACATCACAATCTATTAAGAAGAAAATAAAAAAGCGGAAAGGATTTGGTAAATCTGATGACCATGTACAACACAGTGTTGGGACGGATCAAAGTCCTAAAATATTAAGAATTGTATAGGGCACATTAGAAAAGCAGCCCATGGACATGCCAGAAAGTAGGCAAGTTCTCAGCATGAACTTCATTAAAGACATTTGATGCCATGGGGCATCTTTTTGTATCATATTTCTAAACTTATCCCTTGTAAATTTTGTTTAAGTAGATTTGTTTCATGAATAAATTATGCTCTTAAAATAAAATTTCCATTTTTGTACTTGATTTTGTTTGATGATACTTTGAATGGATATTGCTAATATATATCTTTGGTCGGTGGATGTAGATTCTTGGTTCTTGCACATTATCACTTCATATCTAGCATGCATCCCCATATGGAGCCAAATGTTGACCACTGGAGTGGCACCTGATGATTATATGAAGACTCCATGCCCAAGGATGAACCAAAGAACACTTGTAACATTAGATATCATCAAATATCATCATATCACCAGAGTTTTTAAACTCTACTTCTACTTTTCATCATTTTCTCCTATACCTAGATTCCACACCCTACAGGGAATTGAAATAAGTGATGCTAGTAGTGATGAGTTTTGAGTCAGTATTGAGTCTGTAATAGGCCTAGGTAGCTTGGGACCTTGCTAACAAGTGAGTATTACTCTGGGAGGTTTTTTTCACTCAGTTAATTATCATCTCCCCACCGAGACTTGATAATTAATTGAGTTTTTTCTTCCAATTTTACCCCAAAGCCGGAGTACAGCTTGATGGTGAGGCCTTGGGTGAGTCCTAGTGTCTAGAGTCAATGTATATTACTATACTAGATCACAGAAAAAATTTCGTGGAATTTGGTTAGGTTTAGGAACTCATCTTTTAATTTTTTAGATTTCCACAGGTCAAAAATTGCAATAAAATTTGTAATTGCATTGTAATAAGTGTTGCCTAGAGAAGTTGTATGGGATATGAGTAATCAAAATTACACCTCTCACCCTCAAATTTCTACGATGACACACTTTGAGGGGTTAAAAATGTGTTTTGAACCCTCAAAAAAAAAATTCCTAAGTTTAGTGGGAAATTGGGCAATTAATTAAGCCAAAAATTAAATAAATGGAGAAAAATAAATATCCACACATGCTAAATGTTGTGGAAACGAAGTGGAAAATTATGGAGAAGTTAAAGTGAGGTCTCAACGTGATGTGGACTCCTAAAATCAAGGAAAGAACATGTGCTCAAATAAAATCAAATTTCTAGCATTAAATAACACTACTTGCTTGGAAAATTGAATTTGTGAAGTTAATGCACATTTGGGAGAATTTGGGAGAATATTTGGTGGAGATTTTTGTGGGAAATTGTCCCCACATGGGCTACCACCCATCTACACTTGTCATTCCATCATAAAATTCATATTTGACACATAACGGAAGAAGAAAATGATGTCCAGTTGCCAGAATTTGATTTTTACACTTGGCATTGGAGCTCCACTTATCAAATTCGAATTTTCCTTGTCATATCCTCCCTCTCACCACTTGGCATTTGGTTCTTCATTGGGATTTGCTCCCATTCTCTTATATAAGTGAGCCATGGGCTCTCATTTGTAATCTTTTTACTAGTGATTGTGTTTGCGGAAAAGTTGTTGCCTTGTACACTTTCAAAAATATCAATAAAGACTTCGGTGTTTCATTCATGAGGTGTTCCTCCTTTTGGAGTGTGATGAAGTGTTGATCATTGGTATATTTCCTTTTACTCATGCTTTGATCTAATTTATTTCCATATGCTCTTGTAGATTTGTTAATGTAGAGCTATCTTACATTGACATTTGATTTAGAAGTATGCTCTAGGTATAGAATGCTCTAGTTGGTTTCAAATAAATCTCTAGAGTTTTTTATCATTGTTTATTGCTAAATCTATATGGAGTTAATTCTTGATTGAATTTTTGTAGAGGGAACATCTTGTTGGGATCAAAGAAGCAAGTGTTGTGGAAAGTCTTTAGAGAAACCAAGCCACCCTTGATACATTCTCAAAGGAGCTCTTATTTGTTCTTTGAGCCTTCATAGTCTTATCTTACAAAGTGGTTTTGCAGGGGTTTTGGGACATAGCTTGTACACAAGTCGAGTACTTCTAAATTTAAATATCTTTTAAAACATTGTACTTCATTCCTTTCATTTGCTATCTAAGATCTTGAAGATGACTAAACAAAGTCTTCAAATAAAGAGGAGATTTTACTCGAACTCTTTGGCTTAGCCCTTTGTAAATTGTTGTGCAATATTTTGTAATTTTATTTGTCTAATATTTGGTTGGTTTTGTAGCCCTCTTTCGCTAACTTGTTTTCCTATAGCAACATGCGAGATTCACTTTCAAGAAATTACTAACAAGTTGTTGCAGGACCTTTGGGTTCTGAATTTCAAATGAGGAAAATAGCTTTCTCTCCTTTGGCTGTGGGCATAGAAGAGGCTTAGCTTCTCTTCTTCTATTGTAAAATCTGAATTTTTTTGAGTCTTTTATTTTAGAAATTTTCATCGAGGAAATGTCTATGGTCTCAAATTTTCATTTATACAAACTTTCCTTGGGTTAGGAGGCCTCATGGTCATTTCCTTCTTGTAAAGCTAATAAAATTTCTGATTTTGGGAGCGTGAGTTTTACCCATTGGCATCCTTAGCTCTCCACATTTTGGAGACGACTTGTGTTTTGAGTTATTAACTTTTTTCTCACTTACATGCATCTCATTTTAATTGGTTAATTAACACAACCATGCATTTCACTCATTTAGCTTGAAATATTGTTCAAAGTCCACTAATGCTTCACCATCGATCACATTTTACGTCTTAAGTTTTAGTGCATCAAGTACTTGGGCAATTTCACTTTACAAAACAGTGTTTCATTTTATTTCAAGCTAAAATAAAGTCTATTTCTTTTGCAAAGTTAGTTGAATACAAATTTTGAGTTTACTTTTCACAAGCATTGCCATTTACTTTACATGCGAGTCAATCTCTCATATTTCTCAAGTTTTATTTACTTTTGGGTATATCACAAATTTATAATAAGGCATAGCAAATACTTACATGTTTATGCAATCTTGTGTCCAAAGTATCTCCATCATTTATTTAAAATTTGCAAATTTACTTGCATGTCATAGTTCGCATATTAACTTAGTTGCACATTTAAAATCAACCTCTAAGCATAAGCCTAGTTGATAGAAAGTATAGGGAAAAAGACTTTCTTGGAAAGCTCCTCCATTTGATACGAAATAAGGTAAAAGCATGTGACCCTGCAGTTATGAAGGTGGCGTGTTCCCTTGTAGGAACGAAGGCACACGCTGGCTTGTAAGATTCAGGGGACAAGTATCGTTAATGACAGCCCCGCGTCCTCGCCCCCTCTTTCTTACAGTCACCCCAATTTTTACCCCTTGGTAAGAGCACAAGAGGAGGACTTTTCACCTAGATTAGACATTTTAGATTAAAAGTAACCAAGATAATTGCATCCAAGTCTAGTGTAATTGCATCTCATACTAATACACCTCATGGTTTTACTTGCAATTGTTTATTGTACTTGTCATTGTTGAAATTGAATACTTTGTTGTGGCAAACATTATTTTATCTACATTTTGCAAGTTAAACACTAATTGTTTTTCCTTTTGCAAGATATCCTTAAACACATCCTTATATCTTGTATTATGCTAGCATTTTCATGTTTCATTTTGTAATATTCCTAAAATTTAGCTTTTAGCTAAATGGAATATTATAGATTGTTTTATCACTAGGTAGGTGAATAAATGGCTAGGGAGGCCTATAAATCTCCTTAGCAACAATAAAAACACTTCAAATGTGAAAGGAGACCCTTTAAGCAGCTAAATAAAGCACCTTTCAGTTTAAACAGAGGATGGAACATGTTGAACAGGTCAACTTTGACCAAATCAACAACATTGTTATGGAGGAGTGGACATTTAATGAGGAATAACACAGTTTTGGAGGGAGATTGATTGCATGGAGGAAGTGAACTAATTGAGTGGGGCCAAGGGTAAGGAAGCTCATAACTTATATAAGGAAGAAGAAGGCAACCATATGGGTTATGTTTTGGATTATTATTTTGTATGTGGTATGTTTAGACTTCTTGCATTCTTCAACTATTTAGTTGAGATCGCTATGTTGTTTAGCATCAGGTGTTCCTAAGCGGGAATCCCATCTCTTTCCTTGAGAGGCCTCTTGGAGGAGTATTGCACTTCATTTCCACACTCAGGCTTAAGGCCAAGCTACAGCTTTCTTCATCAGCGCAGTTTCTGCAGAATATTGTGTTGTGTTGCAGGGTGCAGCAGTAGAGAGTTATATTGGGTGTCTTCAGAGCTAGTTTTGCATTGAAGGAAGGTTTCCATCCATTGGGAGGCCAGTAAAGAAGCCCTTTGGGCTTATTTGACACATTTGGCATAAGGCCAAGGAGTATTTATCCCCTACAGTGCAGTTTCAATCAAGATCTGTGTTATTTTAGGGAGGAGTTGCAGTGATTGTTTTGGGAGGTGATTTCTTCAGTGGAGGAGCCATTCTTTCATCCGGAGAATCTATCGGAGAAGAGTTGTAGGTTTCTACATCAGCTTCAGCCATATCTTCTCATTTATGTTGTTGCAGCATATCTTCAGCCCTAGGGCTGCAGCTTACATTGGCACATAGTGTGCATTTCCAGAAACCCTCTTGGGTTGTCTTGGAAAGCTGATCTAGTGCTCATATATGTATGTCTAGAATCTATTGGGGCCTATATCAGTTTTTTTATATCATTATACCATCTCTAGCTATAGTTATGTTTAATATGACTGCGTTGTAGTTGCTCTCCGGCATTTTGCATAGCAGCAACATCTCACTTTTGAGAGTGTTTATGTATTGGAGGCTTGTGTGATCACATTCTATGACTTGTGCCTCATTCTTTTGTACTTATTTGTTGCATATATGATCAATAAAATGGCTCCATATTGGTCTCATGCTTTCATGTGTTAAATATTTGCTGTTGCTTTCATTTTATGCACTATATTCCTGCTTTCCCATTTGGGAATATTACGGTGGTATCAGAGCATAATCTTGGCTCAGGCTATGCATTCAGCCAATATGTTACCATAAGGAGAAGTTTCTCACAAGGAGAGAAGATGTACAGAAGGGACAAAGACAAGACTCTAGTATTTGGAGGGAGAGAGGAAGAGAAGCTCTCAAAGCTTTGTTTTCAAACTATGCAGAGCATCAATGAAGATATCAAGAGGATGAGAAGGGAATCTCCAAGGAGGTTCGAATCTGAAGCAAACCAAAGATTTTTTGTGTTTGAGCATGCAGCCACACAATATGATCCACAGCGCAGTTTTATGCCCAAATTTCTAGCAAGAGAGATGGAGAAAGAAGATGCACCAAAGGAGGAGACTTTGGGTGGGTATCTTCAAGAGTATGAATCTCAATCTTGGAGATTCAAGGAGCACTTGAACTTCAAAGATTTTTGCCAACTCAAGGAGGAAAGACGACCCAGAAATCACAACAGAAGAAGAAGAGGTAGATTCTTTCTACCAAATTTTGATGGGTCATCTACATGCACAGCTAAGGATTGGATAGAGCAGCTACACTCATACTTGCAACTACATCAAGTTTCAGAAAAGGAGGCCCTTAGGATAGCAGCGCTGCATCTGAAAGGTAAGGCTTATACTTGGTGGTTTTATGAATCTTCTTCATTTAATCATGCAAATATAGCTACTTATGCAAGATTCACAAAGAGATTAGTGAAGACATTTGATGGAAAACAATTTGAAACATCTTTGATTGAGCTAACCAAACCAAAACATTCAAAACCTTTGCATGAGTTGGAAAGATCTATTATACCCACTCCACTCCAGATTTCTATTGAGGGGGATAAGAACCTGTATGATACCTTGCCAAGGGCAAGATCCCCATTGCAGGAAGAGCTTTCTTCTCAAAGGGAAGACATGGAGATTCCTCCTTCAAGGGAAAACCAAGATCTAGGGTCTCTTATTGTTGATGAGGTATTCTCAAATATAAATGACGAGGAAGAGCAAAGAGGAAGTAATAACGTTTTCACTTCAGAAGGAGAACCATCACCACATGGGGATGGGCATGGAGCTATTGCTTCAATTAGAGGAGCTTTTGCATCCTTGCAAAAGGTTCCCAAGGTTCAGCATGTGACAGTAATGATGGGCAGTAAGACCTTGATGGAAGGAGGAGAAGAAAAGGTGGATCATCATTAAAGGATGGGGAGCATGCACCCTTGTTTATTTCAAGGGGTTTATATACAGAAAAAGGAGACTGGTTTCGCAGTGAAAAGAGGGACAAATCAGTCCACTCACCTATACAGTCTACTTCAGACTTTGATGTCTCATTACATGGAGGCATTCCACCCGAGAGGCCACCAGATCAGGAGATGAGAGACACCTCAACACTCATTGATCCAGGAGGGGTGAGAACCTTGGGAGGATTTGGCACAGCGCGGAGAGTCTTGGGTATGCTCAAGGAGGAGCGAGACATTCTCCCAATATCATCATTACCCACTCTCATCAGCTATTTTACACTGGGAGAAGATGTTTTTGGGATGGAGGATGGCACCATCATGGTGCAAGGAGACCACTCCATGGTATTGGAGAATAGGTGGATACTTCCACATAGGAAGGAATCTTCCCCATTTGGTAGAGGAGGGTGGCCACTCATGCATGCATTGGCCAAACTTGGGAGATTTTGGAGAGGTGATAGCTTCCTATGGAAGACTAACCTCCAAAAGCTTCAACCTTCACTTGAGCATGAGCATCTATAGGAGGTGCAGCAGGAACATGTTAGCATCATATCGGTGCTTGACTTTGGCATAGGAGATGTCAAGGAAGAAGGCAACCACATGACAGGGGCTACACGGTATAGATCAGCAAAGCTGTCATTAGGGATATTAGATCCTTATTGGAGATCCCAGCTATTGGTGGAATACTCCAAGGATCTCTTTACATGCAGGGTACTTGATGACTAGTTTCCAAATGGAGGATATACAGTGAGAGATGGGGTCATCTTTTATCAGGATAGGATCTTCTTGGCTAGAGCCTCAAAGCTCAAGGATAAACTACCACATGCAGCCTATGAGATCTTGCTTTCCAATCCCACTGGTTTCATTAGAGCATGCCATGCTATCTTGGAGGGATTCATGTGGAAAGGCTTCAAAGAGGAGATGCACTATCATATGAGGAAGTGCATAGATTGTTTGGAGGGTGAGGAGAAACATAACTCTTGGGAAGAGTTATCATCACCACCTCCTTGCTCATTGGGTGTGAGAGGGAGCTCATCCATAAGCTACCTCACTAGTTTGAACCAAGTGTATGGTAAGGATTGTATTCCTGAGCATCATGATATATTTAATATATACTTGCATTTTCTTAACACTCATGTACAGGGCATTGCTCCAAGAGGGGGCACTCTTTCTTATTGGCTTCATGGGCTACTTGGAGCCATGAGAAATGATGATGTTGACCATTCCCTAGAAGATTTTGGGGAGATGATGTATTCTTCATGGTGTGCTTCATTAACACCAACCATCATACACCTTCTCCAAGCATGCAAGAAGAAGGGGGCAGCAAACAAGTGGTGGGAGGAACACTTGTTATATCATATTCTATGGCAGTTAGGAGCAAAACTGCACTAGTTGCATATGAGGGACCATTGTCCTTCTCCTTCACTACATATGGTAGCTAGCATGACTTTGATTATGATTCCATATGTTGATGATGTTCTTATCCTTGTTGGGTACATGATTGGAGGGAAGGCACATCGGTTGGATGTGTCCATGGGGAATGAAATTTCCCACACCTTTTATGCTTCATGCTTCAAGGGGAGCATGGGAGATGATATGGCCACTACAGTAGATCACTTATTTCTTTATGAGGTGAGCCATATGATTGTTTGGAGCTCTTGGGATATGCCTCTCATGAATTTTTGGGAGGAACTTTTCTATAAATTACCATGTTGGGAGGTGATTCATTTCATTTCGATGATAGCATGGAGATGGGAGTCTCTCTTTGGGAATGAGATCCCCTATGTTTGTCATCACTCCTACATTGAAGACTCCATTGAACAGCAAGAAGGTTTCCATATAGACCTTCCATTCTCTCAGGATGAGAGCCATTTGGTTTATCCACCAAAGGCCAACTTGCACATTTGGGAGGAACCATTGGGAGATAAAATTGTTATAGAATATCTGAAGCAATGGTGGAGACTATTTGATGAGGAGGCCACAAGAGGAGAAGGGGAGAATTTTGCTCAACCCTTACAGTTGCTTGAGAACAAGCAACATTTTGGAGGGGAGGACTATAATATTCCTAAAATTTAGCTTTTAGCTAAATAGAATATTATAGACTCGTTTATCACTAGGTAGGTGAATAAATGGGTAGGGAGGCCCATAAATCTCCTTAGCAACAATAAAAACACTTCAAGTGTGAAAGGAGACCCTCTAAGCAGCTAAATAAAGCACCTTTGAGTTTGAACAAGGGATGGAACATCTTGAATAGGTCAACTTTGACCAAATCAACAGCGTTGTTATGAAGGAGTG
This sequence comes from Pinus albicaulis, assembly GCA_034641835.2. NCBI lineage: Eukaryota > Viridiplantae > Streptophyta > Pinopsida > Pinales > Pinaceae > Pinus > Pinus albicaulis. The sequence goes on from CM076581.1 coordinate 669,559,246, forward strand.
GACATTTAATGAGGAATAATGCAGTTTTGGAGGGAAATTGATTGTATGGAGGTAGTGACCTAATTGAGTGGGGCCAAGGGTAAGGAAGCTCATAACTTATATAAGAAAGAGGATGGCGGCCATATGGGTTATGTTTTGGATTATTATTTTGTATGTGGTCTATTTAGACTTCTTGCATTCTTCAACTGTTTAGTTGAGATTGTTGTGTTGTTTAGCACTGGGTGTTCCCGAGCGGAAATCCCATATCTTTCCTTGAGAGGCCTCTTGGAGGAGTATTGCACTTCATTTCCACACTCAGGCTTAAGGCCAAGCTACAGCTTTCTTCATCAGCGCAATTTCTGCAGAATATTGTGCTGTGTTGCAGGGTGCAGCAGTGGAGAATTATATTGGGTGTCTTCAAAGCTAGTTTTGCAGTGAAGGAAGGTTTCCATCCATTGGGAGGCCAGTAAAGAAGCCCCTTAGGTTTATTTGACACATTTGGCATCAAGCCAAAGAGTATTTATCCCCTACAACGCAGTTTCAGTCCAGATCTGCGTTATTTTAGGGAGGAGTTGCAGGGGTAGTTGCAGTGGTTGTTCTGAGAGGTGATTTCTTTAGTGGAGGAGCCATTCTTGCATCCAGAGAATCTATTGGAGAAGAGTTGTAGGTTTCTACATCAGCTTCAGCCATATCTTCTCATTTTTGTTGTTGCAACATATCTTCAGCCCTAGGGTTGCAGCTTACATTGGCACATTGTGTGGTTATTCCAGAAACCCTCTTGGATTGTCTTGGAAAGTTGATCTAGTGCTCAGATATGTATGTCTAGAATCTATTGGGGCCTATATCAGTATTTTTATATCATTATACCATCTCCAGCTGTAATTATGTTTAATATGACTGTGTTGTAGTTGCTCTCCGACATTTTGTATAGTAGCAACATCTCACTTTTGAGAGTGTTTATGTATTGGAGGCTTGTGTGATCACATTCTATGACTTGTGCCTCATTCTTTTGTACTTATTTGTTGCATATATGATCAATAAAATGGCTCCATACTGGTCTCATGCTTTCATGTGTTAAATATTTGCTGATGCTTTCATTTTATGCACTATATTCCTGCTTTCCCATTTGGGAATATTACAGCTAAGGCCCAACCACTACACCAAAAGACCGGTCTGTTAATGAGGGTGGTATCCAGGGTATTAAGGGTGGGGTCTTAAGGCCCACCGGAGCATCTGAGGGCGGGGGCCCTTGCACAGCACCCCTCATTACGTAGACCCGGACACGTGGTTGCGGGCCCTACTCGCACACGAGACATTACAGCCCACCACGCTCCACGAGTCTCGACCTCGAGACCTCGACTCTGATACCACTAAGGCCCAACCACTGCACCAAAAGACCGACCTGTTAGTGAGGGTGGTATCCAGGGTTTTAAGGGTGGGGTCTTAAGGCCCACCGGAGCATCTAAGGGCGGGGGCCCTTGCACAGCACCCCTCATTACGCAAACCCGGACACATGGCGACGGGCCCTACCCACACACGAGACATTACACATTTTCAGGATTACTTATGCTTTTCATTTGAAAGCATTTCATCTATTTTAAGCAAATATCTTTCATTTCTTGAGCAATACTTTAAAAGGAACTAGTCTTTCATATGCTTATGCTTATCTCATGTGTCTATGGGCTATTTGATGGGTGGTTTGTCTCTAAACAAGAGTATCGCAGGCCTGTGAGGCTTCACTGAAGCCTGCCGCAGAGATTAAGGAGGGCTAAGGACTGCTCAAGGGCTAGAAACAGCCCAGACCTACAGCTAGGTGTCATGACCTTCAAGGAAGAGATAGACGCAGCTCTACGGAGAATTTCTAGGCCAAAATTAAATGGTGTTAGGGACTGTGGTTCGTGCCCTAACCAGTCCAGATTTGTAGCGTGAAGCAAACCCTAAAACAGCGAGCTGAAGTATGCATTTTTGGTGCATCTTGATGTGTGTTGGATCCTAGTTTAGGGTCAGATTTGCATCAATTATCTAGCAGCCTATGGAAGCCAAGGAGGGAGGGTTGATGTGAGGTCAAAAGCCCTAAGCAGTGGGCAGTTTCCACAGTGATGAAAGGTACGTATTGAAGTGTATTTTGGTGAATAAATTGTGTGATATATCTCTGTCTACAGGACGGCAGAGAAGGGTAGCTACAGCAGCATGTGTAAGGAACTGTTTTGAGGGTTGTTAGGGAGGTAGGCCGCAAGCCTAACCTCTCCAAATCAAACCAGCGTGGAGTTGTTTACAGACTGTCTGCCCAGGACAACAGTCAAGGAAGACAGCACTTCTCCCAGAGCAGGCCACAGAAAATTTGATGGCTGATTGAAGGCTATATGTGCCCTAACCAACAGCAGTTTGACGTCTGCCTAAGGTAAGTTTGGATCTGTTTTTTGCATGGTTTAAATTCTAAATTGGCCGCAGAAAGGAAGCACTCCAGCGTGGATATCCAGGGCTAGATCTAGGGTTGTTTGAGTTAGGTTGAAGACCGCTCAGTCACAGGAGGACAGCCGCTGGATCTGAAGCAATGTCTGGGCATATTTAAGGGTTTAATATCGTTTGAAGGTCCTGAAGGACAGCAGAAGGAAGCCGCCTTCTCTGAGCAAACTTGGGCATGACTTGGAGTTGTGTCAGGAAGCTACAGGATAACTGTGGTGCTAGGCCGCAAGGCATAGCACACAGCTGGGTCAAATTAGAGGGTTTTCAAGAAGTGGACAGCAACCTAAGGAGGCAATATGGCATTAGAGGAACCCCTCCAAGGTAAACTGCAACCATATAAGGGATTGTTTGCTGACTGTGTGATGAAACTGGGGCCGTTGTACGTGCCCTAACCAGGAGTGCAGTGAACTAACAATGCAAACAGTATTACAGCAGTGCCTTGTGAAGGTGTGTTGGGTCCATGATTTGTGTTTGGATCATGTGCTTGTCATCTTTATGATGTGCTAAGGTGACAACGTGCCTTAGACTTGCTGTCATAAAAGACCTTGTACAACAGGGGGTGGGCACACTTGGCAATTCATGATTGGACCATTAGTAAGTATTCTGATGACGGCAGCTAGACTAGAGATATCTTAATTTGGTACGCTGATAGAATGGCAGCGTATGCTGCTGTATTAGGGAGCTGATGGCACAAAGGACAGTCCATGTCTACTATGGATTGCACGCCTTTCTGTTGCAAATAAGATATTATTACGGGCACGCAGATCTGATATGTAGATTGCACAAATTGTATGTTTAGCAATGCTCAAACCAGAAAACAGAACTTGTCATGCAAGCTTCAACAGTTCAGGAGCTATCTGGAAAGTACTGTCTAGTCAACAAGGCAACATATCAGAATGACATAAGAAGGCTGGTTCTGTGGGTTGATGAGGGAAGAAATCCCTCTATGGGCTGAAGCAAGCACCCAGAGCTTGGTACGAGAGGATAGATAGCTATCTGATGAAGCTCGACTTCACTCGTAGTAATGCTAATCCGAACTTTTACTTCAAGGTTGATAGAGAGAAGCCTCTCATTCTGGTGCTGTATGTGGATGACCTCTTTTCTAGCAGGTGTTGACCCTCTCATTCATCAGCATAAGAGGGAGCTCGCTACTGAGTTCGAGATGAAAGACCTAGGACTGATGCCTAGGCCCGAAGGTCTGGCAGAGACCTGGCAAGATTTTCCTTTCTCAAGGAAAATACATTGTGAAGCTTCTGGAAAGATTTAGTATGGTGGACTATAAGTCCGTGACGACACCAATGGAACTCAACTTTAAGAAGTTGAGTGGCAGCGCTGCTGGGCCCGTGTTAGCAAATCCTACTAAGTATCGTCAACTCGTAGGGGCTCTGTCGTTCTTAGTGAACACCCGTCCGGACGTATGTTGTGCCGTGAACACTTTGAGTCAACACATGGTTGATCATAACATTCACTGGGTTGGTGCCAACAAACTCTTGAGATATCTCTGTGGCACGATAGACCATGGGCTGAGTTACACTGCCGGGAGCATGACACTCCTTGATAAACTGATGCCGATTGGGCTGGCAGTGTGGTGGATCATAAGAGCACATCTGGATGCTACTTCACAAGAAGATCTGCTTCGGTCAGGAAACGGAAGTCGGTAGCCTTGAGCACCGCTGAGGTCGAATACATTGCAGCATGTATGACTCGTTGTGAAGTCACTTGGTTGCGAAAGCTCTTCAGTGAATTGTTCGAGCATGTGCTAGATGCCACCGTTATCCTTTGTGATAACCAAAGGGGGATTCATTTGTCATAGAATCCTGCGTTCCACTTTATGGGGGATTCATTTGTCATAGAATCCAAGCATGTCAATGGCTGGTACCACTTTATCCGAGATATGGTACAGCGAGGCGCCGTAAGGCTCGATCATATAGGAACTGATGAGCAAGTCGCAAATATTCTCACAATGCCCTTGGGGAAGGTCATGTTCCTAACCTTCCGTGAAAATCTTGGAATCATGTTTGACAATGAGCTCTGGGAGCTCCAAGGGGGTTTTGGGGATAGCTTTGGTGTTATAAGCAACCACAAGGCTAGGCTTGCCGAATCTAGTTGGTGTGCTTCTACCCCACCGTGATGATATTAAGATGGTTTACCTCTCTCTGATCTGTGCCCCGTATGCATCCTACCCATGGAGTTTCGGACTCATGGGAAGTACCTCTCATTTGGCCAATGAGGTGGGAAATGTGAATAGAGACCATAGCAAGACCGATGGACGCATCGAAGATTGCCGTACTCTCTATGTCTAGGATGGCACGTGTCCAACCATTTGATCTGGGATCAAGTTTAGCGAGGTTTTGGACCTCCAACTGCCTTCGAGACAATGAAACTAACTTCGGGTTAGTATATGCTCTATCGAGTCCTAGTGAGGTTTCAGACCTCCAACTAACTTTTGGTCAGGTAAACCAACTTCGGGTTGGTATGAGACTCTTTGTGAGTCCTATAGAGGTTTCGGACCTCTAGGCTGAATCTGTAAGGTGGGTATGATGTCTTTGTGACTGACCCGCTTCTGTTCTGAAATAAAGAAGCCAGCAAAGCAAGTTACGACGGGATGACGCACGATGTTTGGATTGCACTAGTGGACGGAGTTCTCCCTAGTTGAGAGGGAGTGTTAAAATTGGACAACTAGATCCAAACTCCGGGTTGTGCTACTTAGATGACAATCCCAATATTTTTATTGGATTCCTCTTTCGGAGAGGTGCAAGATTGAGCAAAAGATCATCTCGATCAGATGAGCAGAACATGGACTTTGAATTTATTCCACTTATGTGCTAGGTCGGCCTAGAATATAATATGGACTTAAATGTCTTAAAGAGCGTGTCACACACCCCCAAAGATGCCTATATAATGGAGAGACTTAGAGTTCATTATACACACATTGTGTGGAAGATCTTCTTCTCTCTTGATAGAGATGGAGCTAATGTTGGGTATGTGTTATATTCTTTCCACGACTAGTCACGCGCGGGGGGGTCACAGGGGGGGGCGTTAGCCCCCCCTGTTGCACTGGGTGCAGCAAAGGGGTCACAAGGGGAGGCAGCAACCCCCCTTGTCAGGGTCTGGGGCAGCGCCCCAACAAAAAAAAATTTGGGCCTTATTTTCCGTTTGGCGAACCCGCCCATGGTTTTGTGCATAGGTTTGCACATGGTTTTGGGGTACGATGGTTTTCGGCCCGTGGTATTTTGTAGATCCGGTCAAGGGAACTACGGTTATGTTCTAATCCCGGGTTAATGGATTGGAGTTTATGTATGCTTCGGCATGTATATATATGTGTTGTAACACTAAAAGGAATATAATGAAAAATCAAGCTGGTCGTCCCGATTTGGGATCCAAGGGAAAATCTCTGTGTTTATCTGTTTTATGTTTTATGCTCTCGCTATTGTTTATTTTCTGTTTTAAGATTCGTTTGTAGATAATTTCTGTACAGGGTTAAAACCTACAGCTGCGTTCTTGGTGCTGCTTATTTGTGGAGTGTTCTTTGTTTGGGTTGTACTGGGGTTATGTGTGACACACTTGGCTGAATGACCTATTGAAGACTTTGCTGGTAGAAGCATCCTGCGGATCGTCGTAACGCCACCATTCACTATCTCTGTTTTGGTTTTTCTTCCATCGATCTATTGGTATGTTCTATCTGCTTCAGGATTTTGTGCCCTAATCTGAAATGGCATAGAACATGTTTAAATTAACACATGTGGACCCAGAAAAGGGAGATGAAGTATAGGGCTCGTAATGTGCCAAGGAAAGTGATAAATATGGAATGGGGAAAATGGGACCACTCTATCAAAGTCAAGGTTTCTCAAGTAGTGCCCTTCCTAAAGCCATGTGCTAATAGGGGAGGTCCCACTTGACTAGGATTGAAAATTAACCCCCCATTTAAGGTGAGGGAACAATATCACGGTCAAAACCCTTCCTTTTTCCAAGTCACCCAATAATCCACGCCAAATGCCCAAATGAAAAACAAGCATAAGCACCTGATTGCACAATGAATAACATACCTTTCGGATTAGATTTCCCACCTTCTAAAAAAAAATTCTTGACAAATGGGCGAGGAAACATATGGCTAATGCAGGGGGCAAAGATAAAATGGCACATCACACCGGCTACAAGCTGGCTGACAAGGGTTGTTCGTTGTCAGCTGGAAGAAGATGATTAGGAGAATGTTCTCCTAGGGGTAACCACTTTTGGTCGGTAACAAGGAGAAATTGTCTTTTCAGGAAGGTTCACAAATCAAAATTTGTTTAGAAATTTGTCGAAACATTATAAGTCAAATCACCAGTCAAACTGTTGCTAATCAATGAAGGTCAAACCAATCAAAAATCAACTCTAAAATCCACGGTCAACGCTAGTCAATGGTCTGCGGTCAAATTTTCGCATGTGTTGCCTTCGGTTAAACTTGCTCTGCAGTGAAACCTTCACACATGTAGCTTGCAGTCAAGCCTCACACGTGCGGCCTACAGTTAAGGTACGACCTGTGGTCAACCCTCACATGTGTGGCCTGCGATCAAACTACAGTTAATGTTTCACACGTGTGACTCTATGGATTTTTCTAGTCAAACTTAATCAAACCCTCACACGCGCTGCCTCCAAGAGCAGAATTGAAATGATAAAGAAAGATGAGGGATGAACCCTAGAAGACAGATTTCTCCTTAGCTAAAATTTCTCCCCCACTAGAAAGGATGAATGAGCTTGTTGTGTTGTTGTAGTGTCTCCTCACATGCACATTTATTTATATAGAGCTCTAATGTTGAGTATGTGAAAAAATTTTAATACATTAATGCAAAAATCCTACTGTAGTATCTTGGTTTACTTCTCCTACTTTTGATTAATTATACAAGTTATTACCAGAAAATATTCAGAAAATAACGAAGTAAACACAACTAACAGCCTACACATATGTAGATCATTTACTGAATAATACGTTAATTCAAAAAAAGTGACACAGATTTTTCGGACAATAGTCCCCGGAAAAACCCAATGTGGGAAAACCAATGCAGCAGATATGAGGGTTAATTATTATTATGTAGAATCTGAGTACAACAAATCTGGGCACCCAACTGGTTAACCCGATAGAGAAAATAATAGATCTGCAGTAATACCTTGTTGTTCTAAGACCAAAAGTTAACTGATCCACACCCTCAAATGGGATTTACAAGACTCAACAATTTTCTGGCCCTAAAAACCCCAGTGCTGCCCCTGAAGCCCCAGTGCCAGCCCTGCTAGGCTTTGCGTGCCTCTGCAATGCTCAAAAGGGGATTGTGTAACCCCAGACTGGGTGACGCAGTCCTTACGCTGCCTCTGGAGGCCTCTACGTAACTCTGGAAGCCTTTTGAAGCTGCAGCAGTGCCCCTCCTGGGCCTGCATAGCACCTGCGTAGCGGCTAAAGCCTTTGCGCTGTGCAGCTGCTACTGTTGCCCTTGCTCCTCTGCACTAACCTTGATTGCTGCTCCTCTGCCTCTTGCTAACTCTTGGCTCCAGGATCAGATCATCCCCTCAGCCAATACTACCCCTTGCTGCAAGAAACTCTTCCATAAATTCTTAGCAAACCCTGCCCTAGAATTCCAGCTCAGTTTCTCAGCTTTGCCTCCGTGTGTGTGTCTCCAACTGACCCTCAAGCCTTTCTCTTATACTTTTTCGTTGAACACATCAACGGTCGTGGTTAAATCTCTTATCAAGGGTTGAGATTAAAAGATTGCTTGATCTGCGTCACTTAGAACATTTCATGACGTGTTTAATTAATTCACTTTAATTTTTCTAATTTCCTAAGTTTAGACTTAAGGTCCTCATTAAAAAAAAAATTATTTGAATAACTTTAGCACCAGATGAAATTTCTCCAAACGCTTTCTGGGTTTTAGAGGTGATGTGTTTCTAAGCCCCTCCACAAAGTTTCAAGGCTAGAGCACATCCAATGCTACCCCAACTACACAAAATCTCAACACTCCCTCTTAGCATGGAATGTGCTCTAGCAAAACATCCACACCATGTATCAGTAGATCTTGTCATTGGTCTTTGCGCTGCTAATGCTTCGCCTGCTGCCCTCCATCCACTGCATTGTTGCTCCCTGTACTGATGCCCATGTCACTGCCACTGACACTGCCACATATGTACTGCAACTCCTTCTCAACTTACTGCATTATAGAAGGGAGACAACCATTATAGATTGCAGGACCCCAGACTTATGTGTAGAACGAGAAGCACAAGCATGAAGACGAGTAGGATGCTACATTTACTCAAGCTAAGACTTCCATAATGAAGAGGCCGAAATGGGAAAAGCATACCTGTTACCCATCAGTTCTTGGGTAATATCCCTAGGAGAAAAAATTTCTCCATGATGGTCCTCAGTCGGTAGCCAGTAGCCCCTTGCAGCCCTCAACTAGCCATGTGATCCCTCACCCATCTATATTTATCTTATGTTTGAAGGTGGGCCTCCCAAACCTAAAGGTAAGTCTTTTCATTTGGTAATTGAGTATTGGGTTTACTTATCATGGACACTTCTAGGAATGGATTGATGGGGGGATTCGGCAAAAAGAGTGGGCTTAGTTTGTGCTTTTGTCCCCTTGACCTCTTTTGGATGTCACCCTTAGATTTTAGTCTTGTGGGATCTCCTTTACTGACCATTTGGTTTTAGGGTGGTACTACTTGGAAGACCCCAGCTTTGGTTGTGTGGTCTTGCTCCCTTATCCACATGTACCATTCCCCTTCCATTCATTATACCCCCATTCATCATCTCTCCCACCTGGATCCACATTTCCTCACTGGGTCCACATAGGTTTAGCCTCCCCATTCCCTTGCCCCCACCTTGGGCCAGGCTTGGAACGATGCCCCGAAGGTTGAAGCAGCTGAAAAGAAAAGTAAAAGCATAAATGGCCACATTTAACAGGAAAATGTACCACAAGATGCAAAATATGGTCCGGACAAACGTAAATAGCACATGGGCAAAAGCTAATGCATGAGCCCTACCTCATACCCATGGCCATCACCCCGGTTACATAGGCCCTAGATAAGCCTCCTTTATCATTGAGGAACCAATGATTGTCCCAACCTTTGAAGGGAAATGAACCACCCCACCAAAAAAGGGGTAATCACTACAATATCTTACATATCATGTTCTTATCCTTTGAGACACCACCAGTTAATCAAAGAAAAATCATAAAAGGAAAAAGGTATATAAAGAAGGGTGGAAAAATCAAGGTCGAGGTACCACATGTACCACGATTGCTCCCTCCTACACATTATATATACCCAGGCATGGGCTTCCCTTTCTCTAGCTACCCTTATGCCCCGATATGTGACCCAGGATTGCCCCTCTCGTTCCCTATTCCATTTCACCTCTTTATCACATGCCACCACCATTTGACGGATGTACCTTGGACATACTATCCCCTCTAAAGGTAGAAACCACCTAATAAGGCACTTGGCTAACCCCCTTTGGAGCTTGGAGACATTAGCACATGCCAAAGCCCACTATGGAAAGGCAAGCCACTATGAAGTGTCCACTTGTTGTCCATGGTTTGTAAGCTCTTTTACCGGATTACTTTAATGACTTGTGTTGGATGGCTAGGGGATGCATTGGATCTTATGCAGGATTGCAAATGGTGTCCATTTGGATTTGGTCTCCCTATACGGGGTCCTAACCCCCCAAAGGACTTCACTAGCACATGTAGGGTGTGTGTAGAGAGCCATGGGCCTCCACAGCAGTACACAACACTCCATGGATCCCCAGAGATGTTCAGAGAATGCTCAAGATCCACCTTTTGGACGAGGAAGATGCATTTGGTACATTATGCCTAACTGGCCCCACAAGTGCACCACACACTTGGTAGGTGTCCCAGGACTTGTACGTTGAGATGGAAACATTCATTCCATCATATGAGCCCTTACAGATGGTCTACAAGAATCTTCGGCTCATTTGGAGACCCATGAGGTCATTGGTGTGCCCCCCACACCCACTAGGAGCACCACTGGTTTATTATTTGGAGAACAAGGGGCCACCCCCTTATCCATCACCTTTGAGGATCCTATTCATCATTATGGCACTTATGGACCACATCGGGCCTCTTGGAGGGCCCTACATCATGCATAGATTATTATTTGACCTCTTGAAAGGCTTATTATTTTATTTGTGAGCTAGTTTGGTGGGCTTGTCACCAAAAGTTAATTTGCACATTATTTTATTTTAGGGGGGCTAATGTAGGCCCATAAGGTAATTCAAACTCCTAATGAGTGTATAAATAGGAGTTAGATGAATTCATTTTGGATCATCACTTGGATTTGGATCATTCTCTCCTTAGAGAACTTCGCACTTTTTCCTTGAGATATTCTCCGATAATGGATGAATTTTGATGTATGGATTGGGTTCTTCTTATCTTGGAGCTTCTTATAATGCACATGTGTTGATGGTTGGATATATTCTCTTACATGTAAATGCAATTTAATGATATTTTCGTTCATTTTTTTGCATATATTGGTTATGATATTTTCACTATTTTAGGGCTAATTGTTGCATGCATTTACAGCATCAATGTGGAATTATGTTTCTATTTAGCTTATCTCCATGTATGGGCCATGTTTGATGAATGAATTGTCCTAGAGATCGAGTTATCTCAATAAGCCTCTTCCATTTGCAAAGAAGTATAAACACTTTTAAGGTCACTTTTCTTCTCTTACCCTCAACATTAGATGAAGTCGACTTTGAGAGCCTCCTTGAACAAGAAACAAAGTCCATCTTTATAGTTCTCCTTGACTCCATATCCCCAAGAGGAACTAGGCACTGACCCATCAAAAGGTAGTAATTTAAACCATATTCTTTCACCCTTTCCTCCTTCTTCTAGGTCTAGCCTCGCTAGGCCACCTATGGCATCAATTTTCCGACAAAATAGCACTACAAAAAGTTCGATCTCCTAGGCCCTACTACGTTGGTCTGTCCTCAAGGTCTCCTCTGAATATGAAGAAATTCTGATGCTGGGATTGCGAGATATCCCAAGCCCTAGCTATAGGATCAAAATTTTCCCTGGTGTTCCCAACGCTAGTACCTCATAGAATCAATTTGAAATATTTAGGTGAAAATTCTTGATTGATCATTTCCCCTTGCCTTGGTCAGGTTAAGAATATCATCGGTTGCTAGACTCCATCCCCTTAAACCTCGGTTGGGTCCACTTGGCCCCGTGTGGTCCCATTTCTTATCAAAGACAATTCATCGAGGGCAACTCGGGAATCCAAAGTTCTATAAGGATTTTAGGGATTTGGGAAACTCCTTTTCAAGTCATATTCCTTTAACCTAACCCTCAAATCCTCACCTCCTTTCTCTAGAAAGTCTTGTACCTTTTTTAAAGAGCAAGCAAGCTCCATTCTTAATCATATCCTAGGGAAAGGGTCTTTAACGTCACTTCACATCTATTTGTTGATCCATCCTTTATAGGTGACTTCCTAATTATTGGGTCTCCTCCCATCGGTGAAAGTCCGTAAAGAGCAGGGAGTCTTAGCTATGGTGACAATGGGCTAAGTCTCCAACGTTTCCCTTGACCTAGCAGTTGCCCTCTTAGGAATCCCTTCTAGGTCCCCTGTTAGTTTGAGTGGTAACAATACCTTAAGGGAAGCTCAAGAGCAGGTGGATGCTCGTAGGACTTCAATCAGGGAGGGCAGACCAGAACAAAGATTTTACAGTTCCATGGCTCTTATGAGTGAGTTGATTGAGGCTGAGCCTTCTAGTTTTCAGGAGGCATCTGAGAAGGAGGTGTGGAGGGATGCCATGGTCGAAGAGTACTCTTCCATCATGAAGAATGATGTATGGGGGGTTGTGTCATGGCCTAAAAGGAAATCAGTGATGGGATCTAGGTGGATCTATAAGATCAAACACGTTGTTGATGGCAATGTTGAGAAGTTCAAAGCTTGGTACGTGGCTAAGGGGTTCTCTCAAAGAGAGGAAGTTGACTATCATGAAACATTCGCCCCTCTAGCCAAAGTACTCCTCCATCAGAGCTATGATTTCCATTGTTGCAGAGATGGGTTGAAAGATCCATCATATGGACATCAAGACGACATTTCTTAATGGTGTGATTAGGAGGATGTCTATATAGAGCAGTCTGAGCGATTTGAGGTGTGTGGGAGAGATTCCCATGTGTGAAAGTTGAAGAGAGCACTCTACAAACTCAAGCAAGCACCACATGCATGGTACTCCAGGATAGACAGTTATCCGTTGGGGATGGGTTTCAGCAAGAATGATGTTGACTCAAACCTGTATTACATATTGGTCAAGGGAGAGCCACTCATTCTTGTGTTATATGTAGATGACTTGTCTCTTATAGGTTTAGGGAAGGTCATTGCAAATTGCAAGACGGATCTTGCTTCGGAGTGCCATAGGCATTGGACACGTACCATCCTAGACATAGAGAGTACGGAAATCTCCAATGCGTCCATCGGTCTTGCTATTGGTCTCTATCCACATTTCCCACCTCATTGGCCAAATGAGAGGTACTTCCCACGAGTACAAAACTCCATGGGTAGGATATGTGCGGTGCATAGAACAAAGAGAGGTGAACCAACTCAATATCATAACGGTAGGGCAGAAGCACAACAAGGTTCGGCAAGCCTAGCATCATGTGTGCTTACAGCTCCAAGAAGCTATCCCCAAGCCCCCTGGAGCTCCCAAAGCTCATAGTCCAACTCAAGCAGGACCCTCACAATAGGGTCTTTCCACGATTCCAAGCTTCTCACGGAAGGTTAGGAACATAACCTTCCCCTGTGGCATCGTGAGAATATCTACGACCTACTCATCAGTTCCTATGTGATCGAGCCTTACGGTGCCTTGTTGTACCATGTCCCGACAAAGTGGTACTTAATATCAATATGCTTGGACCGATCGTGGAACATGAGATTCTTCGAAAGACGAATCCCACTCTGGTTATCACAAAGGATAACGGTGGTATCTAGCACATGTCCAAACAGCTCACTGAGGAGCTTTCTCAACCAAAAAGCTTCACAACAGACCATACTCGCTGCAATGTATTCGGCGTCAGCGGTGCTCAAAGCCACCGACTTCTACTTCCTGCTCATCCAAGATATCAAAGTAGAACCCAAGGCGAAGCAACATCCAGATGTGCTCTTGCGATCCACTACACTGCCAACCCAATCGGCATCAGTATATCCATGCAGTCTAAAACTCCCGACAGTGTATCTCAGCCTCTGTTTTAAAAAACGGCCGGCTCAACTCCGACCAGGCCTGGTCGACCGAGCCATTAGGCTGGCCGGTCCGACCAGGTACAAAACCATCTAGGTTGGCCGGTTTGTTACCGAGCCGGCCGGTTTTTGTACCGGCTCAGTAACAAGCCGGCCAACTAGGCCTGGCCCGAGTTAACCAGGCCGAGCCAAAACAGTCGACCGGTGGGCCCAAAAAAAACGGTTTTGTGGACTTCAAACCGGATTTTAATCCACTGTTAGGTTTGTTTTAGGTTTTCTGAAGAGTTGTGGAGTTGGTTTTTGGAGCAGCTTCATGGTAATGTTTAAGAATTCTCCTTAATCTTCATTTTCATCCTTTTACTTAAATTTTTAACATTACCATGAAATGACTCAGGATGTTTGAGAGTGGTTCCAACCTCATTGGATTTCATATGGAGAAAGTAGAATTTTAGATCTCATTCAAAATCCAACAGACTTATCAGTTTTTCAGGATTTCAGGATTGGGTTATTGCAATGTCTCCATCGAATTTTGTCATGTATTAGGGTATGGAACTCGTATTTAATCAAGAGCACCAATCCCTCTATGTACCTTGATGACATGATGTTAGTGAAAATGACCGAGAACAATATGTGAGCATAAAAGCATGAGATACAATATAGGGTTTTAATACACTAATGGAGGATGGAATTCAAAACATCATCCTCATCTAAATACCCTAGAATCCACAAACCCTAAAAATTAGGGTTTCATATGTGAGCTAGGGTTTTCCATGAGCCATCTAGGGTTCTTATTCAAATTAAACCCTCCATCAAAAGAGCCTTAAAACAAATAAAAATAAATAAATGCATTACACATTCTATGAGAGAGACCATACCTCTGATTTTACGTTCATACAAGTTGCTACAGGGATTTGCTTCAAAGTGCCTTGCACTTCTTCTGTTTGTCAGACTTTCAAGGGCACTATCATCTTTATCCAAAGGTGCCAACATAGAGGAGCTACATACTTTTCTTAGATGAACTTCCTTTGCTTCAGCTGCTAGACAAAAATAGAATCAAATGAAGGGTTGCCACTAAACCTTCTTAAAATCACATCAGCTGCTAGATAATGAGCAGCTTAGTCAACAATATGACATCATGGAGGGCTTTTACTATTCTTCAAAAATCATTTTCAAATTGATGTCTAAAGAGACCATCCCTTCTCATCACTGCATTTTGTATTTTCATTGACTTCAAGGCACCTTTTATGAATGCTTCAAAGACATGAATATATATTAATTATTGATTTACAAGTCGGCTTCGATGGAACTAGCTTATAATACTTGTGTGTGTGTGTGAGAGAGAGATTGTAACAGTGATAAGGACTCGGCCTCTTCTTCTATACACAAAATAGGGTTCCTTGATTTTACTGATATAGATCACAAAGGATGCCCGCTAATTGTCTTTTTAAGGCTACAATTCATACCTTGCAAACGTATGTATACAAGATCTCGGCTTCCTTAAATTATGGAGGGCCTTAGAACTGTCCTTTATAATGATGTGCCTCTAATTCTAGGACAAGTCCTCCTCACGATCATTGATAGGATACCACCCTTCTAGTTGTAAATGAAGTCACCTTTTAAGTCCTCATAGTCGAGTGACCACAATGTCAAATGCCGAATTTTTCTTTAGATTAGGGGATTTAACTTTCTTCGGAACAATGAGAATAACAAATTCATAACAAGGATGCACTATCAAGAGAAACAGAAGAAAAATACCCTTCAATTCTACTTGAGCAAAGAAGTCCTCCATAATTGCTTCAAACGAGGGGCAGAAATACCTTGTTTATACTTAGAATCAAGCCTTCAAAGTAATGTACAAAGATGCCGTGAATCGATCCACGTTAAATTCTCAACGTAGATAAGGAACTTAATAACTCGGTCTGAAGGCTATTGTGGCTCAATTGCAAATGCTTTCTTATTTGAAGAAAAACACAATGAAACCCTCTTCAATCAGGTCACAGAACTTAACACTGTAGGTTTAATCCACAGTTCTTTATATGCTTTGAATTACCACAGGCCTTCTAGAGGGTTGATGTCTTGTCGAAAGGAGTCACCTGTGACATTGGTTATGTTTTGTGTTTTGATCTCTATATCATCATCCTGTATTGGACAGTGCACTAGGTGCAATTTTGATATAATGGATATATTCATGAGCCTACTTTGATCATATGTTGTCTTTTGTGACTTATCTATATTGTAATGCTTTGTGTTTGGAAACATGAATAAAAAGCTTTAAATTTATGTTTTTGTACAAAAAAATTAATATTTAATGTATTTTTTACAAAACCGAGTCATTGAAACCGAGTCGACCGAGTCATTACCGAGTCATTACCTCGGCCTGGTAGCTGACCGATTCCGTTTTTTAAAACATTGATCTCAGCCCAATGTTGATTGTACGCCGAAGATATCTCAATAGATTCTTGGCACCAATCTAGTGAATGTGATGAGGCTCAACCATATGTTGACTCAAAGTGTTCACTGCAAAACATACATCCGGACAGGAGTTCACAAAGAACATCAAGGCCCCACGAGTTGTCGATACTCGGTGGGATTTCCCAGCTCGGGCCCAACAGCATTTCCACACAACTTCTTAAATTTGAGTTCCATCGGTGTCGCGACATAGACTTACAGTCCACCATACCAAATCTCTCCAGCAGCTTCACGACATATTTTCCTTGAGAAAGGAAAATCTTGCCTGGCCTCTGCCAAACCTCCAAGCCCAGGAAGTAAAGCATCAGTCCTAGGTCTTTCATCTCAAATTCGGAAGCTAGCTCCCCCTTACATTGATAAATGAGAGGGTCAGCACCTGTCAGGAAGAGATTGTCCACATAGAGAACTAGAATGAGAGGCCTTTCTCTATCAAAAATAAAGGTTTGGATCAGCATTACTTCGAGTGAAGCCCAGCTTCGTCAAGTAGCTATCTATCCTCTCATACCAAGCCCTCGAGGCTAGCTTCAACACATAGAAGGCTTACTTCAACCTACATACATAGGTGTCTTTATCTTGGACTTCGAACTCCAGAGGTTGCTACACATAAACCTCTTCCTTTATTGAACCATGGAGAAAGGCAGTCTTCACATCCATCTGATGGAGACTCCATCCTTGCATTGCAGCAAGGGCAATGATAGATCAGATGGTGGTATAGCGGGCGACGGGTGCAAATATATCACCATAATCTATGCCTTCTTTTTAGAGAAGCCTCGGGCAACAAATATTGCCTTGTACTTTTCAGCACTACCATCATATCCATGCTTGATCTTATACAGCCATTTCGAGGTGACAATAGATTTGTCCTCCGGTCTCAGGACCACTTCCCAGACATCATTTTTCATAATGGACTCATATTCTTCGTGCATAGCATCCTTCCAAACTTGATGCTTTATAGCTTCTTCAAATGATCCAGGCTCAAATTGTACAATTGTAATCATGGATGCTAGATACCCTTGGTATCTATTCGGCTTCTTGCTTTCACGGAATGTTCCCCTTGGGGCAATATGTCTCTCAACATCTTCAAGAGTATCCCTAAGCCATGAGGGTCTTCTCTTATTTGAAGGAGGTGGATCAATAAGATCCATACGTCCTTTAACATCGGGCATCGGTTCATCCTTCGGTTCTTCCTGCTTCCCTACTTCTTCATCTTCTTTATCTTCCTTGGAGCTAGGAAGATTTCTTACTTTCTTGAGGGCAGCATCTTCATTGAAGGTGACATCGTGGCATATCTCCACTTCTCTTTGACCAAGAACATAGATTCTATATGCCTTCGAAGTTTCACTATAGCCCACAAACATTTCTTTCTTTCCAGAAGCATCCAACTTGCTTCTCTTTTCTTTCGGCACATGAAACATCAGGTTTCTTACTAGAGAAGACTTCTTCAGGAGTCTTGGATTCCAGAGCAAAATGTGGGCATCTATTTTGAATGTACACAGCAATGTTCGCAGCTTCTCCCCATAGAAACTTCGGAAGACCTTGGTCACATAGCATGGTGTGAGCAACTTCCACAATGGTCCTATTCTTTCTTTCAGCAACACCATTTTTCTCAGGAGTATACACAGTTATGGTCTCCCTCTTAATGCCAGCTTCACTGCAAAATCATTGAATTCATTTGACTCATATTCGGACCCATTGTCAGTCCTCATTGTCAGTCCTCAAAACTTTGATTCTCTTCTCGGTTTGATTTTCCACCAAGGCCTTGAAGGTACGAAACCATTTGAATGCTTTATCCTTCTTCTTCAAGAAATATATCCAAGTCTTGCGAGAGAAGCCATCTGTAAAAGTCATGTAATAGGAACATCCTCCCAAGGATGTCACGGGCAGCATACCAGAGAAATCAGAATGTATCAACTGCAAGATATTAGTTGTCTTTGTGACACTTGAGGGGAAAGGTCCCCTTGTATGCTTCGCTTCGGCACAACCATGACATATACCTTCATGATCATCTTTGAATTCGGGCATCCCTGTCACCACCTTTCTTGCTTTGGGAAGGGCTTTGTAATGAAGGTGTGCAAACCTCCAATGCCATAACTCTGTTTGAAGAGTTGTATCACATGACATAGCCCCCAATGGACTTTCTCCAACCTGGTAGAGTGTATCAACTCTAAAACCAATAGTAAGAGTTTCTTTCAAATTCTTCTTCCAGATGCATACCTTTCCATCAACGAATGTCACCTTGAACCCTTTGTCTTACATTGCCGAAATAGACACAAGGTTCTTTTTCAAATTAGGTACGTACAACACGTTACACATCTTGTAAACGGAGGATTTGACCTGTCCATTTCACGAGATATGTGGCATTATCTCCAAGGATAATTTCTAAATTAGTATCCTTCTCAATCAAATCAGAGAGGGTTTCTTTATAACCAATGAGGTGCCCTGAAGCACCAACTATCAATCAACCAGAAATCCAGGGTGTCGGGAGGAGATGCAGCAAAGAGGGCAGATACAAGAATATATTCATTTTTCTTATTATCAACAACATTAGACTCATCGTACCTGGAATTTCTTGACCTCTTGAAAGGTTGACCATTTCCACTACGATCAGAAGGAGCCATCCTTTTTCCTTTGAACCTGTTGTTCCTTTGATGGCCATTCCCCCTAAAGTCATTGTTGTCATCATCCCTAGGAGAGTCCCTTCTATTGGGGCACTCTCTTGCATAGTGACCGGACTTTTACAAGTGTAACATCTTCCCTTCCTTCCTTTGGGCCCCGCTCTACCATGGTTTTAATTTCACGGGCCACCATGATTCTTCTTCTTTGCATGAGCGGCAAAGGGAGTAGGGTCACCTCTATTTCCATTAGAGAGATGATCTCTCTCCATCACTCTTGTCTCCTCTTGAGTGCATATAGTCAGCGATTCATCAAAATCAAGAATAATATTATTATTAAGAATCCTCTAAGAGCAATGAAGACGAGCTCTCGATCAGCTACTTCTTCTCCTATGGCAAGGAGATCATTCCTGATTTCTGTGAGCCTCATAAAATATGATGGAGGCTCATGAATCTTCCCCTGCACATAGTCCATGACATCTTGATCTTCTAATGCCAAATCCAAGGACATCTTCCATGCATGATAATCAGACTTGTCAATCAACTTATCATCAGACCATTGGTCCCTGACAAGACTTCTTCTTCGGTGATTGCTTTTCACACTATCTTGGGCTTTCTCTTCACCTCAACTCTGATACCATGTTAAATTTAGATTGACATGGAATGTTCTATGCTTAATGTAGTTTTACTTCAATCTTTCTTATAGGCCAAATTCAATTTAGCAATCATATAAACATGAAAGTAAAATGCTGATAGAACATAATAATAGATCAACAGAAGACAAGCCAAATAATGTAGATCAAATTTTAAAATTCATCTTGTCCAGCAAAGATAAAGTGATGTGGGTTACGACAGTCAACAGGATGCATCAACTAGCAAAGTATTTCTCAACATCAGATCAGCCAACCTTCCAAGTGTCACACACACCCCTCAAAGACAGCTCCAAAAGTCAACACAAGTCAACAAAAGAATCCCTCATCCAGATTTCCGGCATACAGATTTCCGGCATCATCCATATTTCCACGTGGGAGAGAGAGAAGCCTCTTCTAGGTTGTACGAACCAATCACATCATGAGGAAT
This sequence comes from Pinus albicaulis, assembly GCA_034641835.2. NCBI lineage: Eukaryota > Viridiplantae > Streptophyta > Pinopsida > Pinales > Pinaceae > Pinus > Pinus albicaulis. The sequence continues at coordinate 669,579,075 of CM076581.1, forward strand.
GTGTGATGAGATGATGATGAAATGGACATCATCTCTCTCCAATTTATATCAGTCAGTGAGGATGTGTGACACATCTATTAGGCTTGTGAGCCTACATTACAAATCTAGTCGACCTTGCACATGTGTGGAAAATAAAATCAAAATATATGTTCTGCTGATCCAAACAAGATGATATTTAGATCAATCTTGCACCTCTCCAAAAGAGGAATCCAACAAAAATATAATCATCATCATATGAGCAGTGCAACCTGGAGTTTGGACTTAGTTGCCCAAAATTAACACCCACAGTGCAGGGCAAGGACTGCATATACGTGGTGGTGGACCGGTTGACGAAGTTTGCACACTTTTTCGCCATCTCAGCCAAGTACACGACCTCAGGGGTGGCCGAATTGTTTCTAAGGGAGGTGTTTCGACTATACGGTCTTCCAAAGACCATTGTCAGCGACCGAGACAGTAGGTTGGCAGGAACTGTTTCGACTGGTGGGCACAGAACTCACTCTGAGCATCAATTATCACCCCCAGACTAATGGGCAGCCGGAGATAGTCAACCAGTGGCTAGAGGGTTACTTGCATAACTATGTCACGGGCCATCAGCGAACATGGATGTCGTGGTTGCACTTGATTGAGTATTTCTACAACACCACGTACAACATGTCCATAGGTATGCATTCGTTCTGAGCCTTGTATGGTTACGATGCATTATCTTTTGTTGGCGTAATGTTTGAAGATAGCGAGGCCCCTAGGGCCAAGGATTGGATACAGGAGATCCAAGACATCTTGCGGGCTCTCAAAGATAACCTGCAAGCTGCACAGAACCAGCAGAAGCTCTATGGAGACAGGGGCAGAGTAGAGAGCCAGTTTGAGGTTGGGGATTTGGTCTTCTTGAGGCTCCAATCGTACAGGCAGTCAACACTCAAGCAGAAAGGGGCCAAGAAGCTCAAGTCATGTTTCTATGGATCATACTGAGTCACTAGGAAAGTTGGGGAGGTAGCATATGAGTTGGAGCTGTCCATGGGGAGCCGATTACACAACATTTTCCATGTGTCTTGCTTGAACAAGGCACTGGGATAGTAGGTGATCGTGGCTACAAAGCTACCACCTATGGATGATGAATGACACTTCGTTCTAAAGCCAGAGGCTATTTTGGACACTCGCAAGAGGCACTTGCAGAATAGGGTTACTAAAGAATTTTTTATCATATGGAGGAACCTGCCAGATGAGGATGCCACTTGGGAGGGGGGACATATACTTCAGCACCCTTCATTGCAATTGCTTGAGCACAAGTAACATTTTTGCGAGGAGGACTGTGATATTCCCACTTAGCAATATGGCTAAGTGAAATATCAATTTTTCCCAATTTTGTCTTATTTCATGTTTGCACTTAGGAAATGTGGGTTTAGAGGTCCCACATAAATTTTGGGATTAACTAGAAGCCCAAACCTTATAAAGAGGAAGAAAATTGAGCTCCTAGTGGGAAGTGGGGGCCACTCCTAGAGATTATGGCCCATAAGGATGTACGCTCTCACTGGAGGGAGTTTGGTGGGGGAAAGTCGATGGTTGGGCCCACATGGGCACTTGAGAGGCTCTTTGACAAAAGAGGAAGAGGCAGCCACTTTTTGGTATTCTTGATCATTTGAACAAACTCTTAGACCAGCATGCTTGAGCCGGAGGTCGAGTCTGCAATTGCGTTGTGCACACAAGATTTTCAGTAGGAAATCCCACCCCTTTCTTCGGTGGACTTTGAGTGCCATCCCAAGGACAAAGTTTCATCCATTCCAATTTGATCCAGGAGTAGCATTTTGTGGTTTGGGGCCAGCATCAGCAAGAACTACGTAGGCACCATGCAGTCTTGGCTAGTGTCACATGTGGGGGTTGAGGAGCGAAGATAGTTTGGGGCTAAAACTTGTGGGGGAGCCCAGGAGGAAGGCTTCTTGGTGATTGGGGCCATTTTGGAGGCATTTGACAGCAAAAGTTACAGGTGGGTTGAAATACCCAGCAATGGAGCCATTGAGGGAAATTGGGTCGAAATTCTAAGTTCAGCCATAAGCTAATTCCTTCGTGGGTTTTAGTGGGTATTGTGTGGAGAGCTCGGGGTTAATTTCCCAAAATTTTCTAAGCACCGGAGGAGGCCCTAGAAGTTATTCTTCACAACTAACAAAACATTTTTTGGGCAGTTCAGCGCAGAGCCGAGGAGAGATCAGCAGCAGACTTGAGGGTTACTTCTTCTTCTTCACTTGGGCTTTGCTAGCTTGCCTTGGGCAAGCCCCGGTGCACACTTTCTAGCACCAAATTGTACCCTCGTTTATTTTTTATAAAATAGCTCAGTAATGCAGTTTTTGGCTCAAATTCATGGTTTGATTTATGTGTGTGCTTTTTGTAGGTTTTTATCTATGCATGCTTTGTTTATTACTGTAAAATTTCCTTAGGGATATTACAAATACCAAGAGACCATTTGGAAGCAGTGCTTCACGGTCAAAAGAAACCTTGGATCTCATTCACTCTGATGTATATGGTCCTATGACTCCTAAATCTCTTGGAGGTCATCTATACTATGTCACATTTATAGATGATCATTCAAGAAAGACCTGGGTTTACTTAATGAAAACCAAGGATGAAGCATTTACAAGATTTCAAGAATTCAAAGTTGAAGTGGAGAACCTTACAGAAAGAAGAATCAATATACTAAGATCAGATAATGGAGGAGGGTATATATCCAAGGAGATTATAGCATTCTGTAAGGAGTTTGGGATTAAGAGGGAGTTGATAATCCCATATAACCCTGAACAAAATGGAGTTGGAGAACAAAATAATCGATCCATTTAAGAGGGTGTAAAAGCTATGTTACATGATCAAAGTCTACCAAAATTTCTGCGGGGAGAAACCACAAAGACAATAGTATATATTCAAAATCTAAGTCCCCACAGGTCACTAGACAACAGGACTCCCTAAGAAGTATTCACTGGGAAGAAACCTACTGTAAATCATCTTCGAATCTTTAGGTGTCCCATATATATTCATATACCAAAGGACAAAAGAAAGAAGTTGGATCCATCAGGCATGAGAGGACCATTTGTTGGCTATAGCAACTCCTCTAAGGCTCATAGAATCTACATAAAGGAAGGACACCATATAGAAGTAAGTCGAGATTTCATATTTGACGAGAGTATCGCATTCAAGAAATCTAAGGAACTTCCCATGGACTTTGATGACGAAGAACTTCCAGTATTTGAAGAAGAAGTTAACAGGGAAGAAGAATCACATCATGAAGATGAGGGTCCCAGTGAACCCATTCAACCTGTGGTCCTCCCCGAATCAAGAAAGAGACCAAACTAGTTGAAATCTACACTACTTGATGCAGAAGGTCGTGGGGCAGCGAAAGGCTCATTTAGAAAAAGAAAGAAACCCAAGAGATATTCTAGGTATGCAACATACATGACAATATAGAAATGGAACCATCCACTTTTAAAGAGGTTGTCAATCATCAGGAATGGAAGGATGCCATGAATGAAGAGTATCAATCTATAATGAAGAATGGATTTTGGGAGATCGTACCTAGGCCCTAAGACAAATATGTGGTAAATTCCAAATGGATCTACAAGATCAAACATGCGACAGATGGAAGTATCGATAAATATAATGCAAGATTTGTGGCTAGGGGCTTCTCTCAACAAGAAGTCACCGACTATGAAGAGACATTTGCTCTGACAGCAAGGTATACAACGATTCATTCATTGGTCTCTCTGGCAGCATCAATGTGATGGAACATCCATCAAATGGATGTCAAGACTGTGTTTCTGAATGGCACAATTGATGAGGAAGTATATATACAGATTTGAAGTTAAAGACAGGAAGCCATTTGTTTGCAGATTGAAGAAAACATTATATGGCCTCAAGCAAGCACCAAGGGCATGGTATGCTAGAATGGATGCATACTACAAAGAATAGGCTTCACAAAAAGTTTTGTTGATGCAAACCTTTATATCAAGGTTGTAGATGGAGAACCTGTAATCATTCTTTCGTATGTAGATGATCTTCTCTTGACAGGTGTAGAAGGTTGAATTGAAGAATGTAAGAAGAAACTAGCAACAGAATTTGACATGAAGGATCTAGGGTTGATCTATTACTATTTGGGACTTGAATTCTGGCAAGGACCTGATGAAATTTATCTGGGTCAAGGAAAGTACATGTTCAAGATGTTGAAGAGGTTTGACATGATGGACATGATGGACTGCAGACCAATGACCACTCTGATGATCACAAACTTGAAGATACTAAGATGTTCTAAATCGGGCCCTTTGGATCCTTCCACATACAAACAACTGATTGGCTCACTAATGTACTTGGTGAATACTCGACCAGACATGTTTTACAATAAACATTCTCAGTCAATTCCAAGTGGAGCCAAAGCATGAACATTGGATAGCAGCAAAACATATACTAAGATATATGCGAGGAACTATCCACTACTTCCTGAAATATGATAGAAGGAATGATGTCCACTTGATTGGATATACACATTCCGACTGGGGAGGCAGTGACCAAGATGGAAGAGGCACTACAGGAGGATGTTTTAGTTTGGGATCCTCCATGATCTCATGGATGAGCAGAAAGCAAGACAGCTGCTTTGAGTAGTGTTGAGATTGAGTATGTTGCAGCCTGTGAAGTAAGCAGAGAAGCGAATTGGTTAAGGAAGCTTCTATTTGACCTATTTGAAGGACCAATGGACCCTACAATGATACATTGTGACAACACCGGTTGTATACGATTGTCTAAAGACCAGTATTTCATGGAAAGGAAAAGATATAAACAACAAGTATCACTATATTCAGGAGCTAGTACAAAAAGGTGTGTTGCAGCTACAGTATATCTCCACCGATGAGCAGGTAGCTGAAATATTGACGAAATCTCTTCCTAACAAGAAGCTTCTGTACTTGAGAGAAAATCTTGGCTTGGTTGATATACCCTCCCTAGTTGAGAGGGAGAGCTAAGCACATCAGTCTCATCTTCACTTGGGAAGACAGAATGGAGGATTGGGTAACCATCTAGAATCCGATACACTTTGAGGATGATGTAGGGCATCCAAGATAAGAGTAGTCATGGACCGACATTCTTTGAGGACTAGATATCAAGGACAAGAATAGTCCAAAGAAGGTCATACTCAATGAACACTCAAGTGGAGTATGTCCCTTGAGAGACAATGATGATGGTGTCTATAAGTCATTGGTCTCGCTAGCATTGTGCTATGATCTTGTGGAGAGATAGAGATGTGAGTCAAGGCCTTGTTATGTGACAATGTTGGTTGATATGATGCTAGACAGATGGGTTTACCAATCTGGCTCTTCTTATGAGATCTCTTTAGATTGAAAATGTCCATGTACCTCTTATGAATAGCTCCATAGTTAAGAGGGAGTGTTGAAAAATGTGTAACTAGGTTCAATCTTCATAGGTATGAAATGTATTTTGATTCTTGTAAATTATAAAAAGAAAGAAAAAATATTATTATTATTTTGGAGCATGGGTTTCATGCTCAAGGTCTCTTATTTTATAGCTCAAGCACCCATTGAGTGCTTCTAGGGTTTTTCCTAGGTCAAGAAGTCAAAAGAGTCATTGACATAAGTAGAAGACCCCATTGGGCATATTGTAACTTGTAAAGAAGATCATTTTTGTCTTTAAAAATGTCGAAATACCCTCCAAGACCAAGTTGGCCCGGCAGTTGGCCTAAAGGAAGAGACACACCCACCCTTGAAGAGCCTATAAATAGAAGAAAACTCGTCCTACTTGAAGCACACTCACTCACCACACATTCTAGCGAAGAAAGAGGAAGGAGAAGGCAGCGAAGAAGAAGGAGGACGAAGGAGACCTTTGTTTGGGCTAATTTTCTCTCACACGTGCCAAAGAGGACTAGGGTTTTTGTGGAACATCTAGGGCTTCCATCTACAAGTTCAATCTTGAAGACAGGTAGGCAAAGAGGTCAAGCGAAGGTCACCAAGGGTCACTCTCAAGCTCCAGAAGTCAGAGAAAGGCAAGCAAAGGTCGGAGGAAGGCTCTAGAAGAAGATTGAAGTTCCCATGTGTGGAAGCAACAATTGCAAGGAGCCCGAAATTTCAAATCTATAGGAGGCTAAAAATCTTACAGCAGAAGGTCGAAAAGGTGTTACTGGAAGAGACTTGATTGGGTTTTACTAGAATGAAGTTAGCACATAATCCAAAGAGGTTGGTCTTAGTCTTGGAGGGTATTGGTCTCAGTCTTAAGGTCATGGAATTCGTCAATTGAAGAATCTATAAGGAAGAAAAGAGATTGACAGGTTTTCTATGAAAATTCCTGAATCTACTAAACAGAAACCCTACTATAGTAAATCCGATTTACTTCTCCTACTTGTTTGATTTACTTAACAAGTTATTGTTCTGAACTATTCAGTAAAACATCAAAGTAAATACACTGTAGCCTACACAAATATATAGATCAGAAACTGAAGAATAAGCACATTCAGACAAAGGACACAAGATTTTTTGGACAAATGTCCCCAGAAAAACCCAATGCAGAAAAACCGATGGAGCGGCTCTTTGAAGGTTTTATTTATTAAGCACAATATTTGAATACATCTAGGGCACTAGTAGTGGTTTTCCCCATAGAGAAATTCACGTCAGTAGTACCATATCACTTGGAGACAGAAAATATGGTTGATTCAAACCCTTCAAGAATTACTAAATACAAGCCCTTTCTACCCCACTGGAACGGAGTAGTCTACCGGGGCCGCGTTTTAGCCCGGAAACTTTGCCAGTCGGAAAACTTCGCTGCCCGAATTCGAAGTCATTTTCACGTCGCCGAATGCCTCGGGATCACAACATGACCCCACTTTTGTCAGGCCTCTGGAAGGCCGCAGCGGCGGCGAGTTTCTCTGATGGTACCTTCCTATTTCGTGTTTCTCTGATGGTACCTCTAATTTATTATCCGTAGATTTCTATTTATATTCTCCAGGCCATTTGAATTTGAATTTTGAAATTGAAATTGAAATTTGTTGTCCCGCTTTGGTTTGAAATTTCTTTTCCCGCTTATTATCGAATATTTTTTTTTGATGGCATGCTCTCTTTCATACCTGGAGTTTCAGGTTTGTGTTGGGCTATGTCTGCAACGCCATGGTCATTTTTTTTACAGTTTTGTCTCCAAATATTTGGGTTCTGCATACATCGAGCTTGCAAATTTCAATCAGATTCCCAGGTGCTTTTATTTATTAGTGGCTCTGGATAATCTCTGAACTCACCATTGTTGTGAAGATTGGAAATTTCATTCAGATTCCCAGTGCTTTTATTTATTAGTGGCTCTGGGTAATCCCCGAATTCACCATTGCTGTGAACGTTGAGAACAGAAGTAGACGGCGTGTTGAACATTTGTTCCAATGGATCAGATCAAATAAAGATGTTGAATCTGAAGGACCAACATCTTCGGAGAAGGAGGTTTCGCAGTGCATCCAGATTGGTCATTGTGATGCTGAGAAGGCGATTTACAGCAAAATGATTGCAAGAAAATGACGTTGAGAATTCATGATGTCCAGAGGGCACATTCCAAGAGATTCGATACCACAAAAATGTTTTACCATATCCTGATGTTAAGTTTTGATGATCGTTGCCAGCTGGAAAATGTAGTTCAGATACATTTGTTCTCAATTGTTTAAAAACTATGCACCTCTAATGAAAAACTTTCTCAAACGTTTTCCAGCAAGAGGTATGTATGTAAGAAAGATTGTATATGGTTTATCTGCGAGATATGAGATGCCATCTATCCTCTACTCCTATTTCCATTCGTCAATCCAACCCTTATTGTACATCCTCTTCTCCTTGTATTTCCTTTCATTAATTAGTTATTATACCTCTACTAGTTACTGAATGAAAATGGATGAAATTTTCAGCTGATAGTTTCGAAGGAGTGAAATGGGTTCCAGCGGCTTCAAGTGGTTCTCCAATCTTGATCGATTGCATTGCATATTTAGAATATAAAATTCTACTGCGCATGGAGACAAGTGACCACTGGATTTGATTATTCCGCTTGAAAAAAAAATTAAATTATCAAAAAATTTACAAGAATAAGAATAAGGTTATAAAAATCAACGTATCATATGAATATATATTGATGTATATAAAATGAAAAAGAAATTATATATATATATATATTGCAAGTAAATGTTTAATACATTTATTATTAATAATGTATAAATGATAAGTTTTTTTTAATAAAAACAAAGTCATTTTTTTTAATTAAAATGTAAATCTTACTTTCTTTATCATATATATTAAACATGGTTTTAGACATAAATAGAAACAAATTTAAAATATGTAATATAATTTTTTTTAAAACACTATCATATATATATGAAAATATGAAAGTATTTTTCTTTGTGGTGTCAATTTGTAATTAATTATAAGGTAGATATGAGATGTGTATAAGGTAGTTGTGTAGATATGAAATGTAAGATGTTTTTGAAATTCAAAATTTTTTTCTATTGTAATTTTATTCTTTATTAATAAAATTACGAACACTTTTTTACATAAAACATATAACATATAAATAGTACTTATAAATTAATGCCAATTTTATCATATAAATTAAAATAATGATTCCATAACATTTTTTAATCTAATTAATAATCACATAAAATTTAATATTTACAATATAACAAGACTTTTAATCATCAATATTTACCATTGGATATTATTAACTTCAAAATAGGTTTTTTTACAATACCATGGGAAGAGAAATATAGAGAGGGAGAGGAGAAGAAAATCATAATACCACGCTTTATAAATACCATGAGCCATCTAGGATTTTGATTATTATGTTATGGATCTAGACTTTTAATTATTATGTTACAATACCATAGGCCAAAATCATGGCTTATCAATACCACATGCCCAAAAACCATAAATTATTTCAAAATCAAAATATATTACAAATACTTTGTTTTAATTTATTTTACAAAACCGTCCTCTACCATGTTGTTGAAATTTTTTTGTATTATTATCTCCCTCTTGGAGGGAGATAACTGTACTTTTAAGTCTCCATGATTCTTCCTTTTCTTTTAGTATCTTAAGTTTCTCAGTTTTAGTTGTGAGACATATAGGTTGGATTCAAGGGAGTCATATCCTCCATTTACAGGGTCTTCTAACCTCGCCAATTCAACTTCAATTTTTCTAAGGGTTTCTTTGTCCTTATTTTTCTTAGCCTTGGCCCATTCTATCGTCCTCTTCTTAAGGTGCAAAATGTTTTGAGCCAAGTATGTTGTCGACAACCTCTCTCCAATATGTGAACTATCTTGCCATATTTTTTTAACAAGTTGATGAAAATCCTCGTCCCTTAACCATGTCGAAGTAAATTTGAAAGGTGTCCGCGAATTTGGAGATATACTTGCTATTTCTAGGAATATAGGCGAATGGTCCAATATTCCTCCCAAACCAACCCATTTCCTAATCATTTCAATCTTATCCATCAGTGGTTCATTGATTAGGAATTGATCAAGACGTATTACTAGCATAGCATCCCCGACTCTTCTATTTCTCCAGGTCAGTTGAATACGAGCTACTTCTATATTAGTGAATTTGTTTTTCTCTAGAATCTATTCAAAAAATTATGTGAGTGAATCCACCTGTGCATGGCTTCCCCAAGATTATGCATGTTCCATAGAAAAATTTAAATCTCCCCCCAAAATTATGTTGTCACTTTGCATGAAAGAAGATCCCATAACATCCTCCCAGAACGCAACATGATTGTGACGGGGACCATATATATTAACAATCTCGATGTGAATCCCCAATTCTTCAGAAAAAACATCTTCCATTAAAACACCTTCCCTGCCCCAAATATTCAAAAACTTCAACAATTTGCAGTTAATTCCTATAGCAATACCTTGAGATTTGCCTCAAGCATCTAATGCATAGAAAGACCATCTAGATTGATAACTTCCATAAACGCAGTAATTTGGTAACTGACACCAAGTGTCTCTTGAAGAAAAATCACATCCAATTTTTCCAACTCTAATAACCTCGTGAGTGATATTTTTTTGCAGGGCTAGCCAACCCTCTGCAGTTACAGGATAACCATTTCATCAAGAAACCATTTCCACGTTGCCTCTTCCTTTAAGAACCCTGTCAAGTGATAACTGTCTACCCTTCGCTACATCCGTAGAGGCCTTATGTTGAGTTTTTGATATATTGGAATGTCTACCTCAAGAGTATTTGGGGATCTTCGGAGGAGATGAAATACCTAAGCCTCGACCAACAACAATGGGTTTAATGGATAAATATCTCAGGTTATATCTATGGCTAGTATTAGACTTGGATGATGTATCCTCCCTAGCAATCAACGATACCTGGAAAACTACTGGGATGGAAGGAGAGGGAGTCACACAACATACAAGAACCAAGACTGAGGGACAAACAATCGATTTTAAATCACATAAAGATAAGAGCACCCCACTATTTTTTGCAGGACAAGAAGTAGACGAGAAGAATGATGGATTATACAAAATATTAGGTTTCGAGGATGGGATAGAGAGATAAATACTCGGAGAAGGACTGGTTGTTGAATCTTGTGCACGAGTAACCCTCAGAGATGTAGGTCGAGAGGAGGAAGCTTGTTTCCCTTTGATTTTGTCCATTCCCTTTTGCTGTCGAGCCAAACCTTCTTGTGGTATCTCTTTCATGTCATTTGGGCCTGCTCCATTCCCATGCACACCTTCATTCCTGTCCAAATATTTTACTATTGACTTATCTTTTCCAAGCATTGGAAATTATTTGTAGAGATGTCCAACTTCATGACACCTCCTACATCAGAATGGGATTGCCTCATAGTCCAATTCCTGCAATCTGGTAATTCCTTGTCGTTGAAGCTTCAAGCTTTCCACCATCCCTTCTTTGGTGTCCATATCAACCAAAATACAAGCATATTCCATCTTGCATGATTCTACAAAGTATTTATCATAATCCAAAATAACCCACAAATCATCTCCAATATGCCTAAAAAAAATAATAATTTAATTATCAAAAGATTTGCAAGATTAAGAATAAGTTTATAAAAATCAACATATCATATGAATATATATTGATGTATATAAAAAGAAAAATAAATTAAAATTATATATATATATATATATATATATATATAATATTTAATATATTTATTTTGAATAATGTATAAATGACAAGTTTTTTTTATAAAAACGAAGTTTAAAAAAAAAATTATAATGTAAATTTTACTTTCTTTATCAGATTAAACATGGTTTTAGACATAAATGGATGGTGTACAAAAACAAATTTAAAACATGTAATATATGTTTTTTAAAACACTATCATATATATGTACGAAAGTTTTTTTTGTTTGTGGTGTCAATTTGTAATTAATTATGCTAAGAGATGCTCTACAAACAATATAGGTAGATGTGAGATGTTAGATGTGTATAAGGTAGATGTGTAAATATGAGATGTAAGATATTTTTTAAATTCAATTATTATTATTATTATTATTATTATTATTATTATTATATTTTTTTTTTTAATCAATAAAATTAAGAACATTTTTTTACATAAAATATATAACATATAAATAGGACTTATAAATTAATGCCCATTTTACCATATAAATTAAAATAATGATTCCTTAACATTTTTTAAATTTAATTAATAAGCACATAAAAATTAATATTTATAATATAACAAGATTTTTAATCATCAATATTTACCATGGATATTATTAACTTCAAAATAGGTTTTTTTACAATACCATGTGAAGAGAAATATAGAGAGAGGGAGAGGAGAGAAGAAAATCATAATAACATGGTTTATAAATACCATGGTCCATCTAGAATTTTGATTATTATTTTATGGATCTAGGCTTTTAATTATTATGTTACAATACCATGGGCCAATATCATGGCTTATCAATACCACATGCCCATAAATTATTCCAAAATCAAAATATTTTACAAATACTTTATTTTAATTTATTTTACAAAATCGTCCTCTGCCATGTTGTTGAAATTTTTTTGTATTATTATCTCCTTCTTGGAGCGAGATAACTCTACTATTAAGTCTCCATGATTCTTCCTTTTCTTTTAGTATCTTAAGTTTCTTAGTTTTAGTTGTGACACATATAGCTTGGATTCAAGGGATTCATTTACTCCATTGACGGGGTCTTCTCACCTTGCCAATTCAACTTCAAATTTTCTAAGGGTTTCTTCGTCCTTATTTTTCTTAGCCTTGGCCCATTATATAGTCCTCTTATTAAGGTGCAAAATGTTTCCAGCCAAGTATGTTGTCGGCGACCTCTCTCCAATATGTGAACTATCTTGCCATATCTCTTTAACAAGTTGATGAAAATCCTCGTCCCTTAACCATGTCGAATTAAATTTGAAAGGTGTCCGCGACTTTGGAGATGTACATGCTATTTCTAGGAATATAGGCGAATGGTCCAATATGCCTTCCAAACCAACCCATTTCCTAATCATTTCAATCTTATCCATAAGTGGTTCTTTGATTAGGAATCGATCAAGAAGTCTTACTAGCATAGCATTCCTGACTCTTCTATTTCTCCAGGCCAGTTAAATACGAGCTACTTCTATATCAGTGATTTTTTTTCTCGAGAATCTATTCAAAAAATTCTGTGAGCGAATCCACTTGTACATGGCTTCTCCAAGATTATGCATGTCCCATAGAAAAATTTAAATCTCCCCCCAAAATTACGCTGTCACCATGCATGGAAGAAGATCCCATAACAGCCTCCCAGAATGCCACACAATTGTGAAAGGGACCATATATATTAACAATCCTGATGTCAATCCCCAATTCTTAAAAAATAACATATGCCATTAAAACACCTTCCATCCCCCAAATATTCAATAAATTCAACAATTTGCAGTTAATGCCTATATAAATACCTCTAGATTTGTCCTCGTTCAGGGGCTAATTAAATTAAGACGAAGGAAAACCAATGGATATTCTAGTTAAGTGGGGTGGATTTTTCTCTCCATAGGTTGCAAACACACCATCTTGTGGGTAATATCCTCTATTTTCTCAATTCTAGTTTTGTTATATTTCATTTCTCATTTTGCAAGGTTGTTAGCATTTGTAATGCGCAAGGAAGTTTGTGTTATTGTGTAAGTTGTTCTAAGACTTGTGGAGGCATTAGTATATGGCCACTCACTTTTTGTTTAATGGCGAAGGCTCAAACCTCTAAGGCTAGTTATAATTTTATGTCCACAACACTTAATTGTCTCTTGTAGTTTTCAAATTGTTTTGTTGTCCATTGCCTTAACAATGAATCTACTATCTTCATTAAAGATTTATTGTAACCCCCTTTATGGTGTCTCTAGATGATTAGGAGAGAATGGTGCTTAAAATTTATTGTTCAATCCTTTGTTGTATTGCCCTATGAGGATGCCTGTTTGATTTATCCCTTGCTTGGAATTAGTCATTTATTGTGTCTTGAGTGGTAGAGAGAGGAAATAAGTACTGAGTCTAATCTAGTTTAGGGGTGTGTGGGGATACCGGCTAAGTCTTGTAACCTATCCTAGTATTCACGATAGAGTTTCAAGGCCTAGAGCCTGGATGTATTATTGTTTCCATGACCCCTTTTTTTCTCATGCTTGTTTACATTTATTACCCATTGGTTCAATACTAAAATTTCTTCTTTCTTGGGGGTTTTACTGCAATATCGATTTATAGTGGCATCAAATACTTTAGAGGAAATAATGTTGGTTATTCATTGCACCACCCTCTATTGTGTGGGTTGTGATGGAAGCCTTTCTGATTCATCCCTTGTCTAGAACAAATAATTAGTCTAAGCTATATTTGGTGGGGAAGCTCTCGTGTTGGCCAGCTTCCATCCGCTTTCTTCAATTTATGATCCAATATGTTAATAATCTATGTGTCGCATGAATACCTCAATAGTGAGCGCGAGATTGGAAGCAGAAAACATATTATCAAAAACGAGCCAAAATGGGTACACATTCATGCATCATGGTTTGGAGGATTTCTCTAAGCGATATCAAGACTTGATGCTAAGCCCTATCCAGGAGGAATTTGCTAGAACTAAGGGAAAAGTTTCCATGCATAGAACTCCTCTCTCAAATATAGAGGTCTTTATAGAATGGGTACACTGCATCCTAGACACAGGGGCCACACTAGGGGTTGTTTCACCCGGTACATGCAAACTATTGACCTTTATTAGTAGATGAAATTATTATTAGGGCACACGTTGGTGGACTGATAAGCGCACTAGGATGATGCCCCTTCTTTGGAGTTCCTTAATCGCCATCTGAGAGACTTGAACTCCATATTGGAAAAAATAGAGAAGCACCTTAGCATACCCCCTTTCGTGGGAACAACTCTTGAAGGCTCAAAGTAGATCGTATAGATTATAGTCTCGTATTTGGATCCCTAATCATAGTTATCTCATATCGATGTTTTGGGTGTTTTATGATATAAATACTCAGTGATATTTCAAATTTTATATTTCAAACTTTATCATTGTCCTCTTTATAAAGAGTATTTTTCTGATCATGATCTAGTCTCCCTAGTAAAAGAAAAAATATTATTTTTACTCATAATACAAACTCTAGATTTTTATAGGCAATAAAATTCACCTCTCTCTATATATATAAAATTATTCCTCTTACAAATTCGATTAACCTTGAATTTATAATATTGTTAAATACTCAATAACATTCATAATTTTCAATTTAATACTTTTTAATTTATTAAGAATATAATAACAGATTTTATTTTTTTTTTCACAGGAAAAATTGTAATTTTATTATGAGATAACAAAATTATATTTAACATCAGTTGAAAATATATGCCAACGACCAGCCATGGCTGGTGTTCAGAAATAACAAACAAAAATCATTAATATACAATGGGGAGAGAAAACTATGTTTTTCTCCCTTTCTTCTTTTCCACCTTCCACCATGCTCCTTGAGGTGGGGGAGACAAGGGCGAGCTGATTGTCTACTGTAGTTGATCCAACTTCCTTGTCCGAGTTTGAAGTATCTGAGGAGTGTTGTCGTTTGATCCCACCATTTTATGTTACTTCTGGTACCTTTGTTGGCGGGTATTGTGTTGTGAGTATTTCAAAAGGATCTTGATCTTCTTTTTCTTGTGCATCCTGAACAATGGTTGACTGCTTGTTCCCATCTGTGGTGGGTGCTTCCTTTTCTTCCTCTTTTTCCTCCTATGTTTCACATGGGGGGTATTGCCATCCTTTGGGTGCTTTTACGACTCTCTTCTTTTTTCAGTTGTCTCTTTTCGCTTCACGATAGGTGTTTTGAAGATGACCAGTCTGTCTGCATACTCTACATAGTCATGAACTTCGACTATTTGTAGCTGATTGTGCTCTTTCAGCTTCGAAGGAAGATGAGGATGACATATGGTATGTCGATTCTCGTGCATCCTCACATATGACAGATAAGAAAGAATGGTTTGAATTTCTTGAAGAAACCTCATGTGGATCTAAAATTTATTTAGGAAATGACAGAGGATATGAGATAAAAGGGTATGGTGATATTACGGTAAGGTTACTTAGCAGTGACATTAGACATATTAAGAATGTGATGTATGTGCCTGGAATTAGGAAAAACTTGATCTCTGTATCTATGATAACAGATCAAGATCTGCTAGTTGAATTCTTCAAGATACGATGTGTCATAAAGGATAGCAAGATGGAAACAGTTGCATCAGGAGTGCGTGTGGGGAGCCTGTACAGATTAAATGTCAAAATCATACCACAACAAGCCATGGTTGCAACAGGATTGACAGCCGAAAACCTCTGGCATCAGAGATTCGGTCACCTTAATTTACAAGACCTCATGTTACTTCAAAGAAAAGGTATGGTCGATGGACTCCCTGTTTTTCATAGTGTTCAGTTAGATTGTGATGGATGTGCATTAGGGAAAATGCATAGAGAAGAATTTCCTCTGCATATTGATAGAAATGGAAGAGATATTCTAGAGCTGGTGCATATAGACATATGCAGACCTATGCAGACCAGGTCGCTAGGTGGTGCATATTATTTTCTTATGTTTACTGATGATTGCACTGGATTCTCTTGGATATATTTTTGAAGTAAAAAGAGTCAGACCTTTCAGTGTTTTAAAGAATTTAAAACTTTGGTAGATAAACAGACAAGAAAGTGCATAAAAATTATCTGCTCAGATCAAGGGGGAGAATACAGGTTGGGTGAGTTCATGAATTTTTTCAGAAATCGTGGGATTGTTCAACAGTTTACAATGCCACACACACCACAACAAAATGGAGTGCCAGAACGAAAGAATAGAACTCTTGTGGAGTGCACAAGAAGTATGCTTCAAGGTAAGGGTCTATCAAATGGTTTTTGGGCGAAAGCCATTAACACTGCTGTTTATTTAAAGAATAGGATTCCTACTAAATGTCTCAGCTTCAAAATTCCTTTTGAAGCATTATATGGATTCAAACCAGCGGTGAGTCATTTAAAAGTATTTGGGTCAAAAGCCTTTGCCCATATACCCAAGCAGGATAGAAAGAATTTAGATCCTAAAGCCATGAAATGTATCTTTGTAGGATATGGCACTGAGTTTAAAGCATACAAGTTATTTAATCCCGTGACTCATAAAATATTTGCAAGTCGAGATGTGGTATTTCATGAACAGGTTGAGGAAGGAAAGGAAGACAGTAACAATGAATGGCACATTCCATTATTGATGGAAGAAAACAACGAGGATAATCAGTAGCAAGAGCAGAAAGAAGAAGAAACAGGTGATGTAGTCAATAAGGAAAGTCCATACAAGTCTGAAGCAGATAGATTTGAGGTGAGTCCCCTACCACGAAGATCAAGTAGGTAGTCTCAATTACCAGCCAGATTGAAAGACTATGCTTTAATGACAAGTATTTAAACATTGTAGAACCAACAAACTATAAAGAAGCAAGTCAATTTGATGAATGGAGGGCTACAATGAATGAAGAAATTGAATCAATTACTAAAAACCATACTTGGGATTTAGTTGAACTGCCTGAAGGAAAAATACCCATAGGATGTAAGTGGTTGTACAAACCTAAAGTTAATGCAGATGGGAGCATAGAAAAGTTTAAAGCTAGACTGGTAGCAAAGGGTTATTCACAGCAAGAGGGAATAGACTTTGATGAAACCTTTGCCCCTTTAGCAAAATTAAATACCATTAGAATGTTAATTTCTTTAGCTAAAAAATATAAGTGGAAGTTGCACCAGTTAGATGTTAAGTCTGCATTTCTGAATGGTGATTTAAAAGAAGAGATTTATCTAGTCTAGCCTGAAGGGTTTGTCAAAGAAGAGTAGGAACATCTAGTTTGTAGATTGAAAAAGGCATTATATGGTTTAAAACAAGCACCCAGGTCGTGGTATGAGAAGATCGATTCATTCTTCTTATAGCACGATTTTCATAGGAGCATGAATGACCCAAATATGTACACCAAGTATAATAAACAGAGGCGGATTATTTTGATTTCTTTGTATGTGGATGGTATGATTATAACAGGTAATGCAGATACTCTGATCAAAGAAATCAAACGGCAGATGTCGCAAGTATTTGAAATGAAAGATCTCGGAAATATCCATTATTTCTTGGGTCTGGACGTATGGAGAGATTCTGGACAAACTTTTCTTACTCAAGGGAAGTATGCCAGAAGTCTGCTAGAAAAATTCAGGATGGAGCAGTGTAAGTCAGCAGCAACACCATTGCAGCAGAATCTAAAGTTGTGCAGTGACGATGGCACTAAGGAGGTGGATGCCACTATGTATAGACAACTAGTTGGGAGTCTAATATATCTTACTACAACTAGAGAAGACTTGGCATACTATGTTAGTGTGCTGAGCTAGTTCATGTCTAAACCTCTCGAAAGTCATTGGGTTGCAGCAAAAAGTGTGTTGAGGTATCTTGGTGGTACTAGTGATTATGGTATTTTATACACTCACACATCTGATGTTACTCTAGCGGGTTTTTTAGATTCGGAATGAAGATCGTGGTATTGGAACTCCTAATTGGGATGGGAATACAGGGGTTTCTGATCAAACTACTTGGCTAGGAACCTCTAGGTATCAATTCACTATGGATTTCAACAAGGAACAGAGCATCAACGCAAACCACATAACTCAGGATCCCCAGAATATATCTACTGCTCAGACCTCAGGATGTTTTGTTGGCATCCCTGTTAGTGTTTTTTACTGTCAAGAGGAGGAGGCTAGGGTTTGTTTTTCCACAGAAATCCCTTTGCAAGCCATTGAAAATTTTGATGAAGGTACACAAAAGAAGCGATGAAAGAAATCAAAGAGCACTAAGGTTAGAGAAAGATGGATACTGCTGGTTTTAAGGGATGGAATCACATTGGAACAAGTCATGGACACAGTGTGTTTTGTTCGGGTAGGAAGGGTTTCTGGTTGAAATTACTCTTTGGCACGTCTGAAGAAATGGGTCACGGAGATGTCGAGCCAGGTCTTGAAAAAGTTTCTGACTGTGGTAACAATGACCAAGAGTTAGTTCACATCTTGTTACATTAGTGTTGAACATGTGTCATGGGTATTGCAAAAATATTAGCATATTGAAATGGTCCCTGTGATGTTGAAGAGATGGTCACCCCTTTTCGATCTTGAGAGAGAAGAACTGGGGTTGGGGCTGATTTGGGTAAGAATGTAAGTTTTGCCTCTTCAATTCTACACTGAAGGTGTTTTCAGGCATATTGGAGATGATTTGTGGGTTCTTTTGGACTATGATAAATACTTTGTAGAATCATGCAAGATGGCATATGCTTGTATTTTGGTTGATATGGACACCAAAGAAGGGATGGTGGAAAGCTTGAAGCTTCAACGACAAGGAATTACCAGATTGCAAGAATTGGACTATGAGGCAATCTCGTTCTGATGTAGGAGGTGTCATGAAGTTGGACATCTCTACAAATAATTTCCAATGCTTGGAAAAGATAAGTCAATAGCAGAATATTTGGACAGGAATTAAGGTGCACATGGGAATGGAGCAGGCCCAAACGACATAAATGAGATACCACAAAAAGGTTTGGCTCGACAGCAAAAGGGAATGGACAAAATCAAAGGGAAACAAGCTTCCTCCTCTCGACCTACATCTCCGAGGGTTACTCGTGCACGAGATTCAACAACCAGTCCTTCTTCGGGTATTTATCTCTCTATCCCATCCTCGAAACCTAATATTTCGTATAATCCATCATTCTTCTCATCTACTTCTTGTCCTGCAAAAAATAGTGGGGTGCTCTTATCTTTATGTGATTTAAAATCGATTGTTTGTCCCTCGGTCTTGGTTCTTGTATGTTGTGTGACTCCCTCTCCTTCCATCCCAGTAGTTTCCCAGGTATCGTTGATCGCTAGGGAGGATACATCATCCAAGTCTAATACTAGCCATAGATATAACCTGAGATATTTATCCAATAAACCCATTGTTGTTGGTCAAGGCTTAGGTATTTCATCTCCTCTGAAGATCCCCAAATACTCTCGAGGTAGACATTCCAATATATCAAAAAATCAACATAAGGCCTCTACGGATGTAGCAGAGGGTAGACAGTTATCACTTGACAGGGTTCTTAGAGGAAGAGGCAACCTGGAAATGGTTTCTTGATGAAATGGTTATCCTGTAACTACAAAGGTTTGGCTAGCCCTGCAAAAAAACTAGCACTCACGAGGTTATTAGAGTTGCAGAAATTGGATGTGATTTTTCTTCAAGAGACACTTGGTGTCAGTTACCAAATTACTGAGTTTATGGAAGTTATCAATCTAGATGGTCTTTCTATGCATTAGATGCTTGAGGCAGATCTCGAGGTATTGCTATAGGAATTAATTGCAAATTGTTGAAGTTTTTTAATATTTGGGGCAGGGAAGGTGTTTTAATGGAAGATGTTTTTTTTCTGAAGAATTGGGGATTCACATCGAGATTGTTAATATATATGGTCCCTGTCACAATCATGTTGCGTTCTGGGAGGATGTTATGGGATCTTCTTTCATGCAGGGTGACAACATAATTTTGGGGGGAGATTTAAATTTTTCTATGGGACATGCATAATCTTGGGGAAGCCATGCACAGGTGGATTCACTCACATAGTTTTTTGAATAGATTCTAGAGAAAAACAAATTCACTGATATAGAAATAGCTCGTATTCAACTGACCTGGAGAAATAGAAGAGTCAGGGATGCTATGCTAGTAATACATCTTGATCGATTCCTAATCAAGCAACCACTGATGGATAAGATTGAAATGATTAGGAAATGGGTTGGTTCGGGAGGAATATTGGACCATTCGCCTATATTCCTAGAAATAGCAAGTATATCTCCAAATTCGCGGACACCTTTCAAATTTAATTCGACATGGTTAAGGGATGAGGATTTTCATCAACTTGTTAAAGAAATATGGCAAGATAGTTCACATATTTGAGAGAGGTCGTCGACAACATACTTGGCTTGAAACATTTTGCACCTTAAGAAGAGGACGATAGAATGGGCCAAGGCTAAGAAAAATAAGGACAAAGAAACCCTTAGAAAAATTGAAGTTGAATTGGCGAGGTTAGAAGACCTCGTAAATGGAGGATATGACTCCCTTGAATCCAACCTATATGTCTCACAACTAAAACTAAGAAACTTAAGATACTAAAAGAAAAGGAAGAATCATGGAGACTTAATAGTAGAGTTATCTCCCTCCAAGAGATCTCACTATAACTCTACTATTAAGTCTCCATGAGACTTAAGATGTAATGTGATATAAAGGCATGAGCCGATAATGTACTAGGGGAGGGACGCCAGTTGTTGGGCGCCCTCCCCTCCACCTCAGCTGTTGACAGGTAAACCGATGTGGCCTCTACGGATGTAGCAGAGGGTAGACAGTTATCACTTGACAGGGTTCTTAAAGGAAGAGGCAACGTGGAAATGGTTTCTCGATGAAATGGTTATCCTGTAACTGCAGAGGGTTAGCTAGCCCTGCAAAAAAATAGCACTCACGAGGTTATTAGAGTTGGAGAAATTGGATGTGATTTTTCTTCAAGAGACACTTGGTGTCAGTTACCAAATTACTGCGTTTATGGAAGTTATCAATCTAGATGGTCTTTCTATGCATTAGATGCTTGAGGCAAATCTCGAGGTATTGCTATAGGAATTAACTGCAGATTGTTGAAGTTTTTGAATATTTGGGGCAGGGAAGGTATTTTAATGGAAGATGTTTTTTCTGAAGAATTGGGGATTCACATCGAGATTGTTAATATATATGGTCCCTGTCACAATCATGTTGCATTCTGGGAGGATGTTATGGGATCTTCTTTCATGCAAGGTGACAACATAATTTTGGGGGGAGATTTAAATTTTTCTATGGGACATGCATAATCTTGGGGAAGCCATGCACAGGTGGATTCACTCACATAATTTTTTGAATAGATTCTAGAGAAAAACAAATTCACTGATATAGAAGTAGCTCGTATTCAACTGACCTGGAGAAATAGAAGAGTCGGGGATGCTATGCTAGTAATACGTCTTGATCGATTCCTAATCAAGGAACCATTGATGGATAAGATTGAAATGATTAGGAAATGGGTTGGTTCAAGAGGAATATTGGACCATTCGCCTATATTCCTAGAAATAGCAAGTATATCTCCAAATTCGCGGACACCTTTCAAATTTACTTCGACATGGTTAAGGGACGAGGATTTTCATCAACTTGTTAAAAAAATATGGCAAGATAGTTCACATATTGGACAGAGGTCGTCGACAACATACTTGGCTCAAAACATTTTGCACCTTAAGAAGAGGACGATAGAATGGGCCAAGGCTAAGAAAAATAAGGACAAAGAAACTTGTTAGCCCCCCTATGAAATTCTTGACAAGCAAGCTGGGGGCTATGTCATTTTGGAGACCTTCAAGGAATGCATCTCCCTTGAAGACACATCATCCTTGAGGTCTCTCTGTGCTTTGCCTTATACAAGTCCCCTCTGCTGGTCCCTTTCCCTTGTCCTTGGTATCCCTGCAGGATGCCTCATTTTATCCTTTTTCCCTTTCTAAAGTTCCCCTTACACTCCCAAATTCCTCCAAAAATCTCCATCGAATCCTTCCCTTCCCCTTTGTCTGATTAAAATCCCCCTTTTCCCCTCTATCGTTGCCAAATTCCGTCCTCCAATTGCATTAAAAATGGCCTAAAAACCATATTTTTCATATTATAAGGGCCTGAGCCCCTTCCCCATAGCCCCCCCACCCTGTCCTTCCATGCGACCCAGCGCCGTGACCAAAATGCTAACCCCGAAGGCGCTAGTCCCGTGGGTTTTTCGGGCGAGATTCCATCTGTCGATCTTGTTTGATCGGACGATGAGCGTGAATCCCGACGCTCTCCGTTTTCCCCCGTTCATTTCGTAGATCGCGCGACCGCCATTCATTTCCCCGTCGAATCAATGGTCCACAGTCCTCCAGCCGGTGGACCCCGCCCGTGCACTGTCCCAAAACTGTATGTTTATTCCGCACCGCCTTTGGGCGGAGGGTGGTTTTTCTCCATCGGCCAGCGATTCCATCATTCAACAGCCGCGTCATCCATATCCCGATTAGGCAACCCATCCCCACGCGCGTTATTGTTCGGTCCAAACCTGTAGCGATTCACGACAGCGAATTGGATCTTCGCTTCCCATCCAACGGTCATCATTCGTACGATCGGCTCACCGGTGTCTGTCTCACCCAGTACATTTGACACGATGCTGTCGCCCTCGCCGTCGATCTCCACCATAATCGACGGTCCAGATCTATTTGCCCGCCGTTGACCATTCCAATGCCTCCCAGTCTCGCCATGTCATTTCCACGTGTGTCCACCGTACGTCACTCACCCCGTCGCATATAGTCGTTTTAAGGTCGTGTTTTTAAGGTTTTTCTTTTGAATTTCTTCCACCGCAGTGCACCAACCTATGACCATGAACGCTTTTCCACTGCGCGCTACACCTCCCACCACGTTATTCCACCATGGCACCGCTCTGTACAGTCACTCCCGTCGTCTCCATCGCGACCGTTCCCCCCCCATGTATTTTTTCTTGATCAGTTATCGTTTTTGCAGGGTTATCAAAGGTTAATGGCCGCCATGATGTACATCTCTGTTTCAAGGATAGGGAGGTTGAAGAAGATCAGTTACAGTGGCAGAATTTATGAAGAACGACCTGGGAAGGCGAAGACAGGACTTGCATTAAAGAAAGGCAGAATACGAACCTTAAAAAGCCTTCCTGCGGCATTAAAGCTCGAGCTTACCTGACAGAAGCAAGAATGGAGCGACAAAATGTTTCAGTACAAAGCAAAGGAGATTGAGGCACGTTAATGAAGATCTTGAGCCTTAAATAAGTGGTTTAGAAGGCAAAGCATCAGATTGAGGACCCCGAGGATCAATCAAAGGGTCCTATGCACAGTAAAAGGTAATGTCAGGGTTCATTCATCAGCGAAATGTTTTTCTTCATCAAGTATAGGGCACCCATACAACTTTCATTATGCACAATGCCCCTAAGGGAATTTCCACCCTAACGAGCGGTCCAAAACCACCCGAACATTTTATGGCATACTTCTCGGTAGTTTATTTATTTTGTTCAAAGCACAGTCTGAAGCGGAAACGTCAAGATACATCGGAGAAAGGTCACTCTTTTCACTGAGAGGTGACATAGATTAAATACATAGCGAGTCAAGCAGAGATATGAGCCATGGCTCTACATTCATTTTTGTGTTTAATCTTACATTTAGTGTTCACCTACCTCCTCAATCGATCTTCTGTCCATCCTATACTATAAACCACATAAGGAAATTATTGTAAGGGTTGTTGATGAGATATCATAGAAATGCAAGAACTTTCCTTTTGAGACAAGTTCTCTGTGTAATATTGTAAGATAGGCTGAGATTTGATGTATTCAGACTGAATGTTCAAGCTATAGGCAATGTTGTACCTGATTGGTATTGTTTTTAATATGACAAGCACGTTTCTTTGGATCCTGATCTAAAGCAGCTGGTGATGTTTTCCTATCTACGTATTTGTGATTGACTTGCTTTCATTTCATTACGTTTCTTGAGGCTCGCATCGGAAGGTTTGGCATAAGATTTACCCTTGATAGGTACCTTATATTCTTTGCTCTCCACGACCTTTATGTTTTACTGCTTATGTGTATCGAATATTGATTTCAATTGATTTAACCAGTGTAGTGGATGTTATTGCCTGCTCTCTTATGTATGAATTAATGAGATCTATGTTTAGATGTTCTTGTCAGGATTTAGTTAGATGAGTTGAGAACACTGGGAGTTCTAGTACCCTGTCTTTGCCTCACTAGGATCTTTCCATCTCATTAAACCTTTCTAAGATCCCTTGTCTTGCCTCCGGTTTTGTCCAAGCAGGTCTGGAGTTAAATGACCTCTAACCTATCTATAGACAAAATTGGCTGGTTCCCCTTCACTCATTTTCAGTCCTTAATGTTCCATTCCATCAACCATCTTTTAAGATCCAAATGCTCTAGATGACTATCCCAACTGAAAGCTTGCACATCGAACACAAGTAAACCCTTTCTTGACTCCATTTCCCAATGGCCTTGATGTTCCCTGAGTTATCTATCTTTGCCTAGTTTCCTCTTTGCTCGTCCTTGTCTTATATTGGACCCTTCTTTCCTGGTTCCCAACAACCAAACACAAACAATCAAACAAACAAACCATGTGCCTATAACTAGCCTAAAACCTTAACATTTGAGCTTCAAAGACATAAAACCTTTGATTATTATAGAGAGATCCCTCTCTGGACCTAGGAGGGCTAGATCCTAAGGTCTGAAAGTGGTTCTATGTTGTCTCATCTTTTGGTCTTGTCAACCTGGCCAAAACATGGGAACCCCAACATAATGGCGACTCCACTGGGGAGTTCTGAGCGCATTTCACCTTAAACATTCTTAGAGACTCAGAAACTTAGAACTCTGGTTAGGTTGACAGTAAGTCACTCCTTTCTTGAATCGACCTCCATTATTGAGTGTCTATTATACTCTTAGACAGAGCCTGGAAAGGGCCAGGTAGCCTCCGGATCCCACCTTCTTCGGAATTGGCATATCTGGTAAATGCCCTCCCAGTCAATCTCTGGTTGGAGTTTGCTTTTGAGGAGATTCCTGAAAGGTGATAGTGCCTGTGCACTGTGGTGGACAGTGAAACCCCTTAGACATACCTTGAAACCCTCCACCTGGCGACTCCATTGCTCCTAAACGAAAAGACTCCACTGGTGATCAGTAGGCCTGCTGATTAACTTGGTTTCACATTAGACTCCACTGGGAGACCAACCTTTGAAACAACATTAGCCACAACAGAAGTACCAAGTAGGATTAAGCCGCTTAGTTAAGAGTAGAACATTCTGGCTTTCAGAACCATTCACACAAGAGCTTATCCTAATCCTGACCCACCTGAAATAGTTGATAATCCGGAGAGTATCCTCAAGGGAGCTCCTACACCTGAAAGGCCAACTATTTCCAGTCACATTCAAAGAGCTAATTCTGCACCAGAAGACTTAACAGCTCTATCATATTTTCTCCCTGACCTAGACCCTCCAAACAGATTACCTAGAACTAGGTCATTCAGTACTTTAGACCAGCCAAACCTTCAGCTTAGGGACACAGAGACCCCTCCATCCACACCACCTGATACCCACTTCATTCAAAACTTGGGGCTCTCCCACCCTAGATCTGCTCAACAGACTTCCGCTAGTCCTAATATCCCTGTCATCCAAATACCAGCTGCTCAAGCCAACCCTTTACCCCATCAGAACATTATCATGGCAGCTTGGTATGCACCTTTAGTTTTACCTCAACCCTTGTTACCCTTACCCAACGATTATCAGTCAAAAATCCCACACTTCACCGCTAAAGAGTCCATCACATCTTAGCAACATGTAGATAAGATGGAGGATTCTTTTGATTATATGGAAATTGATGATGAAACAATCAAAATGAGAATCTTTGCCCAAAGCCTGGGGGGTGATGTAAAGAAATGGTTTAAAAGTTTACCTCCTGGCAGTATCCAAGATGTCCCTGCGTTTTTATCAGAACTTCATAGACAAATGGGAGGTTAGAGCAAACCCTCGCCAGCTCCTAGCAGAATACATGTCCCTTACGAGGAACGTGGGAGAGAGCGTCCACGATTACACCACTAGATTCAACAGCATTTACAATGCTCTCCCTCCACACATGAAACCTCCTCAAGGTATGGCCCTAGCTAAGTATCCTGATGGATTTGATGCTGACATGGCCTACGAGCTTAGAGATAAAGAGTATAACACATTGGAAGACATGCAGAAAGGAGCCATAACCATAGAAGCAAACTTGATGGAAAAAAGGGCAAGATTAAAAGCTGA
The DNA here is from genome assembly GCA_034641835.2 of Pinus albicaulis. Classification (NCBI taxonomy): domain Eukaryota; kingdom Viridiplantae; phylum Streptophyta; class Pinopsida; order Pinales; family Pinaceae; genus Pinus; species Pinus albicaulis. Next base: position 669,605,452 of record CM076581.1, read on the forward strand.
GAAAAGGGTAACATACAGGGATGACAATGTAGCTTCCACATCTGATCCCAAATATGATAAGTTGTCTAAAAATGTAGAGGAGCTACAACAAATGATAAAAAGGATGGTTGTCCAAAACAGAAACCAAAACCAGAACCAGAACACTAGAAGAAACAATGCTGCTCCCAACAGACAAAGAGAGTCAAATCAACAAATTATTCCCCCATTTCAAGAAAACTTTTTAGATGAAGACGAGGGGATCATTGAAGAGTCTGAAGGGAATACAATAAACATGTTCGAAACAGAAGACTCAGTCCTTAACTGTGATTCAGGGGAAGATCAGCCCTCACCTTCATACTGGGATGAGGAATGGTTAGAAACTGAAGATTACAGATTAGGATTTGAAAATGCCATGATGCAGGTCAGAGAACAATATGAACTTAGGAGCAAAAAGAACCAAGACAGTTCCAAACCCAAAGCTCCTAAGGTAACCATCAAGAAAAGACCTGATAAAACTTCTAAAGCACCTGCTGCAAATGACAAATTAGCAGCTGAAAGTTCTGGTAAACACAAGGAAAAAGACAACCAAAAGAATGAAAAACAAGGTGAGCCCGTTAGCAGTACTAACGCTTCAGTTAGTACTCCTGAAGCAATTGTTCCTAACCCTGTACATAATGAGAAGTTACAAACTGATTCGGTCACCAGGGTGGCTAATAAAACAGAATTAAGCATTCCAAAGACCCAGTCCACTTTCAATTTAGAGAGTGAGATTGCGAAAATCAAAATCCCTGTACCATTATCTGAGCTAGCCACTCAGAATGTATATAAAGGCCAAATTTTGAAAGCATTGAATCTGGGGGAAAACAACGACACTGTGAATTTGAACGATGATCAACCTGCCCTCCTGTTTGGTCCAAAGATTGAGGGAAAGTTTCAGGAAGGGGTAGTTCTGCCTTTCTATATCAGTCTCAACATTCATGACAAGACACTCCACAATGCCATGCATGACTCTGGAGCATCACACAATCTAATGCCTAAGGTAGTGATGGAAAGGTTAGGCCTAGAAATCACCAAACCCTACAAAGACCTATATTCATTCGACTCTAGCAGAGTAAAATGCCTAGGCCTAATTAAAGACTTGTGTGTGAGTTTGACCCAGATCCCAGCTAAATGTATGGTCATGGATGTGATGGTGGCGGATGTGCCACCCAAGTATGGTATGTTATTATCGAGATCATGGGGAGCCAAACTGCAGGGAACGATGCAAATGGATGGCTCATATGCCACTATCCCTATCTTTGGCCAACTTAGAAGACTGTATAGAGAGTCCCAGATGAAATTCCTGGTCAGTAGCCCCGAGAGACCCGAAAATTCACCATTATACTCTGTACACACAGACCTGGATTCCTTCATTCTGTACAACGACCAATCCTTAGAAGAGCCAGAATCACAACGCAGAGATACAAACGATAACACAGAGCCCATGGATTTTAGCATAATGGCTACCCTAGAAGAATACGATGAAGAAAACCATGGGCAGGATAATGAAAACGAAACTCAGAATGAATCAGGAACATAATGCAGTCAGCCTATTAGTCACACCCTTCAAACTAATACACCACGTGAAGAACAAGATATCCCGCAACCTAGTACAGACCCTCCAGCGCAACATAATGGCGAACCCCTGTGGGAAATGAATTTCGATGGGTCCTGTACTAGAAACAATGCTGGAGCAGGGGTATGGCTACATAACACAGAAAATGACCATGCAGAAAGCCACGCTATCAATCTGCACTTCAAATGCACAAATAACATTGCAGAGTATGAGGCCCTTATCCTGGGCTTAAATCTGTTGACAAAATTAGGAGCCCGTAGGATAGTTGTGAGAGGAAACTCAGAGTTAGTTATCAAACAGGTGAATGGTGAATATACAGCAAAACACCCCAAGCTCAGAGCATATAGGAATGACACTCTGGATTTACTGAAAACATTTGTTGAATATGAGTTAATGTTCATTCCCAGGAGTCAAAATGTTATCGCAAATGGATTAGCTTGTCTAGCTAGTTCATATCCTAAGACTCCCCCTGACCAACAAATCATCATTCAGACCAAGTTCAGACCTACAGTGCCAGACAACGGAAAATATTGGCAGGTCTTTGAAGGAGACAAACAGATTGAAGATTTCCTGGTGGGCAGAAATGAGTTTGAATTTTCTGATTCAGACTCAAAATTTGATGACAGCTGCCCAAGTGAGGATCCCCCAGATGAACAAGGAACACCCTGTAACATAGAAATAAACACCTTTTCTGAAGGAACTGGAAATCCAACCGAAAAATGTGATAACACAGATATTGGAGAAGTAGAGGTGCTACAGGCCAAAGACAAGAATATACCCAGAGGCCTAGCACCCTTAGAGGACCTCTTTGACTTTGATGACGTAGCAAAAAGGCCCACTATAGAACATGCAGAATCAGACATAGAAGAATGCAACATAGGCACTGAAGAAAGACCCAAAATGATTAAGCTGGCTAAGTCTATACCTACAAACATGAAGAAGAAATACATTGACCTGTTTAAGGAATTCATTGATGTGTTTGCATGGAGCTATGAAGACTTAAAGGCCTATGACACCAACATCATACAACACAAGATACCACTAAAGAAAAATCAGAAACCTTTCAGACAAAAACTCCGTAGAATCAATCCGAAACAACTGCCCGCAGTAGAAAAAGAGATTAAGAAGATGTATGATGCATGCATTATAGTCCCTGTAAGGTTCTCTGATTGGGTGTCAAACTTAGTGGCTGTGAGAAAGAAAACAGGGGAGATCAGACTGTGCATAGACTTTAGAAACCTCAACAGAGCCTCCCTGAAAGACAACTACCCTTTGCCCAGAATGGAACATATCCTACAGAAGGTAGTGGGCTCTAGGAGAATCTCCCTGCTTGATGGTTTTTCAGGATATAACCAAGTATTGGTACTCCCAGAAGATCAGCTCAAAACAGCATTTACCACTCCATGGGGCACCTTTATGTATGTGAAGATGCCTTTTGGATTGATGAATGCTGGTGCCACCTTCTAGAGAGCGATGGATATAGCTTTCTCAGACGAAATAGGACACTTCATAGTTATCTATTTAGATGACTTGACTGTCTTTTCCAAAACTGAAGAAGAACACCTAAAACATCTGAGGAAAGTTTTTGAAAAATGTAGAAGGTATGGTCTGTCCTTAAATCCTAAGAAAACTGTGTTTGGGTTGCAAGAAGGTAAACTTCTTGGCCACATTATATCTGAGAAAGGAATCAGGATAGATCCACAGCGAGTTGAGGGAATACTCCAAATCTCACACCCCAGAAATATCAAAGAATTGCAGTCCTTTATAGGGAAGATCAATTTCCTTATGAGGTTCATTCCCAATCTTGCAGAGCACCTTAGAAAAATGACTAATATGTTAAAGAAGGATGCAGGGATTCAAATGGACTGTTGAAGCCAAGAAATCTTTTGAGTCAGTAAAGCTTGCACTCACTCAAGCCCCTGTCCTTATCAGCCCAGACTTCTCAAAAGACTTCCTGATCTTTTCCTTTGCCTCTGAACACACAATAGCTGCAGTCCTGCTGCAAAAGAATTCAGAAGGTAATGAACAGCCAATTGCCTTCTTCAGCAAAGCCTTAAGAGACGCACCCTTAAAGTACAACATTATGGAAAAGCAGGCCTATGCCCTGGTGAAGGCCTTACTTGCAGGCCCTTGACATTAACATGATAAATGCCTTAGATGAGCAGGAAGGATTGCCTAACCCCACTATTGAGGAGAAGTTTCAGAACTCTCCTTGGTATACTGATATCCTTTACGTGCTCACCAACCTCAATGCCCCTCCAGAACTGTCCAAAACCAAGGCCAGATTCATAAAACTCAAAGCTAGAAATTACTGCATTTTGAATGAGAATCTATACTGGAAAAATCCAAATGGCCTATTGCTGAAATGCTTGTCTGAACCTGAAGCTAAAAGAATTAAACAGCAATTCCATGCTGGGGAGTGTGGAGGCCACCTGAGTTGGAAAGCCACTGCAAATAAGATACTCAGGGCTGGTTACTATTGGCCCACACTCTTTAGTGATGTTCATAAAATGACCCTCACCTGCCACAAATGTCAGATCTTTGAAGGTAAAAGAAAACTCCTCCCCCTTCCTCTACAACCCATCACTGTAGAAGGTCCCTTCATGCAATGGGGTCTAGACTTTATAGGAGAAGTTCATCCAGCCTCTTCTGGGCAACACAAGTGGATCCTGACCGCCACAGATTACTTCACTAAATGGATAGAAGTCGTACCCACTAGGAATGCCACCGATTCTGTCATCATTAGGTTCCTAGAAGACTTCATCCTATCTCGGTTTGGCTGTCCAAGGAAAATAATCACTGACAATGCTGCTGCCTTCGGATCCAGGAAAATGGTTGGTTTCTGTCACAGGTACGGAATAGCCCTTGGTCATTCAACTGCCTATTACCCCCAGGGCAATGGCTTAGCTGAATCATCAAATAAAAGCCTGGTTACAATCATCAAGAAGCTGCTGGAAGAGAACAAAAGGTCTTGGCATAAAAAATTGGTACATGCTTTGTGGGCTGACAGGCTCACCACGAAGAAATCTATTGGCATGTCACCATTCCAGCTGGTTTATGGAACAGAAGCAGTTTTTCCTACTAGCCTTGGAGTTCCAGTGATTAAGCTTGTCCAGGAGATTCAGTCAGAGGAGGATAGTATGTTAAGAAGAATTAATGAGACAATCCATCTGCAGCAAACAAGAGAGCAGGTTTATATTAGAGTTGTCAGAGTGCAGGAAAGCATAAAGAGGCAGTTTGACAAAAGAGCCAAAGCTTCAAATTTCAAAGTTGGAGACAAAGTTCTGAAATGGGATTCAAGAAGAGAGGACAAAGGTAAACATGGAAAGTTTGACAGCTTGTGGCAAGGTCCATATATCATCCAGGCCACTGTGGGTCCTAATGCATTTTTCTTACAAGAACTTGATGGTACAGAGCTGTTTGGGGGTCCTGTCAATGGCAGGATGCTCAAACACTATTTCTGCTAATTTTCATTTCCAGTTCCATTTCCATTGTACATACCATTGCAGTTTTACTTTCAAGAAAATAGAGAAAATGTTCCCAAAAAACAGAGAAGGATACTTCAAAAGTGCAAATTTCATACCTTCAAAGTTTTGTTTCACTCCAGCAAGTCAGACAGTCTAATCCTGGCTTGGCTGATTTTCAATTTCCTGTTTTAGAATGTAGGAGAAGAAACCTGTTGGACAGTTTAATCCCAACAGGTAGTAGATTAGGTAGAGAAGCATATGAGGCCAATTGTTTAATCTGGTCTCATGGAGCAATAAGGGTAGATTTGGAATAGGTTGTTTTTTGTTTTGAGAATAAAATGTAAAGGCTCTGCTAGCTCAAATGCACCCTAAGGAAGAAAAAATGCTAGGACTGTAGTTTGGGTAGGCAGATTGGTTGGGAAATGTTTCTGTTGATGTAACATATTCATATTGTGGCAGTTAATCAAAGAAGGGGATGTGCCAAGCAGCAGGCATCTGGCCTACTCCAAAGATTTTTTCTGGTTTCTTGACTCCTTCAAGAAGAAGCCATCCCCATGTGGAGCCACTGTTAGCCCTCCTATGAAATTCTTGACAAGCAAGCTGGGGGCTATGTCATTTTGGAGACCTTCAAGGAATGCATCTCCCTTGAAGACACATCATCCTTGAGGTCTCTCTGTGCTTTGCCTTATACAAGTCCCCTTTGCTGGTCCCTTTCCCTAAAGGCCTACACTTGTCCCTGGTATCCCTACAGGATGCCTCAATTTATCCTTTTTCCCTTTCTAAAGTTCCCCTTACACTCCCAAATTCCTCCAAAAATCTCCATCGAATCCTTCCCTTCCCCTTTGTCTGATTAAAATCCCCCTTTTCCCCTCTATCGTTGCCAAATTCCGTCCTCCAATTGCATTAAAAATGGCCTAAAAACCATATTTTTCATATTATAAGGGCCTGAGGCCCTTCCCCGTAGCCCCCGCACCCCGTCCTTCCATGCGACCCAGCGCCATGACCAAAACGCTAACCCCGAAGGCGCTGGTCCCGTGGGTTTTTCGGGCGAGATTCCATCCGTCGATCTTGTTTGATCGGACGGTGAGCGTGAATCCCGACGCTCTCTGTTTTCCCCTGTTCATTTCATAGATCGCGCGATCGCCGTTCATTTCCCCGTCGGATCAACGGTCCACAGTCCTCCAGCCGGTGGACCCTGCCCATGCACTGTCCCAAAACCGTCTGTTTATTCCGCACCGCCTTTGGGCAGAGGGTGGTTTTTCTCCATCGGCCAGCGATTCCATACAGCTGCCGCCGCGTGTCCCTTGTACGATTCTGAAACCGCCCATCCCCCGCACGTTATTGTTCGGTCCAAACCTCGCAGCGAAATTCACGGCAACCGTTAGATCTTAAGCACCCCATCCAACGGTCATCATTCGTTTGATCGGCTCACCCGTTAATCTGTCTCCACCGTGCCCGCTGGCCCACCGTCTGTCACCCTCGCCGTCGATCTCCACCATGATCGACGGTCTAGATTTGTCCGACCGCCATTGACCATTCCTCCACCTCCAAGTCTCGCCATGTCATTTCCACGTGTGTCCACTGTACGTCTTCCACCCCGTCGCATATATTCGTTTTAAGGTCGTGTTTTTAAGGTTTTTCTTTTTCGTTTGAACTTCTTCCATCGCAGTGCGCCAACCTGTGACCATGAACGCTTTTCCACTGCGCGCTACACCTCCCGCCACGTTATTCCACCATGGCACCGCTCTGTACAGACACTCCCGTCGTCTCCATTGTGGCCGCCCCCCCCCCCCCATGTCTGTTTTCTTAATCAGTTTTCGTTTTTGCAGGGTTATCAAAGGTTAATGGCCGCCATGATGTACATCTCTGTTTCAAGGACGGGGAGGTTGAAGAAGATCAGTTATAGTGGCAAAATTTATGAAGAACGACCCGAGAAGGTGAAGACAAGACTTGCATTAAAGAAAGGCAAAGTCCAACTCTGAAAATCTCCCTGCGCCATTAAAACCTGAGCTAACCTGTCAGAAACAAAAATGGATCGGCAAGGTGTTCCAAGTACAACGCAAAGGAGATTAAGGCACATTAATGAAGATCTTAAGCCTGGAATCAGTGGTTTAAGAGGCAGAGCACCAGGTTGAAGACCCCGAGGATCAAACATAAGGATCCTGTGCACAGTAAAAGGTAACATCAGGGTTTATTCATCAGCAGAATGTTTTCCTTCGTCAAGTACAGGGCGCCCATACAGCTTTTATTATGCACAATGTCCCTGAAGGAATTTCCACCCTAACAGCAGTCCAAAACCACCAGAGCATTTATATGGCAGACTTCTCAGTAGTTTATTTTATTTTGTTCAAAGCACCAAGAGTACTGCAGCCAGAAAACGTCAAGATCATATCCGGAGAAGATCACTCTTTCGCAAGGGTGTGAAGATTAAATCTAATTCAGCAGTGGGCATCTGACTCTGCTCTATTTGTATGACATCACATTTAGTGTTCCACCTACCTCCTCAGCCCATCCTCTGCTATAAAACTCAGAAAGAAATTGTTGTAAAGGTTGTTGGTGAGTTATCATAGAAATGCAAGAATTTTCCTCTTGAGACAAGTTCTCTGTGTAATATTGTAAGATAGGTGAAAGAAGGTGTATGACCGAATTTGAATGTGCAGTTTGTGGGCAATGATGTGGGATGGTGTTGTTTTTAATATGACAAGCACATTTCTTTGAATGCGTCATATTTGGTGATGTTTTCCTTTCTGTATTTGTGATTGACTTGCTTTCATTTCTCATTCGTTTCTTAGGGCTGTAGAAGTTTGGCATAGATTTACACATATGGTAGTGCCTTATGTTGCTGCTCTCCCGACCTTTATGTTTTTACGCTTATATGTGTATACGAATATGATTTCAATTAGTTTAACTTGATGTAGTGGGAATATTATATGCGATGGCATGAATTAATGAAATTAATGTTTAGATGTTCTTGCTAGGATTTAGTTAGATGAGTTGAGAACACTGGGAGGTCTAGAACATTGTCTCTGCCTCACTAGGATCTTTCCATCTCATTAAGCCTTTCTAAGATCCCTTGTCTCACCTCCGGTTTTGTCCAAGCAGGTCTGGAGTTAAATGACCTCTGACCTGATCTATAGACAGAATTGGCTGGCTCCCCTTCACTCATTTTTAGTCCTTAATGTCCCATTCCATCAACCATCTTTTAAGATCCAAATGCTCTAGATGACTAGCCCAACTGAAAGCTTGCACATTGAACACAAGTAAACCCTTTCTTAACTCCATTGCCCAATGGCCTTGATGTTCCCTGAGTTATCTATCTTTGCCTAGTTTCCTCTATGCTCATCCTTGTCTTATATTGGACCCTTCTTTCCTGATTCCCAACAACCAAACATAAACAATCAAACAAACAAACCCTGTGCCTATAACTAGCCTAAAATCATAACTTAGAACTTCAAAGACATACACTTTGACAATCGTAGAGAGATCCCTCTTTGGACCTAGGAGGGCTAGATCCTAAGGTCTGAAAGTGGTTCTATGTTGTCTCATCTTTTGGTCTTGTCAACCTGGCCAAAACATGGGAACCCCAACAAAACCCTTAGAAAAATTGAAGTTGAATTGGCGAGGTTAGAAGACCCCGTAAATGGAGGATATGACTCCCTTGAATCCAACTTATATGTCTCACAACTAAAACTGAGAAACTTAAGATACTAAAAGAAAAGGAAGAATCATGGAGACTTAAAAGTAGAGTTATCTCCCTCCAAGAGGGAGATAATAATACAAAAAAATTTCAACAACATGGTAGAGGACAGTTTTGTAAAATGAATTAAAATAAAGTATTTGTAATATATTTTGATTTTGAAATAATTTATGATTTTTGGGCATGTGGTATTGATAAGCCATGATTTTGGCCCATGGTATTGTAACATAATAATTAAAAGTCTAGATCCATAACATAATAATCAAAATCCTAGATGGCTCATGGTATTTATAAACCGTGGTATTATGATTTTCTTCTCCTCTCCCTCTCTATATTTCTCTTCCCATGGTATTGTAAAAAAACCTATTTTGAAGTTAATAATATCCAATGGTAAATATTGATGATTAAAAGTCTTGTTATATTGTAAATATTAAATTTTATGTGATTATTAATTAAATTAAAAAATGTTATGGAATCATTATTTTAATTTATATGATAAAATGGGCATTAATTTATAAGTACTATTTATATGTTATATATTTTATGTAAAAAAGTGTTCGTAATTTTATTAATAAAGAATAAAATTACAATATAAAAAAATTTTGAATTTAAAAAACATCTTACATTTCATATCTACACAACTACCTTATACACATCTCACATCTACCTTATAATTAATTAAAACACCACAAAGAAAAATACTTTCATATATATATGATAGTGTTTTAAAAAAAATTATATTACATATTTTAAATTTGTTTCAATTTATGTCTAAAACCATGTTTAATATATATGATAAAGAAAGTAAGATTTACATTTTAATTTAAAAAAATAACCTTGTTTTTATTAAAAAAAAACTTATCATTTATACATTATTAATAATAAATGTATTAAACATTTACTTGCAAAATATATATATATATATATATATATATATATATATATATTTAATTTCCTTTTCATTTTATATACATCAATATATATTCATATGATACGTTGATTTTTATAACCTTATTCTTATTCTTGTAAATTTTTTGATAATTTAATTTTTTTTTCAAGCGGAATAATCAAATCCAGTGGTCACTTGTCTCCATGCGCAGTACAATTTTATATTCTAAATATGCAATGCAATCGATCAAGATTGGAGAACCACTTGAAGCCGCTGGAACCCATTTCACTCCTTCGAAACTATCAGCTGAAAATTTCATCCATTTTCATTCAGTAACTAGTAGAGGTATAATAACTAATTAATGAAAGGAAATACAAGGAGAAGAGGATGTACAATAATGGTTGGATTGACGAATGGAAATAGGAGTAGAGGATAGATGGCATCTCATATCTCACAGATAAAACATATACAATCTTTCTTACATACATACCTCCTGCTGGAAAACGTTTGAGAAAGTTTTTCATTAGAGGTGCATAGTTTTTAAACAATTGAGAACAAATGTATCTAAACTACATTTTCCAGCTGGCAACGATCATCAAAACTTAACATCAGGATATGGTAAAACATTTTTGTGGTATCAAATCTCTTAGAATGTGCCCTCTGGACATCATGAATTCTCAGCGTCATTTTCTTGCAATCATTTTGTTGTAAATCACGTTTTCAACATCACAATGACCAATCTGGATGCACTGTGAAACCTCCTTCTCCGAAGATGTTGGTCCTTCATATTCAACATCTTTATTTGATCTGATCCATTGGAACAAATGTTCAACACGCCATCTACTTCTGTTCTCAACATTCACAGCAATGGTGAATTCAGGGATTACCCAGAGCCACTAATAAATAAAAGCACTGGGAATCTGAATGAAATTTCCAATCTTCACAGCAATGGTGAGTTCGGAGATTATCCAGAGCCACTAATAAATAAAAGCACTTGGGAATCTGATTGAAATTTGCAAGCTCGATGTATGCAGAACCCAAATATTCGGAGACAAAACTGTAAAAAAAATGACCATGGCGTTGCAGACATAGCCCAACACAAACCTGAAACTCCAGGTATGAAAGAGAGCATGCCATAAAAAAAAATTATTCGATAATAAGCGGGAAAAGAAATTTCAAACCAAAGCGGAACAACAAATTTCAATTTCAATTTCAAAATTCAAATTCAAATGGCCTGGAGAATATAAATAGAAATCTACGGATAATAAATTAGAGGTACCATCAGAGAAACACGAAATAGGAAGGTACCATCAGAGAAACTCGCCGCCGCCGCGACCTTCCAGAGGTCTGACAAAAGTGGGGTCATGTCATGATCCCGAGGCACTCGCGACGTGAAAATGACTTCAAATTCGGGCAGCGAAGTTTTCCGACGGGCAAAGTTTCCGAGCTAAAACGCGGCCCTGGTAGACTACTCCCACTGGAACCCTCAGCGCAGCTCCTCCAACCTCTGCGTCAGCCCCTCTAGCCCAGTGCAGCCTCTGTGCAGCACAACCTACCCCTGTGTCACTCTGATGGCCTTTACATCACCCAAAAGGGTCTTCATCACCCTCTGTGTGGTCTCTACGTCAGCGTAGCTGGGCTGCGTCCAACCTGCTAGCCTCTGCACTACCTGGTACGATACTGCCTCTCTGATGTATGTATTCTCAGCCTCGGATCATAACATCCCTTGTTGATCTGCTTCTCACTAGCACTGCAGGCTCACTCGAAAATTCTCAGCAAACCGCGCCCCAGAATTTCAACTTAACTCAAGTGTTGCTACTCTGTGTGTATCCTCCAACTGACCCCAAGCCTTCCTTAATACTTTCTCGTTGAGAAATCAACGGTTTTGATCTAATCACTAATCAACGGCTAAGATTAGAGAAAGCTTGATCCACGTCACTTGGAACAGTGTCACCACGTGTAAATTAATTCACTTTAATTTTTCAATTTCCCTAAGCTAGACTTAGGGTCCCCATTAAAAAAATTAATTATTTGAATAACTTTTACACCTGGTGGAATTTCTCCAAACGATTTCTAGGTCTTCGAGATCTCATGTGTTCTAGCCCCTCCACAAAGTTTCAGAGCTAGAGCACATCCGATGCTACCCAAAATCTCAACACTCCCTCTTAGCAAGGAATGTGCTTTAGCAACACTTCACCACTGAAGCATCACCCTGATCTTTGGCATCGGTCTCTGCGCTGCCGATGCTTGGCCTGTTGCCCTCCATCCACTGCGTTGTTGCTTTCTATATCATTTTCCATGTCACTGCCACTGACATTGCCACATTTGTACTACAGATCCCTCTCAAATTGTTGTATCATACTGCCTACAGCACTGCCACTGCTAACTGTTGCACTACAACTCAGTTGCTGAGAAGTAAGCAACTGAAGGACAATCACCCAACAACTGGCAGACAAGTCAGTCTAGCTACATTTCATCACTGAAGCACCCTCTATTGCTGCTCTGCGTTGTCTCTCTAAAGCTTTGTGTTGTCTGTTGCACTGCACTGCGTAAGCACTGTCTTTGCGTTGTTGAAATCCCACCAGCCTCTCCGTTGTTGCTTCCATGTTGCTACTGACACTGCACTACGCTGCTCCACTCTTCAGTGTCCCAGCACTGCCCCTGCTTCTCCATGATCTTCTGCACCCACTGACTCCAGTCATCCTGCTACTGTCTTAAGGCTCCCGTAGCTCGTATGTGATCCAAGAGTTTGAGCACCTCAAGGATCTCGCCACCACCATCTGTAGCTCAATCTACAGATCTATGTCGCCCCACCTCTGCTCTCGAGGTACTTGAGCACTCATTACCACATCATCTTTGCTGCCATTATCCCCTTTTGTTGTTGTTGCCTTGGAATCTGAAGCTTCCTTGTCCTTTCTCTTGGGACAAGTATTGGCAAAGTGTCCAAGTTCGCCACATCTGAAGCACTGGACCTTGGATAGGTCCTTCTTCTTCTTCCCTTGTTTTCGTTGTCCCTTAGATGCTAGGGTTGCATCTTCCTCCTCCTCCTCCTTTATCTTGATTCCACCGCTGTTGAATTCCCTCTTGGTCACCCTCCGAATCTCCTCCTGTCAAAGGATTTCCCACATGTCTCCCCAATTTGGGAGTTGTGCTCTGCCCAAGATACTTTGGACAAAGGTCTCCATCGGTGACTGCATTCAGTGCAGTCCTTACCATGAGTCCATCATCCGGAGTTGCCCCCATGGCAATCAGCTGGCCTCCGATGGTCTGCAATCTAAAGAGGAAGGGATCGATCTCCTCTCCCTTGTGCATCTGGAACATCCGCATCTAATTCTCTGGAAGCATCATCCGTTGGATGGAGCTACCTTGATACAACGTGGTCAGAGTGTCCACACTTCATTTGTTGTCTTCTTCTCGACAATGTGTGGGACCACGTGATCCTTTACTCCATCCATGATCAAGCGCTTTGCCCGCACCTGATTTTCGTTAAACTTCTTTAGAGCATCCGCATTGGTCGGCACAATTAGGACATTTTCAGTGTGGTCTCTGATACTGTACTCCAGGATTGTCAAGATTTTGGCTTTCTAGATCGCAAAGTTAGACACACTGTCTAACCTATCTTGAGCTCTCAGTTCGTACGGGGCCATCTCTGCTCAAATAGTCGAAACAAGTCCTCTTCTCCCTTATACTGTTGTTGCACTCGACAGAAGATCGAATCTGGGTTTCTTGGCCATAGAAACCCTCTAGAGAAAATGCTCCCTCTAACAATTGATTTCCCTCCCGAAAATCCTTCGCCAATTCTGCCGAATCAGCCCTCTACGATCACCCTCCTTATCGAATCTCAGATTTCTTGGCAAGAAAATCTGTTGAGGGACTGTTTCCCCTTACTTTGTCAACTTTGCTAGGCATTGTTCTGCACCGACAGAACCGATGCCCCACCAGCAACTTCGAAGATCATAAGCTGCACTTCTAGCCTTGACAACCGGCACAGCTCTCTCCAACTCGGACTCTGTCACAGTGTCTCTCCAACAGAGGCTACACTGGGCTAGAGGGGCTGACGCAGAGGTTAGAGGAGTTGCACTGAGGGTTCCAGTGGGCCAGAAAGGGCTCGTATTCAGTAATTCCTGAAGGGTTTGAATCAACCATATTTTCTATCTTCGAGTGATAAGGTACTACTGTCGTGAATTTCTCTGTGGGGAAAACCACTACTGGTGCCCTAGATGTATTCAAATATTGTGTTTAATTAATAAAACCCTCAAAGAGCTGCTGCACCGGTTTTCCCACAATGGGTTTTTTCAGGGACATTTGCCCAAAAAATCTTGTGTGTCCTTTGTCTGAATGTGCTTATTCTTCAGTTTCTGATCTATATATTTGTGTAGGCTATAGTGTATTTACTTTGATGTTTTACTGAACACTCGGGTGGGGTATGTGCCTTGAGAGACAATGATGATGGTGTCTATCAGTCATTGGTCTCGCCACAATTGTACTCTGGTCGTGTGGAGAGATAGAGTTGTTAGTCAAGGCCTTGCTATGTGGCAATGCTGGATGGTTTGATGCAAAGAGATGGCTTACCAATCCACCTCTTCTTATGAGATCTCTACTCATTGAGAATGTCCATATACCATTTATGAATACCTCCCTAGTTAAGAGGGAGTGTTGAAAAATGTGTAACTAGGTTTGGTCTTCATAAATATGAAATCTACTTTTGGTTCTTGTATATTGTAAAATGAAAGAAAAAATATTATTATTTTTGTAGCATGGGTTTCATGCTCAAGGTCTTTTATTTTAGAGGTCAAGCACCCATTGAGTGCTTCTAGGGTTTGTCCTAGGGTCAAGAAGTCAAAAGAGTCATTGTCATATGAAGAAGACCCCATCGAGCACGTCATAACTTGTAAAAAAAATTATTTTTTATTTAAAAGTGTCAAAATACCCTCCAAGGCCAAGTCAGCCTAGCAGGTAAGAAGTTGGCCTCAATTAAGGCAATTCGTCCACCTTGGAAGCCTATATATTGGAGGGAACTCAACCTCTTATGGACATCATTCATCCTCTCATCATTCAAGCAAAGGAGAAGAACAAGAAGGCTATAGAAGAAGGAAGGACGAAGACAAGTGTTTGGGTTATTTCTCTCTCTTTTCACACATGCGAAGGAAATGAGGCTAAGGTTTCGCTGCTGCAAGATCAAACTTGGGGAAATTGCAAAAAGAAGGTCGAAGGAAGGTCCATTAGATCATCCTCAAGCCCTAGACGAAGGGGCAACTCAAGCAAAGGTCATTAAGAAGCCTTGGAAGCCCTAAATTTGCTCACACGTGTGGAGGGAGCAGCTATTGCAGGGGGCGAAAAATTCAAAACTGCAGTAGAGGCCGAAATTCTGTACCTGGGGGTCGAAGTTGTGTTGCTGGAAGAGATTTGACTGGGTTTGACTTGGACAAGGGAAGCATATCATCAAGAAGGCCCAAAGGCCAGACTTGGCCTTGGAAGGGTATTGGTCTTGGTCTAGAGGTCTTGGAATTTGTCATTTGAAGAATCTATAAGAAGAAGAGATTTGTGGGTTTTCCTCCCAAGTGGAATGGTTTTTGCTAGCTTGAAGCCTATATCCTGTGTTCCTGTTTACTGTTGATCTTCTTGTTTTGGTAGTTGTTTGATTATAAGAATAACATAATAATAAGAGAAGAAGCTCAGAAGTGAGAAAAAGTAAAATGACGTCACAAGCAGTTATCAAGTTTAAGAGAAATCATCCTAAATATAGCCCTATAGATTTCTCAACAAAAGTGTTCCATTCACTGAGTTAGTTTGGCCATCCAATTGCCATTTTACCAACATAACAGATCCAAATAACTTACTATGTGAGGTCAACAAGAAAACAAGAAATCTGAACCTGCCAATAATAATAAAATTCAGCAGATGAAAAATCTGCTAAGCAGAGTAGAAACTTTGTTTTATAAGCTACCCATATTCTTTAAATAATCAAATTACCCATGATATTGAATGTAATAAAACGGCAATATCCCAATTAAACTCAGATAAAGTAACAGAAAAAAAAAAGTACCAGATTGAATTCAGTAGTCCCAAAAGCTTCCAACTGTGGCACAACCTGCAAAAAGAAGTTGCCAATGATGAGTTACATGGAATGACTATCTAACAAGGGTATGAGAAACCTGTGTTAGAATGTATGACATTAGATCGATCCCTATAACTAGGTACTCTAGTTTCGCGTTTTAAGTAATCTAGTTTAAAGTAGACCCAGATGCTTGTTTTCACTTTGATAATGATGTAAATTGTTTAACACTTGCTTCTCTTAATGAATGGTGTTAAAATTGTCTTGAAATCTATGTGATCTTCTAGATTTATTCTTTATCTTATATCAGAAGTCTTCTTGCAGATTTGTCAGAAACACTGTTTTTCCCATGTTTATATAATAGTTCTATTCAAATAGTAAGTCTTCCAAGGGAGACATAAGCCAACCAATGAATCCTTTTCCATATTCTGTTAATAGTGATTCAGTCTTTACCCTTATCTCACCAATTCATTGAAGCTATCCATTTATAGCATGGCACTGTTCAACTTGCTTCTTTCCTGGAACTCAGGTCAAATCAACTCGTATTTCCTATCATATTATATCTTCAACTTCTCATTATCGATGGCATAATTATTTAGGCCATAGAGATTGCTCAAAGGAAAATGAGACAAAATTAAGAACATTAACAGATTAGCAATAATATGCAATGTCAACTACTGCACAGCATAGTAATTAACACCTGATACAGAAGGCATGGCCAAGAAATGCTAAGAAATATTCAGAATTTGACAGCATTAAGATCACCCTTACCAATGTCCAAAGACCATGGACAACAATGGCTCTTTTTCCTCCATGTTCATCCTCTTGTGATAAAGATATCTCAAGTGGTCCAATTCTCTTCTCAGTGTGATTTCTTAGTCTTGCCTGTGCCTGCAACCATGCATTTACCTTGATAAGCTAAATAGTTGTAGCAGAATGTCAATAAATTGTTGAAAAAAAAAGAAAATTGGTCAATTTTTTTCAAATAAGCTATCTTAATATGTTTAATGATTTGTTGCATACATGTGATGATTGGTAAATGTTAAAAAGTCATTCTTTGTAAATTATCATAAAGAAATTTCCATAATTGGTGCAGGGCATGATAATTAAACGAACTCAATCAGGAAAAATATCATGTAAGCAGTGGAGTGCAAGAAAAGGCTAAGAAGGATAATAGAATAAGAATAAAATTCATCTCCAAAACTTGAAACGTATCCTTGATGCTGGAGAAATACAACACTCAAATAAATACATTGTTAGAAAAGTGTTGGTATTAATGTTAAAGGTAATGTTTGTCGACTGATCAATATGTTATACTTAATGTTAGGTGGTGTTACCTGCTAATTTGTACATAGCAGGGAACTCGACCCCATTTCCCAATGGATAGGGCAACAGTAAATTTTTTCAGAAGTTCAGAAGTCAGCAGGGCACCTATGCCCCATTTTCTCTATCGTCTCTCTAATTTTTTCTCTCTCAAATTCCACACCCTGGTGGGGAAATTGTAATAAATGTCGCTAGGATGACGAAATTTTGCAACAGGTTTAGGTGATTTGGGACCTGGTTATTAAGTGACTCCACTCTAGAGTGTTTTTTTCACTTGACCAATTATTTTCACTCTTCAGCAATAAACAATTAGTCGAGTTTTTTCACTCACTACCTCCAAAGCTGAAGTGCGGCTTAATAACTGGGCCTTGGGTCCATCCTAATGTCTAAGGTCAATGTATATTACCATACTAGGTCATATCTAGGGTTTCACAAAATTTGACTAGGTCTTTATGGGATTTTTTATTTAATTAAAATTTATAGTGTGATGGGATTTTTAATTATTTTCCTATGTAATATTGTAAATAAGTGGCTCTAGGATGTGTTGGTTGCATGTGGGTGCTCGAAATTCATGCTCACAACCCCAACATCATCCTAAGACCCACTTTGGGGGTCAAAAAATAAACATTTCGCCTCCAAAACGACCTCTCTAATGTGGGTGGCAAAAAAGACAAGAAAAATCAAAAAAAAAAAATTATTGAGAGATATATCAATTGTGTCCCAAAAGGGGACAAGAGAAAGGCGTGGAATTAAAGTTAAATGGAAAGATGACTTGACAGCCACCTTGGAAGACCAAATCATGAGCCATTATGAAGATGAGTTGACTGTCAAAAGAAGGCCCATGAATGACCAAGTAAGCAGGTCGAAATTCCTTTGTGATACCCACGGATTTGCCAGCAATGGATTGAAGATTTGTTTGTGTTATAAGTGGAGTTGACTGTCCCTAAGTGGATCTATATGGCAGATTGACTACAGAGTTAGTGGGGGACAACACTGCCACTTAAGACAGATCTTGTCCCCCACCTTGTCATACGCATAGCGGCATATCCCACTACTTCAAAAGTAATACACAACCCAGTTTTGGCATTTTTTTAACCACTAATTTGCTAAGAGTTGAGTGGGAGACAGCACTGCCACATGGGACAGATCCTGTCCCCTACCTTTCCCACTGCCAGCCAATCAAAAGATATGTATTAGTTAACAAGTACTCAGGCAGTTCCAGTTCCCACGCAGTCACATTCAACAGCTAACTTCACAGTGAGTTAGCACTTAGGTTGGCTGCAAGATTAAGTGGAAATTATCCCCACTTAATCCCAACATTTGCACACATGTTAATACTCAGCCATACGCAGAAATAAGGACTGATACACTGATCTCCTTGAGGACTTGAGCTGCCAACAAGTGAGTAAACTCAGCAATTCCTTGGATATACAGGCAGTCATCTACAGCAGTCCTTTTCCACTTGGCCATTTAAACTCTCATTGGGATTCTCATCAGCTCTTACACTTGTCATAGCATTTGTTTATTGGGATTTGCTCCCAAAGTTGTATAAATCAGTCTCTTGGGCTCATTGTTGCCCATGGTTGGAACTTGGAGGCTCTATGCTTGGATAGATTATGTCAAAATACTTTTGCTATCAATAATATCGAAAAGGCTTTCGAGGTCTCTTTCCTTGTCGTTGTGGTGCATGATCCTTGGTTTATGAAGTAACCTTGTGTTTGATCCGTGACATATATGTTTGTTTCTATGATTCATTTCACTTGCTTACATTAATTTTGTACCTTGGCTCAAAGGGGCATTGTTGTCTAGGGAGGAGGAGCTGCAATGATTTGTAGTTCCTCTTAGACTTGCTCTTGTTCTAGGCTTGATTTAGACTTACGTGTTCTCGGTTGAACCACAAGTCCAATCTTGCCATTATAGGGGCAATCTCACTTGGTACTAATTGTTGTATTGCAAGAATTTTGCTTAGTGTGTGCAGGTTGCCAAGTACTTGGAGTTGGGGACGTTGTTGGCTAAACTAGCCATCTCCAAGTTATCCAAGGAGCTCACAATCTGAATTGACTTGAGGCCATTGTAAGAATTTCAAGAAGATCAAGAGAAGAGGCTCTAAAAACCCGACACCATTTCTTCCTTCCATCATTTCAAATTCATTTCTCTCTGGGTTACTTATAAATGTTTTAAAATGAAGATATAAGCAAATAGGCTTTCAAAATCAGACTGTTTTTCTAACAGCAGTCCCATTTGTCTAAGAAAGGGCCAAGATTTCCTTGGTTTTCATGGGCAAATCAGAGTAGTGTTTAAGTGATTTAAATTGACAGTAGTTTTGAGAACTAGATCTAACACATGTTGACTATTTGGAGTTTTATGAATGTAAATAATTAATAATTAAATAGCTATGTTGCCAGGAAACGTGGGTTCGGGGACAGGGATGGAGACGGGGACCGGAACGTCATTTTTTGAAACAGGGTGCGTGGGTTCATCAGGGGTATATAATATATAAATATAATAATATTAAATTAATTTTATAATTTATAAATTTATGAATTATAAATTATAATTTATAATATATATGAAATTATGAATTTGTATATTTTTCAACTTTAAACAAAAAAACTAACATACACATCATTGAACAATGAACATTCAACATTCACAATGAAATTTCAAAATTTCTAGTTTGATATCAAGTGCAAATTGGAGTTTACATATTAATAAGAATCATGATATATGTCCATTGTCATACTACATTCAAAATTTGCCTTAAGGCATCTCCAAACATGAACTAGGAAATTTTAAAATACTAAAATAAAAATTTAAAATAGCTAAAATTAAAGCCTAATAGTGAACAATGGCTTCCTCAAGCCATGTCATCAGCATCACTTAGATCTTTAGTTAGCATGCTCTCCAAGTAGGAATCACTCTCATCTTGAGGCTCCTGCTCATCCACAACAACTGGAGGTAAGGCCATCTGGTTGTAGCTCCTCATCCACACACATAGCATCATTTGTGTATTGGTCCCATCTCTTGAAAGGACCCTCCTTGTACCCAGGGACTTTTCGAGATATGAGACGAAGTGGGCTATGAATGTACACTAAGTTCTTTGCCTTCTTTAAGCCCAACTTGTTTCTCTTTACTGAATGGATAAAGGCATAAGTACTCCAATTCCTCTCGCAAGATGAAGAGCTAGCAACTTGGAATAATAGGGGAAGCCCATTAAATTAATTAAAAAATTTAAAATAAAAAACTAAAATGAAAATTTTAAAATTAATACAGAGATTTAATTGAGAAATTTCAAATAAGATGAGGAACTCTAAATGGCAAACTAGTTACCTATCCAAGTAACCATATGGAAAATTGTTGCAACTCAAGAGCATCAACACCATGAAGCCACCACCAATCAATTGGATCATTCTTCTTGCGTCTATCTGCCAAAGATGCATGTGAACCAAAGACACCTCGGCCACGTGAAAATTGGGAAAACTGAGATCGTATGTCATTCTTCTATACTAACATAAATTTTCTTGACGGTGGTCAAGAATCCTTTGAACACCTCTCTATTTTGGGAAGGAGGTCTCCTTCCTGTTGCGGGATCATACCATTTTGGATTAATTGCATAAGCTACCATATGAAGAGGGGTGTTCGGTTTATTCCAACACCCATGTATAAACTCTTTCAGTTGTAGCCATAAACTAGGATCCTTCCTATCTGTGACGGTTTGGATCCTCTCACACATGGAGTCCATGTTCCCATAAATCTCACCTAAACATGGACCATCTGTATCTGCATAGCGGATCATATCACAAATTGGTTCTATAATTTCCACAATAAATTTGGCATCAACACAAAAATGATCATCCAAAGTCAACCTCTTCACCTCCAAAGCTGCATCTGAGGTAGATAACCTCCACTGGTCCCACATGTCACTGACAACTGTGGAAGATAAAGCCTCCTTCCCCTCCACAAGCCTCTTAAGCAAAATGTAGTAAGTTGCAAATCTGGTATTTGTTGGTTTAAGAAGCTCCATTTTGGCGTGCTTGCGGTAAATGGCTTGTGATTGATGATGGTTTCATATAAACATTTGAAATTTGTGGCCATTTTCAATTAATGCTTGAATCCATTCAATTTTCCCAATGTCCTTCAATACATTATTCAAAGAATGCACAGCACATGGTGTCCAAAAAATATGCCTAGGTACATCAAGGACAAAATTAAAATATTAATAAAATTATAAATCAAAATGTTTATTGTTTAAAATTAGAAAACAAATTGAAATCAAACTTGTACTCAAAATAAAAAATGTAATTCACTAATTCATATAATTTAAATAAATCAAACTTGAAAGTTGAAACTTGCCACTTGTACTCCTTTTGAACCATTGCCCCTGCTGCTTTGCACACTAGAGTTGCATCAGTAATAACTTGAACAACATTGGATGGCCCCACCTTTGCAATGGCATCACATAATTGATCTTTCAAGAACATAGTGTTCTTTACTTGACCAGAACAATCAATGGCCTTGAGAAAATAAGGATTAGACAAGGAAGAAACAATGATGTTTATCAATGGACGATTCCTAAAATCAGTCCATCCATCCATGACAATTGAGCATCCATCTACACTCCAAGATGCCTTCAAGGGTGCCATTGCCTTCTCAAGATGGTCTTTCTCCTTTTCCACCAACACATTTCGAAGCTTCTCATAACCAGGAGCTTTATACCCTTAAGGTCCATCATTAATAGCACGAAACATTTGCTCAAAATAGGGGGAAAGGGTTGCATTAAAGGGAATGCCAAATGCAAGAAAAAATCTTGCTATTGCAAGATCAACACCCTCCCTACCTTTCACATCAAACATCTCATAAAGGCCACCAAGTTTAGGCTTCTTGCGTGCTTGACGGGTAGTGATTTATGATGCTCTAGATGACACAGAAACATGCTCATCACCAACTTGAACTTCATCATTAGATGGTAATCCTTCCTCATTGGAGTCATCATTTTCATCAACATTGTGACATGGCCTAGAGATTTCCTTTCTTGCCTTACCATGAGCCTTTTGTTGCTCTCTTTGTGCACTAAGGAGTCTAGTGGGATCATTTAGGTCTCCAGTGCAAGCATCAACACCCTTCCTTGGCATTTGCATAAAATGAGCTTTAACTCTAGTATAGCTCCCTTTCCATTCAAACTGACAAAAATTACATTTTATTGTTGTTGTCCCCCCAGCACCCTTTGGAGGTTTTTGCCTATCCACATATTTCCAAAGTGGATATTGAGGATTTGTCTTTGATGAAGACATTTTGATTTTTTTATCTTGCAAATTTTGGAAGACAATTTGAATCTATTTAACAAAGTTCAAAGTAAAAATCATGTTAATAGTCTAATAGAAGTTAAAGTTTAAACAGTTAATGCCAAATCGAAAAAGCTTCAAACTACATTTATGGTACAAGTAGTAGGCTACTAAATGCGGAATATACACAGTTGGGAACTGAAGTTTAATATCCCTAATGAAAAATTATTAATAATTATTTATAAATTTTTACAGTTGGGAGTTGTTCTTAGATATACACAGCTCTACCAAGGGCAAAGATCCTAGCAAATGGAGCAGAGCCTCAGGTTTATTGGAAACAGAAGACGTCATGGAGGACTTCTGAAACAAGGGTTTGCTTGCAACATGGCCAAGGGAAGCCAATGTGTCATTGTGTAGCATCACAGTTGTCAACTGACACAAATTGATCGAAGGCCAGCCATGACAGCATTACTGCAAAATACAATGGCTATCGAAGAGGGTTACTGTTTACAATTACAAAACACTAAACAGTGAACACCTTTTATTCTGTTTTTTAAATTTTAGAATAAAGTTAGAAATATAGGAAGATGGCTTCAGTTGTTTCCAGAGATCGCTGAACTAATTCTGACTGGCATGAAGTGATAATTTGTTTCAGGAATCTAAAGCTACTTCTGGTAAATGAGACATATCCCAAGTGAATAGAAACAATTTCTAGCATGCATAGGAAATGTCATGCCACAACAAGAATAATTACACCCAACACAAAATAGCATACTTACCTAAACTACAGGTGAACATTGTCCTCCCTTTGCGTGCACTGTATACCTCCAGCTCCATCTATGTGGACTATCCTCTGCCGCCTCCCTCTGCTTCCTTACGTGCACTGTATTGCTTGTCATCTCCCTCAAGTGTATTGATGGCAGTTGAATGAGTGTATCACTCTATTTCTGTCCTCCCTCTAGTGTATCGCAGCTTGCTATATTTAAATTTTACTATCCTATGTCGTCTCTATCTCCCTCTGTCGTTGCCTCTCGAGTCTCCATCGAACGAAAACCTCTGCCACAACCCTCTCGTCCAATGTTGCGTCGAATGTTTCTCCCTAAGCATCGAATGCTCCTCTTTGTCGAACAAAAACCTCAGTTTGATTGAATGTCGTTGCCTCTCCATCGAACGAAAACCTCTGCTACATTGAATGTGACCCTACTACGTCGAATGCAAACCTCTATTGCGTCAAATGCGACCCTGCTGCATCAAATGACCCTCTTCACTGCGTGGAATGTCGAATGCGGTGTCCTTGACCCTCTTCGCTGTGTGGAATGCCAAATGCAATGTCTTTGACCCTCTTAGCTGCATGGAATGTCGAATGCGGCGTCTTCGTTGCTTCAAAGAATGAACAGCACCAAACATTTAGGTTTTGTCTTAGACTTTTAGTTTTAAGTTTTACGGTTTTGATAAATTTTTAATAATTTACATTTTTTTAAATTGAAGTTTTAATTTGTTAAAAATTAATATTTATAAAAATTAAATTCTATTTTTTAAATTTCATAAAAAAATTTATAAAAAAATTAGTCAAAATCGGTCTTCAAGAACCCGAAGAACCTAATTTTCGGGTTCTAAGTACCCATTCAGAGGGTTCGTCGTACCCATTAAGGTAGAATAACCCAAAAAAAAAAATTGAAGAACCCGTTTCTTCTGGGTTCTTCTGAGAAGAACCCGTACCTGAATCCGGGGCTTGGGTTCAAGAACCCCACCCCCGGGTTCAGGAACCCATGCAACATAGTTAAATAGTTAACAAATATTAGTATACTGAAGAGGTATGTCTCAAAAGACATGATTGTTCATGAAGGGGTACCCACCTAGGTATATATAAGGGACCCTTAGTTGTAACATCATCATATTCTCATTCATACCTTCTCATTCTCATATTCTCATATATACTTGTTTCCCTAATGGACAACTTCATATTCCAAGTGTTCTGGAGTATTTAACTTCTGCAATTATGAACTTTGTTCGTAACATTTGCTATCAAAGTTGTTCAATCTTCTGGTCACTCAATTTGTTGCATCGAGCAAGTCTGATCTAGCCAAACCTTCGTCAACTTTGTTGTCGTTGCAATTGAAGCGTTTCGCTACACAGTTTTGGAGATTCTCCATTTTTCCATCAAGCCTTTGGCCAATTAAAACAATAAAATAAAATAAATTATATATATAAAGGAATAAAAAAAGAGTATATATATATATATATATATATATATATATTAAAAAATTGTGTATATTTAAATATATATAAATTTTAAAAATAAGAGAGATTTTTAACAAATTAGAAAGAAAAAAATATTAAATTAATTCAAAAACATAAAATCAATATAAAGATATTATAAATAAACATATTGAAAAAATAACAAATTAAAAATAAAAAATAAAAGGAACAAAAACTACACACCACCATCTGAAAGTCGGTTGTCCTAGCCACAGAAGCCTCCATAAGCAATCAATATACTTGACAAAGGAAAAATAAATTTCCTATGTTGGACCATTCTCCCTAATTCCGGTCATATATCACACAGGGAGAATGCTTATCCCTGACGTTCTCTCATCAGCACTCCCTCTCAATGGGAGAGGCAATCTCAACAAGTCCAAGCTCGTCCCTGAAGAATAAAAATTTTGCTCTGGACAAAGGCTTTGTAAGAATATCAGCGATCTGCTTATCAGTAGAAACATATTGAAGCTTCACTGCTCCCTTCTGCACCATATCACGAATGAAGTGGTTCTTGATGTCGATGAGCTTCGACCTATCATGGAAAACAGTATTCTTTGTTAGCTTCACACAACTTTGATTACCACAAAATATCACGGTTGGTTGTAGCACATGATCAAATAGTCTCGCGAGTAACTTTCAAAGCCAAGCCACTTCACAACACGCTAAACTGCCTGCAACATATTCTGCTTCGGTAATACTGAGTGCAACAAATGTTTGCTTCTTGCTCATCCATAAAATCATAATGGAGCCCAAACTAAAGCAACCTTCAGATGTACTCAATTTGTCTTCAACACTCCTTGCCCAATTTGCATCCGTATAACCCTGCAGTTGTATATCATCATTTGAGGCATATTTTAAACCATAATCAACTTACCACACAAGTATCGCAATACATTTTTTGCTGCAATCAAATGATCATGTCTAGGTTCCACCAAGAACTAGCTTAGAATATTCAATGCAAAGCACATGTTCAGCTCGATATTAATCAAATAAATCAGTGAGCCAATCAGCTTTCGATACATGGATAGATCTACCAAATCCGACTCAAAATCTCTCAATTTTCTCAAATTTGTCACCATGGGAGTCTCCATCGATTAATAGTCCACCATTCCAAAGCTCTATAGGATCTTGATAATATATTTTCTTTGTCCAAGAAAGATTTCGCCAAGCTTCTACCATAATTCTAATCCCAAATAATAGTGCACCAACCCAAGATCCTTCATATCGAATTCGGAAGCCAACTCCCTCTTACTTTGAATAATGAGATCCTCCACACTTTTCAGAAATACATCATCAACGTACAATAATAGAATCACATGTTCATTCTTTTCAACCTTGAAATACAGGTTTAGATCACCGTCACTTTTGGAGAAACCAAGTCTTGTCAGATAACTATCCATTCAAGAGTACCATGCTCTAGGTGCTTGCTTAAGTCCACACAAGGCTTTCTTCAATCTGCATGTGTGATACTCTCTTCAATGAACTTCAAAACCTTGAGGATGTTCTATGTACACTTCTTCCACAATCACACCATTGAGGAAAGCAGTCTTTACATCCAACTGATGTAAATTCCAAACCATAGAAGAAGCTATAGAAATAATACATCTAATAGTAGTGTACCTGGAAACTAGAACAATAGTCTCATCATAGTCTTCTCCCTCTTTGTGGGAGAACCCTCTAGCCACAAATCTCACCTTGTATTTGTCAATATCGTCATCCACTGCATGGTTAATTTTGTATATCCATTTGGAGGTGACCACATACATCCTTTAAGGTCTTGACACAATCTCCCAAACATCGTTCTTCATGATTGACTAGTTAGTTGCATCCTTCCAAACCTACTGGCTAGTTGCTTCTTCAAAGGTGGAAGGTTCAGAATCAATGAGATTTGTCATCAATGTTGCATATCCAAAACACCTCTTTGGTCTCTTGCTTTCCCTGAAGGTTCCACATGGTGTCGCATGTCCTTCCTGCATCCTACAAGGTAGATCTAATTCAAGCTGGCCTCTTCCTAATTTCAGGAACAACAATCAGATCTATTAGTTCGCTAGGCCCTTATGGCTATTCTTTATGATCTGCAAGTTGTTCTGAAGAATTGGATGCACCAAAACCTTCTTCCTTGGGAGCTTCATGTTCTTCATCCTCATCAGAATCCATTGGAACTCCTTTAGATTTCCAATAGGCAACATTCTCATCAAAGGTCACTTCCCTACTAACTTCAACCTGTCTTTGTTCTGGAACATATATTCTATAAGCCTTTGAAGACTCATTGTATCTAACGAATATTCCTTTCTTTCCTAAAGGATCTAGCTTCTTTCTCTTATCTTTGGGTATTATATGGATATAAACTGGGCGACCAAATATTCTTAAATGTCCAACTTGAGGTTTCTGTTCTGTGAGCACTTCTTCAAGGATCTTATTTTCCAAAAATTGATGACTTCTATTTTGGATGTTGTCATCGATGCCTCACTCCATAGGAACA
Organism: Pinus albicaulis; assembly: GCA_034641835.2. Taxonomy (NCBI): domain Eukaryota; kingdom Viridiplantae; phylum Streptophyta; class Pinopsida; order Pinales; family Pinaceae; genus Pinus; species Pinus albicaulis. The sequence continues at coordinate 669,632,500 of CM076581.1, forward strand.
TAGGTACATCTTGATCATGCATCATCACTTTAACGGATTCTTCAACAGTTCAGTTCTTTCTTTCAGCAACTCCATTTTCTTGTGGATTGTAAGGGACTATCAACTCCCTTTTAATCCCAGCTTCTTTACAAAAGGCAACGAGCTCCCTGGATGTATATTTGCCTCCATTATAAAATCTAAGGATCTTCATTTTCTTTCCCTTCAAGTTTTCCACTCTAGCCTTAAATTCCTAAAACTTGTCAAAGACATCATCCTTTGTCTTCATGAAGTAAATCCATGTCTTGCGAGAGAAGCCATCAATAAAGGTTACATAGTACAAAGAGCCTCCAAGAGATTTACTGGCATTGGACCACACACATCAGAATGAACTAGATCCAAAATTTCCTTGGATCTACTTTCACTGTTTGGAAAGGGTTGCTTGACATTCTTCCCAAACGCACATCCTTTACAAACTTCTTTATGTTCTATCTGCAAATTTGGAACACCTGGAACCATTTGTTTTAAAGCAGGCAAAGCTCTACAATGAAGGTGTGCATATCTTCTATGCCAAAGTTCACATGGATTGATGTCAATATGTACTAATGCTTGAGCAAGTTGTTTCAAGAGTCTATACAACCTTCCTTCACGAACTCCAATTACTCTAGCTGCTAGCAGAATATATACTAGAGCATTTGGGCCATACAAGAATTTTTCCATTAACAAATTCTACTCTATCCCCCTTGTCTTCCAAGCATAAAATGGAAACCAAATTCGTTTTCAAACCTGGCACATATTGGATGTTGCTAAGATGATTGTTTTCGCCTAATTCCATCTCAATGGATGTTTTCCCAATGCCTTTGACTGCATAATTGTTGTTGTCTTCAAGCTCCACCTTTAGAGATAATCTTCTTTCCATTAGACTTCTCAAGTGGTAACAATCTCTCGTCATGTTTCTTGAGGAACCACTATTTACTAGCCACAAAAAATTGCTTCTGCAATAGAACCTGTAAGAGCATGAACTCGTCCTCATGCTGAGGGAAAGACAAATCGAGGTCTTCATTGGCTAAGGCACAAACCAGAAGACCTTCACTCACCACATTTTCAACACTCCCTCTTAGCAAGCAAGGGATTTTGTACAACTCCTAACTTATCTTTGAAATAGACAGAAGTGCCTCTTGCCAATCCCTTGGTCAATATATCGATTATCTGCTCCTATGTTGGAATGTACAGTAGCTTCACTATTCCTTTTTGCACACAATCGCTACGATGATGATACCTGATCTTGATATGCTTGGAGCAATCAAGAAACATTGAATACTGAAAGAGTTTAATGCAACTCTGATTGTCACAGTGTATCATTGTGGGCTCCATCTCCTACCTAAAAACTCCCACAAGCAAATTCCTCATCCAAATAGCTTTACATGTTGCCAAATTGGCAGCCATGTACTCAACATCTGTTGAATTGAGTGCAATTGATCTTTGCTTCCCATTGAACCAGGTAACAATTGTTGACCCAATGTTGAAGACACAACCTGAAGTACTCTTCCAATCTATGGAGCTCCCTACCCAATTTGCATATGTGAAGCCCATAAGCCTCACTCCATCAACATGTCTGTACCATAATCCATAATTTGTTGTGCCTTTAAGATATCTCAAAACATGCTTCACAACAACCCAATGAACTCTGGTTGGATCCATCATGAACTAATTCAGTTAGTTCACTGCAAAACAAATATCAAGGTGTGTGTTGACTAAGTACATCAACGACTTGATGAGCTGCATGTACAATGTAGCATCTATTCGCTCTAGTCTACTAGTGTCCACCTTCCTTCAATTTGTGACTAGAGGCGTGGTCATGGGCTTGCAATCCTGCATTTAAAACCTCCTAAGGATCTTTGTAAGGTACTTCCCCTGCCCCAAGAACATTTCCCCATCACCCTACCATACCTCTAGCCCAAGGAAATAGTGCATGAGCCCTATATCCTTCATCTCAAACTCCCTTGCAAGGTCTACCTTGCAATCCTAAATCAAGTTGTTTTCTCCATTCAAAATAAGATCATCAACATAGAGCACTAGAATGAGCGTAGGCCCTCCAACCGTGATGTAGTACAGGTTGGCATCCACCTCATTCTTGGTGAAGCCCAATCCGCAAAGGTAGCCATCAATGCAAGTGTACCATGCTCTCAGTGCATGCTTGAGCCCATAAAAAGCTCTCTTCAACAAACATACATGAGTGTCTCTGCTGAAAGTCTCAAACCACTCTGGCTGCTCCATATAAATCTTTTCCTCAACCACCTCGTTGAGGAATCTTCCACCCCATATAAGTTGCAAGCGCCAAAATCATCCTAATGGATGAATAACGTGCCACTAGGTTAAATGTCTCCTCATAGTCCATGCCCTCAACCTGCGAGAAGCCCTTGGCCACAAACCTAGCCTTGTACTTCTCCAGACTCCCATCTGCTCCATGCTTCACCTTGTACACCCAGCATGAGCCTACTACTGATTTGCCCTCTGGTCATGGCACAATCTCCTAGACATCATTCTTCATGATGGAGGAATATTCCTCCACCATGGCATCTCGCCAAACTTGCTGAGAGGCTACCTCCTCATAACAAGAAGGCTCTGTGTCCAACAACACATTCATCAACGCCATATATCCTAGGTGCATTTGTGGCTGCTGTGAAAATTTCAACACTGAAATGTGATTGCAGCAACTGGAAATTATTCTTGTAATTGTTAATTAATTTAACAATTTATCTGCTACGGAAATACCAAATAATTCACACTACAACCTTCAAAAATAAAACTGAGCAAGAAAAATAGCATTAGAAACTAAGAATATTCTAGCACACACACATAAAAAATAACACAGTTGTTTTTGGACAAATGTCCCCAGAAAAACCCAACTTGGGAAAACCGGTGCAACAATTGAGGGTTTTATATTATTATGCAGCAGTGAAATTTCAGTACAATCTGGATGCACAAACTGGCAATCCACTAAAGGGGAAAAATTGGCCACAAACATTAATGAGACAAATTTTGTCTCACCCGGCACTGATCTAGCTCTAAAATTGGCTCTAAATGGGCTCCACGAAACCCCTGTGTCAAATCTACACAAGCACTAGGACGCTCTACTCAGAAATGCAACTGATCAGGTCATTTGTCCAATCCAGCCTCTACGAACGACTCGCTCACACCTTCAGGAAATCTTCTGGCCTCTAGCAACTAAATTGACACTCTGTCTGGCTAAATCGAACTCTTCTCTGAAGCTTCTGCATTGGGACTGCGCAGCCTCACTGAGAAACTTAGCCTCCTGTAGTTGACTCTTCAAATTTGGAAAAATTTCATACGGACTCACTGTCCCTGCCCCTCTCTACCTTTGCTTCCTTCTTTGGCTTTCTGACAACTGTTGTTGCTCTCTAGAAATCTAACTGCCAAAGAAATCGAACCCCACGTGTGTGTTCTCCATCTACCCATCGACTTCTTATAATCTTCTATTAGAGCACCAACGGCCAAGATTAAAACTTAATCAAGGGCACACATTGATTCCCAGTCGATCTTTGTGAGTTTCTAGATAATTCTCACCTTATCTCAATTAATTTTGATTAATTAACCTATTTCCCTAAGTTTATACTTAGGAAATAATTAAAAATAAGCTAATAATCTAATTGAGTTACTTCTAGGTGGAATTTACAGAAACAATTTCTCAGTTATGGAGAACTCACGTGTTTTAGTCTCTCCACAAAGTTTTGAGACTAGAACACCTTTGATGCTACAGAAACTAACACTCCCTCTTAGCGAGGAAGGTGTTCTCTCTCTAGTGCTGCACATCCTGCCACAACACCCTATCTATGTACCACCCTCTGTCACGCTATTGATGTTTGGCCACTACCCACCAACCACTACGCAACTCTGATGTTGCATCCGTGTTGTTGACAACACTGCCATACTGTTGCCAACTTTGCATCTGCACTGCAACTCCCTTTCATTTGTTGTTGTTGCAACTGCAACTACTGCAACTGAGAAACATTCAAAAAATTGAATCAATTGTGTTCAGTATGATGCATCTGTCTTCCAAGTCCTCACTGCTACTAGCTATTGCACTGTCCACCAAGGAATTTGCGTTGTTGTTGACTCTGCATTGTACAACTCTACACTGCTACCAATTCTGCACTGCACTCCTTAGCACCAGACTTCTACTAGTCTGCCACTGTCACTCTGGAATCTGACTGCATCACTGACATTGATCCATCTTGCTACTGAATATTGTGGGCCCTAGAGCCAGATGATGATCCTATGAGGTGGACTCCTCATTGGATTTTGCCCATGTCTGCAACTCTCTGGGAATACAACTCTATGTCACCCCACCTTTCTCTTCGAGGTATGGCCGCAAACATAGCAAACTCCTCCTCTAGCCTGGAGGATAGCTTGTCGATCTCCGTTGACGATGTCGCCTAGTCCTACTTCTCCGTCATGTCCTTCTTCCTAAGAGGACACTGCGTGCTGTAGTGACCGAACTCACCACATCTGAAGCACTTGACCTTTGACAAGTCGTTCTTCTTCTTATGCTCCCCCTGCCCCTGACTGGGACCCTTAGATGTTAGAGTCACATTCTCCTCCTCACTCTTCGGTCCCTTCTTGTTGTTGTCATGTATGGTACTCTTTAATAGATCTCGCCTCAAGTCTTCCTGTTGTAGATCGAACCACATCTTGTCCCACTTAGGCAAGGTGTCTTTACCCAAGATACTCTGAACAAATACTTTTTCGTCCTTTGAGACACTATTCAGTGCCAATCGTACAAGCTTTGTAAGTTGGGGCGCCTCCCCAACAGCTGCTAGTTGATCTCGGATTTCCTGAATCCATGTGAGAAAGGAATCTACGCTCTCGCCCTTCTACATTATGGTACTCCTCAACTTCTCCTGGAGAAAAATCTTCTACTACTCGAAAGAACTCTAAAATAGCTCAGAATGAGCATCCCACGTCTCCTTGGTCGTCCTTTTGTCTGCCACATGTGAGACTAGATGAGCTTAGAATCCATCCAAAATCATCCACTTCGCCTTCGCCATTTCTTTTATATACTCCTTACGTTGATCAAGGTCCTGTGGAATTGCTACCACATTGTTTGCATAGGTATTCAAACCATATTCATCTAGAAGGAAGGACGTCCTAGCCTTCCAGATGACATAGTTAGAGGCTCCCTCCAACCTATCATGATGTTTGAGCCCAGTTGTGGCCATCTTTGAATCTATCGAAAACTCCCTCTTTCCCTCTGCTAGGTTGTTGGTTCTGCCATACGCACTCCCTTTTGGAGTGAGGAAATATGCACTCAACTACTGCCAATCTACAGCTAGAAAATCAAACTTCTGAAACTAGAAGTCCCCTTAGAGAAATTTTCCCCCTTGTGTGTGCTTTTCTCTTTCACCCGACGTTGATTCTGCTAATGCAACCTGTTGCAAAACCCTCTACGTGCAACGAAGGAATCTGCTCAGCAAAAATCTGAGTTGTTGTTACTCCCTCTGCCTGTTGGAATCACTATTCTGGGCAAATCGACTTTTCTACCAACCTCCAACTGAAAATCGAACTCTTCCCAACAATTCACATTGCCTGGCTAAGCACTGCGTAGCACCTAAAAATTTTGGTCTGCTGCTCCCTCTGAACAGCGAAATTTTTTGCCTTCGCATATGAGCTTCTCGGTAGATCAATCATGCTCTAATATCATGTGAAAATTTCAACACTCAAATCCTATTGCAGCAACTGGAAATTATTATTCTAATTGTTAATTAATTTAACAATTTATCTGCTACGGAAAATACCAAATAATTCACACTACAACCTTCACAAATAAAACTATGGAAGAAAAATATCGTTGGAAACTAAGAAAATTCTAGCACACATAAAAATTAATACAGTTATTTTAGGACAAATGTCCCCGAAAAAACCCAACTTAGGAAACCGGTGCAGCAGCTAAGGGTTTTATATTATTATGCAGCAGTGAAATCTGAGTACAATCTGGATGCACAAACTGGAAATTCACTACAGGAAACAATTGGCCACAAAAATTACCGAGACAAATTTTGTCTCACTCGACACTGATCCAGCTCCGAAACTGGCTCTGAATGGGCTCCACAAAACCCCTGTGTGAGCCTTTGTGTCAAATTTGCACAGGCACTAGGACGCTCTGCCCGAAACTGCAACTGATTAGGTTGTCTGCCCAATCCAGCCTCTAAGAACGACTCGCTGACACCTTCAAGAAATCTTCCCGGCATCTAGCAACTAAATCGACCCTTTATCTGGCTAAATCAAACTCTGCCTCTAAAGCTTTTGCATTGGGACTGCGCACCCTCACTGAGAAACTCGGCCTCCTATAGCTGACTCTCTGGATCTAGAAAACTTTCTTCCAGATTCATTGTCCCTACCCCTCTCTGTCTCTACTTCCTTTGGCTTTCCAGCAACTGGTGTTGCTCTCTGGAAATCGAACTACCAAAGAAATCAAACCCCACAAGTGTGTTCTCCCTCTACCCATCAACTTCTTAATATAATCTTCTGTTGGAGCACCAATGGCCAAGATTAAAACTTAATCAAGGGCCCAGATTAATTCTCAGTCGATATGTGTGAGTTTCTACAGAATTTTCACCTTATCTCAATTAATTTTGATTAATTAACCCCTTTCCCTAAGTTTAGACTTAGGAAATGATTAAAAATGGGCTTATAATCTAATTGAGGTGCTTCTAGGTGCAATTTCCATAAATGGTTTTTGGCTTATGGAGAACTCGTGAGTTTTAGCCTCTCCACAAAGTTTCGAGATTAGAACACCTCTGATGCTACAGAAACTAACAGTTGCTTGCTCTGCCTAAACATAGAGCTAGGAGTCTCAAGTTCCAACTCGCTCCTGAGCCCCTTGAATCAACTTCTTGGCCCACTTGGCTCTTTTCCTCCCTGTGTTGGGATTCACTGACTGTGTGGTTTTCTCCACTCGTCCTAGTCTCTACTGCTCATCCTGTGTTGACTCCTGGTCATCCTGCTATGCGGACTACTTGCCACCTGGCTGAGACTCAATCTGTGATACTGGTTGAGGCTCCTGCTTGGGAGCAAGTAGCCCCTCCTCAGGTACTCCAACCTGGATCATCTGTTGGGCATCTTGAGGTGGAACTACTTGAGTCTTTGCAAATTCTAACACCCACTTATCTTCCAACACCACTGAGATCCGCTCCCTCCATGTGTAGAAATTCGAGGCTCCCTCTAAACAGTGATCTTCCCTTAGTCCTTGGAACGCCATCCTGCAATCCAAACACTGATCTTTAAAAATCTAGCACAAGGCTCTTGCTTGAACTGTGCTCTTCACTTACTAAACAATTTGGTGTTGGTCTTTATGTTGATCTATGCTTTGATAGCATGTTAAATTTCTTTAAAACTCTCCAACTTCTTAGATGAATTACTGAAAACAAGGAAACTGAAAATTGAAACCAAATTTAATTTCACCAAGATACAGAGTTTCTTAACAATCTATAAGTAGCAGAATATAATCGAGATATAAAAACAAATTGACACAATTGTTTACCTAGGAAACCAAAAAGGGAAAACCTGCTTTCTTTGTTGTAGTATTTTATTGTTTGCTTTGGATCCATTACAAAGCAATCTATATCTCTGAGAACACAATTGTTCTCTTGCTAAACTAGCCTTGACTTGCCCTACAAATCCCTTGATCCCTACTCCTATTTCCTTGCACACTAGATTCCCCATTTCCTTGCACGATTCCTCCTCTTTCCTAGTGCACAAGGGAGCTATTTCCTAGCGCAAAGCCCCTATTTCCTTGTGCACTTGTGGCCTCCTATTTCCTAGCGCACATGCTCCTCAATTTTGTGCACACACGCACAAAGAATTATCTCACAAGAATATGATGATCTTGTGCCTTCGTGCTCCTCTTTATAAACCCAATTCGAGCATGCAAGAAGTGTAGAAATTTGATAACCCAACCCCAGTTTTCAGTTTCTCCTTATTTCTCCCATAAAGTTAAATGCCCATTCCCATAGCCATACATTCAACAAGCTAGAAAAATAAATATTTTCTGAAAACAAAAATTCTGGAAATTTCACAGTGCTGAAATGCAGAAATAAAACTCAGAAAAATAAATCAGCCACAAACAAAAAGTAGACACGGTGATTTTTGGTCAACATAACCCTGGGAAAACCCCCTACAACTCTTGAGGAAAACTAGTTCGAAAGCTTCTCTTTATTTCTGAATATGCTTTTACAGTGAACAATAAAACACAGAAAAATTACAGCAAATACAAAACCCACTTATCTCGATTTCCATGTCAACCTCCAATCTAGAAAATCGTGCCAGTAGCAAAACAGAAATTTACAAGAAAAATACAGCAATAAATACTGTACTTGTCGCCTAGAAAAATGTGCCCAAATTTCTGCCTGTATGGTACTGTACGGACAGTACAGCAGCACCTTTCTCGATTTCTGTGCCCAGAAAATCTGCCTCGAAAACCGTGCCCTTTGTTGCTGAATCTGCGCCTCGAAAACAATGTTGTACTTGCCTTGGAAAATGTGCTAAACAGTGATGTACGGATTTTTTTCCTTGGTAAACGTGCCAATAAAAGTTGTACGGAAATGCTACCTTGGGAAATGTGCCCTCTTGCTGTACATATTTTCTGTGTAGCTATGCTGCTCTCCCTCCGCTCAGAAATTTCTCTTCAACTTTCTCTCCTCTTCTCTCAATCTACTTATGAAAGAATGAATGATCTTTTCTCTCATTTTCCTCCTTTAACCTAACCCTAAGTGACTTTTGGGGAATCCCTAAATCCAATGGTTGAGATAGCTTTAGATCTAGGGTTGAGATTAAATGTTCATTTAAATCTCACTTTCTATTTTTTAATTCACCCCACTTTAATAAAGACCCTCTTAGTCATTTATTTCCAAAGTCACTTTTCACTTTCTAATTTCACATTGACTTTATTAAAGTCACTTTAAAATTGGACTTAGTAACTTTATCACTTAAAGTCACTTTTAAATTAGATTTGACTTTATAACTTTATAAAGTCACTTTAGGAGAAAAATTAAATTCTTTTGGACACTTTTCCCTGGGCCAAAGATCAAAGCCTTAGGGAACCACCTGTCCTCCGGTAACCAAATTTCAACACTCCCTCTTACCGAGGAAGGTGTTCCTCACCACACCCATCTTGTCTCTGAAGTAGACATGCTTGCCCCGTGGTAAGGCTTTGGTAAGAATATCTACAACCTGCTCATCAGTGGGAATATACTCAAGCTTCACAGCTCCCTTCTGAACAGTCTCTGATGAAATGATATTTGATCTCGATATGCTTTGACCTGTCATGAAATACTGGATTCTTCGTGAGTTTAATGCAACTCTAATTATCACAGTATATCACTGAAGGTCTCAACGGCTGACCAAATAAGCCAAACAACATCTTGTGAAGCCAGATGGCCTCACAACTAGCTAGACTGGCTACCATGTACTCTGATTCCGCTGAACTCAATGCTACTGACTGCAACTTTCGACTGAACCACGACACCACTGCCGAACCCAACCCAAAACAGCACCCTGAGGTGCTCTTCCTATTAGAAGCACAACGTGTCCAATCAGAATCAGTGTAACCTACCAATCTCACTCCATCCCCCTGCCTATAATCCAGACCATAATCCACTGTCCCCTACAAGTACCGCAAAATTTGTTTTGCAGCAACCCAGTGCACCCTCCTGGGCTCACACATGAACTGGCTCATCGTGTTGACTGTAAAACATATATCTAGTCTAGTGTTGACCAAATGCATCAAGGAACCAATCAGCTGTCTATACAAAGTGGGATCCACCAACTCGAAATCTGAAGCGTGAAGCTTCTTCTAGTTGGTGATCAAAGGTGTTGACATGGGACTACAATCCTCCATGTGGAATCTGCTAAGGACGTCCACAATATACTTCCCCTGTCCCAGGAAGAAATGCCCCTCCTCCTTCCCCACCTCCAAACCCAAAAGGTAAAGCATCAAGCCAATGTCCTTCATCTCGAACTCTGACGCAAGATCTCTCTTGCAGCTCTCTATGAGTCTCTCTGCACCCGTAATGACCAAGTCATCCACATACAGCACTAGAATGAGAGGCTCCTCATCTATCACAATAAAGTAAAGGTTCAGATCTGCATCACTCTTTGTGAAACCCATCTCCTACAAGTATGCATATATCCTGGAGTACCAAGCTCTGGGAGCTTGCTTCAGGCCATAAAGGGCCTTCTTCAGTCTGCACACATGGGACTCCTTCACATGCACCTCAAAGCCCTGTGGCTGCTCAATGTACACCTCCTCCTGTATGAAGCAATTAAGAAATGTGGTCTTCACATCCATCTGGTGGATCTTCGAACCCATCTCTGCTGCTATTGATATGATGGAGCGAATTGAAGTATATCGAAACACGGGAGCGAAGGTCTCCTCATAATCTACTCCCTCTACCTGGGAGAACCCTCTAGCCACAAACCTTGCCTTGAATTTTTCAATGCTGCCATCTGCAGCATGCTTTACCTTGTAAAGCCATCTGAAAGTAACCACAGATTTTCCCTCAAGCTTCGGCACCACCTCCCAAACATCATTCTCCATGATAGAAGAATACTCCTCCTGCATGGCCTCTCTCCAGACCTGCTGGCTAGGTGCCTCCTCATAGCTCGAAGGCTCAGAGTCAATGATGATGGAAACCATTGCCATATAGCTACAGAACCTATCAGCCGGTCTGCTCTCTCTGATCGGCCTCTGTGGCCCAGCAACAGATGTGGCCTCTCTCAAGGTATCTTGAAGCCACTTGGGCTTCCTCTTCCCTGAGCACACTTCTCCCACCGGAGAATGAAACTCCTCCTCATCATCATTAGGAGTTAGAACTCCTGACTGTCTATCTGTTGTCCTCCTGCCTGAACTTGAACCTGTAGATGATGAAGTGTCGTGTGAACTGTCCATCAGTGGACTCCCTAGTGAACTGCTCTGCAAACTACTCTGCATGTTGCCCGAAGCACCACCCCTCTGACTCTGCGAGCCACTGCTCACTGATGGACCTGACACCATAATCAATGTACCTCTAGATCCTCCTGATCCCTGCAACTGACTCAGCTGCTCCTGAGGGTCTGGCTGATCCAGATACTCTAACTCCCATGACCTCCTGAAAGCCCTGTCCTCCTCGAACTTCACATCCTGCCTGACAAAAACTCTCCTCTGTGCGGGAATATAAATCTGAAAGGCTTTCGAGGTCTCACTGTAGCCCACAAAGATACGCTTCTCTGCAGTAGGCTCTAGCTTGGTCCTCTTCTCCTTAGGTACATAGGAGTATGCAATACACCCAAAGCTACAAAGATGACCAAAATTAGGCTTCTTCCCAGAAAAAGTCTCCTCTAGAGTCACATGCCCCAAGGCACGATGAGGACTCCTGTTCTGCAAATATATAGCAGTGTTGCAGGCCTCTGCCCACAAAAACAATGGTAACCCCTGATCATGTAGCATGGCTTTGGTAGCCCCTCCAATGGATTTGTTCTTCCTCTCCACAACCCCGTTCTGTTGGGGGTTGTAAGGAACTATGAACTCCCTCCTAATGCCTGCCTCCACACAATACTCAACAAACTCACCAAGGGTGTACTCCCCTCCATTGTCCGACCTCAGGGACTTGATCTTCCGACCTGTCTGAGTCTCCACAGGAGCTCTGAACTCCTGAAACCGCTTGAAGACCTCACTCTTGGTCTTCAAGAAATAAATCTAGGTCCTCCTAGAGTGATCATCAATGAATAAAACATAATACTCATATCCACTCAAGGAAACATGAGACATTCGAACGCTCACATTGGAATGAATCAAATCAAGTATCCCAGTCGATCTGTTGTCACTACTGGGAAAAGGGGATTTGGAAAACTTGCCCATAGCATATCCTCTGCATGTATCAAAGTGATCAATACTGAAATCTGGCACACCTGTAGTGATCTCCTGCAATGTCCTCAAGGCTCCATGATACATGTGTCCCGTCCTGCAGTGCCAAATCTCGCACAGCTCTAAACTGCTAGCTCTGTTGTCAGTACTACTGCTCAATGCCAAAAGGGGTTGAAATGCAAACTTGTACACCTTTGCATGGCGTACACCAATCACTCTAGCTGACTCAACTGGAGTGCCCCTAGGATATATCAGCACCTATCCTCTCCTGAACAATATCTCATATCCTCTGTCCTCCAATGCTGAGACGGATATGAGGTTCTTCCTCATCCCTGGCACATATAGAACATCTGACACCTTCAAGGGAGGTTTGGGTTCCCTATCAAATGTTAATGTCCCCACACCGACTGCTCTAACAACGTTGTCATCTCCGAGTACTACCTCTATATCAGTGCCACTCTCAGAAAGCTCTGAGAAGTACTCACGGACTCCTGTCATATGACGTGAAGCCCCACTGTCAACATACTAGATACCTGAAGATGCTCTGCTAGTGGAGGGAAATGCACACTCCCTCTCAACCTCCGTGGCAGGTGATCCAGCACTAGTGGACTCACAAGCAATGAACCCAAACTCCCGGTCAAAGCTATCCGAAAAGTCCTCTATCTCTGCTGATGTTGCCATGCTCTAGTTCTTCCCCTTCTTCTTCTTCTTCGAACACACAACTGCATAGTGGCCGATCCTTTGACAATTCCAACACATCACCTTGGAATAGTCCTTCTCCTTGTTCTGCTGCTTACCTTTACCTTTGCCTTTGTCCCCACCACCACTTGTGGAAGCTTGCTTCTTTCCCTTGCCTTTCTTGCCTCCTGCTAACAGTGCTACATCATCATCCTACTCAACAGGTTTGGTTGCCTCATGCTGGCTCTTCCTGATTTCAGTCTGTATCCAATCATCCCAAAACCTCTCCCAAGTAGAAAGGGTCTCACGTGCACAAACCCTATCAGTAAAGTTCAGCCATGAACTAGGAAGGCCATTCACTACAATCTGCACCAACTCAGTGGGTGGAATGACCTCTCCAACTGCTGCCAACGCATCTCTCACATTAGTGATCTTTGTGAGATATCCAGTAGCACTATCAGTCTTACCCATCTTAATGGTCTTCAGCTTCTCCCTTAGGACCATTTTTTTGTTCTCATTGGTACTCTAATAGAGCTTGGTCAAGGCTGTCCACATCTCATGAGCATATATCTTTCCTCTCACATGAGGAATGACATGGTCTTTAATACCATCCAGAATCAGTCTCTTACCCTTGCTATTCTTCTTATTAAAGTCTGCCAACTGAACAACATCAATAGGTACATTAACAGGGTGTTGTTGAGTATGCACCATTATACCCCAGACTTCTGCCTCCTCAAAGATGCTCTGCATTCTTTCCTTCCATACATTGTAGTTATTATGCCCATCCAACCTATCCTCCACCCTCAAGCCCAAAGACATGATTGTTGTCCTAAATAAACTGAAAAAGACATTGTTGTAGTAAAGGTACTGTTTTTTGTGTGAAAAATCAGCTTGCTATAATTTTTCTTTTTGTTGTCCCAAACTGCATTTTTCAGCAAAATAGCTCTGATACCATGTAGAAATTTGATAACCCAACCCCGGTTTTCAGTTTCTCCTTATTTCTCCCATAAAGTTAAATGCTCATTCCCATAGCCATACATTCAACAAGCTGGAAAAACAAATATTTTCTGAAAACACAAATTCTGGAAATTTCACAGTGCTGAAATGCAGAAATAAAACTCAGAAAAAATAAATCAGCCACACACAGAAAATAGACACACTGATTTTTTGTCAACATGACCCTGGAAAAACCCCCTACAACTCCTAGGGAAAACCAGTTTGAAAGCTTCTCTTTATTTCTGAATATTCTTTTACAGTGAATAGTAAAACACAGAAAAATTACAGCAAATACAAAACCTACTTATCTCGATTTCTGTGTCAACCTCCAATCTGGAAAATCGTGCCAACAACAAAACAGAAATTTACAAGAAAAATACAGCAATAAATATTGTACTTTCCGCCTAGAAAAACGTGCCCATATTTCTGCCTGTACAGTACTATACGGACAATACAGCAACACCTTTCTCGATTTTCATGCCCATAAAATCTGCCTCGAAAACCGTGCCCTTTGCTGTTGAATTTGCTCCTTGAAAATAGTGTTGTACTTGCCTTGGAAAACATGTTAAACAGTGTTGTACGAATTTTCTACCTTGGTAAACATGCCAATAAATGTTGTTGTACGAAAATGCTTCCTTGAGAAATGTGCCCTCTTACTGTACGGATTTTCTGTGTAGCTATGCTGCTCTCCCTCCACTCAAAATTTCTCTTCAGCTTTCTCTCCTCTTCTCTCAATCTGCTCATGAAAGAATGAATGAACTTTTCTCTCATTTTCCTCCTTTAACCTAACCCTAAGTGACTTTTGGGGAATCCCTAAATCCAACGGCTGAGATAGCTTTAGATCTAGCGCTGAGATTAAATGCTCATTTAAATCTCACTTTCTATTTTTTAATTCACCCCACTTTAATAAAGACCATCTTAGTCATTTATTTCCAAAGTCACTTTTCACTTTCTAATTTCACATTGACTTTATTAAAGTCACTTTAAAATTAGACTCAGTGACTTTATCACTTAAAGTCATTTTTAAATTAGATTTGACTTTATAACTTTATAAAGTCACTTTAGGAGAAAAAATAAATTCTTTTGGACACTTTTCCCTAAGCCAAAGATCAAAGCTTTAGGGAACCACTTGTCCTCCGGTAACCAAATTTCAACAAAAAGGCCCAATCCAATTTAGAAGTTCAAGTTTTAATTGCAAGTTAACTAAGAATTCTACTTGTCCTCTCTCCAATCAACACTTGGAGTCTTAACTCGTTCTCTCCCCAATCAATACTGAAGACTAACTCGTTCTAACTGAACTTGTAACTACCACCTTGTTCTGTAGTCAAACTGAAGAAGACTCCACATAATTGAAGCTCCAACACTACGCAAGAAAACTTGATGATTATTCCAGTAAATTGAAAATAAACTCATCATAACTGAAGTTTGTCTCATGAACTCGTGCTCATGATGAGAGAAACACAAATCAAGGTCTTCATTGGCAAAGGCACAAGCCAAAAGACCTTCACTCGCTACATTTTCAACAGTCACCCTCCCTGGTAATGTAATGAAGGCCTAAATGTTCATTCGAGTTAAGGTTATTCAATGTATGGTGGGCTAAGTAATATAAGGTGGTTCGCTCATTAGCAAAGGCCCATCATGTTACTTATGATAAGGTCCCTTAGTGGTGGATTAGGGTTAGGATAACTAAAGAGTCTATAAATAAAGATTTAATTCTCCTCACATGATCATCGACTATCTTCTATCTTGTATCCATGCTTTAGAATTGCACTAGGAGGCTTCCAGCTCAAAGTTGTTAGAAGAGTTTACCCCTCACTTGAATAGTGTGGATAATGTGGTCCGTTGTTGTTGCAATGTTGGAATTTCATTGTTGATATGTTCTTAAGTGATTCTCGTTAAAGTACTTTGGTTGTAGACTTTAGATTTAACTGGTAACAAAGCAGCTATTTTGGCAAGTGAAAGATTTAGATTTTATTTTTGCAGATTATCTTACAGGGCAATTTTCTTGCTGCCATTTGAAGTAAAGCATTCATACCAAATTGAAGTCAAACCAATGTCATTTGAAATAAAGCATTCATACCATTTCTGAATTGGGATCATCATAGCTATTGTTATTACAAGAGCTACATCCATTTTAGGTGGCAAATTTATTAAGCCCCAATGCCCTAGTGTAAAAAGAGATCTCCAATTGAGGAATATACAAGTTTATGGGAAACCTATGTGGAAGAAGCCCCCGACGAAAGCTTCCCCAAATATGCTATGGCCTATGCAGCAATGTTGCGATAATCACGATTGGGATTAAATCGGCAAGGGTCTGGAAAAATAAAAAATCGTAAAAATTGGGACAAAATCGGTAAAAATCGGCAAAATGTAAAATAAAAAAATACAAAAAAGATAAAAAAAAATTAAAAATACAAAAATTAAGATTTTTTCAAAATGAAAAAGATCACCGATTTAATCGTTTCATCGAAAAAATCGTGATTTTCGCAACACTGCTATGTAGGGCATAACTGGGGATTTCCATACAACTTGTAGAAGTGGCCAAGGAGAACCAAGATCACTAAAGCCTTGAACTTTGAAGTAATGTATAATGAAAAACTGCTTATGGTTCACCAATTAAACAAACTGCAGGAAGCATGTCTTCTCCTTTCTAGCAGGAAGCGGCTTCAATTATGTTATCAATTATGTTTTATTGAGGTTATCAACACACAACCCATGGTGACCGATATATTCAATGCATTGGGCATTGTTCTGTCGATGTTGACTCCGATTATCCAACTTTGCTAGCTCAAATTGTATACTCGGTCCTTTCAACCCACTTCATTAGGCAATCACATTTCACAAATTGAAAATCAAGGTTAAAACCAATGTATAGGACCCTTGCTTACAAATGTGCCTAGTGGACTTCTTCACTGTAAGTTAAGGGTAATGATTTTTATGGGGAGTGCTATGTTATCACCAATGTTACCAGGAGCATCTTAATGGCTGTCACTCTCAGTCTGACACTGCACTCCAAGAGAGCCATGCAAGGACTGCTCCTACGAGTGTTTAGAGTAGGTTTAAGGTTTGCAACTATTGTCCCATTATTGGGAAGGGTCAAAGATGGATAAAGCATAAAATACTTAGGACAACAATCCAAAGGAGTATAATCTGGAGGATGGAGCATTGGTTTTGGAGTGGCTGGAGAATGCTCTTTTTTATAATGATGATCATGGTGAGATGCCATCCCCATTGACTACCATGGTCACCTTGATTAGGACTCCAACAGCAAGAGCATCACGTTCAAGTTCATCTATATTCTACATAGCTACCTCCGACTTTGGCTCCACCAACATGTGGAGACTCAAGGAGATATTGTGGTGATGCAAAGAGGAATGAAAAGTAGATAGAAATTGAGTTTACAGTTTCTCCCCTTTGACTACTTACTCAATTTAATGTTTTGGATCTTTCAGTCTTCATATTTCACTTAAATTATCACTTAAATCATACACAGATGACCTTTTTGTAAACACAACTCTTTGATCTTGTTGATAATAGGCGAATAGCCTATTTCATTCCATTAATTAATGGTCCGTTTTCTATTACAAGGCTTATAAATCTGTATATTTTTAATTGTTAGATGGTTGATGCTGAAATGATTGATCATTAATCTACTATGGATGACATTTCTGACTTCATATTAATAGTATTCATATACAAGTAGCACAAATATGCGTGTTTTCATATATTTTGCAACTAATATGCCATTCTACATGTTTTTTTCTTAATATTAATGCATTATAATTTATAACATATATGAAGTATATATTACATAAAAAACACTCACAAGACACTCTACTCCTGGGGTGTTTTTTGGGAAATGGTACTCCAAGTGCTCCTCCCACATGCCATGTTCTGGCAACCTTGGTTATGGCCCTTCCTAGTAATGTAACAAAGGCCTAAGAGTCCACTGGAGTTGAGGCTAATAGACGTATGGTGGCTAATTAACATAAGGTGGCACAGTGATTAATAAAGGACCTACATCAGTTACTAAATAAGGTTCACTACTGATGGAATAGAGTTAGGTCAGCTACGATATCTAAAATAAAAGATGTAAATCTCTTCATGTGATTGTCAGAAGGATGCCCCTTGAGGTGATTAGGAGACTTTTCTCCACTCTCAGAAAGGGTGGATAATACAATTCAGCTAAGTCACCTGATACGGGGATACGGGGATACCGGGATTCGAAGAATCGGATACGGGTACAGTGACCCCGGAACAGGATACTTCTGAGATACGTTACGTTATATATTATTTTATTAAAAATATATATATATTTAAAAAAAAAAAAAAATATATATATATATATATATATATATATATATATATATATATATATATATATATATATATTTACAATTAGATATTTTTTGCACAAATTCATACAAAATTCATTGATTCAAACATAGATATTAGATATTCATGATTCATACATCATCATTGATACTATAATACAAATTACAATGAATCATGATACATTGATACACCATACATGATACAATTGTCAAATTTACTCAGAAAGACAAGATTGAAGATAGTAAGATACTGTAGTTTTTTCATTAAGTCATCAAAATCAAAATGTGTTACATAACAAGTTAACAACACTGCCAATGGCAAATAGAAATAGAAAATACAAAATCAACTACAGTCTACAAGACTACAAGCCTGAAGCCTCAATGAGTCAGAGTCATCAATCCTCATAATCAGCATCACTGTCCAAATCCTGATCATCATGCTCACCACTGCTCTCCTCTGCCTCTGATGCATCCTCCTCCTCTATCATCTCTGCATTTGCTGGTGTGGAGGATGACCCCTCTAATCCATCATCAAATGTGACAGGCTCTAGCACTGGCGCATTGAGATCCAAGTTGGCCAATGCCAATTCAACACTGCTATCCAGACCCATGTCATCAGGAAAGACATCCCACATCTTTGTCTTTCCCTTCAACCACTCCTCCCTTTGCCTGTAGATGAGACGAAGGTTGGTGTGCACATACACCATTGTCTCTGCCCTAGACTGCTCAAGCCTGCTCCTCTTCACACTATACAAATTCCCATATGTGCTCCAATTCCTCTTGCAAGAAGAGGATGAAGTCACCTGAGAGAGGAGCCTCATGGCTAACTGCTGTAGAGAAGGGCTTGTTGCCCCATGAGTTGCCCACCAAGAATGGGGCTTCTTGGCCCCCCTGTCTCGAATCAAATCATAGCCTCCAAATCGCCCCCTGCCAGTGGAAAAATCTGCAAAGGCATCCTCCACCTCATCAAGGGATGCCCTATCCTGAAAAATCCTCCTCAATGCATCTTTCCTCCCCTGTGAGATTTCAGCATCCATGTGAGGAGGGAATCTGTGGGAAGGTCCACCATTCAGCCACTCATGGTTGTAGTATTTTGGGTTCAAGGAGTGAGCCAAACAATGTAAAGGTGTGCAATTCTTGTCCCATCTGCTGACAAGAATATCCTGTATGACGGTGAAGAAGGCCTCAGGTGATGTCTCATACTCTGGGCACTGACTCTGTAAAATAATGGTCCTCATAGACTCAATCATGGTCCTCATAGACTCAATCATGGAATCCCATCCCTCATAAACCTCTCCTAGGATGGGTTGGTCTGTATCTGCAAATCTGAGCAAGGAAATGATAGGCTCCATGATCTGAATAATTAGATCTACCTTCTCCCACCATATATCATCCAACACTATGTCCTTCACCTTCTTTGAGGCTCCTTGATCCGTCTTTCTCCAAAAAGACCAAAACTCTGAAATAACCATAGACCCAAGAGCGGTCTTGACCTCCCTCAACCTCTTCAACATGATGAATGAAGAGGCAAACCGTGTATCTGCAATCTTCAACAATGATAGATTGTTGTACTCCTTATAGATAGTGAGGGCATTTGTATGGTTTGTTACAAAGTTGCGGATATGTCGTGCATCCTCAATAGTGGCTCCAATCCAAAGCACATCAGAAGCAATAGATTTCAGTGCCAAGTTCAATGAATGGACAATGCAACGTGTCCAAAATACTTGTGGATATTTTGCTTCCACAATCATGCCAGCAGCCTTGCAAACAGGTGCATTATCTGTAATGATTTGCACACAACAATCCACACCTACACTTTCAATAACTTTGAGAAATAACTCACCCATATATTGTGCATCCTTGTACTCTCCAAGTGCATCCACTTCTTTCAAGAAAACTGCACCATTCGTGGATGACACCATGAAGTTAATGAGTGGGTGGCGTGCTGGATCTGTTCATCCATCAGAAACAATGCTAACCCCAGATGTTGGCCATGCTGATTTAATAGGCTCAAGCATTTTGTCCACCTCTTTCTTTGCCTTTGTCAACAATGTGGTTATGAGCTTCTCTGACCCAAGAGGCACATACCCTGATGGAGCCCCATGACAAAGAGCTCGACACATCTCAATAAATAGAGGTGACCGTGCAACATTAAAGGATATGAAGTTTTGATAGAAAAAAAATGCAATGGTGAGGTCAAGCTCTTCCCTTTTCTCTTTTTGGAAAATCTTGTCCATTGGACCAACTGCAGTTGCCTTTCTCTTTGCTAATTCTCCCCTGCTAGAAGTCTCAAAGGGAACTTGCTGCTGCTTTTCCTCAAGAATGGAAGGGGGTCATCAGTCTTGGATTTTTTTGATTTTGCTGCCACATTTGCCTCACCAATACTCTGCTCTTTCTCCATTTTCTTCCTATCTGGCAATTCAATTGTTGTACAACATTTAACACCACAACCTGGAATACCCAACAAATGAGCTTTCACACGGAAATATGTGCCATTGAAATGGCCATTGCAAAAATTGCATTTCCATGAACAATTTCCTCCTCCCTTTTCTGCTGCCCCTTCCTCTCTTGTCGCATATTTCCACAATGGGTATTTGGGGTCAACAATTTGTTTTCCCTACACATTTGAAGCTATTGTTGCAGCCCCACTTCCAATGGATGGAATCCTTGCAGACCCTGATGAAAGAGGGACAGGAGGGGCATCTCCAATGGAGACATTCTTCCCCTTTCTTTGCCCCTGTCTTGTTGCTTTTGATTGAGCCATGAATACTATAAAAAATAAACAAAAACAACTAAATATATAAAACATATGCACATGCAAACACTAACAACAAACTAAATGCAAAATATAGAGGGACAATGCACTTACCGGATGCTCGAATCTCTTCGAAAGAACTCCCTTTCTCCTTGCTCACACTTGCTCCTTGCTCACACTAGCTCTCCTTCTGACTTCACAAATGAAATGGATGACAAAATAAAGAGGAAAAACCGCACTTTATAAAAAAAATAGCGCGATTTTGCTTGCCGCGGGCCCGGCTGTACGGGATACGACGTATCCGACGGGGTACGGTCGGGATACGACGTGTCCCTTTTCGGACACGCCGTATCCCGACCGTACCCCGTACGGATACGCCATATCCTTTGAATTGGGGCCGAATCCGGTACGGGTAGGTGTCCAATACGGGGATTCGAGGATTCGATGGCATTTTAGGAGTATCCGGTGACTTAGAAATTCAGTGTTTTTCTTTGATCGTACCAATGTTGCAAACATCAGCATCGAGATAAAATTGGCAAGGGTCCGGAAAACCAAAAAATCGTAATAAATCGGGAAAATATCGGTAAAAATTGGCAAACATCGACAAAATTAAGATACCATAAAAAAATCTTTAAAAATCGGCTAAGCCAAAAAATTGTGATTTCGAGATAAAATCGGGATGTTATCGAGATGTTCTCAACACTGGATCGTACTTCTTTGTCCATATGTTCTTATGTATTTATGATTAAAGTGATTCAATGACAAACACTGGATCTTAACAAAATATAAGAGTATTCGAGTAAAACCACCCACATAATAGTCAATCCACCTCTCACTAGTTAAATCAATCACAAAAACGTTGGTCCATCACAACTTATTACAAGGACTGATGGAGGTCAGCTCTAATGTTCTAAACAGGCAATCTTATTTACTCGTATCTCTTATCTCTAATCTTTTGGTTCCCAAAAAAAAAGAAAAAATAATTGAACGTAATTCATATTTACTAAATTTTTAACGATGTCATACATAACTGCACTTAACTACCTAATCGAATAACGAAAAATAATGCATACAATGAAAAAATGTGTTTATTTGACTAACAGTTTTAACAATTTTCATTTATATCAATCAAAGAGTCAAAGCATTTGAAATCTATATGATGGGTCAAAGAAGATACCAAAAAGGGCCGCTCTAATATAATGTGAGGGGGCAATTGCACAATCTGTAGATCAACCTCCTTGTGTGGTATAGACTACAAAACAAACAAGACCTTGTTAAAATTACATGACTTTAACAATTTGTTGGGAACATTCTCAAGGAAAGAACCAATAATCCTCCAAAGTAATCTCTTGACTATTTCTAATGCAAAGGTATCCAACACAATTGGAAAAGAATTTCATATACCATATAGTATAAAGCATAAATATACTAAAATCCAACAAAAATATAAGGACACAATACTATAAGAGTCCGTATTTCTAAAAGCTAATTATATTCAGATGTAATGTTGATATAGACTAGATAATTGCCTCCAAAAGATAGAAAAAATTGCTGGTGTAAGTTCTATATGTTTACTTTAGACTTTAGCCAACTATAATTTGCTCCCTAATTACACTTGCATTAAAATGAAGCCCATGGAACCATAGTTAAATTATGCTAATGCCATAGAAATGTCAATGATAATGATACCTGCAGTAGAGAATTGAGATTAACCACACAAAACAAACTATTGATAAAATTAGCCAGAGGATATGGTAGGTGCCCACTAAGAAGATACATTGTCGTTACAGTAGAGTGTTAAAATAGTAGTAGTCTTAAAATTGGGGCGATAAGAAGTGTCCCCAAGGTGAGTAGCAACATACACTACATGCTCATTAGAGCATGTCAAGGACAGTCAGACAAAGATGTACAATACCCTCAATCATTTGCTTTGTTCATCATTATATTTGGGTAAAGTATAGCATTATTTTAAGAAATTTGGGTAGTATCAACTAAGATCATTGGATCCATTGTCGACTTTGAATGGAGGAATGGGATATCTATCATAGAATATACAATTTTGGGTGTTTCAAAATTATCTACTATTTGATGTCGGATATTTTCAATTCAAACACCTCAATTGCAAGAAACAGTCTTACATGTTCTATATTTCTACAATAGAAAAACATTGACTCGAATTAACTTCTCGATGGGTGGTAACTTACATTGTCAATTCAAACATCATAGTGGCAAGAAACAACCTCAAATCGTCCATATTTTTCCAATAAAAGCACTTTGAAAGTTTGAATACAATTCAGTTCTAGAAGGGAAAATTAAATCAGATTGACAGTTCAGTATTTTGATACTATGCTCATTTACATTGACGCATATAGATGGGATCTTCGAAATGTATTCCCGACTAGAGACCAAAACCAAAACCAGGATTGAACATTTTCTGGTCTTGCATCATGAAACTTGTCCTAAGAGTTTATAGCAGATTTATGATGATAAACAGGTCGTTTTCATACTCAAGGAGGGCTTCCATAAAGATAAGATTACGAAGGCTATGGAGTGGAGGCACAAGTAGTATAATGGATTAATGAGTGGTGGGAAATTAATATAAAGGTAGAAATCCCAAGACTAAGTGCCCGATCACATCTTGGGAAAAATGAATCATGGGAGCCTAGATCAAAGAGGACATGGGCAAGCGAATGTAAGGAAATAGGAGCTGCTATGCATGCCACAAATCAGTCGAGTATGATGCTTGAATAGCTATGCTTGTTCCTCTCAACTAGATAAACCCCTGTTCACATGCAACTGGTTCTTCTTTTTCAATCTGTGACCTCTTTATATGGATAGCAGCTGACTGCACAATATGCATCAAATTTTGGTAGACAATTGGTTGGCTGGTACAGTGGTACAATTTAATGGCTGGTACAATGGCGGCAGATTGTACAGGTAGCAGTAATTACGGCTGCGAAGTGTAATTTAATTGTTGAATACAGCTTGGATGGCAGCCAATGTCACATGGTTCAGGTTCAAGTTCAGGTTCGACAATGATTAGGTTCGGTTTGAGTTCGAATTTTTTGATGAGGTTCGCCAGTAAGTTTGTCTATATATATATATAGGGTAAAATAGTAAGAAATCAACATTAGTAAACATAAAATATGCTATCATGGACATGGAAACTACAAGGATAAATTACAAGCTTGAGTTGTGACATGAAGTTATGAGTTTTGATCTTATGGGCTTGGTCAATGGCTATGAGGGTCAATAAGGTTCGCTGAACCTCAACATTTTTTTAAGGTTCGCCAAAATTCGAACCTCGAGGTTAAAGTTCGACGAACCTTGTGACATAGACGGCAGCTACGCTTAGTTGTACAGCTTGAGCAGAAGCTACGGATAATTATACAGTGATTTTGATCGTGTGGCCACAAAATTATTCTGGTGGAAGGGCAGTAGTGTACTGCTGTGGTCTGCAGCAGTGTCCGTGGTCGCTGTCAGGGATGGAATTTGACAAGCAAACTGCCCGTCAAGAGGTCATTGCCTGTCAAATACAGTTAGAAAATTCGCAAAACCATCAAGATCCTTCGTTGAAACTGTGAAGACGGGTGAGGAAGTGTGAAAACCACCAAATTTGACAAGTGGATCTGTTTTGAAATTCCAACCCTGGTTGCTGTCATGCAGCTGTGGCTGCATTGATTTCCTTTTGTGTTTTTTTAATAATATATATATATATATATAGTAGTACTTCGATTTCTATTTTTATTTTTTTAATATGTTTTTATTATATATATATATATATATATATATATATATATATATATATATATATTTTATTTTTTTCAAATCAAAAATATACATATATATATAATATTTTTCTTTTCCTTTTTTTCTTGTTAATGGCCAAAGAGCAGATTTTTCCTTGTCAAGACATCAGATCGGAGAAACTCCGGAAATTTTTGAGTATGTAGCTAAAAACCTCCAAAAAAGAAATGTGTGGCCAATGGCCGAATCAAACTGGCTCTAATACCAATGTAACAAACAGAATTCGCTCACTGATTAAATAGTCCAAAATACTTGGAATATAGTAGAAGAATCCATTTATAGGAATAATAATGTATATATAAATTGTATTGAATGATTGATAGGTTGGACTAAAATGAAGGCCTTGTTTATATACTAGGGAAGGTGCCCCTTCACGAATAGTAATGTCCTTTAGGACATGTCTCTTCAATATAATAATTATTTATTAAGGCCCATCAGAGTAATGCCAGAAGGATAGGTATTCCATTGGAGTCCAGGATCTTAGCTCCAGTTTCTAGTGGTCTCCAGTCGTCTCGGTACTATGAGTTTCTGATATATGTGGCTTGCGGGCTATTGCATATATTTAGGGAGGTTGATAGTTCCGCATCAAAATTTGGTTTTTTTAAATCATTTATTAATTATCAATTATATATTTATGTTCATAACACTCTCTCTTAGTTCTTCTTGTGTCTTTCTCCTTAACCTAACCTTGCTTGTATAATCTTGAGTTATGACGGAATCAATTAACCCTAAGCTCTACTGAAGAATGTAACTATTGTCGGTCTTCATAATTGTATTTGAGTCATGATGTAATGTATTTGTCAAAAGACAGAAAAAGAAAATTTATTAATAAAAAGAGAAATATTATTAAGCATGGGTTTCATGCTTTGTTTATTTGTTTCTAGGTCAAAAGCCTCCATTGTAGGCTTCTAGGGTTTATGTCATGAGTCCCAGTCCTTGTCATCATTTAATAGACCCTTCTTGGGCTTTGTATATCAAGAAAGAAATTTATTTGTGTCAAAAATGTCATTTGTACCTCCCCCACTAAGTCGGCCTCAAAAAAGAGCCAGAAACCACTATAAATAAGCAGTGACTCGACTCATTTGGAAGATACACTCAATCAAGTTCGATATGCAGTTGCTGGAGAAGAGAAGAAGTGTGAAACACCTACAAGAGGAAGCAAATACCCTAGCAAAGAAGAAGGTGTTGATTTTTGTAGCATCGGAAAGTGATCTAAGTCTCAAATTTTGTGGAGAGGCTTAGACACTGGTATTCCAAAGAACCCAGAAACCGTTTGTGAAAATTCCACTCAGTTAATGTTTTATTAAAATAATTAATTATTTTAATGGGGACCCTAAGTTTAAACTTAGGGAAATTAAATAATTAAAGGGTATTAATAAAACATGAGTGAGAATGATCTAGAAAACGAAGATCAAGTCATGTTATAATATCAGTTGTTGATTAGAGATCTAATCTCGGTCCTTGATGTCTCAACGAGAAGACTATAAAAGAAGGCTTAAGGGCCATTTGGAAAGAGACACCGAATTGATCTAGAGTTCGAAATTTCTGGGGCGGGGTTTGCTGAGAAATTCGAACAAGAAATCTAAGCAGTGAGGGGCAGAGATAGCATCCGGAGAGGAATAATTTTTCTCAGTCGGTGGAGCATCAGTCATGCAAAGGTGATCTAACCAAGCCAGCGCTGAAGGAAGAAGGGCTAACGCAGTGACTGTGTAGGGCTCACGCAGAAGCAACTGATTTTTTCTTGTAGATCAGTTTCAGAGGCCGAGATCCGGAAAGTGACACTGGGAGGTTGTTCCTCAGGGTCCACCGAGGCAAAACGACTTGGTTGGGGTTGAACACTGAGCCTGGAAGGGGGTGACGCAGAGGCTGGAACGCTACACAGTGCCTCCCCAGAGCAGGTTTTTCTTCATCCAGATCAGTCGGGAACTCAGTGATTAAGTGAGGTAAATCCTTAAATTCTTCTGCCAGTATTTCTCTGTAACTGAATTACCCTAGGGGTATTCAGCGATGTATTCAAACATTGCTACTGCTTAATAATAAAACCCTCAGATCTATTGCATCGGCTTTCCCGCATTGGGTTTTTCTAGGGACTTAGTCCAAAATAAAGGTGTCATATGTGTGATTGATTTCCTTGTTCATATTCTTTGTTTCAGAATCATGAGTATTATAGTGCAGGTTGCTTCAGTGATTGCTTCAGTATTTCAAGTATGATTCAAAAATAATTATGTAGAGTAAATTATATAATAGAAGAAGTAATCCAATTGGTTGCAGTAGGATTCCTTAGATTGTTCAAATCTAGGAATTTTCACATGGTATCAGAGCAATGATGTGAAATAGGAAGAACGGGTCTGAATTCTGAAGTGAAGGTCGTTTTTGTTGCAGTGCATCACAACGATCCATTGAAGGATTTCGCAGTTCTAGCCAGGAGGGCTAAGATTTTCATGGTAGTCTCTCTCTGAGTAACTCGACAAATAGAAAGCACTTCCAGATCGAGATCTTGTTGTGGCTAAGGGAGCAGCACAGAGTCTCCACACAAAAGACAGAGGGACGCAATTTTCTGAAGCAATTGTTGGGCAGAAAAGCGTTAGGAGTCAAGAGCACATATTGAGGGAATTATTCCTCAGTGATTTCCTAGCCGAGGAAGTCAACATTTTTCAATTGTTGAGCAGTAGAGGAGCAACATAACTTACAACTCCATCAGGGAGTGTGTAAGCCTGCCAAGAGCTGCGCAATAGGGAGGAAGAGGGAGCAGATTCGACAGGATTTGGCTGAGATGGTATCTCACGAACTTCATGATTAGGATCGATTGGAGGGCTCCTCCAACTATATGATCTGGTAGGAACGGGCTCAGTTCCTTCTGGATGAACATGATCTAAAGGCATTCATGGAGAACGTGGTAGTTGTTCCTACGAATGCGGATCAGCTCAAGAAGTACAAGGCAGATATGGCCAAGGCAAAGAGGTTGCTCCTTGATGGTGTCAAGGATCACATCATCTCATATAGCTGGCAAGGTTACTGCCAGAGAGATGTGGGTAGCTTTGCATGACCTATTTGAGGGATCTTCCGAGCAGCGGAAGTCGTACTTAGAGCAGAATCTCTGTATGATCCATATGCGGAAAGGCGAGTGCGTGGCTTCATACCTCATGCGGTTTCAGGAGATTCGAGATTAGTTGTCGACAGTAGGTGCTACACCTACAGTTGTAACCATGGTACGGATGGGGCCCTTAATGGTGTCACGGAGGAGTGGCAAGTGTTTGTCCAGAGCATACTAGGTCGGGCAACATTACCTAGTTGGGAGTAGTTGTGGTCAGCTTTTTAGGAGGGAGCGCTGAGGAGAGACCTTGTCAAGTGCCAAATTGATGGCAGTAGTGGAAGCAGATCGAAATCCGTGGAGGAAGAGAAGAACGTAGCCCTTGCATCGAAGGGACAGCAGGCACAACGGAAACCGAAGCGTGATGTTTTGAAGGTCAAGTGCTTCAGATGTGGCAAGACGGACCACTATGCATCTCAGTGTCCTTTGAAGAAGAAGGACAAAGATGAGAAGCATGACTCGAAGGTTACAGTCGCGAAAATCGAGGAGGATGAATTTGCCATGAGTGACCACACTTCTCGAGGAAAGAAGTGGGGTGATATTGAACTATAGTTCACTCCAAACTTCAGTTGGGCAGGATCCTTAAGGAGCCCACCTCATGGATCATTACCTTGCTACGGGAGCCCATGATCAACAGCAGCAGGATGGAAGAGTTTCAGGGGAGCCGAGGAGTGATGGAGACGACAGTGCAGTAGATAGCAGCGCTTATTTCTGGAGTAGCGCAGAGCAGAGCAGCAGCAGCGCAGTGCAGAGCAGCAGTGGGGCAGTGCATCAGAGGGACAGCGCAGTAATTATCAGCAGTCAGAGTCTTCAGCACCGAGGTGCATCCATTGAACACTGTCTTGGGTGAGTTCAGTTGTTTCTCTCAGCAGTTGTGTTGCAGTGCAAATGCAGTGTCAGCAGTGGCAGTGTTAGAAGCATAGTAGATGCAGCACTTGAGAGGGAGTTGTAGTACAGATGTAGTAGTGGCAGTGGCAATGTCATGGGCAGCAGTACAGTGGCAGCAGCAGTGCAGTGGTTGATGGACTTCAGCAGTGCGGAGGATGCTTCAAAATCAGAGTAGTATGCAGCAGGGATAATTGCTAGAGCACTTTCCTTGCTAAGAGGGAGAATTGATTTTTGCAGCAACGAAAAGTGCTCTAAGTCTCAAATTTTGTGGAAAGGCTTAAACGTTGGTATTCCAAAGAACCCAGAAACCGTTTGTGAAAATTCCACTCGGTTAATGTTTTATTAAAATAATTAATTATTTTAATGGGGAGACTGTCTAAACTTAGGGAAATTAAATAATTAAAGGGTATTTTATAAAACATGAGTGAGAATGATCTAGAAAATGAAGATCAAGTCATGTTATAATCTTAGTCGTTGATTAGAGATCTAATCTCGATCATTGATGTCTCAACAAGAAGACTATAAAGGAAGCCTTGAGGGTCATTTGGAAAGAGACACCGAATTGATCTAGAGTTAGAAATTTCTAGGGCAGGGTTTGCTAAGAAATTCGAGCTATAGATTTGAGCAATGAGGGGCAAAGATAGCATCCGGAGAGGAAGAAATTTTCTCAGTCGGTGGAGCATCAGTCAGAGAGAGGCAGAGGTGATCTAACCAAGCCAGTGTTGAAGGAAGAAGGGCTAACACAGTGACTGCGTAGGGCTCACGCAAAAGCAGCACAGAGGCAAAGGAGGGTTTCCGGAATTTTGTTTGTAGATCAATTTCGGAGGCCAGGATCCGGAAAGTGACACCGGGAGGTTATTCCTCAGGGTCCATAGAGGCAAAACGACTTGGTTGGGGTTGAACATTGAGCCTGGAAGGGGGTGACGCAGAGGTGATCTAACCAAGCCAACGCTGAAGCAAGAAGGGCTCACGCAAAAGCAACACAGAGGTAGAGGAGGGTTTCCAGAATTTTGCTTGTAGATCAGTTTCGGAGGCCGGGATCCAGAAAGTGACACCGGGAGGTTGTTCCTCAGGGTTCAGAGAGGCAAAACGACTTGGTTGGGGTTGAAAGATGAGCCTGGAAGGGGGTGACGCAAAGGCTAGAAGGTCCAGCACTGGGAATACGCAGTGCCTCCCCATGGCAATTTTTTCTTCATCTGGATCAGTCCGAAACTCAGTGATTGAATGAGGTAAATCCTCACAAATTCTTCTTCCAATATTTCTCTCTGTAACTAAATTACCCTAGGGGTATTCAGAGATGTATTCAGACATTGCTACTGCATAATAATAAAACCCTCAGATCTGCTGCACCAGTTTTCCTGCATTGGGTTTTTCCAAGGACTTAGTCCAAAATAAAGGTGTCATATGTGTGATTGATTTCCTTGTTCAATTTCCTTGTTTCAGAATCATGAGTATTATGGTGTAGGTTGCTTCAATGACTGCTTCAGTATTTCATGTATGATTCATAAATAATTGTGTAAAGTAAATTACATAATAGAAGAAGTAATCTAGTTGGTTGCAATAGGATTCCTTAGATTGTTCATATCTAGGAATTTTCACAGAAGGTACCCCTAGCGAAGAAGTTTGAAGACCATTTTCTCTATCTTTTGACTCACACATGTGAAATTCTGAAGTTGCAGGAGGGTCAAAGTTACACGTCTGCATTAGGCTGAAATTCTAAAGGTGGAGGGCCGAAATTTTGAGTTGAAGTTGGGTTGAAGAAGTTTGACTAATGTTGATTATTGAAGTTTATCAATTCATCTTGGGAGGCTAACTTGTTGGATAAAAGGAGGATCTTTGTCTAGGCCTAAGGTTTTGGATTATCTCAATTTGATTTGAATCTACTAGTGAAAGAGTTTGACTGGGTTTTCCCCTTCGTAGGGGTTTTGCCCTGGCAAAGTGCCTATATCTAGTGTCATTGATCTTCAAGTTTTTTATTTGATAATTCCTTGATGAGAAGAAAAACCTAAAGAAGGTTAATAAGAACATAAGAATATTACAAGTGATTGTCAAGACAAGAAAAAATTTATGCCTTTCTAATTTTCTATCATGGTATCAAAGCTAAGGTGAAGGAAGAGAAGGGAAAAGGTAGCTTGAAGATCTATTGAAAGAAGGAAGGATCAAGGAAAGGTTTCAAGACAAGATCATAAGAAGAAGGCTTATTAAACGGAAGAATTTACATCTAGAAAATTAATGGAAACTTCAATGAAGTCAGAAAATAAACTAGGAGCCACCAACTATAGAGCATGGAAGAAGAGAATAGATCTCATCCTCACAAAGCACAAAGTATTGGATTTTGTACTTGGAAAGGTTAAGGAACCTGCAAATGATGCACGAAAGGAAAATACAAGGAAACTGATATCCTGGCCATGAATCTAATTGTAGATGGAGTTAAGGATAACTTAATTCCTACATATCTAGTATAGATTCTGCAAAAGGGATGTATGAAGCTCTCTCCAAACTATTCACCATCAAGAACGTTGGACAAGTAGCTAGTCTCAAGAATGAACTAAGAACAATGAAGATGACACTGTGTCTTCTTATTTTGTAAGAATTTCCCGAATAAGAGATGAACTCTAAGACATTGATGAAATCATACCAGATAAAGAACTTGTGATTGCAGCACTTCTAGGTCTACCAAAATCGTGGAGTACCTTTGCATCAGGATTTATTAGTTGGAAAGAAACACCATCCTTTGAATAAATGTGGATTGTTTGTAGTCAAGAAGAAGCTCGCATCTCATTAGTAAGTGATAAGGAAGATGAAGAGAACAACACATACAATGCATATTCTACTCACTACAAGAAAAAGGGAGCATACAAGAAGTTTAAGGGACCAAAGAAGTGTTTTCATAGTCATAAGATGGGACACTACAAGAATCAATGTCTGAAAATCCTAAAAATGTGAAGAGAGAGAGAGAGAACATGCTACAGTTGCAGATGAAGCTCCACCTAAGAAGAACAATATTGAAGAATTTGAAGTTAAAGACTTTTATTATTAAGTCTCTTAGGGATACTATTCCTTGCATATCCTTTTAGGTTTTGAGAAGTTTTCTTTTATATTTTGATTTCTAGAGTTTATAACCTAATATGTTTTGTTAGAAATTCTTGAGTTGTTTCGATGAAGTGTAGGCATCCCTCATGAAGATTGAACTGATAAAAGATTAAGAGGGAGCCTCCACCATTTTACAAAAAGATACGTATCTTGTTCTTTATTTCTTTTATGATTGATTTCCTCTATACATCTAGCTTTGTTTGTATTTCATACTTATTCTTTCTTTATATTTTTTGCGGTTGGAAAGCTTGCAGAAATACATAAAGACTATGGCTAGATTTAGAGGGAGACATCAAAAGAAAGTCTTAAATAAGGAAAAATCTACAAGGTTTATTAAGGTACAACTCAAGGTATGTTTTAGATTGCAAGTTTTGTTGCGGATCTTCTTCATATAAGAAGGTATCATCTTTCTTCATTTGAAAATTGCTTTATATTACTAACACTTTCATGCCTTGGGTTTGCTATAGAATCATTAAGATTCTATATTGTTAGTGTGATTAATCTCTAGATTGAATCTACCCTTATCATTCTATCTACCTTTTGTTCTTTTTTTGTAAAACCCTAATCTTTAGGGTTCACTATGAAAACCCTAGCCTTTTTTATATTGAGGGTTTGATGTTTTGATGAAACCCTAGCCTCTTAGGGTTCGTTGATAAAGTCTAGAACATAATCTCTTGATGTTTAAGGTTTGTTGATATAAAACACTAACTTTTTTAGGGTTTGTTGTTGATGTTGACGTTATATGATGAAACCCTAGAAATTCATGTAATAATCAAATAAAGATCCTAGGAATGAAACCCTAGGTGCATGTTCTTCTATATGCTTGAAACCCTTGTTTGGTCAAGTTATTGTATATCTAATATTAAAAGCTTTTATCTAGGGTTTACGATAAAACCCTAGTAAAGATTGAAATTAGATTCTAGGGTATGATAATGAAAACCCTAGAAATATAATGATTTCGCTATGATTAATGCTAACTTGATGATTGAAATCTACGATTTAGTTTTGATAATGAAATATAGGGTTATGACAATCCCTCGCAAAGTTGTTGGGAGAAGTCTAGGATATGAAAGATGTAACCCTTGTTGACTGTAAACCTAACTAGGATTAGGTTTTGGATGTCTAAAGTTTGTTATATTATAATCCTATATGCTCCCATTATGATGATATGCTAACATTGACAAAATTGATTTCATACCTTGGTCAAGTATCTAATCTTTAGCATTGTGCATGTTACGACTCTTCGTAAAACATATCATTTTAAGTTCATCCTTGTATATATATATATATATATATATATATTATGAATACATCCTTAGTTAAGAGGGAGTGTTGAATAATGTAACTAGTGTCGGTCTTCATAAATGTATTTGAGTCATGATGTAATGTATTTGTCAAAAGAAAGAAAAAAGAAAATGTATTTATGAAAAGAAAATTATTATTAAGCATGGGTTTCATGCTTTACTTTTGTTTCTAGGTTTTTTTTCGCTCAAATTGTACATGTGTATGCGACAACGCTTAGGGTAGGGGATACCAGTCTAATCCCGACCCTCTCTGTTTAAGTTATCTCCCTATAATATGCTAAGGGGGGTAGTCCATATGGATGAAACAATGAGTTTGAGAGACATAACTATATGGCCTAGCAACTTGGTTGAAGATGATTGGCAAGTTTAATTTTTTGGCACAACTTGATTAGATTTATTGAAATTATCAATTATAGACAAGTGCCTTAGGAGTATTTTTACTTGCATAATATAGATTAATTTCCAAGTTACCAGATGAACACTTGCTGCTAGAATGAGAACTATCCTATATGAGGTGCGACACCTACAACTAAGTGAAATGCAAACACTTGGTTAATTTTAGATTAAATGCCTATTCTAAGTGAATCCTCTCTCTCAATTATTTTGAAGTTAGTCTCAAATGTAGGTTGTGAAGAGAAACCCAGGGGAAGAAAGCTATGGCTTTATTAACGATACATTCCCTAGAGTTCTAGCCACCTGAATGCCTCCAGCGTTGCAACAATTGTGGCCCTGACGACTGTAAGGTCACCGTGTTAATCTCAAGTGAGAATCTAAACTTTGCAAGTTGGGTGAGAAAGGTGGTCCTCCCTTTTTTCAACAAAGCTTATGCTTGGAGGCAAATTAATTAATGCACAAGTACTCCTAGGATGAAGTGCAAAATATGAGTGATTGTCTTCAATGAGATTATCAAATGACCTCTTAAGTACTTTAGTTTAAATTACTTAGGATTAGATGCTTATGATGTTCAATATTGTTGAAGAATGTAACTAAGTTTGATCTTCATTATTAATATATTTGTCAAAAAGAATTTATTATTATTGACTTATCAAAGCATGTGTTTCATGCTTGGGTCAATTATAGGTCAAGCCTCCATTGTAGGCTTTAGGTTATTGTCAAAGTCATTTATTGTTTGGTCAAAAGACTCCTCCATCAAGTCATTCTCTTCAACAAAGTCATCACTCAGCCTCTTCATCAAAGATTACAAGTCGGCTTCTTTCAATATGTTCATGTCGGCCCTATACAGTGATACATCTATTCATATGGTCATGTTAGCTCATATATGACGGACAAACCAGTATAAATACCAGCGTAAGGACTCTGCATAATTCACAGTCAAGTAGTTCAGATCACCTCTGAAGTTCGGAAAAATTATAGAGATAAAACTATGATATATGAGATGCGACACCTAGAACTAAGTGAAATGCAAACTCTTGGTTTTTAGATTAAATGTCTATTCTAAGTGAATCCTCTCTCTTAATTATTTTGAAGTTAGTCTCAAATGTAGGTTGAGGAGAGAAACCCAGGGGAAGAAAGTTATGGCTTTATTAATGATACCTTCCCTAGAGTTCTAGCCACCTGAATGCCTCTGGCATTGCAGGGATTGTGGCCCTAACAACTGCAAGGTCACCGTGTTAACCACAAGTGAGGGTCTAAACTTTGCAAGTTGGGTGAGAAAGGTGGTCCTCTTTTCTTTCAACAAAGCTTATGCTTGGAGGTAAATTAATTAATACACAAGTAATCCTAGGATGAGGTGCATGTTATGAGTGATTGCCTTAAATGATATTATAAAATGGCCTCTTTAAGTACTTTAGTTTAAATTACTTAGGATTAGATGCTTATGATGTTCAATACTATTGAAGAATGTAACTAGGTTCGTTCTTCATTATTAATATATTTGTCAAAAAGAATTTACTATTATTGACTTATTAAAGCATGGGTTTCTTGCTTGGGTCAACTATAGGTCAAGCCTTCGTTGTAGGCTTTAGGTTATTGTCAAAGTCATTTATTGTTTGGTCAAAAGACTACTCTGTCAAGTCATCTTCTTCAACAAAGTCATCACTCAGCCTCTTCATCAAAGATTACAAGTCGGCTTCCTTTAATATGTTAATGTCGGCGTTATACAGTGACACATCTATTCATATGGTCATGTCAGCTCATATATCACGGACAAACCAGTATAAATACCAGCGTAAGGACTTCACATAATTCACAGTCAAGCAGTTTGAATCACCTCTGAAGTTCGGAAAATTTACAGAGATAAAATTACAGACCTCCACTCGGTGCAATCTCAGTGATGAAGCCACACCACAGTGAGCTCAATTCGTTGTTATCACAATAGTACGGTTCAGTGCTATTGCAGGGAAGAAGGTTCAATGGTATTAACAGTGAAACGGTATCGGTGCCACCACAGTGCCATTCCATCATAGTCACACAATTTTGATGCTACATTTCAGTGTTATCACATGTATGGTTCAGTGCTCTTCCAATGAGATATTTTTGGTGCAATCACAACAATCAAAGGTTCGGTATCATCACAGCAAGGAGATGTAATATCCCCAAAGGTAATTTACAACCATAAACAGGCATATATAGACAAAATGCACACAACAAAAATAAACACAGAATTAGAACACCATTGAGCCACAAAAACTACAATGAGCCACTTTATTAATGATGAGGAATGTGTACAAAATGAAGTGTTGGAATGAGTGCACCTTGGCTTGCTCAAGGTAAGTTAGAGAAGCCCTCAAAAAGTATTGTTGGACACCCTCAGCATCTGCTCTATGGGTGGTTGTAGCTTTGCGCTGCAAACTGCCCAGAAATGTTGTTTCTGCTCCAAATGATCTACTGTTGGGGCCTGTTGTACTGCTCAAAAAAATTTGGGAATTTAACCCCGGACTCTACTCAATAAACCCAGAAAAACCCGTGAAGGGTTTGCCCAAAG
This sequence comes from Pinus albicaulis, assembly GCA_034641835.2. Lineage (NCBI taxonomy): Eukaryota > Viridiplantae > Streptophyta > Pinopsida > Pinales > Pinaceae > Pinus > Pinus albicaulis. The sequence continues at coordinate 669,668,286 of CM076581.1, forward strand.
CTTCACCCCGGAAATTGGCCCTCTTGGGCTTGGCTCACTAAACCACTGGGCAATTCGGACCTCCTAGTAATTCTACTGTTGGATGCCACCGAGATGCCTGGAAAATCCCACCAAGTCTCCTACAAAAACTCCACTCACTCGCTGCTAATGTTGCCTCTGCGTTGCTGATGAAGGGATTGTGCTATATAAGAGGCTCATTGCTAGTGAACTGATAAAACTGAGGTGAAGCACCTTCCTTGGGCTAGCACTCGAAGTTCACCGAAGCAAAGGTTGGGATCTCCGCTCGAAGACACCCGTGTGTTGAACAACACATGCAGACTTGGCTCACTACTCAAGTGTGCTCTATCAAAAGACAATTTCGAAATAGATGAATGAATGAGAAAAAAGAGTCCCATGCTTCCTTTTTGTCCAAGTCTGCCCAACTTTCCCTTGGGCCCCACTTCATGCCTCTAGTACGCACCAATGACTGCGTTGCCTCCACGTGGGCCGCAGTTTCTCCTCATTGGGCCCCATTCTCCACTATTGTTGCAATACTTTGCCTCAGCCTAATGTTTAGAGACCTATAGTTGCCTAAATCTAATTGTGGGCCCCTAAACACACATGTCCTAAGTCAAAACTGTAACGATATCAAAATTGGTCAAAATTAATATTCTGGTTAGCAGAATTGCTAAACAAGAATATTACAGTCCTCCCCGCCAAGATGTTGCTTGTCCTCAAGCAACTGCAATGATGGATGCTGGAGGATCTGCTCCCCTTCCCAAGTGTCATCCTCATCGGGAAGATTCCTCCATCTGATCAAGAATTCCTTGATCACCCTGTTCCTCAAGTGACTCTCTCTGGAATCCAAAATGGCCTCTGGCTATAGCACCAAGTGCCCCTCATCATCCATAGGGGGTAACTCAGTGGTTGTTGTCACCTGTTGTCCCAAGGCCTTCTTCAGGCATGATACATGGAAAACGTTGTGCACCCGGCTCCCCGGGGGTAGCTCCAAGTCATAAGCCACCTCCCCACCTTCTAACTGACTCTATACGGCCCATAAAAGTAGGGCTTGGGCTTCTTGACCCCCTTCTACTTAAGCGTAGACTGCATGTAAGGTTTAAGTCGGAGGAAAACTAAGTCCCAACCTCAAATTTTCTCTCCACTCGGAGGAAAACTAAGTCCCAACCTCAAATTGTCTCTCCACTTGGCCCCGGTCTGCATTAATCTTCTGTTGGTTTTGGGCCATCCTCATGTTGTCCTTGAGAGCCCTCAATATATCTTGGCTCTCCTAGATCCAATTTTTGGCCCTTGGGGCGTTGTTGTCTCCAAACATGACATCAACAAAAGATAAAGCATCACATGTGTAAAAATTTCACTTCTAAAATTCTACTGCATCAACTGATTTATGTTTCCTTCAGTAAACGTCAAAATAAATTCTATTGCAGTTATCACATAATTTCATAGAGAAAAGAACAGTGAAATATAAGCACAAGAATCAATCATATCAACACAATTATTTTTGGACAATTGTCCTCGGAAAAACCCAATGCGGGAAAATTGGTGCAGCAAATGAGGGTTTATTTATTAATCTTTAGCAACAATCTCTTTACAAGTAATCACTGGCAAAATAATGGAGAAACTTTCATGAAAACACCTGAGATAATTTTCTCCCAACTTCCGCAGAAATTATGACACCTAAGAGACTCTATGGCCTCCACTGCGTCACCTCTGCGTGATCCTCTGCGCGGGGACTGCGTGAGGACTGCGTCCTCAGCTGCGCTGCCTCTCTGTGTTGTCCCTCTGCGCTATCCCTCTACTGCTTTTCATACCTCTTCCTTGGCCTCTAACAGATGTTGATACCCTCTTCTTCCCTCGCACTGCAACTCTCCCTTTGAAATTCTAAATTCTGAAGAATCGACTTCCCTCGAGTCACTGAGTGTTTCCCCGGCTTATCTTCAACTGACCCACGAGTCTTCATTTATACTTTTCCTGTTGATAAATCAACGGTCATGATGTAATCCTTAATCAACGGCAAAGATTAAATTAGACTTGATCCTTGTCACTTAGAAGCTTCTCCCCCACACGTTAAATTATTTCACTTTAATTATTTAAATTCCCTAAGTTTTAACATAGGCTTCATTTAAAATAATTAATTATTTGAATAACTTTCACTTTGGGTGGAATTTCTCCAAACGATTTCTGGGTCTTGGAGATCTCATGTGTTCTAGCCCCTCCACAAAGTTTCGGAGCTAGAGCACATCCGATCCTACCCAAAAAATCAAAAATATCCATAAAATGCACAAAAAGGAGACATACTTATAGACATGTGATAGGTAGTGTTGTAGCAGTACCCCCCCCCCCATGTGTAGCCATCGTATCCATGCTCGTTGCTGCCCTGTCACATAGTTACGCAAATAGCCCTCCAGCCACTTGTTAACTATCTCGGTCTGTCCATCCATCTGAGGATGGAAACTTGTACTAGGAGTGAACTTCGTGCCCACCAACTAGAACAACTCCTGCCAGAATCCTTCCATAAAGAGGTTGTCCCGATCACTAACAATGGTCCTGGGAAGACCATGTCTGAAAATTCCACGATCATAATCCTTCTACAGCAACTGGTTAAATTTCTTCTATTTTGTTATATACTGAGCAAAATCATTTACTGTTTGCTACGGTAAATAACAAAATTAACACATTGCAGTCTTCACAAATATCAAATGTTGCGGAAACAAAATACAGCGCAGGAAAGAAATAACACACATTCAACATTGTTATATTTGGACAAATGTCCCCGGAAAAACCCAATGCGGGAAAATCAGTGCAACAGCTGAGGGTTTGTACTATTAAGCAGTAGTTCTGAATACAATCTTGGATGCCTTACTAGCTATCTGATACAAAGAAAATAACTGGCAGAAAGTTAGTGAGAAAATAACCTCACACTATCACTGATGAACCGACAATGATCCAACCCCTGAATGGCTAGCCCCAAGGTACCTCTGCACAATCATTGTGTTGCTCTACGTCACAACTTATAGGGACTATGTCACTCCCTTGGTTGATCGATCTGTTGGTTGGATGCTCCAATCTCTGGCCCTTCGGTCTCACACCCCGGTTGCCGGTACTAGAACTGGAATTCTCCTCAACATAACTGCGGATCTCCTCTCAGACTCTGTGTTGCCTCTGCATGGCTCTGCGCTGCCTCTCTGGATCTCTCTATGCATCCTCTGCATTGTATTTACCGAATCAGGAAAATTTCCACCGATCATTATCCTTGATCGTCACTGCAAGAAATCTCTCAATAAGTTCTCCAGCAACTGCTGCACTAATCACTTGAGAAATCAATCTCTGACCTCTAATTCGATGTGTCTTCCAAGTGCCCATCGAGCCTCTTCTTATAATCTTCTCATTGAACATTCAACAACCCAAATTAATTCCTAATCAATGGCTCAGATCATCTTGACTCGATCTTCGTCTTTTTCTAGAAAATTCACGCCCAGTTTCATTAATACCCTTTAATTATTTTAATTTCCTAAGTTTAGACCTAGGCATCTATTAAAAATAATTAATTATTTAAATAAAACTGTCTCCAGGTGGAATTTCCCAAAACGATTTGTGGGTCCTGGAAGATGCATGTGTATTAGCCTCCCTACAAATTTTGAGGCTTAGAGTACATTCAATGCTACCGAAAATCAACACTCCCTCTTAGCGAGGAATGTGCTCCAGTAATGCAACCTGTTGAAGCATCACCCTGACTCTGTATCATCTCCCTCTGCACTATTGATGTCTGACATCACTGCCCACCAACTAATGCGCAAATGTTGCATTTGTGTTGTTGTTGACTCTACATGTTGCTTCCAACTGCATCTTCTCTGCAACTTTGTTGTTGTTGCAACAGAAAAACATCCAAAATACTGAACCAAATGTGTTCAGTATGATGCATCTATCACTGGAGTTACGACTGCTGCTAGTCTCTGCGCTGACCCTCTGAAGCCTTTGCGCTGCTATTGACTCTGCATTGTGCCAACTGCGGTACTTCCAACTCTACTCTGCGCTGCTCAGTCTTTAGCGCTCCTAGCCACTGCAACTGTCACTCCGACACTCCTCTCCACCAACTAACACTGGTCCATCCTGCTACTTTTGATATGGGCTCCTATACCAAGGTATTGATCCGAGAGGTGGACTCCTCAAGGACCCTGTCCATCTGCAACTCTTTCAAACTATAGTACTAGATCACCCCAACTCTCCCCTGGAGGTATGTGGGCAATCATCGCAAACTCCTCCTCGATCCCAGCAGTTGCAACCTACTGATCATGTTTCTCGCCCTTGTCCTTCTTTCTGAGAGGACACTGCGTAGCATAGTGAGCAAGCTCACCACAGCTGAAACATTTGATCTTTGAGACGTCCTTCTTTCGCCTCCGCTGCTCCTGCTGCCCTTTTGATGCAAGGGTTGCATTCTCCTCCTCCTCCTTGGGCTTCTTCCCACTGTTGATGTTGCCATCAAGATTGCACTTGACTATGTCTCGCCTCATCTCTCCAGTTGAAGAGAAGCCCACATCCCTTCCCAATCCGACAAACTTTCTCTACCCAGGATACTATGGACGAAGACTTGCCATTCTTCTGAGACAGAATTCGGGGTCAACCTCACCATCTTTGTAGCCTGAAGCGTTGACCCTATAGCTGCCAACTGATCTCGGTCTTCCTAAAGCATCGAAAGGAACGGATCAATGCACTCCCCCTTCTGCATCCTTCTGGATCTCATCTTCTCCTACAAGAGCATCTTCCGCTGCTCAGAAGATCCCTCATATAGCGTAGCCAAGGCATCCCACATCTCTTTAGATGTCCCTTTACCAGATATGTGTGAAACAATGTGATCCCTCACTTCGTCGAGGATGCCATATCTTTCTTATAGGCTTTCAATGAATCCGGATCTACGGGGACAACTACCACATTATCGATAAATGCCTTGAGATCATGCTCATACAAAAGGAAGGAGATCATTGCCTTCTAGATCACATAATTGGAGGCACCCTCTCAACGATCTTGATCTCTCACAGCCCAGTTGTTTCCATCACGCCCAACAAATGTTTAATCTGCCTCTAACCCTCTGCGCAATGGTTGACTGGCTCTACGCACTCCCTGCTCGAGTGAGCAAAACTTCGTATGGCAACTGCTGCTCTGTGTGGGAAATTTGAATTTCTGGGCAAGAAATCCTCTAAGGTCATAATTCCTTCAGTATGTTCTTCTTCCTTTCTGACGCTCTTTTGCACTAGCAATTGTTGCAGAAAATCTGCGTCCAACTAAAGACTACTCTGCCCTGAAGATTCCTCTATGTTGCTCCCTATATCTGGTTCAGGCTCTAACCTAGTTCTTGAGGACTCTGATCCTCTAGGGCTCCAACCCTATCCTCCAAGGCACCAACCTTGTTTTTACAAGGCTCCAACCCTTGCTTTATTTCGTCAAATATATTTGGTTATACTTCACGGCTCCCAATGTCTTCTTCAACTAGACCTATCAATCTTCAGCGATCCACTCACTTAGTCTCCACATCATGTCATCAATGACAACCTTGATCTCTTAGAAAGCGTCACCATTGCTCTTCATCGTACCCAAGCAAATTCTCCAAGTCACTCCATGAGGGCTTCAATCAAGGTCTCGAAGAATGTCTTCAAGCCAACTTCTAAAAGGTGTCTTCGACAATGCTTGCCCAACAAGAAATTTCTCCACAAGTACCTCAATAGGTGCTCCAAGACAATTTTCAAGGTCTGCACCTAGTTTGCTGGCCTCAATCCTTCTTCAAAATAAGACTCTTCAAATCTGCTTCTAAAACATACCTCAAATGTTGCTCTCACCTACTCTTCAAGATTTGCAGTGATCAAGGCTTCAAGTTCTCCAAGTTCTAGGCTCCACGTAAGCTTCCAAAGTTCACAGCTACTGCAGTTGTTCTTCAATTTTGCTCCAAAGGGTCTGCTCAAAGATCCCTTCAAAGATAACCTTTTAGATCTGCTTCAAGGTGACTGTACCAAAACGGAGCTTCAAATTTATGTTATCCTAGCTAAGTCCAAGCTACAAGCATCTCTGCAATTCGACCGTCCAAAATTGGTGACTGTCAGCTATACTCTTTCCACAGATTTGAATGTTTTACTAAGCTGCAATTCAAAACAAAGGTCCGAGGTCTAAATATTCAGTTTGTCCGAGCTGTAGAGATGAATTAGGTTTCTCACAATGATGAACCAAGCTTCTGAGCCTTCAATCCGAGATCTGTACTAAGCCCTTAACAGTTTTGTCCTCAGGTCCGAGGGTGATGAGGATAGTCCAAGGGTATAAGTCACAAGTTTAGGACTGTACCAAGTCCAAGCTACCAGGGAGATACAGTTCTGCAATTTCACAAGTGGTTGTTCCGAACTTGCAAGCCCTGGTCCTTCTACACACAGGGCCGAGGTATCAAGTGTTGACTGATCCAAGCCTTAGTCTAAGGCTAGAACACATATCCGAGCCCTAATTCTGGACTGCAACAGGTCCGAGGGTTCCTTCACTCTATAACAGTTCAATAATTAGAGTTCTGGGCATGCTAACTTCAGATCTGTGGTATATACTTCTGCTCCGAGATAGAGATGCCACAAATTTCAAGCCTCTGCAATGTTACACGTCTGTGCTCCAAGTCTGAATTCCGAGGCGTTATTCTTCTACGAGCTGTAGTGAAATTCTTCCACCAGTTTACTGCCAAGATGACTGTCACTCCAGGACCGTTTTACTTATTCCGAGGTCTTTATTTTTGAATTTGGAGATATGCTAAAACAATAAACCACAGGTCTGATTTTTATATGTCTAATCTGAAGTAAGGTATCAAGTCTGAGTTTCACTGTGTAGTAGCAACAGGTCTGAACTCTAAAAAGAGTAGAAAAATTGCCCAGAACAGTCTATGTCTTTTTATCTTCCTCGGCCTCCTTCACACTTCTGCGTTTTTCTGAGTTTCTGTGTTTTTTCACCGAATAAATTGCTCAGAAATGGAAGAACGCCAAAGAATAGTTGTTTGTCTATCCGAAAGGACGTGACTGTTGGGAAAAGCGCCGACATGAAGGGTGATCATAGGTCGGGTTGACTGCAAATATATATTGTTTACCTTAAAAATTCAATTTCTCGCAAACCACTGGGAGTTTCGGGGCAAGTAAAGGCTCATTGGAAAGAGGAAAAAATCATCTTTAAGATGGTCTAGGTCCCATGTTGAAAGGTTGCCTCTAAGGTTGGAAAAAATATTTTTCTTTGACTGTCCTTCAATTTTATGCATAAAAAGTTTGGCACAGCATGAGGAAAGTTTGGGACAACGTGGCTTCTTCATTATTTGGCTTCTTCAATGTTATCAATGTCATCATAAGATCATAGAGTCATTATGTAGGATTGCAACATTCATGTAGCATCACATATCAACAATGTCATCATATACTAGTGCAGTGATATGTCATAGTGCAGCCTTCATTAATTTGTCAAAAGCTCCAAAGCAGTTTTCCAATCATGTCAAAGTGTGGTCATTCTTCAAGACTATGACATCATCATGTGTATGACTTCATCAATTACAGTTCTCCACTTCAAGGGCTTGTTTAATTGCACCTAAGGTCTAAATCACCAATCAAGGCACTCAACAACATTATAGTTGGTTCAAGAACTTGTTCGGGCAAGAGTTCTTCATTAGTGACTTGACATCTTCATTGATGGCATCCTTATCAACCAAGAGTTATGACATCATCATCTAGAACCAGACATCTATTCTCTTAAACCTTATCATCACATTTTGGGGCATCTCAAGAATATTTGCTATCTCGACCAATGCCATATTGACATCAATGACAACCTTGATTAACAGAAATAACACACATTTGACATCGTTATTTTTCGACAAATGTCCCCGGAAAAACCCAATGCGGGAAAACTGTTGCAGCAACTAAGAGTTTGTATTATTAACCAGTAGTTCTCAATACAACCTTGGATGCCTTACTGGCTATCCGATACAGAGAAAATAATTGGTAGAAAGTTAGTGAGAATAATAACTCACACTATCACTGATGAACCGACACTGATCCAGCCTCTAAATGGTTAGCCCTAAGTTGCCTCTGCATTGCTCTACGTCACAACTGATAGGGACTGCCTCACTCCCTTGACTGATCGATCTATTGGCTGGATGCTCTCACACTATCACTGGTGAACCGACACTAATCCAGCCTCTGAATGGCTAGCCCTAAGTTGCATCTGCGTTGTTCTATGTCACCACTGATAGGGACTGCCTCACTCCCTTGGCTGATCGATTTGTTGGCTGGATGCTCCAATTTCTGGGCCTTCGGTCTCACATCCCAGCTCCCAATACTAGAACTGGACTTCTCCTCAACAGAACTGTGGATCTTCTCTCAGAGTTTGTGCTGCCTCTGCGCTACCCAGCTTGGCTTTGCATTGCCTCTCTGGATCTCTCTCTACCTCCTCTGTGTTGTACTTACCGAATCAGGAAAATCTCCAGAGTCCACCGATCACTATCCCTGCCCCTCACTGCAATAAATCTCTCGATAATTTCTCCAGCAACTACTGCGCTACTCACTTGAGAAATCGATCTCCAAGTGCCCATCGAGCCTCTTCTTATAATCTTCTCGTTGAACATTCAACGGCCTAGATTAATTCCTAATCAATGGCTCAGATCATCTTGACTCAATCTCCTTTTTCTAGAAGATTCACACCCAGTTTCATTAATAACCTTCAATTATTTTAATTTCTTAAGTTTAGACTTAGGCATCTATTAAAAATAATTAATTATTTAATAAAACTGTCTTCGGGTGGAATTTCCCAAAATGATTGCTGGGTCTTGGAGGATGCATGTGTCCTAGCCTCCCTGCAAATTTTGAGTCTTAGAGAGCATCCGATGCTACCAGAAATCAACACCATGCAACCAAAAAATCTCCTTGAAGAACAACTCAGCGACCTGTGAGGTCGTGTACCGGGCAGAGATGGCAAAGAAGTGTGCAAGCTTCGTCAATCGGTCCACCATCACATAAATGCAGTCATTTCCCTGTACTGGGGGCAAACCGGTAATGAAATCCATGGATATACTCTCCCACTTCCCCTCTGGAATAGGAAGAGGCTGCAATAAACCTGTTGGGTGTGACAGCTCACCCTTGTTCCGCTAGAAAGTATCACACTCTCTGATATGTCGCAGAACATCATCCTTGAGGCCTATTATCGCTTGTCGCTTACACCTACCTACAAGTTAATGGGAAAAGCCTTCAACCCCACTAGGTGTGGTTGGTGGCAAGGAACTCAGAGAAGGGGTTGTCACCTATTCCCGACTCTCTCCATTTAAGCTATCTCCTAGGTTAGCTATGGGGGGTGGTCCCTAAAGAAAAACTAAGTTATAGATGTGAGTTTTCTAGGAGAGTTGTTAGAATTAAATAGATTACTTCTTCAGATTTATAAGCAAAAACGTGATATGAGCAATAACCATCAATACATAAGATAAACATGAAATATATAATAAACTAGTGCCTCCAGAGTATTACTCTTTGAAATGAAAATGTATTTGCTTAAATGAAATAAAATTCTTTCAAGATAAATAGATTTCCAAATGAAAGCATGAGATGCAATTAAACTAGATTTGGATGCAATTAATTTTGGTTACTTTTAATCTAAAATGCCTAATCTAGGTGATAAGTCCTCTTCTACTCTTACCAAGGGGTAAAAATTGGGGTGACTGTAAGAAAGGGGGGGCGAGGGCACAGGGGTGTCATTAACGATACCCGTCCCCTGAGTCTTACAAGCCAGCGTGTGCCTTCATTCCTACAAGGGGACAAGCCACCTTCATAACTGCAGGGTCACACACCTTTACCTTACTTCGTATCAAATGGAAGAATTTTCCAAGAAAGCTTTTTTCCTATGACTTCTATCAACCAAGCTTATGCTTGGAAGTAAATTTTAAATATGCAACTAAGTCAGAATGCCTACTATGATATGCATGTAAGTTTGCAAGTGCTATGTAAAAAAATGGAAATGCTCTTAATAAGATTGTTCCACAAGATCACTTTATATATTTGCTCAAGTAAACATAAGATGCATAAGCTTCAAGAACATTTAAAATTGTGATGAATCAATTAAAAGCTTGATGTTTATGAGCAATTAATTTGTATGTAAAGTAAATTGCAATGCTTTAAAAATGAAATTGAGATTTGTGCTCACAATAGCTTTGCAAAAAGAACTTTAAACTTGAGGAAATTAGCTTGACATGAAAAGAAGTGACTGCTTTGAAAGACAAACTTTGTCAAATACTCAATGCTTCAATGTTCTTAAAATGGAAATGTGGCTTGAGATTTGTGAAGCAAACTTTAGGAAAAAGAAATGCGATTTTTGTTACTTCCCAATTAGAAATGCGATTTGTGTTACTTCCCAATTAGAGCATGCATATGTGATGTGAAAGAAAATGGAAATGTCAAAACCACTAAGTCAATCCATCTACAAATTCTCTCCTTTGAAATGGAGAGATAGGGATGCCAATGGGTAAAACCCACGCTCCCACAACAAACACAGAAATTTGTATTAATTTTACAAGAAGGAAATGACCATGAGGCTTTTTCTAAACCAAGGAAAGTCTTTACAACTAAAAATTGAGACCATAGACTTTTCCTCAATGAGAAATTCTAAAAAAACTCAAAAGAATTCAAACTTTACAATAGGAGAAGAGAAGCTAAGGCTATTCAATTCCCACAACCAAAGAAGAGAGAGTTATCTTCCTCATTTGAAATTCAGGGCCCAAAGGTCCTGCAACAACTTGTTAGTAGTTTCTTGTAGTTGCCCACTCAAGCTGTCACAAGAAAAAGTTCTGAAAGAGGGCTACAAAACCAATCAAATATTAGACAGATAAAATTACAAAATATTGCACAACAATTTACAAAGCACTAAGCCAAAGAGTTCGAGTAAACTCTCCTCTTTACTTAGTCGTCTTCAAACTCTTGGATAGCAAATGGAAGCAATGAAGTATAATGTTTTAAAAGATATTCAAATTTAGAAGTATTTGGCTTGTATACAAGTTATGTCCCAAAACCCCTGCAAAACCACCACTCTGTAAGATAAGACTATAAAGGTTCAATGAACAAATGAGAGCTCCTTTGAGAATGTATCAAGAATGAGTTGGTCTCTCCAAAGACTTTCCCCAACACTTGATTCTTTGATCCCCACAAGATGTTCTCTACGAAACTTCAATCAAGAATTAGTTCCATATAGATCTAACAATAAACAATGATAAGAAACTCCAGAGATTTATTTGAAACCAACTAGAGCATTCTATACCTAGAGCATACTCCTAAATCAAATGTCAATGTAAGATAACTCTACGTTAACAAATCTGCAAGAGCATATGGAAATAAATTATATCAAAGCATGAGTAAAAGGAATTATACCAATGATCAACAATTCATCACACTCCAAAAAGAGGAACACCTCATGAATAAAACCCCAAAGTCTTTATTGATATTTCTGAAAGTGTACAAGGCAGCAACGCTTCCGCAAGCACAATAGCTAGTAAAACCATGATTACAATGAGAGCCCAAGGCTCATTTAAATAGAAAAATGGGAGCCAATCCCAATGATCAATCTATCACATAAGTGACATAATTTTCAGACCCAGTGATAAGCTGAGCTCCAAATGGCAACGTATTAGACTAAGGAGGATCAGCGTATCAGTTAACTGGTTGAGTGCATTATCCTGTAGAATTTGTGTTGTACATGTGTGCAAAAAAGTGGAGATAAGAGGAGACAACTTCCTCCAAACTTGTGTTTAATTTTTTGTCACATACACTTGTCTTTTCTTGAGTTGTGTGTGGACTAAAGTCCTCTTTATGTGATATTGTAGCAAGCTTAATTGGAGGCTGCGTTGACTGTAGTGGCTTGCGTGTTCCCTTTGTTGGAAAAGTGTAACTAGGTCGGTCTTCATATTGACTATGTAATTATGTATTTATGTAAAAAAAAATACAAAGATAATAAAATATATTTTGTATATTCTTGCTTCATGGGTTTCATGAACAAGAAGTTTTATTATAGGTCAAAGACTTCTTCTTGATGTCTTTAGGAATTTATCTAGTCATAACTATAATTAGAGTGATGAAGTCATGTTACACTTATGAGAGAACAAATTGATGATACATATATATGCTCGAAGGCCTTGTCACTTGGCTCCTTGAAGGCAGCTCGAAGATAATGGAAACACTCCTTGAAAAGTCAGCTTGAAGATGTTGGTAAATAACACCTGAAAGGTCGGCCCAAATAGACACAATTGTTCACTGACAGGTCGGCTAATTTACAGGTGGCAACAACTATATATACCCTATAATTTCTGCGCAGAAATTACAGAATTCGGACAAGTTTTTCTATGAAAAAGTGCGAGCTTCAGGGCTGAAAAAGTGTGAGCTTCAGGGTTGTGTTCAACAGAATTAAAGTGATGTTCAGACAGTGTTCAAGGTGTTGCGTTAAGGTGTTTAAAGTGTTGTGTTAAGGTGCGGATTTAAGAGAAGAAAGAAGTGTGGATTCCAGGTGAAAAGACCAGTATATATTTGTATAAGGGTAAAAGAATTTCGGATTGTTTTGAAGTGTGAAAGAAGTCTGCGGTTAGCTCTGAAATTGAAGTGCAGACATACTACTTGAAGTACGGATCTGTGTCTAAGTGTTGTACAGTAAATGCAGATCTATGTCTAAGTGTTGTACAGTGAAGAAGAGGCAGCATATCTCAAGTAAAGCAACCTCAATGTTATGTGAAGTGAAGGGTCTCGAGTGACCTAGTCCAATATCTGAATAGAAAGAAACTTGTGGAAAATCACTTCCATAGAACAACTAGTAAGGTGTGTTCTGAGCAACCGATACGAAATCAAGGAAGATAAACTTAGAGACCGTGTTCTCTAGTGCTAATGCAAGATAGTGCAGGTCGGTGCAGAAAAGAAGAATCAGTGTTGAAGGTCGACAAGGAAGCAGTGACAAGGTCTTGGAAGCATACATAGGTCAAGGGTCTAAGTCTTGGTCATGGTACTTGTCATCTGAAAGATCTATAAGAAGAATTTATCGTGGGTTTTCCTCTCCAAGAGGGAGAGGTTTTGCCCTGGCTCAAGGAGCCTAATTTTGTGTTTCTTATGCTTTGGTAATTGACTTGATGAAAGATTAAATAAGCTAAGAAGAAAAGACATAAGTAAATCAAATAAGCTCACAAGTAGTTATCAAGTAAGAGAATTTGAATTAATCTCCGGCCCTCTAAATTCTCAACACCCTTAGGCTGACTGCCTCTAATTGCTACGTATTCCTTTATGAAAATTCCAGCGTGCTATTTTTTGCTGCCAGGTGTGAGCATGAGTGGAGCTAAGGGGGAGTTTAACTCCCATATAATTCGTGGCAGCCCCTTGCTATTCAAAACATCTATTTTTAACTGTCAACTAGCTGCTAGATATGCCCGCGTATCATCTTTAACTTGCTGCGACGTATTTCACCAACTCATATGTTAATCAGAGCTTTTAATTTTGATTGGTTGTGTAGATATCAGTGGGAGACAAGTGAAATCAAGTGGGGGACAAGAACTGTCCCATGTGGTAGTCTTGTCCCCACTCATCCTTTAACAATTCCGTGAAACACTTTCAAGCTGATTTTCACCTTTCGAGTGGGTAATTCGAGCCCCTTTTGACTTATGTTGACTTGGCCCACTCATAGTGATGAAGTGGTTGCCATGTCATTCACTTTGTCGCCCTCTAATTTTAATGTGTACCAACATGTTGAAATAAATCGCATTATTTGAACTTTAGCCATATATAATATTTCAACGTTGCCTCTTTAACTCAACATGGGAACCTTTGACTCCCTTTGTCTTTTGAGTTGTGGTTCATGTGGTGGGCCCCACCTAGTTGCCACATCATCTTTGACCCTCACTGAATATGCCATGTCAAAATTTGACTCATTTTGACTTTGGAAAAATTTCTGAATTTTTCCAATTATTGAATTTTTTTGAATTTTTTCTCATTTTTGCCACTGACATTAGGAAAATCAGCTTTTGAGGGACTATAAGTCGCTTTTTGACCCCCAAAGTGGGTCCTAGAATAATGTTGGGTCTCTAAGGATGAATTTCGAGTAGTCACATGCCCCAAACATTTCCTAAGGCCACTTATTTACATCATTACATAGAAATTAATTAAAAAATCCCATTTTGCGGGAAATTTTTAATTATTAAAAAATCATACTTAGACCTAGTCAAATTCCGTGAAATTTCATAGATGACCTAGCATGGTAATATACATTGACTCTAGACACTAAGATGCATTAGGGGCTCAACCTTCAAGCCGTCACCCCAGCTTTGGGGTAATGCAATAAGTGAAAAAACCTAGAAAATTATCCGGTAATCTTTCTCTGCCCAGAATACTCTGGATGAAGACTTGACATTCTTCTGAGATGCTATTCAAGGCCAATCTCACCATCTCTGTAGCCTGAGGTGTGAAAATTCCGTAAATCTGGAATCCTATTACAGCGACTGGAAGATATTCACCTAATTGTTAATTTTAACTTAACAATTTATTTGTAGTTTCTTATGGCAAACACTGAATACATCACACTGCAACCTTCACAAATAAACCGCGGAAAAAAATACAAGTATGTAAACAAAACTGAACAAGAATAGATCACACACACATCTGACATAGTTATTTTTGGACCAATGTGCCCGGAAAAACACAATGCAGGAAAAATGGTGCAGCAACTGAGGGTTTATATTATTATGCAGTAATAATTTCAGTGTCTATGATTGACAAATCCGTCAAATCATGTAGAGAAACTAACAAGAAAGATCTTGTGAGACAAACCTCACTCCTCCACGGGAACACCCAAAACGAGCTTCCCTGTGCAGTGTCTGCATCACTTTGCGCAGTATCTGCGTCACAGCTACGACTGCCCTTTGTCTCTGTGTTGGTCTCTCTACTGGCTGGAAACTGAGGCCTTCTAGCCTCCGGAAAATCTATCTGGGATCTGGCACTGGCCCAACGCTGTCTCCTCAGCAAAAATATGACTTCCCTTTAGGCTCTGCGCAGTGACTTCGTAAGCTCTGTGTCACTGGCTCTGCACTGCTACTGTGGCTCTCACTGCCTCCGCTGCTATTCACTCTCCAGATCAAGAATGCCTCCAACCATAATTATTTCCCTTCTCTGCAAAAGATCTCTTGATCGAAGTTTCTCCTTGAGCACTACTCAATAAAGAAATCGATCTCTTGATCCTTACTCCGCCAAATGTATTTTCCAAATGACCCTTCAAGCCATTCTTATAGTCTTCTCGTCGAAACTTCAACAGCCCATATTAGATTTCTAATCAATGGCTAAGATTAACTTTTGACTTGATCTGCCTTTTCTAGAACACTCACACCCATATTCTATTAATTCACTTTAATTATTTTATTTTCCTCAGTTTAGACTTAGGGTCCCTTTAAAAATAATTAATTATTTTAATAAAAAACAATCTGGGTGGAATTTCCCCAAATGATTTCTAGGTTATCTGGAATACATGTGTCTAAGCCTCCCTGCAAATTTTGAGACTTAGAGCACATCCGATACTACCCCAAATCAACATGAGGTGCTCACCCCACGGGCCGCAGCTGCTAGTTGATCCCGGACTTCCTGAAGCTTTGAAAGAAACAGATCTATGTGCTCCCCCTTCTGCATCCTTGTGGATCTCATCTTCTCCTCCAAGTGCATCTTCCGCTGCTCGAAAGATCCCTGATAAAACGTGGCCAATGCATCCCACATCTCTTGGTTGTCCATTTGTCAGATATGTGAGAAACAATGTGATCTCGTACTCCATTGAGTATCAGCCACTTGGTCTTTGCCATATCCTTCTTGAAGGCTTTCAACGGATCCAAATCTGCGGGTACAGCGACCACATTATCGATGAAGGCTTTGAGATCTTTCTCATCAAGATGGAAGGAGATCCTTGCCCTCTATATCACATAGTTGGAGGCAGCCTCCAATCAATCATGATCTTTCAGCTCGATTGCTGCCATCACGCTCAAAAAGAATGTCGAAGTTTGCCTCTAAGTTCTAACCCTCTGTGCAGCTGCTGACTAGCTTTACACACTCCCTGCTGGAGTGAGCATAACTTCTCTGGGCTATTGTTGCTTGTGCGTGGGAAATTAGAATTTTTGGGCAAGAAATTCTCTGAGGTCAGAATTCCCTCAGTGTGTTCTTCTTCCTTTCTACTGCTTTTGTTGAAATTTGGTTACCGAAGGACAGGTGGTTCCCTAAGGCTTTGATCTTTGGCCTAGGGAAAAGTGTCCAAAAGAATTTAATTTTTCTCCTAAAGTGACTTTATAAAGTTATAAAGTCAAATCTAATTTAAAAATGACTTTAAGTGATAAAGTTACTAAATTATAATTTTAAAGTGACTTTAATAAAGTCAATGTGAAATTAGAAAGGGAAAAGTGACTTTGGAAATAAATAACTAAGTGGGTCTTTATTAAAGTGAGGTGAATTAAAAAATAGAAAGTGAGATTTAAATGAGCATTTAATCTCAGCCCTAGATCTAAAGCTATCTCAGCCATTGGATTTAGGAATTCCCCAAAAGTCACTTAGGGTTAGGTTAAAGGAGGAAAATGAGAGAAAAGGTCATTCATTCTTTCATGAGCAGATCAAGAAAGGAGAAGAAAAAGCTAAGGAGATTTTCTAAGCAATGAGAAGAAGGAGGGCAGCAGCACTTATATTTAGCAAAGCCGTACAGCAAGGACAGAGCACGAAGTTCAAGGCAAGTGGGCACGAATTTCGAGGGAAAAAAGTCAGCATTTATTGCAGCATGTTTTTCGAGGTCCATACAATAGCAAGGAGGTACGGAAATCGAGGCCATACAACAGAGAAAAGGTTGTTTTCTAGAATCCGTACAGCAACAAACAGCACGCAAAACAAGGTCCGTAAAACACGAAAATCGAGGCAGCATCTGCACAGATTTCGAGGGAGGCCGTACAGCTGTTCCGGCACTGTTTTCGGTGCTGTCCGTACAGCATTTAAGGCTGTACTTTCTGTTGATAATTTCTATTTTGAGCTGGCACGAAAATCGAGGTGGAATTTTACACAGTTTTCAAGATAAGTACATTTATGAGGTTGCTGTAATTTTTTGCTATGTAATTTCTGTCTCACTGTAAAAGAAATATTCAGAAAATAAAGAGAAGCTTTCGAATTGGTTTTCCCCAAGAGTTGTAGGCGGTTTTTCCAAGGTCACATTGACCAAAAATCAGCGTGTCAAAATTTCTGTGTGTGGCTGATTTATTTTCTAAGTTTTTATTTATGCATTTCAGCATTGTGAAATTTCCAGAATTTGTGTTTTCAGAAAATATTTTTTTTCCAACTTGTTGAATGTATGCCTATGGGCATGGGCATTTAAATTTATAGGAGAAATAAGGAGAAACTGAAAACCGGGGTTGGTTATCAAATTTCTACATGGTATCGGAGTTATTTTGCTAAAAAGTGCAGTTTGGGACAACAAGAAGAAATATTACAGCAAGCTGATTTTTTCACACGGAAATTACAGCAGGCTGTTTTTTCACACAGAAATTATTACCTTTACTACAGCAGTGTTATTTTCAGTTTATTTAGGACAACAAGCATGTCTTTGGGCTTGAGGGTGGAGGATAGGTTGGATGGGCATAATAACTACAGTGTATGGAACGAGAGAATGCAAAGTATCTTTGAGGAGGCAGAAGTCTGGGATATCATGGTGCATACCACACAGCACCCTGTTAATGTGTCTGCTGATGCTGTTTAGTTGGCAGCTTTTAATAAAAAGAATAACAAGGGTAAGAGACTGATTCTAGATGGAATCAAAGAAAATTGCATTCCTTATGTGAGAGGAAAGAGAAATGCTCATGAGATGTGGACAACATTGACCAATCTCTACCAGAGTACCAATGAGAACAGGAAAATGATCCTAAGGGAGAAGTTGAAGACCATTAAGATGGGAAAGACTGATAGTGCAGCTGTATATCTCACAAAAATTATTAATGTGAGAGATGAGTTGGCAGCAGTTGGAGAGATCATTCCACCCACTGAGTTGGTGTGAATTGCAGTAAATGGCCTTCCCAGTTCATGGCTGAATTTTGCTGATGGGGTTTTGATCTGAAAATGGAATGTACTTGTTTAATTGTGCAAGGTATCCACTTTCCAATATTTTCAAATGATCTGAAATTGTGAGAATAAACTATTTCCCATACAGAGATGGACTGTAGGGGCATTCACTGGACATGTCACCTCTAAAGAGAGGATGAGTTCCAGAGGCTACCTGGCCCTCTACAGACTCTGTCTAAGGAAATAATATGTAAACACAAATATCAAAATCAATGAAAGTCTTTTGTTTTTGAATTCAGAGTGTTCATTGATCTGTTTTAAGTGTGAATAAGCAAGAATATAAGTTCTGCAATGGGTGTGTAGAGGTTTGATGGCAAAATAACAAGTTTTGATTACTGTATAAACTTGTTTTTAGAAAGCATGCTTATGAAATTTTACTGTTTAAACTATCAAAATCTGGAAATAAACAGCCATAATACACAGATGAACAGCAGATGTTTGTTTAAGCGGTTCACCCCTCTTCTGGGCTACCTCCGCTGGTCCAAAAGCCTCTAATTAGGCTCAGTCCTTTTTTGATTAAATGCTTCAAATGAAATTACATCTGTATAAACTTCTTCAATGAGAAAATATACTGCTAAAACAGACTCAGAATATCCATATCAGTAGAAATAGACTACAAATTCACCTCCATTGGAGGAAGGTAGCCCAATGCAGCAATCTTTCCCCTTGGCCCTGATGGCTTCTCTGTCAAAAGCGCTGTAAAATTCGCAGATACAATGCCCTGATGGCTCTGCAGACACCTCCAACAGCTCCAGAATGCTCTCTACACCCAAAATCAAAAAAAAAATTCGTCTTCAAAGGCCTCTCCTATCAAAAGTTATGGCACATTTACTGAACTGCCTGTTACACCTTGGGAATCTCCACCAAATGTGGAGGAAGTGCAGTTAGCAACGCCAAATAAGGAGGAAGGCGCCAAGCTGGGCGGAACCGCCAAACTTATCCGGGCGGTTATGTCGGCATTAAATGTGAATTGGTTGCGTTCATATGGCGGAGGGGTTTAAAACCGTTCAATAAATGTTAAACGGGATTGAATTATATAAACAACGTTATTAAACCATAACAACAGATTAACCAAAGTTTGTTATATCAACCCATCGGCGCGCCAATGAATTTAGCCTCCGGTTCTCCGCTGCGGTTCTGTGGGAAGGGGGCTGGCCCTCCGGGGCTGGCCCCCTTCGGGCCCCGCCCAATACAACTACACTCTTTAACAATAAACCGCCCGCGCACCATTTCAACGAACAAGACATGGCTCCGTTGGTTAAGACTTTCGGTTTATATGTGTAAGGTCGGAGGTTCGAATCCGTCCGCCATACAAAACTTTTAACACTATTCCACTCGGCTTTGGGGCCACGTGGCGGCCTCCGGGCTAGCCACGTGGCACCCTTTGATTGGCTGCTACCGAATATTCCCTGGAATATTCTGCGAAATATTCTGTGGAATATTCTTTTTTTAATAAAATTTTTCCAAAGTCCAATTTTGCCATTTTTTAATGAAATTGACAAAACTTTGAAGCTGAATAACTTCTGCATACGGAGACCATTTTTCGAACCGTTCGCGGCGCCGGAATCAGGAAGACGAGCACTATCCAGTCGATCTGTTTTGGAGCTATTCTGAGCACTTTCATTTTTAAGCATTTTTCACCAAGAGACTTGATCTCCTGATCACACCTCCCAAATGGGAAGCTTTTGGACCCTCAAAAGCTTTCTGATTACTGAAACTGATGATGTGGAGACTGATTCTCCACTCTTCCACCATTGAACAACTGAAATCTACCCGATTTCATCAACTGAAGCTTTTGAGAAAATGACAACCTGTCTCTGGAATCAACTGATCTACCATTGCTAAGATTGACGGAGTCATGACGCAAATGATTAAAATTTGCAAAACAGAAATTGTACTTTGCATAAAATAAACTTTTTCTACATTGATCAAACTTTCCAGAAGACTTAAAATGACTTTCACCTTGCAAACTGTTCCCATGGCGAATTGTACCATTCTGAAACCAACTTTGTCCCATGCTGAATTTTGTGTCCTTCTTGCTTGCACTGCTTTTCTTTGACACTTCATTCACTGCATTGGCTGACCCAAAAGGTAATTCGTGCAACATAACATCATATTTTTTCAAAGAAAAACTGTTATCAAACTGAGACATATTATTAGCAACATCATAAAATGGAAAATGCTCAAAGTCTGGTCGTTTCAACATCAACAAAGTTAGACTTTGGCTTGCATTAACCGGTCTCTTCAATTGACCTGCATGGAGTAAAGAAGATTCCATCTTCTTCTTGTGAGCTCTCACAATGTACTCTTTACCATCTTTGAACAAGTGATACTTGTTTTCATGGCGATGAAAGATGGCCTTCCTGTCAAATAAATAAGGACTTCCCAAAACAATACCTGAGATATCAAGCGGTACCACATCAAGTTCAACTGTGTCAATAAAGTGTGCAGTTATTGCAAAGCGCAATATTCACTTCCTTGAGGCTTGCAAATTGGCATCCTTGCATATCCATCCAAGTGGATAAGGCTTCGGATGTGGAATGGTCTCAAGTTTAAGCTGCTTGACCAAATCTTCAGAAATAAGATTCGCTTGTGACCCACTGTCAAATAGTGTGTCAATTTTGGTATGTTTTGAAATAACCCTCACATGGAAAAGCTCTATCCTTCTCTTTTCATCATGAGTATCTTTGTGACAATTCAAAGAGCTAGAACTGGGATTTGTGTCTTGCACCACTTCTTTCCCCTTAGTGTTCTTTAAAACCATGCCTATGCTTTTTGTCTCATCTCCTGAGTCTGACCCTAAGTCTTGCTCAACTGTTGCAACTATTTTCTCCTTTTCTTTGGTCTTGTTTTTGTTCTTGAACTTTTCAGGTTTCAGTTCAGGATGAAGTTTCCAACAATGATCTTCATCATGACTAGTCTTAGAACAGTTCTTGCAAAAGAACTTTCCTTTGTCCTTTCTTGAATTAGCAACTCTCTTCTTTCCTTTGTTTTTAAAAGTACTATCCTCATCAAAAGCATCAAAAGCATTCTTTCCTCTAGCTTCTAAATGTGTAGCCTGAACACAGACTTCATCTAAGCTAGTAGGATTAAACATAAGAATAGTATGTTGTAGATAATTGTGCAAACCACCTATGTATTTCAATAAGGTTTCTTGACTTTGTAAGTCTACCCCAAGTAGAAGTGCTCTCCTTCTAAATTCTTGAGTATAATCTTGCACATTTTGACCTTTAAGCTGCTTAAAATTTTGCCAATTCATGATAGCTTTCTGAATGTGAGCAAGAGGATAAAATTGTTTCTTAATAGCTGTAATAAACTCATTCCATGTTAGAGTTATCCTACCATGCTTTTTAATCTCCTCTCTAGTCCTGGCTTCCCACCAAACCAAAGCTGCTCCATCCATTCGCAAAGAGGCTAATTGGATTTTAGTTTCATCATCATGCAAATTCTGGATTCTGAGATAGACTTCCAGCTGTCTTATCCAATTATCCAACTTCTCTGCATTAACTTCACCATTAAACATTGGCAACTCAAACTTCACATCAAGCTTCAACAAAGGATTTTTAAAAGAGGTTTTTGTTTTATGTGACTGATTAACAGAAGTAGAAGAGGATGATGTGGAGGAAGAGGATGACGATGGAGATGAAGGATCACCATTTCCTCCAGTCCCTTTCTTAGACTCATCTTTATCTTTCTTCCCTCCTGAAGAACCTCCTTCTTCTCTTTGGTTTCTAGACCCTTCTCCAGCAATTCTGTCATTTCTCTCCTGGTATAGGATTCTAACCATCTCAGTCAAATCCAAGAAAGCTTTCCTAAAGACTCTTTCTTCTTCCTTGGGATCCATTTCCTCATGGACTTCTCCCTCTCTAGATGACATGCTTGTGGCTGATTCTAAGGCTATGGAGGATGAAATGAAAGGTGGATGTAATGGCACTCTAGCCCTCCTTGGTTGAGGATTAACCTGTTCTCTAACCAGTTGACCTTCCCCTCTTTGCAGTTTCAGCCTAGTAAGCATCAAGATTTGCAGAACTACACAATAAACTTGCACAAATCTCACAATCTCTTAAGAAAAACCTTGAGCTCTGATACCAACCTGATCTGAAAATGGAATGTACTTGTTTAATTGTGCAAGGTATCCATTTCCCAATATTTTCAAATGATCTGAAATTGTGAGAATAAACTATTTCCCATACAGAGATGGACTGTAGGGGCATTCACTGGACATGTCACCTCTAAAGAGAGGATGAGTTCCAGAGGCTACCTGGCCCTCTACAGACTCTGTCTAAGGAAATAATATGTAAACACAAATATCAAAATCAATGAAAGTCTTTTGTTTTTGAATTCAGAGTGTTCATTGATCTGTTTTAAGTGTGAATAAGCAAGAATATAAGTTCTGCAATGGGTGTGTAGAGGTTTGATGGCAAAATAACAAGTTTTGATTACTGTATAAACTTGTTTTTAGAAAGCATGCTTATGAAATTTTACTGTTTAAACTATCAGAATCTGGAAATAAACAGCCATAAAACACAGATGAACAGCAGATATTTGTTTAAGCGGTTCACCCCTCTCTTGGGCTACCTCCGCTGGTCCAAAAGCCTCTAATTAGGCTCAGTCCTCTTTTGATTAAATGCTTCAAATGAAATTACATCTGTATAAACTCCTCAAATGAGAAGATAGACTGCTAAAAAAGACTCAGAATATCCAAATCAGTAGAAATAGACTACAAATTCACCTCCATTGGAGGAAGGTAGCCCAATGCAGCAATCTTTCCCCTTGGCCCTGATGGCTTCTTTGTCAAAAGCGCTGTAAAATTCGCAGATAGAATGCCCTGATGGCTCTGCAGACACCTCCAACAGCTCCAGAATGCTCTCTACACCCAAAATCAAAAAAAAATTCATCTTCAAAGGCCTCTCCTAGCCAAAGTTATGGCACATTTACTGAACTGCCTGTTACACCTTGGGAATCTCCACCAAATGTGGAGGAAGTGCAGTTAGCAACGCCAAATAAGGAGGAAGGCGCCAAGCTGGGCGGAACCGCCAAACTTATCCGGGCGGTTATGTCGGCATTAAATGTGAATTGGTTGCGTTCATATGGCGGAGGTTTAAAACCGTTTCAATAAATGTTAAACGGATTGAATTAAATAAACAACGTTATTAAACCATAACAATCCGTTAACCAAAGTTTGTTATATCCGCCCATCTGAGCGCGCCGATGAATTAAGCCTCCGGTTCTCCGCTGCGGTTCTGTGGGAAGGGGGCTGGCCCCCTTCCGGGCCCCGCCCAATACAACTACACGCCTTAACATTAATCCGCCCGCACACATTTTCAACGAATAATACATAGCTCCGTTGGTTAAGACGTTGGGTTGATATCTGTGAGGTCGGGGGTTCGAATCCGTCCGCCATACAAAAACTTTTAACACCATTCAACTCGGCCTTGGGGCCACGTGGCGGCCTCCGGGCTAGCCACGTGGCACCCTCTGATTGGCTGCCACAGAATATTCCCCAGAATATTCTGCGGAATATTCCACGGAATATTCCCAGAATATTCTGTGGAATATTCTTTTTTTAATAAAAATTTTCCCAAAGTCCAATTTGCCATTTTTTTAATGAAATTGACAAAACTTTGAAGCTGAATAACTTCTGCATACGGAGACCATTTTTCGAACCGTTCGCGGCGCCGGAATTAGGAAGACGAGCACTATCCAGTCGATCTGTTTCGGAGCTATTCTGAGCACTTTCATTTTTAAGCATTTTTCATCAAGAGACTTGATCTCCTGATCAGGTTTGTGCACGTGAGACCCTTCCCTCTTGGGAGAGGTTCTGGGATGATTGCATACAAATAGATATCAGAAAGAACCAGCTTGGAGCAGCCAAACCAGTTGAGCAGGATGCGGATGTAGCACTGTTGGCAGGAGGCAAGAAAGGCAAAGGAAAAAAGCAAGCTTCCACAAGCAGTGGTGGGGGCAAAGGTAAAGGTAAACAGGGGAACACACAAAAGGACTATTCCAAGCTGAAGTGTTGGAATTGTCAAAAGATGGGACACTATGCAGTTGTGTGTTCGGAGAAGAAGAAGAAGGGGAAGAACTAGAACATGGCAACATCAACAGCGATAGAGGACTTTACGGATAGCTTTGACCGGGAGTTTGGGTTCATTGCTTGTGAGTCCACTAGTGCAGGATCACCTGCCATGGAGGTTGAGAGGGAGTGTGCATTTCCCTCCACTAGTGGAGCATCTTCAGGTATTTGGTATGTAGACAGTGGGGCTTCACATCATATGACAAGAGTTCGTGAGTACTTCTCAAAGCTTTCAGAGAGTAGCACGGATATAGAGGTAGTACTCGAAGATGACAGCATTGTTAGAGTAGTCGGTGTGGGGACATTGACATTTGATAGGGAACCCAAACCTCCCTTGAAGGTGTCAGATGTTTTATATGTGCTAGGGATGAGGAAGAACCTCATATCTGTCTCAACATTGGAGGACAGAGGGTATGAGATATTGTTCAGGAGAGGACAAGTGCTTATATATCCCAGGGCCGCTCCAGCTGATTTAGCTAGAGTGATTGGTGTACGCCATGCAAAGGTGTACAAGTTTGCATTTCAGCCCCTTTTGGCATTGAGTAGTAGTACCGGCAGCAGAGCTAGCAGTTCAGAGCTGTGTGAGAATTGGCACCGCAGGATGGGGCACATGTATCATGGGGCCTTGAGGACATTGCGGGAGATCACTACAAGTGTGCCAGATTTGAGTATTGATCACATTGATACATGTGGAGGATGTACGATGGGCAAGTTTTCCAAATCCCCTTTTCCCAGCAGTGACAGCAGAGCAACTGGGATACTTGATTTGATTCATTCCGATGTGAGCAGTCGGATGTCTCATGTTTCCTTGAGTGGATATGAGTATTATGTTTTATTCATTGATGATCACTCCAGGAGGACCTAGATTTATTTCTTGAAGACCAAGGATGAGGTCTTCAAGCGGTTTCAGGAGTTCAGAGCTCTTGTGGAGACTCAAACAAGTCGGAAGATCAAGTCCCTGAGGTCGGACAATGGAGGTGAGTACACCCTTGGAGAGTTTGTTGATTATTGTGCGGAGGCAGGCATTAGGAGGGAGTTCACAGTTCCTTAGAACCCCCAGCAGAACGAGGTTGCGGAGAGGAAGAACAAATCCATCGGAGGGGCTGCCAAAGCCATGCTACATGATCAGGGGTTACCATTGTTTTTGTGGGCAGAGGCCTGCAACACTGCTATGTATTTGCATAACAGGAGTTCTCATCGTGCTTTGGGGCATGTGACTTCGGAGGAGGCTTTTTCTGGGAAGAAGCCTGATGTTGGCCACTTTCGTATCTTTGGGTGTATTGCATACTCCTACGTACCCAAGGAGAAGAGGACCAAACTAGAGCCCATCGCAGAGAAGGGTATCTTTGTGTGCTACAGTGAGACCTTGAAGGCCTTTCGGATTTATATTCCCACACAGTGGAGAGTTGTTGTCAGGCGGGATGTGAAATTCAAGGAGGACAGGGCTTTCAGGAGGTCACGGGAGTTAGAGTATCTGGATCAGCCAGACCCTCAGGAGCAGCTGAGTCAGTCGCAGGGATCCAGTGGGCAGGGATCAGGAGGATCCGA
The DNA here is from genome assembly GCA_034641835.2 of Pinus albicaulis. Lineage (NCBI taxonomy): Eukaryota > Viridiplantae > Streptophyta > Pinopsida > Pinales > Pinaceae > Pinus > Pinus albicaulis. The sequence continues at coordinate 669,694,035 of CM076581.1, forward strand.
AGGTACATCGATTACGGTGTCAGGTCCATCAGTGTGCAGTGGCTCATAGAGTCAGAGGGGTGGTGCTTCGAGCAGCTTGCAGAGCAGTCCACAAAGGAGTTCACTAGGGAGTCCACTGATGGACAGTTCACACGGTACCTCAGCATCTACAGGTTCAGGTCCAGGCAAGAGGACAGCAGACAGACAGTCAAGAGTTCAGACTCCTGATGATGAGGAGGAGGAGTTTCATTCTCCAGTGGGAGAAGTGTGCTCAGGGAAGAGGAAGCCCAAGTGGCTTCAAGATACCTTGAGAGAGGCCACATCTGTTGCTGGGCCTAAGAAGCCAGTCAGAGAGAGCATACCACCTGAGAGGTTCTGTAGCTATATGGCAATGGTTGCCAACATCCTTGACTTTGAGCCTTCTAGCTATGAGGAGGCACCTAGCCAGCAGGTGTGGAGAGAGGCCATGCAGGAGGAGTATTCTTCTATCATGAAGAATGATGTTTGGGAGGTGGTGCCAAAGCGTGAGGGTAAATCCGTGGTTACTTCCAGATGGCTTTACAAGGTAAAGCATGCTGCAGATGGCAGCATTGAGAAATTCAAAGCAAGGTTTGTGGCTAGAGGGTTTCCCGGAGTGAGAGTAGGTATGAGGGAAGTGCTTATAGGTAATAATCTCACCCAGATTAAACCATCATATCGATACTTTGAAAATGAGAGATGGGTAAGGAAGATACACCAGTTGTTCAGGCCGCATTTCTCAGCTAACCATGCAGGAAGGAAGTACACATTAAACTGACGACAAACTTGGAGAGGTGCATGAGGAAGAGAGTCCCATGTCAACTGAAGAAGGCCAGCACATGGCACAGTAAGCTCCTAGTGCTTGGTACTCCAGGAGAGATGCATACTTGCAGGAGATGGATTTCACAAAGAGTGATGCAGATCGGAACCTATACTTCATTGTGATAGGTGAGGAGCCTCTCATTCTGGTGTTGTATGTGGATGGCTTGGTCATTACAGGTGCAAAGAGACTCATAGAGCACTGCAAGAGAGATCTTGCGTCCGAGTTTGAGATGAAGGACACTGGCTTGATGCATTAATTTTTGGGTTTAGAGGTGTGGCAGGAGGAGCGGCATTTATTCTGGGGCCGAGGCTCTCTTGAAAAGGGGCATCCTTGGCGGATTCCACATGGAGAGTTAACCAGGCCATGTCGACACGATGATCACCCAGCTGGAAAGCTGTGGTCAGGATTGGTGGATCCCACATTGTATAGATAGCTGATTGGTTCCTTGATGTATTTGGTCAACGCCAGATCAGATATATGTTTTGCAGTCAACATGATGAGCCAATTCATGTGTGAGCCCAGGAGGGTGCATTGGGTTGTTGCAAAACACATTTTGCAGTACTTGCAAGGGATAGTGGATTATGGTTTGGATTATAGGCAGGGGGATGGAGTGAGATTGGCAGGTTACACTGATTCTGATTGGGCAAGTTGTGCCGATGCCGACACTTCCAGGTGTTGTTTGGATTGGGTTGGCCGATTGGTGTCGTGGATTCCATTACGCTTGTGATTGAAACTAACGTGAGTTCAGCCCGAAGGGCTGAGTACATGGCGGCGAGTCCATGGATTGTGGAGGCCATCGGCTTGTAAGATGTTGTTTGGCTTATTTGGTCGGCGGTTGAGAACCTTCAATGATATCTTGTGATAATCAAAGTTGCATTAAACTCACGAATCAGTATTTCATGACGGAGTCCAAAACATATCGACATCGAGATATCATTTCATCGAAACTATGTTGAAGAAATTTGTAGGCTTGAGTATATTCTTGCTTGATGAAACTGAGGTTACGGAATGTGCACCAAAGACTTACCACGGGGCAAGCATGTCTACTTCAGAGACAAGATGGGTGTGGTGAGGAACACCTTCCTCGATAAGAGGGAGTGTTGAAATTTGGTTACCAGAGGGGAAAAGTGTCCAAAAGAATTTAATTTTTCTCCTAAAGTGACTTTATAAAGTTATAAAGTCAAATCTAATTTAAAAGTGCCTTTAAGTGATAAAGTTACTAAAGTCTAATTTTAAAGTGACTTTAATAAAGTCAATGTGAAATTAGAAAGGGAAAAGTGACTTTGGAAATAAGTGACTAAGTGGGTCCTTACTAAAGTGGGGTGAATTAAAAAATAGAAAGTGAGATTTAAATGAGCATTTAATCTCAGCCCTAGATCTAAAGCTATCTCAGCCATTGGATTTAGGGATTCCCCAAAAGTCACTTAGGGTTAGATTAAAGGAGGAAAAGGAGGGAAAAGGTCATTCATTCTTTCATGAGCAGATTGAGAAAACAGAAGAAAAAGCTAAGGAGATTTTCTGAGCAGTGAGAAGAAGGAGGGCAGCAGCACTTATATTCAGCAAATCCGTACAGCAAGGACAGAGCACGAAGTTCAAGGCAAGTGGGCACGAATTTCGAGGGAGGAAAATCAGCATTTATTGCAACACGTTTTTCAAGGTCCGTACAGCAGCAAGGAGGTACGGAAATCGAGGTCCATACAGCAGAGAGAGAAGGCTATTTTCTAGAATCTGTACTGCACGCAATACGAGGTCCGTACAGCAACCCTATAGCACAAAAATCGAGGCAGCATTTGCACACATTTCGAGGGAGGCCATACCGCTGTTCCGGCACTGTTTTTGGTGTTGTCCGTATAGCATTTAAGGTTGTACTTTCTACTGATAATTTCTGTTTTGAGTTGGCACGAAATCGAGGTGGAGTTTTGCATGGTTTTCGAGATAAGTACATTTATGAGGTTGCTATAATTTTTTGCTATGTAATTTCTATCTCACTGTAAAAGCAATATTCAAAAAATAAAGAAAATATTTCGAACTGGTTTTCCCCAAGGGTTGTAGGGGTTTTTCCAGGGTCACATTGACCAAAAATCAGCGTGTCAAAATTTCTGTGTGTCGCTGATTTATTTTCTGAGTTTTTATTTCTGCATTTCAGCATTGTGAAATTTCCAGAATTTGTATTTTTAGAAAATATTTATTTTTCCAGCTTGTTGAATGTATGGCTATGGGAATGGGCATTTAAATTTATGGAAGAAATAAGGAGAAACTGAAAACCGGGGTTGGTTATCAAATTTCTACAGCTTTTCTACACTAAGAACTGCGGCAGAAAATCTACGTCCCAACTGAAGATCTGTGAAGCAACAAAACTGTAGGCTTGTTGACTTTAATTGTAAAATACACGAGAGGTATTTGTAGTAATAATTTATTAATATGTAAAATGTATATGTGATGATTAAATGTTACAATGAGGCACTACTTATATACCTACGCAGGTGGCCTTTCATGACTAGGCATGTCTTTTAGACATGCCCTTTCACTTAACTTAACGACTATTTAACATAATTAATATTTGATTATTTATTGTTTACAATATTATATTCATTTTATTTGTTATGAATTATATTCATAACATTGCCTTCTTCATCGAAAGGCTTTGTCCTCGAAGCTTATTTGCAAAAAAAAATTCCTTAATCTTGTGCTTATCATGACATAAGTAACTTGACGTCTCATATTAACCACGAACATTTTTCTTCATTTTGCTCGCGTCATTTTTTTTTAACTGTGACCGGTCATGGATACCTCAATTGTATAATCCGAGGGTGATATTTTTTATTTTTATTTTTTGGAATAACTCCCTTTTTTTTTAATTTGATATATATAATTTTTTTTAATTATATAATTATAATTACAAATATATAATTATAAATTATATATAATATGTAATTATAATTTATATAACTTACAAGTCACTGATACACAGTTTGAAAGTCCGTTCACCATATTAATTAAATAGCATCCCTTATCGAATCACCTGACCATATGCCAATTCAGGGAGAGTCGCGTCATTCACCGATTGACCACACGTCCACCTGACCAAATGTCGTATCGAGTGGGAGCCACACCGTTCCCGGCTTTTTTTTTTTTGGTTGACCGCACAACCAAGCCTACACCGCACGTCCAAACCTGCGGCTACATACCTGACCGATTGTCAGGACTTGACGTCACGATCCCTAGATTATATTTACACAGATGGAGTGCAACGAATGGTGCGGGAGGCCGACAGGGTTTGGAGCAGTGGCGGAGCCCGTTGGGGTCCATTTTTCCCCCGTTGTCTTGGATGAGCAACGCTGGGGCATTATCACACGGTTTTTTTATTCTTTCCACAACCACGTGCATGGCCCCATTTGGGATTAACGTGGGAACCATCGCCGCATTTCTGGAATTATTTTCTCGACAATAATAGCATACCAGAGGAGGGAGCGAACTTGCTCATGATACTCCAGAATGAAGAGGATGCAGACGTGCATCAACAGATTCGAGTTATACCTATCCAAAAATTCATAGATATTTGCAACCTTCTCTGCACCAAGGTGATTATGAGCAATGAACAATTCACACCCTCGCTTCAGCGAAAATATGCCATAGAAGTAGGCGGCTATGAGAATGTTGTAATAATCAGCGAGGTTGACGTCTGAGCCCAATTGACCTATATAGATGAAATCCATGACGGATCTAAACGTTGAAAACCCTATTTCGGGAACACAGATGACCCCACCTGTGTCTTGGAAATAGTCATCAGCAAGCAATGCCTCAAATACCGAGGATGCCTCCCTGAGCAATCCCTTGTGGGCCCGATTCTCTTTCGTGTCATTCTCGAGCAAGAACGTCATGTCTAAGGGTAAACTGACATTGTGTGGCAGCCGCAACCAAGAAAGATTGGGCAGCACGCTATCGAACTGATAACTGAAAGCCTTGTCGACTATCAGCTTCGTATCGAGGTTATTGTCCAAAGCATGACTATGCAGAAACTTCCTGGAGCGACACACGACAGTGCCTTGGCCGCTTCCCCTTGCTGAGCTTTATTGGAAACCCGACTATAAAAATTAAAAAGAATCTCCAACAATTTGTGATAGACAAAAATAAATCTGAATTTATTAGGGTTTTCCAACATTTGACCTTGATTTATGTGAAGTTCATCTCAAATAGGGGTGCCTTTGGGAGTCATGCTGAAATCTCTAGATGGAGTCATACCAATTTGAGGAGTTACCCCAACTGCTCCAGGAGTGTGCATTGGGAGTGACTCCTGAGAAATCTGACAGATGCAACTCTAGATTCTTGCCACCAAAAAGAATATTTTGTGACTCCCTTAAACGTGCTTGATTTTCAACTTCCAACATAATAGCATCCTCCTCTTTAACAACTTTGTTTTGGATTTGAAGAACATCCTACTTGACAACTACTTTTTCCTCTACGTCTTCAACATATTTAGTGGTTTTAATTTCGATTTCAAGCATTCCCAAATTGACAAATCCATAGTACTCTACATTTTTACCATTAATAGCTTTTTCACTATCATCATTTTGATCAAAATCTTCCTTATTATGGATTTCTTCATAACTTTTCTTAAAACAGGTTGTAGCCATAGTTTTAAAAACCAAAACCGGTGACCGGACCGATGGACCTAATGAACCGGGTTTCTAACCGGAACTAGTCTAACCGGGAGCGGTCAGATCTCAATGAACCGGTTTTAAAAAAATACATTAAATAATTATTTTTTTAATAAAAAAAACTATTTTTAAGATTTGCAACCATGATTCCAAACCAATAGAGACAAAATATGCAAAGTTTGCTCATTTATATACCATGCAAAGGTGAATATATCAAAATGGCACCGAGTGCAATACATATCATCGAAAAATACATAGAAAATGAGGCTCCAAATGGCCCATAAAGTCCAAAAACAATGCTACAAGCTATGAGGCCATTGGCCTAATACAAGACTACATATTAGTGATCAACAACATAATCACTCCTCATCATGATCAAAATTATCACCACTACTAGACAAGGGATCATCAACATGAGCTACATAAATAATATGGCTCAAAGTGTGAGGACTCCTAAAACTCCTCTACAACTTTAGTAGTAGTAGTAGTAGCAAAAATAGACATCAAAACTACAAATCACTAAGCAACATGGTCTCTCATGAAACTCATCATTGATTCACCGCTACTAGAAATGGGATCATCAACAAGAGATACATAAACATCATCTAGCTCAAAGTCTTCAGACTTGGATTTCTCAACCTTATAACATGATAGAAATTGAAAAAGTTTAACATGCCTAACCAATGATTTTGGTTTGAGTGAAGAGTTCATCTCCTCAACCTTAAAATGCGGTAGAAAAAGATTAGCATGCCTAACCAGTTGTTTTCCTTTGATTGAAGGGTACATCAAGGTTCTTAAAGGACTTCATGCTCTTGATCAAATGCCCATATCATTCCCTTACACATGATAGAATCAAATGGAAACATTGCAAATTCCCAAACCATGAAACCCTGAAAACCATTAAGTCTGCTGAATTTTGAGTGAAACCTAAAATTCTAGTTTCTCCATATGAAATCTAATGAGGTCGAAACCACTCTTAAACATCCTGAGTCATTTCATGGTAATGTTAAAAATTTAAGTAAAAGGAGTCCTTTTACTTTAAGAATTTAACATTACCATGAAATGTCAATGCTTCCCTTACCTCCACATCAGCGCTAAAACCCATTTCTGGCCGTGCGTGGGTCCGCATAGGGAAAGAGTAGCTAAATGAACCCCCCCTTATAAACAAATCAGCCCTAAAACTCAACTGCCGCAGAAAATGTGGGTCCGCGGAGGAGGTAGCACCTAACTGGCCGGTTAGGTTCGGTTTTTCTCAAAAATGGGCGAAATGCCCTAGGTAGCCGGGTTGCCTGGCCGGTTTCGACCGGTGGGCTATCTAACCGGCCGGTTTGGCCGGTTACCGGTTCAAACCGGCCGGTTTTTAAAACTATGGTTGTAGCTTCTGCACATGACTTTTCTAATTGGTCAATCTTTTCTTGAATTTTTCTAATCTACTCACTTTCTTCAGGATCTACACGTAATGGCACATTGTACGATAAACTATGTTCATAGGCTTGTAAACTACATTCATAGGCTCGTGATACTATATTGTGTAACATGGTTCTGATACCACTGAAGCAACAAAATTGTAGGTTTGTTGACTTTAATTGTAAAATACACAAGAGGTATTTGTAGTAATAATTTATTAATATATAAAATGTATATGTGATGATTAAATGTTACAATGAGGCCCTGCTTATATACCTACGCAGGTGGCTTTTCATGACTAGGCATGTCTTTTAGACATGCCCTTTCACTTAACTTAACGACTATTCAACATAATCAATATTTGATTATTTATTGTTTACATTATTATATTCATTTTATTTGTTACGAATTATATTCATAACAATCTGCTATGCATTGAAGTTGTTGTGTTGCTCCCACTGGCGCTGACAAATCTCGATCTAAAAAATCTTCCTCTGTCGACTCACTCAAAGAGAGATTTTTCCATGAAAACCTTGCCCTCCTTGCACTGGACTGCGCAACCCTTCTAAGGATTCGATCTGTTGCCTACGCATCTCTTCGAGCTCCCTCTTCAGCTTTGCTTCTGAGCTCTTCTCTGCTTCATCTGCTCTATCAAACCATGTGAAAATTCCACGACTGGAATCGTTCTACAGCAATTGGTTAAGTTTCTTCTATTTTGTTATATAACTGAACAAAATTATTTATGGTTTGCAACGATAAATATCGAAACTAACACACTGCAGTCTTCACAAATATAAAATGTTGTGGAAACAAAAAACAGCGCAGGAAAGAAATAACACACAATAGACAACGTTAATTTTGAAAAAATGTCCCTGGAAAAACACAATGCGGGAAAATCGGTGCAGCAGCTACGGGTTTGTATTATTATGCAATAGTTTTTGAATACAATCTTGGATGCCTTACTGGCTATCCGATACAGAGAATATAACTCGCAGAAAGTTAGTGAGAAATAACCTCACACTATCAATGGCGATCTGACACTAATCCAGCCTTTGAATGGCTAGCCCCAAGTTGCCTTTGCACATTGTGTTGCCTCTACGTCACAACTCGTAGGATTGCATCATACCCTTGGCTGATCAATCTACTGGTTGGATGCTCCGGTCTTTGGGCCTTCGGTCTCACACCCTGGCTCTCGGCATTAGATCAGGACTGCTCCTCAACAGAACTATGGATCTCCTCTCATGCTCTGTGTTGCCTCAGCATGGCTTTGTGTTGCCTAGTGTGGCTCTGCGTTGCCTCTCTGGATCTCTCTCTTCCTCCTTTGCATTGTATTCACCGGATCAAGAAAACTTCCATCAGTCACAATCCTTGCCCCTCACTGCAAGAAATCTCCTCGATCTTCCTCCAGCAACTGTTGCGTTGCTCTCTTGAGAAATCAATCTCTAGATCTCTAATTCGATGTATCTTCCAAATGCACATTGAGGTCTTTCTTATAATCTTCTCGTTGAACAATCAACAACCCAAATTAGATCCTAATCAATGGCTCAGATCATCTTGACTCGATTTTCGTCTTTTTCTAGAAGATTCAAACCTAATTTAATTCATACCCTTTAATTATTTTAATTTCCTAAGTTTAGACTTAAGCATCCATTAAAAATAAATAATTATTTTAACTAAACTGTCTCTGGGTGGAATTTCCCAAAACCATTTCTGAGTATTGTGGAATGCATGTGTCCTAACCTCCTTGCAAATTCGTGAGGCTAGAGCACAACATCCAATGCTACCAGAAATCAACATTCCCTTGGTGGAGTGTTGAAAAGTGTAACTAGGTTCAGTCTTCATAATGACATCTAATTGTGACTTATATAAATGATGTAATAAAATCATTTTTCTATGTCTTGCTTCATGTGTTTCATGAGCAAGTGATTTTAGAATATTAGGATTTGTCATTTAGAGTCAAAGAATTAATGCCATGTATGAAGAGCTCTTCTTGAGCCTATGTCAAAGTACTTTAGTCTATAATGTGTCCAAATAGCCCTCCAACAACAAGCACACAGTCCTCTTCCTATGTCGGCCTCAAAATGCATAAAGGAACTCATGTTGGCTCATATAATAAAGACACAACGGTTCACTATCTCATGTCAGCTTATTTTATGGACAGACCACTATAAATATGTGGCTAGGGTCACCACAGAAGCACAGAGAAGTTTGAATCCTTCTCTGATATTTTCGAAAGGATGATACAGTTCAGACTTTGAATATTTCGGTGAACAGTCACAGAAGTACAGTTCGGTGAAGGGACAGCATCTCTCTAAAATTCTCGGATGGGTATCACAGAGGTACAGTTCTGTGAGGGGACAGTATCTCTCTGAAATTATCGGATGGGTATCACAGAGGTACAGTTCTGTGAGGGGACAACATCTCTCTGAAGTTCTTGGATGGGCTAACAAGGCTTGGATCTCTAGCACAGAAATAAGGTCAAATGATGTAGACAGTAAGAATATGTCTTAAGGTGACATGGAAGTTTGGATCTCTTTCTTGGTGCTAAGACGAAGTCTTACATTAGTCATGTAAAGGACCTAATGAGATTCGGTGCTACAATGATCACAGTTTGATGTGGTGGCAGTGACATGTCAGTTCGGTACTATGCTATGTATTGAAGAAATTCGAGGTGGAAGAAGAATCATAAAGAAGGCTAACTGTCTTGGGAAGCTTGTTTCCTGGTCTTGGAGTGGCTTATAGGTCAAGGGTCATGGTCTTGGTATTCGTCAATTGGAATCTCTATAAGAAGAATTTGTGCATGTTTTCCTCTCAAAGAGTGAGAGTTGGCCCTGGCTCATAGCCTACATGCTGTGAATCTTGTTTATTTATGTTCATGCATTAAATACTGTTTGATGAAGAAAAACACTAATAAGTCAAGAAAAAGATCCTAATCTAAAGAAGTAAAAAGCATTCACAAACAGTCACTAATCAAAGAGAAATCACTTAAGGGAGTAAGAGATCTTTTAAGATAGTCTCCCTCATAAAAGGTCTTGTCAAACTCCTAATTTTTTTGTTATATGATATGGCTATAATAAATAATAAGATGCAGTATGGCATCATGGAAGTATTAGAAAGAAGAGGTCGTGACATCACAATGGGAATCATGAAGAACGATAAAAATTCATGACAGTTAAATATGGAGGATATAGCTCTTGGGAACCTCATTGGAAATTGAAGGAAAAGAAGAAGTCATCCAGGACGAGGCTCATCATACATCAAGTCAAAAAGGAAACATCTGCCAGATAGGGATATTCAAGATCCTCAAGATTCTCTAATGGAATCTTCATTGGAAGATTCATTGAACCAGAGAGGAAACATTTGATCAGGAACTCCAACTTATGGAATTCATGGGATGATGGTATGATGACGTAAGAGAAGCACATCAAGGGATTGAAGATCTTTCAATCAAGGAAGTTGTTGAAAGAAGCCTAGATGACCTGAAGGTAAATGAGGTATGTATGCTTGTATTTAATATTATAATGTCATGTCGTATGGTTGCAGGTAACATGGATCACTACTTCTATCTTGAGAAGCATGATCAAAGGAAAAGGATCTCCTCCTCTGAAAGGATGTAGGAAGGCATGGGTCACAATTAGATGAAATCAACGTAATATGTCCTCATATGAAGTATGAGGTGGTTGATTACAATCAAGGAACTCTAATTGGTAGCTCCTGGGAATGAAATGTGTGACAGAAGGAAGGAAGAGATCGTGAGATATACAACCATGGTAAAGGCAATCAATATCCAAGAAGACCAAGAATACTTGACTAGGAAATCTCTCGAAAAAGATATGAAGACTCAAACGAAAGTCAGAAAAAGATGGAGACCCTTGACAATGGATACCTTTGGGAGATGTGTCGACATGTAGGCAGGATGTTGATACCTACAAGAAGATGTCATGATGAAAGACCATCACAAAGGTAATTTTGATTTAAGTGTTCATCTTTATTTTGAACAATATCTAGATGGGCTTATGCAGGGCTGCCAAAGGGCAGTGTATGTCTTCAACCATTGATAACCATATGGTAGGATGAAAGATCCTTGAAGAAATATGGTATGAAGATAGCAGCATGACATGAAGCAAGGCCAGATGAAACACTGATGGATCACTCTCCGATGAAAAGGAATGATGACATGACCCGTGGATGAAAGTGATGGATGGTTTGTGCCCTATGAAGAAGTCCCAAAAAATGAAGACTCCATGACAAAGAAGAAATCCATGACATCAAAGGAAGGAGTTCTTCAGAGCAGCTGGATGTCCCATTATTTCCTGAAGAGTTGTTGTAGGTCCCCGATTAAGAGGGAGCCTAGAAACAAGTTTCTTGCTTGGTAGAAATTGGGAAATTCCTAAGCCAAGAGGGAGATTAGGTACATTCCTTGTATAGGAATGCGTACATTCCTTTATTGGAATATGTCCTCCCTAATTGAGAGGGAGATATAGACACGTCATTATGGTCTTCACTTGGGAAGACAGAATGGAGGATTGGGTAATCATCTGGCATCTGATAGTCTTTGAGGATGTAGTGGGGCATCCAAAATAAGATGAGTCGTGAAAGGACCAATATTCTTTGAGCACTGGGAATCTAAGAAAAGAATAGTCCTGGACATACTCTGAGAGAACCCAGGTGGCGTATGTTTTGAGAGAGACAATGATAAGGGTGTCTATTAAATTATTGGTCTCGCCAGCATTGAGCTCAAGATCTTGTGGAGAGATGGAGTTGTTAATCAAAGCTTTACTATGTCACAATGTTGGTTGATATGATGCTATTGTTGGAAATACTGAGAAGGGGGGGAATCAGTATTTCTTTTCAATTGTTACTTTTACCAGTTTAGATCTCTTATAATTAGAACACAAAATGAACAATAAGAATAAATACTAGTATTAATCTCTTCTTTACAATAAATCCAATAAAATAGCATAGAGCTCCAACCCTAGATGAAGACACCAATCTTCAATCTTTTCAGGCACCAACTTGGACTTCACTAGGCTCCGACCTCTAGGGCTCCAACCCTATCTTCCCAAGGCACCAACCTTGTCACTTTGAGGCTCCAACCTCTAGGGCTCCAATCCTATCTCTGGTACAAGCTCCAACCTGGTCTCTTGAGGACTCCTATCCTTTAGGGCTCCAACCCTATCTTCCAAGGCACCAACCTTGTCTCTACGAGGCTCCAACCCTTAGCTTCACTTCGTCAAGATGTGTTTGTTTATTCTTCACAGCTCCCAATGTCTTCTTCAACGAGCCCAATCACACTTAGTCTCCACATCACATCATCAATGACAACCTTTTCTTTTTAGAAGGCGTCACCACTGCTTTTCATCATACCCAAACAAAGATCTCCAAGGTTACTTCATGATGACATCAGCGATGTATCATGATCTCCAGGGGTGCCTTCAAGTTGTCTTCAATAGGTAGCCCAAGTTCTGCACCTGCTCTAAACTTCTTCAAGGACTTCTTCAAGAACTTCTCAAGGGAGTCTTCACTTTACTTTCCCAACAAGGTATTTCTTCACAAGTTTTTCAATAGGTGCTTCAAGATGTCTTCAAGAATATCTCAAGACAACTCCAAATATGCTTCAAGATGTATATCAATTCTACCAAGAAGTCTGCACCAAACTATGCCCAATATACTGCTCTCAATGTCAAAATATTCTTCAAGATGTGATGTTAATGTTGCTTCAACAATACTTCTAAAGATGCTCCAAAGTGTCACAAAGGCAGCTCAACACAAATTGTCTAAAAGTCTGTCATTGTCCTTTGGCAATGCCCACAAATCCAATCCAATTGGTGAAGCCACAGGACTGCCCACAACAAAGGTAAGCTACAGGTCTGAGGTATCTTAGGCAGTTGTCCTCAAGGTTTCCAAATTGTGAGGTATGTCCAAGAACGACACAAAATCGAGCTTTTAATGAGCTTCCCCAACAATTTTGTGACCACACGTGACTGTAATTGTTATTCCTCCACTAGTTGCTATAGGACCGAGACTAAAGTCAAATGTTGGTCAAAGAGATAAGCTACAGGTCTAAGTTTCTTCCAAAAATGAGACTGTTCTTCATCACTGGTGGTTGTCCTTCCTGAAGAGACTAGTCACAAGTTGGTTTTTTCAAGGTCTGCACACCCACAAACCGAGTTTAACAAGTGCCAAGTTTACTGGAGGACCAAGCTTCCATAAATGATACCTGTCCACAGATTTTAGTATGGTCCAAACAACATACAATTTGAGTTAAATTCTTCATACGTCCACCAAAAACTCCTTTTCTCTTTCATTGTTCTACTTTGGATCTGCAATTATCTCAGATGAATTCTTGACTGAATTAGTGGCTAGAAACCTGTGTTCAAGACCCAAAAACCATAACAAAAAAATTTCCCAAACAGTGTTCTTTTATGTCATCTCGGCCTCCTTGTTGTTTTGTAGCTTTTCTCTCTGAATTTATGTGATTTTCACCGAATTGGATGACTAAAATTAGAAGATACGACATGTATTTATATTGGTTTTGCGTGAGGAGACACATCAGTGAAGAAGGCCGACATTGGGAACGAGGATAGGTCGGCTCAAAAAAAAAAATTATTGCACAACTTCAAAAATCAATATCTTTCTAACCACGGGGAGTTTTGGGGTATATGAGGGCTCGTTGGAAAGAGGAAGGAGTCCTCTTTAAGATGATGAAGGAGCCATTTTGAAATGATGTCTTCAAGATGTCAAAAAAATAATTTTCTTTATGATTGTTTGGAATTTTTAGTGCAAAAAGTGACTAGGACAGCAAGAGATCATTATTGGCTTCTCCATTGTCATGTATCCAACAATGTCATTATATGTCATCAAGTATGGTGAGGTCATTCATGTCATATCTCCCATCAGTGTTCATGTCATCATTATGTATGTCCTTATGTGTGATAGTGTAGCATCAATCATGTTACCAACCATGTCATAGTGCAGCATCCATTAATTTCCATCCAGAGAGCTCATCATGAGATTTATATTTCATCAATGTAAGGTCATTCATGTATAGTCCTCCATATGTCATCAAGGGCTTGTATATTAGATACATCATTGGCACTTAAACGCTAGATCACTATGAGCATCAATCATAGGCACATGATTGACATGGCACCTTTAGACTTCCTTATTAAGGGTAAGGACATTATCCGAGATCTAGGGCATCTTCATGGTTAGTTCTTAGGGTATTATGATCAATGGACATTTAGGCAACATCACACATCATAAGAATTTGCCATCACGAACAATGCGATATTGACATCAATGACAATCTTGATTAACAATCTCCCCCTTTGTCATTGATGGCAATATTCTTGCCCTTCCAACATTTTCTCCCCCTTTGACATCCATGGAAAACGGGGTGCCCAAGTACTACCCCTATCAAGCTGCTTCTTTTCATCATATTTTCTTCATTAATATTAGTTCTTCATAGGTATGTTGCTCCCCCTGTCATGGTGCTCTTCCATTTGGCAACGTGGTTCATGATAGATGTGTTTACATTTCTTCATGTGATGAACCAACTCTCTTTGCTTGCATAAACTCCTCTAGCTCTTCTTTTTTCTCAAGAAAGAAAGATTGTTGCCTGGTGATTAAGCAGAAGACATCTTCACAATTTCATGATTTTCTTCAATGGAGTTACTCCCAAGATGTGATCTGTCAAGATTGGCCATGTGTGACTCATCAAGGATTTCTTCACGGACAGCATCTACAAGAATGGTTAAGAATCACAAGCTCCCCCTAACAGTACGCATAGTATCATTTTTGGTAGAGTCTCATCATCAAAACTTGCAATATCATATCTGCCGAGGATGTCATCATCAAATCAACAACATGTGGTGTTGGCTTGAGTGCCTAAGAGATTTTCCGATCCAGTTTGCTTCCTTCTCCATACTTGTGTAACTTTCTTTTCTGGCTTAGTTGTCATGGCTTTAGCTTATTTAGGGACCCAAGTCAAGTTACAATAACGAGCCATATGTCCAATGTTATGGCAATTGAAGCACTCCATCTTGTTCATGAATGAGAGATCATGACTTCATTTTGCAAAATTGCTTCTAGAAGATTGACGAGGACCATTATATTTGTCTTTGTGATATGCCCTACAATCTTTTTCCATGTGCCCAAAGTTTGTACAAGAATAGCAATAACCAAGAAATATACTTTGGTACCTGGGAGATGAAGAGTTCCTCGAAGTACTTCTGAAGTCTTTTGGCCTTGGGATTCTTTGATGATATTCATTGCCTTTTGTATTGTTGACACCATCTGTAAGTCTCCCTAGAGCAGGGTTTCTTCTAATGTCATCTTGACTCTTGCCTTTGTTGGAACTGGGAGTATCATTTCTTCCTGGCTTCCTTGCATCCTTGTTGTTTGAAGCATTATCATTCTTGCTTGAGGGTTCACCTGCATTGCCAAGGCCTGATTTATCAAGAGGAGATCTTTGATGTCTTAGGATTTCATCTACGGCTTGAGAGATTTTCAAGTTCTTATTCAGTGAGACAACTTCCTTTTTAAGAGTGACAATTTCTCCTTTCATTTTTCACAATCTTCATCTTTCATGACTAGTTGCTTCTTCATTTCTTCCATCATCCTTGTTGCATCGTGTGCTTCGATTTTAAGGGAGATGATATTTGATTTCATTATGAAGATTTCTTCATTCTCCTTTGCTACATTTCTCTCCATTTCTTCTTTTATTCTTGTAGCTTCACATGTTTTAGCCTTGAGAAGATTGATATCTGATTTTAGTTTGAAGATTTCTTCATCATTTTCTTCTAGCTCCTTTTCTTCTTTATCAACTTGTCCTTCTATGAATGCCAAACTTTCCATCACCTTCTCAGCTCCTTGCGCTGGTTTCCTTGGTTCTTCTAGTTGAGATCTAAGAGAGGAGACCTCTTCCTTGTATTGACCAATCTCTGCTTCAAGATTGTTCAAGCTCTTAAGTCTTCGTTCAAGGTGGCTTGACAAAGTTTCTTCCCTTTTCTTTGCCTTATCCAATTAATTTGTCATAGATATGACTTCTTCATGATGCTTTCTTTTGTTTTGATGAAATTCCTCCTTAAGTTTGGTGAGCTCCTCATCTCTTTCTTGTATTTGAAGCTTAAAAAGGTCAACCTCCTTCCTTGTCTTGTCTTGGTCACCATCTTGCACTTTCATCTTAAGTTCCTCATTTTCCTTTTTCAAACTGTTAATCTCTTCCATGGCATCTACAAGCTTAGTTAATAGATCTTCTTCGAAGTCTTCTTTGTTCTCTTCATCTTCTAGGTCTTCTTTAGCCTTGTTGTCATCTCTCTTATCTTTAGCTTCCTTGATGGATTCTAGACTTGTTTCTTGTTTTCCATCATCTTCTTGACTAGAGATCATTGTCAATGCTCTTTTTGACTAAGATCATGAAGTTTGTCCCATATGACTTTTGCTGGCGAACATTTTTCAAAATTGGCCTTCACAGAATTTGGTAAACCATTCAAAATTCCCTACATTGCTCTTGTATTGTACTCCTTGGATTCTTCGTCCATTGCGTCATCAATAATCACTGATTTCCAAACTTCAATTCCTTGAGTCTTCAAGAAATTCCTCATTCTTGCCTCCCATATATGAAAATTTCCATTAAACAATGGAGCCTTCGCAAATTGATTGAATTCAATTTCGATGGTTGAGGAAGACCCATCTTTAGGACGATTGGAGACTTTCTTCCTTGGCTTTGCCATTTCTGCTCTAATGATCAACCTTCAAGCTGTTAGGCTTTGCGTGAAGGTACTGGCTCTGATTCCAATTGTTGGAAACACTAAGGGGGAGAGGGGGGGGGAATCGGTATTTCTTTTCAATTGTTACTTTTACCAAATTAGATCTCTTATAATTAGAACACAAAATAAACCATAAGAATAAATACTTTTATTAATCTCTTCTTCACAATAAATCCAATACAATAGTATAGAGCTCCAACCCTAGATGAAGACACCAATCTTCAATCCTTTCAGGCACCAACCTGTACTATGCCAAGCACCAACTTGGACTTCACTAGGCTCCCACCTTTAGGGCTCCAACCCTATCTTCCCAAGGCACCAACCTTGTCACTTTGAGGCTCCAACCCTATCTCTAGTACAGGCTCCAATCTGGTCTCTTGAGGACTCCTATCCTCTAGGGCTCCAACCCTATCTTCCAAGGCACCAACCTTGTCTCTACGAGGCTCCAACCCTTAGGTTCACTTCGTCAAGATGTGTTTGTTTATTCTTCACAGCTCCCAATCTCTTCTTCAACGAGCCCAATCACACTTAGTCTCCACATCACATCATCAATGACAACCTTTTCTTTTTAGAAGGCGTCACCACTGCTTTTCATCGTACCCAAACAAAGATCTCCAAGGTTACTTCATTATGACATCAGCGATGTATCATGATCTCCAAGGGTGCCTTCAAGATGTCTTCAATAGGTAGCTCTAGTTTTGCACCTGCTCTAAATAGCCAGACTTCTCAAAGTCCTTCTTTACTTTCCCAAGAAGGTATTTCTTCACAAGTTTTTCAATAGGTGCTTCAAAATGTCTTCAAGAATATCTCAAGACAACTCCAAATCTGCTTCATGATGTATATCAATTCTACCAAGAAGTCTGCACCAAACTATGCCTAATACTATGCCCAATATACTGCTCTCAATGTCAAAATATTCTTCAAGATGTGATGTTAATGTTGCTTCAACGATACTTCTAAAGATGCTCCGAAGTGTCACAAAGGCAGCTCAACACAAATTGTCTAAAAGCCTGTCATTGTCCTTTGGCAATGCCCACAAATCCAATCCAATTGGTGAAGCCACGGGACTGTCCACAACAAAGGTAAGCTACGGGTCTGAGGTATCTTAGGCAGTTGTCCTCAAGGTTTCCAAATTCGACCCACAAAACTTGGGCAAAATATCAGTGCTTGGATTTCCAATCGCTGAAGAATTTAATTCAACGCGTGTGATGACTTATCTTCTGGTGGTGATGTGATCCTCTCTACAAGCCCAACCATATGGCTTCGTCCTTGACCCACTGCTAAAACTTGTGTCCAATTTGCTCCCAGTTTCACGACTCTGTCCAATTTGCTCCCACTGCATTGTCAGATTTAGTCAACCCAATAACCCACGATTTGATTTGCGGGAAACACGATTACTGTTGCGGTTGAAATAAAAATCAACCAGGAATGTGCTCTTCACACAAGCTCAGACTTTTAATGTTAATACGAAAACGGTGAATTATCTCCACGACCCCATTAAAAGAAATTGACCCCCACCATTTTCGATCAATTCAGCCACCACTAACGTTTCAACCATGCAACGCATATATGCATATATATTTCCTTTTAAAATTCTCTGCCCTTCTGAATATTAACACAAGTCAGCCCTTTACCAATTCAGCTTATGATACTAGGGCTTCCAGCGACCCTCTTTTAAGATTTTAATTTTGACGCACAATAAAGAAATTTGTCGAGCTCTTTTAACAAATTTCCATTTTGTTGTAGAGACTGCGTTTTCGATTCCTTTGGCAAAAACCCTTCACTAACCACTTCAACTGGAAGCTTGAAAAACCCGCAGTTTGAGCCATGACCAAGGCTCTACAACAAACCCTTAGGCTGGCAAGATCAACAACTCTTATACCACTGCAATATCCCAAACGGGATATTTCGACCAATTTTCCAGAAAATAACTTAACCCAACATTTTGTCATGAAATCAACGTTTATTTAATAGAAGATTTCCATGTAAAATAAAAACAAATAGAACACTACAATCCATTACCATATTGAATGGGAAGAAACTCAGCTTTTTATTATAAATGGCAAACTGTGGTTACATGCATATATGACCCAAAACAGCTGAGATGGAAAATGGGCCACCAATATAAACTGTTGCACTGCACTAGCCTCCAAAACTGAACTGTTGCACTCTCCCTCCAACAACAATTACCACTGAATCAACTGAAAATCGATGAAGCACCAATTGAGGGACTGAATGATCCTCACTCCAATATCCCTGAAGCTCTATGGAACTCCTAAATGAAGTCTTCTCAAAGAGAGTTGGGTTTCCGTCCAACACTCAACAACATACCCGAGGGGTTCCGTCCTGGGGCTACCAATGGAGTAGAGAACCGGGTTCTCAACCTCACATACAAGGAAAGACATCAAAACCAAAATGTTCCTCAATGGCCTCCTCCTCTTCTTATATAGATCTCATGAACCCCTCTAGAGCTTTCTATTTTATTATTATTTTAATCATTGAGCACTTTTCCCTCTTATTTTCCATTTAAAATATTCTTTTTTAATGCAGGAAAGAGTAAATCAGATACCATGTCTCCTTAGGTCACTAAAACTAGTGTCCAACCATCCCATCATGTAGGCACTCTCGTTCTGGTTCCAATGAGCTAATACACTAAGGTTTTCTATTACATATTCCTCACGGAATGCCACCTTGAGCGTAATTAATTGAGTTAAGCCCAAAAATAACTCAGTTTTCCAAAAGTTGTCGAAATGCACTAGGACGAAAGGCAAACTATCCGGTTGATGGAATATATCAAGCGAATGCCATCGGCCCTCATAAAAACTCCTCAAAACTCCTCCAAAAATCCCCTAGGCCCGCTGATGACCCCAACCAGTACTTGTGGCCTGTCTGCTCCCAACTCTGGAAGTCCATCCTAACCCTGTCATAAGGAACACCAAAAAAAAGGAATATTATAGAGGTCGCGTTCCCAACCATACCCATTTCAGAAAATTCCAGACATTTCAACGTTTCGTGCAACTTAGGACTCGATAAACATTAGGACTCACCTAAGACCTTGTCAAGAAATTCCACCCTAGCTTTGGAGTATATCTGGGAGAAACAATATGTCGATTATGCGTGTTTACAAACACACATAATTCGGGGAGGTTAAAAAACTCCCTAGGGTGAAATCCTTTGACAAAAATCATAGGCTTACCTAGGTGTTGTTACATGGCTTCAAAGTCATACTAGAATCATTTCCAATAATTTTGCAAATTTTGGATTTACAACAATGAAACTAATTTGGATGGTGATAATGATCTTCAAAAAAAATTGTCTATTGATTTATACTCTACTTCTTGGACTGTTGACTAAGTGTGGTCAACAAGGTCAAAAAACTCCATTGTAGGCTTCAAGGGTTTATGTCATGAGTCCTAATCCTTGTCATCATTTAATAGACATTTCTTGGGCATTGTATATCAAGAAAGAGAGAAATTTGTGTCAAAAATGTCATTTGTGCCTCCTCCACCAAGTCGTCCTCAAAAAGGAGCCAAAAACCACTATAAATAAGCAACTACTCGACTCATTTGGAAGACACACTCAATCAAGTTCAATCTGCAGTTGTAGGAGAAGAGAAGTGTGAAACACCTAAAAGAGGAAGAATATACCCTAGCGAAGAAGTTTAGACCTTTCTCTCTTTTGACTCACACATGCGAAATTATGAAGCTGCAAGAGGGCTGAAGTTGCAGGGCTGTAGTTGGCCGAAATTCTGAAGTTGGACGGCCGAAATTCTGAGTTGAAGTTGGGTTGAAGAAGTTTGACTAAGGTAGATTATTGAAGTTTATCAATTCATCTTGGGATGCTAACTTGGTGGATAAAAGGAGGATCTTTGTCTAGGTCTAAGGTCTTGGATTGTCTCAATTTGATTTGAATCTGCTAGTGGTAGAGTTTGATTGGGTTTTCCCCTTCATAAGGGTTTCGACGTCGCCAAGTGCCTATATCTGGTGTCATTGATCTTCATGTTTTTTATTTTGATAATTGCTTGATAAGAAAATAAAAGAAGAACCTAAAGAAAGTTAATAAGAACATAAGAATATCACAAGTGATTGTCAAGACAAGAAAATATTTCTGCCTTTCTAGTTTTCTAACAGTGTCCAAAATGAAGGTTGAGATTAGGTCTCACCTCACTTGAGATCAACAGATAGGATTTATTTAATTCACTAATGTAAAAAACTTTCCATTTTATTAGATTAAACTCACTTTTATAAAAAAGTATTTCACTTTAATTAAAGTAAATTTGCTAAGGTTGAATGCTTTGGATGACTTCCACACATCTTGACAACTAGACCTGTGTGGAAGTTATTGTCCAATGCTACAAACACCAACATAGCAGATGCTAACTCACTAACCCTATTGTGAGATGAGATAGAAGTGTTAGCAAATTTGATCACATACCCTCTCTATCCAGCACGCTGGAAACATTTTCCTAAGCCGTAACAACATTTGTTTCCAAAAATATATCTGTCCTAAGTTGCAGGAAACGTCCTCCCCACCCTTGTTTCAGGCAAAAAACAAAACAGAAACAGGGAAACCCATACCGTACGGCCAGGAAACGTGTTTCCGGCCATACTAGTACGTTTCCGGTACGGGAAACGTTGCGAAACGCGTTTCTCGGCTATACAGCCGCGTTTCCTCCCAAAACAGCGTTATTTTTTATTTTTTTAAATTCTTTTTGGGATTCCTGCAATGTATTATTATTTTATTCGTTTTATTTGTGTATTGGATGCTTCGCTTCTAATGATCAAGCCTATGGCCCTAGTATTTATATGTGATTCATGGTAATGTTAAATTCTTAAAGTAAAAGGATGAAAATGAAGATTAAGGAGAATGTCACTCAAGATGTTTGAGAGTGGTTCCGACCTCATTGGATTTCATATGGAAAAAGTAGAATTTTAGATCTCATTCAAAATCCAGCAAACTTATCAGTTTTTCAGGATTTCAAGATTGGGTGATTCCAATGTTTCCATTGGATTTTGTCACATATTAGGGTATGGAACTCGTATTTAATCAAGAGCACCAATCCCTCTATGTACCTTGATGTTAGTGACATTGGTTGTCAAACTCCTCTATCATGACCCTACTAAAAATGTACCCATCACTTAAACAATATATTGACTTGACATGCTCATAGTCTTTATTGTACTTGCAACCTCATAGTCTTTATTGTAGTTGCAGCCTCATGCATATAATAAAGGCTGATTTTGAGATTTTGATATATAATAAAGGCTGGTTTTGAATATTTCAATATTGTTATTTTTATATAGTTTATGCTTTGAATTTATCATGTATGTTTTATGATTTCACATAACATTTCTTAAATGCCCTAAATTCTAATATAAATTTAAATTATAATATATATATATATATATATATATATATATATATATATATATATATATCGCATTTCCCCGTTTCCAAAATTTGGGGAGGTCGCATTTCGTATCGCTTCTCGTTTCGGAAACTCGTTTCTGTTTCCCCGTTTCATGCAACTTAATATCTGCCTATTTTGACTTGACTTGACTCAATTTTTAATAGGCTTGACCAAAAATGTTGCCAACTAATGGTAATGTTAAATTCTTATATTTCCTTTTTATCCTTTTACTTTTTGACTAGGTTTGACCAAAAATGTTGCCAACTAATGGTACTGTTAAATTATTATAATTCTTTTTTATCCTTTTACTCGAATGAGGTTGCAACCATTCACAAACATCCTGCAGCAACTAATGATAATGTTAAATTCTTATATTTCCTTTTTATCCTTTTAAGTAAAAGGATAAAAAGGAAATATAAGAATTTAACATTATCATTAACTGTTGCAGGATGTTTGAGAATAGTTCCAGCTTCATCAGACTTCAAGAGGAGAAAATAGAAATTCATATCCCATTCAAAATTCAGCAGACATAACAAATTTCAGGATCTAAGGATTGTAAGGACTGCAACATTTTCATTGGATTCTATCACATATGAGGATATGGGATTGGCATTTAATCAAGTACAACAATTCCTTTATGTACCTTGATGTTGGTGGTATTGATTGTTGAAATACTCTATCATAGCCTTAGCAAAAATGTACCTTTTAGTCAAGCCAAAATCACTGCTTAGGCAAGTTAAGTTTTTTTTTACCATATCTTCAGGTTGGATTAGATAGTTTCATCAAAATTGGGTGGTGTTGGCCGATGTCCCCAAACGATCAAGGTAGAGGCAAAGGCTAAACAAGAGGCAAAGTTCAATACTAATAATGAGTATCCCAATATAACTGATGGTGGAACATTGTTTGTCATTTATATTTGTCATCTAAATGTTATTGCTCATTTATTCATAATGATTTGTTTCAAAGTTTCATTATAATGTGCTATTTATAATATAGCATCACATATATATATAGGGTGGCATGTTTCCATTTCCGAAACTTGTAGCAGTCTCCCCGTATCATGCAACTTTGCTTATTAGCAGTGAGTACCATCCACTTTCAAAGAGAACACACTGTTATGCCAACATCTATTTCCATGAGGACTCTCATTATAAGCAACCTTGAAGACCAAAACAGTAAGCAGGCTCTTGCATCAAGAGAAACCTTCGACCAGAAAAAGAATAGGTAGGCAATTAAATAAATTGTTTTAATCCCAACTTTTCCGTGAATGTGTCATTTGAATTTGATAAGTACAATATTTCAATTTCTACAAACAAACCATCACTACTTGAACAATTTGAACTCAGAGTTTACAATCAACCCATTCAATATATAAGATACCGAAATTTGCAGTCTAGTGCTACATATGTGCTAAGCTTTTTCTCTACTCTGATTGCAACATTAAATATGTATCACTAATATAAGTTGTGTTAGCTTTTGGAAACCTAAAACAAAGAAACAAGATCCTACATTTCCAAGGATTTGTAGTGTCTGCAGGCGGCCTGGTTCACCCAAATTTGTCCTCCATGTGAGTTGAATTTTGCCAAGGCTGTTGCTTCCTTCAACTTCCAGTAATCTAGAGTCAACAGAAGGCTGTCTCAATTGATATAGGTAATTTCGAATTCCCCCATTAGCTCTAATGAGATCTGGTGCCTTGAAGATGCCCCTGATTAGTAACACACAAGTATCAAGAGACAAACTATAAAGATAAAAAAAAGTCATTTTCGATATATCTAATCAAAAGCAACAATTCAGAAAGGAATGAAGCTTTACTCCTTGTGGTTTTCCAAGGTTTAACTATTAAAATGATGTATGATGATGTGAATGAAAAGGAGGGCAAAGCTATGAATGATAATGTTTAATTAGTTATGAAGTCCAGGGATAGTTCTCAACTTCATTATATGTCAAATAAACCAATATCTTGCATATAAGGCAACACCATTACCTAATTTTTGAATCAACTTCAGAATTATCATCATCATCTGTCAATGCAGTTGCGGTCCAAGGTTGAACAGGCTCAAATTGCACCTGATCCATGTACAGATGTGACTTTGTGTGATTTTCAATGCAAGCTTCCAAAAATGTGCTTTCCTGTACAAACATTTTTCAGAGCAAATGAGACAGACAACCAGTATGTTATCAATCAGGGACTTGATAAAAGTGCAATTCTTTGAGTGCTTAACACAATTAAAGTTCTTCACAAAATTTGCAGTAAAACGAGTTACAACATATGAAACATATATGCTTAAGATAACATATTACTATTAAAATTTAACACCCAATCCAAGCTTGAGCTACTTCAGCTGGGATGTCAAATCACAATACTTTGACCTCAGAGGCAATCAAGGGAAACTCAATGACAGGAGGAACAACCAAGCTCGCAGCTCTGTAGATGCTTAATAATCACAACCAACATGACAGCAAACAAAAATGTTTCCAAAATATCCATGAGCCACACCAAGAGTGCCTACAGCCACCACTTGTTGCACAGATTGCAAAAACTCACACAATATAGCAACGTAAATGAAACCTCACGTTTTATGCCCATGCACTAACACATTGAATCCTTGGTTGAGATCTTGTTTCAGGGTAAACCACATTGATAATATTTCTTGTCTCGATGAAAGATCGCACTAGTCCAATTCTAAAACATGGACTCTACAAATAATATCAATGCAGTTTACCCCAAAACAAGATCGCAACCGATATCAACACAAAGTCATCCTGCATGTTATCAAGGAGATAAACCAAGTATGCATCACTCCAAGTATTGCTCTAGGGTTTCATCCCACAAACCTAGGACTTTCTTATCCAAGACTTCAAGATAAGTCGCAACCTCCAAATCTTTTCAAGGGTTTACAAACCCTAAGTCTTCCAATTCTTGTACCAGGTTGTCCTTTGCCTCCAATTCTCACACAGAAAGGTTTACAATCCCAAAAATTGTCTAGAAATTTGTGCCAAAATCCAAGACCAATTATAGGTCAAAATTGGTCAAAGTTCTAACCAGTCAATGCTGGTCAAACCAGCGAAAAACAAAGAAGTCAACATTGGTTAATAGTCAAAAATTTGGCATGTAGTCAAGCTTCGACCTGTGGTCAAAGATCTACAGTCAAATCCGTACTGTGATCAACCTCAATCAACGGTCAAATTGCTGATAACTCAGTCTTCTTCTATTCACACGTGCGATTGCCTTGTAGAGATAATCATATAATGTGATGATCCGAATTGGTCAAATGAAGATGTTACATTGTGTATATATACTTGTCAAAATGGGTGAAATTTGATCACACCCTTTCATGATGGGGCCAACTTGACCATTGTAAGCCTACATGATGCCCAGAAAATAAAAATTTTATTTTAATTTCCATAATTCTTCTAGGCTGACTTAGGAGACCTTTTGGCATGGGGAATACCTCTCGATGCTGCACAAAAAATCAATAACATTAAAATATATGATGTTGCATAAAAAATTTGGAGTGGTTGAGTTGACCCATGTGGGCATATGCCTACCTACTTGGCACAAGTAGAATGCTCCACTTCTGGACCTGTTGCCTCAAAATCTTACAGGTCCTATGAGAGACCTCACAAGATGCGAGCTAGACCAAGGGACACCACTATGAGGTGGAGGCCCACTGTCACCACAGCCACCACCTCCTGCTCTTTAGTGGATTTTCACCACAAGGGAGGCTTCCCTATGTAAGTCACCTAATGGATATTCAAGCCTAAGGCTTGGAGGTGACAAGAATAGGCTAAGGAAAGGTACTCAGCTTAAGGAAAAGGCTCAAAATAAAAAGGACATGGTAAAGTGTGCCCTCCAAAGACCTAAGTATGGCCCAAGTGACCTAGGGTTTAATGAATAAGCAATGATAACAGGTTGACCAAGGTAAACAAGGCCAAGAAAAGGCTTGCAAATAAATCTAATCAATATTTGGGACAACAAGCAATCAAAAAGCCCCAAGTTGATTAGGATTTACCCTAGGGAAAAATGTTGGAAATACTAAAAGGTGGGTGAATCAATATTTCACTGACAATTAGTTTATATTTAAATTGTTAGAGCAAGAACCATAAAACAGCAATCAACACATCACAAGAATAGTACACAACAGATTTTAGGGGGAGACCATTTGGGAAGAAAAACACTGAATGCTTTTCTAATAATTTTATGAGTACATAATATGCTTCAGCTAGAACTGAAAAGAGGAGACCCAACTACTTGTACTCCAGAAAAGCATTCAATTTTCCAGCTCCAACTAGAACGACGTTCCAATGCCTTGTTTTTATCAGCTGCCACGAATAGGATGCTCCAACTCTCCCTAGCACCACCCTGCCACCATGAAGTGTTTTCAGGCTACAACCTGAAGCAGACTTCACCCTCCAGTCTTGCACCACCCAACCACCCGGAATATAATAAAAAGTAGACAAACTACTTGTGGGTTCCCATACCACGGATAATTGCCCACTTAAAAAGATATTTAATGTAACCCTTCTTCCCAAACAAAATAGACTCCTTCTTCCCAAACAAAATACACTTCTTACAGAATGATATGTCACTAAAACCCATACTGTTCAACCAAAGCAGACTTCTTTAATAGAAACAGAAACTCTTACTGCTGAAACAGAGCAGACTTCATCAAATGCTATTGAATAATCTAATGTGACACTGATGCCCTTACTGGCAGACTGCTACATTGAAACCGTTATTGTTGAACAAGCCAGACTTCTTCAACAATTGCAAAAGATGTGACAATCATATTTGTACCTCAATCCTTAAACCTTTTAAGATGATGTAATAGTATGAACAACTCAAGTACCAGAATCAATGTTGCCTTCAAACCTGGAAATGATTTGATGATACTTCTTCAATGTCAAGGCCTTCAAGCTTGTAGTCTTTTACTATCTCAATTAATGATGAATGTTGCGATGAGTACTATAATGACCTTATCCTTTTCTGAAACTCTTATTCAACACTGACAGGTACTGAAGACTTATCTCTAAGTAAAAATTAGTGAGAGTTCTTGTAGCAAATAGGGCTCACCAAATAACACATATGATCCTTTGGAGGGCTGAAAAAAATGAGACAACGGATCTTAAGCAATCCTAATCATGCACTGTAATAAATCAAACATGATTATATCCATAGTCTACAGGTGTCCACAAGCTGGATTACAAGAAAATTTTCACAACTGTCAGATCAGCCATGAAGCTTTAATAATAATGTGAATCACATTCAGCAAAAAGGATCGTGTACCAAGAAACCTGGAGCTTGATCTCCTCAACAGGCCGAGTAAGTCACAATCATTCAATGAAGAAACCCTACCACAGGTGCTGAAATTCCTTCCTCAAGGCCGAATAAACATGCCCTAGACAAGACATAATGTTCTTCTAAAATATGCCACAGAAGACCAAGGCCGAATTTTAAATAATTGTGTTTGGATTTCTTGATTAGGCCGAGATGCATCCCAAGACTGTGCTTTTAGTCTTAAGATTTTAAAACTTGCCTCAGGATTAGCTTCAACAATGGCGAATATTCCTTTCATTGACATATGAACTTTTCAGTGCCACCTGCAAAACATATTCGAACCTCAACGAATCCCATGCCCAATAGAATAAACCACAGCCCAAGTAACTTCCAGGTATACCCTTCTAGAAGGAGCCAAAAAAATCAGAGCTTCACCAGCTACAGACATGTGTTCTTGAGGACCGAATCTGCTAGACAAATCAACCGTAGGAAAGGTGCAGACGTTCTTCAAGGATATGCCATGTAGGCCTACAGATAAGCCTCAGTTGAGTCCCAACAAAACACAGATGAAAACAAGAGAAACACACTTCAATCTGACCCCCTTCATTGATCTTCAAGACTACACATGGGTCGTAGATGATTTCAGAGATTGTTTAGCCTTTAATTACTTGCCTTTGAGAGGGGAACAAATGTCTTTATATAATTTTTGGAGGGGCGCTCTTGAGGTCAGCCAACTTGAGTTTTGGAGGAAAATCAAAATTTTAATTTTAATTTAGATGGAGCCAAAAATCCCTTTTTTAATGAGGCCGATTTGTAGGCTTATAATTTTTGAATTTAATTTGAAATAAATGATTTATCCCCCTTTTGGAAATCGACCTACTCTGGAACCCAAAAATTAATCTTGGAGGTCAAAATATTAGTTTTGACTTTTGTATGTTTGACCATCACAAGTTAATTAATCAAAAGGAAATTTGTCACATCATCCATCTGTTTGGGGCTTTTGACCACAAGGTGGGGCTTCATTTTTGAACAAGCATATCTCTCAAACGGTGAGGACCCTTGTAACGTGCCACATACCATCGGAATCAGCATGACAAGGAGAATCCAATAAACGTGATCTTGACTCTAGAAACCATGATTTTCCATGTCACTTTGATCACCAAAGGCGGGGCATCTTCTGGTGTTGCTTGAGTTCACATAAATGACAACCAATTCCAGCATTCTCTCCCTTTATCATTGATGGCAACACATGTACTCCCGTTGCGATCATTGCTCCACCCAACAGCATGTGTTTGATCTTCTTGACCTAATTTCTCTCCCCCTTTAACATCAATGGCAAAGGGTGACTCCCCCTGACAAATCGTTTGTTTCCCTTTTCCTGCAACATACCTTTGCTCCCCCTGTCTGCTTGGCTTGATGGAAAGCATATCAATGTGAACCTAGTAGAATCCCAAGCTTCTTCCGAAGATACTCAAAAGTTTCATGTGGTAGAGATTTAGTGAAGATGTCACATATTTGCTCCTTTGTCCCAATGTATTCTACCTTTATGTTCTTTTCTGCAACCTGTTCACAAACAAAATGGTATTTGATAGGTGAGTGGTTTGATTTCAAATGCATGTCAGGATTCTTGTGGATACTTCTGGCATTGGTGCCATCATAGAACATCAAAATGGGCTCATCGAACTTCACTTGGAGATACTACAAGGTTTGTTTCATCCAAAGGACCTGAATACAACACATTGTCGCTGTTATGTATTCCACTTCTGTTGTGGATAAGGAGACTGAAGGTTGCTTCTTTCTCAACCATGATACAAGACAACCACCTAAGTAGAAGCTTGCTCCACTAGTGCTTTTAAGATCATCAACATTGCCTGCCCAATCTGCATCTGTATAAGTTGTGATGGTTAAGTTATTTCCTTTTTGGATACCATAGGCCAAAATTTGTTGTTCTCTTGAGGCATCTAAAAATTCTCTTCACTACAACAACATGGGATTCTTTTCATGCTGCTTGAAAATGTGCTACCTATCCAACTACCTGTGAAAATTTCAAAACTGAAATCCTATTGCAGCAACTGGTATTATTTCTTCCAACTGATAAATTAATTATTTAGTTTATTGCTACGACAACATTGAAATAAACACACTGCAACGTTCACAATTAAAACTACGGAAAATAATAGCGTTGGAAACTAAGAAAATACTAGCACACACACACATCAAATGACACCATTATTTTTGGACAAATGTCCCCAGAAAAAAACCAACTTAGGAAAACTAGTGCAGCAATTGAGGGTTTTATTATTAAGCAACAGTGAGAAATTCTAATTACAATAATCTGAATGTCGAATCTGGCAATCCTATAGAGAAAAATATTGGCAAAAATCTAGTGAGGAATTTTCCTCACTCCACAGGCAAATCCAGCACTGAAGACTGACCTTTCAAAACCTCTACGAATTTCCCTGCATCACCATCTGCGTGGGCTCTGCGCAGGCTCTAATTTGTATGGCCTAGATCTCAATCAGAGTTGCTTCTTCTGTTTGCCACTGACTCTGGAAACGCTTCTCCTGACCTCTACAAAATTCTTTTTCCACCGGAACACTAAAACAACTTCCCGAGTTTGCAAATCGAATTGCCTTTAGAGGCTACTGTGCAATCCCTGTGTCAGCCTCACTGTGGCTCTTTTGCCTCTCTGCAAATGCACTCGCTAGATCTGGAAATCTTCCTCCAGCCTCACTATCCCTGCCCCTCACTCACTGCTTCGATCTCTAGCTCTCCAGCAACTGTTGTTGCTCTCTGGAAATCGGTCTGCCAAGGAAATCAAACTTTTGGTGTTTCTGGTGTGTTTTATCCAAGTGCCCATCGACTTCCTCTTATAATCCACTGTTGGAGCACCAACGGACAAGATTAAAACTTAATCAATGGCTAGGATCATCTTGGAGTCGATCCGTGTGAGCTTCTACATGATTCGCAACTTGATTTAATTAATTTTGATTAATTAATCAGTTTTCCTAAGTTTAGACTTGGAAACATTAAAAAATAGGTTAATAATCTAATTAATTCAACTCTAGGTGGATTTTCCAAAAGCAATTTCTGGGTTTTTGAGATCTCATGTATTTTAGCCTCTCCATCAAATTTCGTGGCTAAAACACATTCGATGCTACAGAAACTCATGCTCCCTCTTAGCGAGGACTGTGTTCTCTCTAGTGCTACACATTTTGCCACAACACGCGGTCTCTTTATCACCTCCTATCACATTGTTGATGTTTGGCCACTGTGACTTCCTGCCACTGCCCACTAACCACTACACAACTTTGATATTGCATCTATGCTGTTGTTGACCCTACTGTACTGCTGCCAAAACTACAACTCCCTCTCATCTATCATTGTTGCAACTGCAACATCTGCAACTGAGAAACATCCAAAATATTGAATGAACTGTGTTCAGTATGATGCATCTATCTCCTGTGTCTCTGACTGCTACTAGCTATTGCATTGTCCACTGAAAACTCTGCACTACTACCAACTCTGCACTGCGCTCCCCAGCATCTGACTGCTACTAGTCTGCAACTGTCACTCTGGTACTGACCACATCAACTGCCATTGATCCATCCTACTACTGAATACTGTGGGCCCCTGTAGCAAGGTAATGATCCATAAGGTGGACTCCTCAGTGGATCCTGCCCACAATTTGTAGCTCTCTGGGGATACAACTCCAAGTCCCCCCACCTCACCCTTGGAGGTATGGCTGCCATCATCACAAAGTCTTCCTCCAACCAGGAGTACAACTTATCGATCTCAGTTGATGTTGCTTGCTTCTCCTGCTTGTCCTTCTTCCTGAGAGGACACTGAGTGTTATAGTGACCAAGCTCACCACATCTGAAACACTTGACCTTTGACAAGTCCTTTTTCTTCTTCACCTACCCCTGACTGGGACCCTTAGATGCGAGGGCCATATTCTCCTCCTCCTTCATGCCCTTCGATCCGCTGCTACTGCTGCTGCCACTGATGGATCTCTTTAGCAGAGGTCACATTAACTCCTCGTGTTGCAAATTGTCCCACATTTTGTCCCATCTTGGCAAAGTGTCTCTGCCCAATATGCTTTGGACAAATACTTGTCAATCCTCGGAGACACTGTTGAGTGCCAATCGCACTAGCTCTGATGGTTGAGGTGCTGCCCCAACAGTTGCAAATTGGTCTCACACCTCCTGAATCCTGGTGAGGAAGTGATCTATGCTTTCCCCTTTTGCATCCTTAGGTATCTCAGCTTCTCTTCCAGGAACATCTTTAGTTGCTAGAAAGTACCCTAATATAGCGTGGAGAGAGCATCCCACATTTCCTTGGTTGTTTCCTTGTCTGCCACATGTGAGACTATATGATCTCGGACTCCATCCAGGATCAACCGCTTCGCCCTTGCCATCTCCTTCTTGTACTCCTTTTGTTGATTTGCATCCTGAGGAACTGCCACCACATTATCTATGTAGGCTTTCAGGCCATATTCATCTATCCCTTTGAGTTCCGAACACGAGATTACATCTACTCTTGTCGGTGAATCTGATGCAATCGAAACAGAAGTCCTTGAAACCTTGTTGCCTGAGGTTATTGAACCTGACTTTCCCGAGTCAGAGACTTTGATTCCTGAGGTTGTTGAACCTGAGGAGCCTCAGCCATCTTCACTTGTTACTTCGGGACCTTCCTTTTCTATTCCTTTATCTCAGATAGAACCTATATATCTTGGATCCAACAATGAACCTCTTCCATACGAACTTGTGAGTATTGAAGCGATCCCGCAAGAAGAGCCTCATCCCTCTACTCATGTTCATTGGGAGGGACTCCATTTTTACTAGACTGGTCCTCTTCCTCCTCTTCAAACTCAGCCACAAACTCCTTTGCCTGATTCTTAGGACTTACCCGCGGATCTCTCGCGGCAATCTTCATTAGGATTATTAACCATGACTAGAACTGATCTGACCTCTCAGTGTGTGTCCACCACTATGGTTGAGACATCAAATGTTGCTTCCTCATCTATGTTTGCAACATCACCAGAAACACATTTGTATGGTGGCCCGTCCGTCCCACCTGGTTATCAGTCTTTATCTGGTGCCTTTTCTAGTGTGGCTTCTAGTCCTTGGACCTCTCCCATGTCATCTAATTCGGGAATGACATCTGGTACTTCTCTTTTGAATGCCACGCAGTCTGCTCCTCCTCCACCTACACCTACAATTGAACAGCAGGATGGCCCTTATGTTAGTGGGCAAGGTTACTATCAACAACCTAACTCTCCTTATGTTGGGTACCCTCCATCTAGATCGCAGTTGCCTCTATCATCCCCTCCTCCTTTGACAGGGGGGCAACCAATTGTTGGTATACCTCAAATTGGTAATCAGCCTTACTATATTCCTCCTTATCCTAAGATGGTTGCTAGTGTTGGTTAACCTACTTTGCCCGTTCAACCTGTTTCATTTTGGGACCGATTGTTGAATCCTCAACTTGAACCATCTTCGTCTCAAATTCCTATCCATCCATTTGTACCCCAACAAGCTCAAATACATGTGATCCAACCTTTACAGGTTGTCGTTGCATCACAACCTTTTCCATCGGTATCGGGTACTTCCCAGGTCCCGCTTACCCAGACAGTACAAGATACCATACATTCTCAACCGCTTGGACAGGGTACTCCACAAGTTTCGATAGGACAGACTGTTCATAGTATGGCACAGCCTCAATCGAACCCACCTTATCATGGGACAATACAGACTCCCATCGGGCAACTGTATAGACTATATCAGGGTATTCCTCAAGTGCCTTTTCAAGGCCAACAAATCCAAACTCAGCCATTCCAGCAACTTGATGGTCATCTTGGGACTGGACAACAAGGTCACTTGTATACTAGCTATCAGAATCCTCTTTATGTTGGTACCCACGTTCCTTATTATCAAAATCCTCCTTATCCGGGAATGCAAGTTCCTGTTGCTCAAGCTATTCCTTCATATCTAGGCCATCCTCCTCCAGACTTTAATTGGCAGTTGCCTTTTGTGGCTACTCTCGAATTGCCAGACTTAACTCGGCTCACTAATGACCCAATTGCTCATTTGCCTTGGTGGCCAATCATTCCTACAAAATTTCCTTCTGATATCCCAAAATTCAATGGGAATCCAAGAGAAGACTCGTCAACACACGTTATGACGTATCATCTATGGTGTTCTTCGAACTCCCTTAACGATGATTCCATTCGATTTCGTCTTTTCCAACGAACACTTACAGGTACCGCAGCTAAATGGTATATTGAGTTACCAAGAGATTTGTTTCATGATTTTAGCTCTTTAGCCACCACCTTCCTCACACATTTCCAGTTGCCCATCAAATATGAAACTGGAACGGAACTGTTGACCAACTTCAAACAATCAGATTCCACACACATCTCAATCACATTCATGAGTGGAGGCGTCACCACCGGTTGGTCAAAACTTATGTTCCCGATCAATTGTTAGCGGAATGGTTCACCAAATCTCTGTTCACCTATAATAGAAGAAGTAGCCAAAGGTGGAGTTGTGACTGAAGAGCAACTTATTGCTCATGCATAATATTTGGACCTAGTTTATACCCAATCAGGAACGCTCTGTGATAAGATACCGAACGTTATGAGACCTTCGAATATTTTTCCTCCTCCACTTGGTAAAGAATCTCAAGATATATTGTTTCGACCCCATGCACCCAATGATAAGACACTGATTTTCAATCCACTCATCCACTTTATTTACTCAACTCACAAAAAAGATCTGTTGGAATTTACTCTTCATTTGGCAACCCTAAATGATATGTGTCTAGAACTTATCTCTTGAGTAACAAGATGGATGAAAGCTCAAGCTTTCCACTTTGATATTTTATACTAGCTAGGCAAGGAAAATGTCGATGTGCATGGTTTATCATGTCTAGTTGTGGAATCATCCATGGTTGTGTTGGAAAATTGAAATAGGGCAACATTTAATTTACTTTTCCTTACATGGAATTTACTTGTGATATCATGTTCTTCTTGTTCTTGATTATGTTTATGTTCTTATCATCAAATAAATGCCAAAACAGTGAAGATCACAGCCATACAAGAATGAACACAAGATATAGGCTCCAAGCCAGGGCAAAACCCCTCCAAAGGAAAAACCCAGAAAGAACTTCTCTTCTTATAGAATCAATTTCAAAGGAGACCTCCAAGACCAAACCCTAGACCAAGGCTCCAACAAGACCAAGTCAACCAAACTGCCTTTCCATAAAAGGTCTTCAAAGATAGTGAAGTAGAATCTCTCCAAGAAGAGGCTCTTCTAGCCTTTTGGTCTCACAAACAAAGTTTGTTATCTCCTCCTGCAATTCAAACCTGAGGAAACCCTAGAAGAACCTAGGGACTTCACATGTGGGACCAGAGATGAACAAATTTCAGATCTTCAATACCTTCTAGGGAAGAGTTGATTCTTTTCTAAGCTCTTCAAGCCTCTTTGCATCCTTCTCTAGCCGCAGACCTTATCCAAATGAAGTGTGGTTATGTTTATCTCAATGGAGTTCGAAGTCCTTCCTTATATAGCCTTCCAAGTGGCTCTTTAAGCCCACTCTAGGCCGACTTTAGCTGGTCGGCCGAATTGTTCTAGGGAGCCCTCTAGACACTTCCAACTACAATATAAATTTTATTTTTCTTGATACAAGTACCCGCAAGGGTCTTTTACAAAGTGACAATGACTCTTGACTCATGACAAACCCTAGGAGCATTCAATGGATGCTTGACGTAATGACAAAATGTCTTGAGCATGAAACCCATGCTTTACATAAATAATTTTTCTTTTGATCTTTACATCATTACATGAGTCAAATGACAATTATGAAGACCGAAACTAGCTACATTCTTCAACAGGTTGCAATATTGCTTTTAATACTTGATGCATAGTAATTGTAAAATTTAAGTTTCAAGAGGATAGCCACACCAAATATGGCACTCCCAATTATCAGTTGCAGCCCATTTGTTATTGTTAAGAAAATATTATTTTGTATAAGAGCCACATCTATTTGCTCTCCATCTCCAACTTCAAAACGCATGCCTTATAAGAATGCCATGCCTCTCTTATTGCAGGCCGCGTAGGGATACTCAAGACATATCACAATGTTCAAGGCTCCTTTTACTAGAATATGTTAAAACAAGGCACCCACAAATTTGTTATGCAATATAACATGTCAAAGAAAAATAATCTAAAATAGGCTTCCCTAGGACTCCTCCAATCCTTGTAGGAGAGATACAAATGGATTCCCTTACAAAATTGTGAAATTTTGTCATGAAAAATACCACACCATTTTCATAGTTGTGAACAACCCATTCCTTGCCCACACATTTCAAAAGAATTAGCTCACTGAAAAGTGGAATATTTTTATTTGTGACTCCTATTCTAGTAGATATTTGTAAATCTAATCTTAACACTCCACCTATCACCTTACTTACATCTTCACCTATCGACACCTAACACTGCCCCCGCCCCCCATCCCCACCTACCATTTTTTGAACTCTATCTAGTGGAATATAAGGTATACAAAGGCAGTGCAAAATTCCAACAATTTTTCTTGCATTTTACTTTGCTTTTCTTCTTCTCATTTCATGCACATATCAGTTGGTATCATGAAGTTTGAAAGAGCCTCTTAATATTTTAATGTTGGTTCTTCTATTGAATCAATAGCTCACTCAAGATCAAGTCTCATCCATTGTTTAGTTCAACAAGATTTTTATCTCCACCCACAAATTTTTTTTTTCTATACACCAAGAATTGGGCTTTGTGCATTGAAGTGGTCTTGTGGCTCAACTCCTCACCCCAACTCTCTCCCACAACAAAGAGAAAGAGTTCATGCCTCAAAGAGCTCTCTTACAGACTTACATTTCTACCACTAAGAGACAGAGATCGAGATCACCATAGCTTACACTTAACTAGGGGTACAGTTCATGGGACCTCCTTTGATTGGCGGTAAGCCCTCTAGTCTTAGTTCAATAAAAAGTATGGTTCCATGGCACTCATCGTGAGATAGTGCTTCCAAAGGAAACTTCAAGACATCTCGACTAAACTCTATCTCAGGGAGGCAATTATCAAACCCGCAATTCTTTATGCTCTGAGATCTAGGGACCGAACTTGTAGCAAACAAACTAGACTAGGCTAGAGAGAGTATAGACCTTGGTTCTCAAGTGCATCATCAATTTAAGCGAAGGGTGCTACAACCCATCATCTAGGTAGAGTTCGACATCCACGCTTCCTTCCCCAAGGTCATTTTCTATTCGGTTTCCTTCCTTCATAGAGTCTTATCACTCAGAGACTCTATCACCAGGAGAGAGAGATATCCCTACCTTGCACTTTGCTCCTCGAAGGTTGTCGCTTTAAATCGTCCCTCAAGCCAAGCACAAGATTGTTTATGAAAGTTGTCTCGACTTCTCCAGTTGATTATTATCTCCCCAAAGCGCCTTCCCTTGTTCAAATTCTCCCTTGATGCGTTGATCCATCTCTTGCCAACTAAATAGGTACTAAATTCGGCTATCAAAGAGGATATCTATAGATTATACATTCAAGTCACTTAGACCTCACCTCCAATGAGCCTAGACTCGAAGATGTCCTTCTACATAGAGCACTTTTTGGAGCTGCGAGATGGCATCATCATCTGTCCCCCTTATACGCGTAAACATTGGATGCAATCGCTTAGGATATTTGTGTTGATATTTTGTGTATTTGGGGTAGCATCAGTTGTGCTCTAGGTCCCAAATTTTGAGGAAGGACTAGAGTTCACCTGATCTACCAAACCCAGAAATGGATTTGGAAAATTTCATCTCGTTTAGGAGATATTAAATTAATTAATTATTTTAATGTATTTCCTTAGTTAAAACTTAGGAAAATAAAATAATTAAAGTGAATTTAATTAAACATGTGAAGAAATTGTCTTAAGTCACACGGATCAAGCTTTCTTTTAATCTTAGCCATTGATTAAAGATTTAATCTTGGTCATTGATTTGTCAACGAGAAAAGTATAAAGGAAAGGCTTGGGTCATTTGTGAAAAATACAGAGGCAGAGCACTGAAGCTAAGCTGAGATTCTAGGGCGGGGTTGCTAAGAATTCTCAGAAGTGTTTCAGTTGCAGAGAGGGGAATTTAGACCAAGGGGGTGATCTGATCTCGGGATCTAGAATACACAAGAAGCAGAGAAGAGATCAGCAAGGACAGCACAGAGGAAGGCAGCAGTAAGGACAGCGTGATTTTGAGGAAGCCCTTCAGAGGTTATGCAGAGACCCTTAAGGGCAGCGTAGTGACTGCGTCACCCAGTCTAGGGTAACGCAATCCCTTCTAGAGGCAACGCTGAGGGTTTGGAGGCCATCCAAGGCTGACGCTGAGCTTGTCAGGGGTTTCAGAGGCTGACGCAATGTCTTTCAAGGGCAGATCCGGGGTTTCTAGGCCTAGATCTGGCTGAGTTCTATAAATCCCGTTTAAGAGTGTGGATCAGTCAGTATTTTTGGTCTTAGATCAGCGAGAAGCTGTAGATCTAGAGTTTTCTTTGTAGGGTTTTCCAAATCTGGAACCCAGAGTTGTGTGTTCAGAAATATTTTTAATAATAGAGCCCTCCATCAACCAAAGACCTGTTTTCCCACCTTGGGTTTCTCCGGGGACAGTTTGTCCAGAAATTTCAGTGTCACTTTGTCAATGTGTGCATGTGCTTATTCTAGATCTGAATTGGTAGAGATCTGTTATGTGTTTTGCTTTGATGTTAACTTGAATTTATTCAGTTGATAACTTGTATAAGTAGGAGAAGCTTAACCGGATTAATAGTAATAATTTCTACATAAGAATTAAGATTCAGAAATTTCTACATGGTATTAGAGCAATTGGCAACACCAGAAGGATCACCACCGAAGAATTCGATGATCTAAATAGGCTAAATGGCAAGAAGTAGTCAAGGTTGTTTAAAAGCGTATTCGAAGGGACAAACATAGCTTTTCAAAGTGAAATTACACAAGAGGAAGGGTGCACGTTCTCTAGCAGTGTCTTCTAGCAAGCCCACGACCATCGCGTAGGCAACAAACGCATCGGCTGGGTCCGAAGCCAACCAATGTGATTCAAATCAACTGCCGCATCCGTGTGCTGCGAAACGAAGAGCTAGGCGAACCGAAGTTTTCGTATTTTTAGCCTTAGCACAAGTGACAAAGTTTGGGAAGAGACCTTCTCAGAGAGTTTCTGCCAAAGGAAACTTGGCAGCTTGGTCGCAGGATCAAAAAGAAGCCGAATCATAAGCGATTTGGTAGATTTCAAGGAGGGAAATCAAGTGTCAGAGGGAGCAGAGGGTGCCCAGTTCGAAAAGGACCCTAGATCCAAATCTCTAGCATAGAGAAGAGGAGCTCCGACACATTCTGAGCAGATGGCTCCTCATGGACTGCGTGATCAGGATAGGCTAGAGGGCCTCTCAAAATTTTCGGTATGGAAAGCTAGGATCCTGATTGTCCTTGAGGCATATGGTCTAAGAGACCATGCAGAGCAGACCCTAGCCACACCGACAAATGCAGGTCT
Organism: Pinus albicaulis; assembly: GCA_034641835.2. Classification (NCBI taxonomy): domain Eukaryota; kingdom Viridiplantae; phylum Streptophyta; class Pinopsida; order Pinales; family Pinaceae; genus Pinus; species Pinus albicaulis. The sequence goes on from CM076581.1 coordinate 669,732,941, forward strand.
CCTACGGAAACATAGAGAAGCTGCTGGGCATGCCAAGCGGCTGATAATGGACAGTATCAAGGACCAATTGTACCACACATAGCTAAGAAGAAGACAGCTAATGAGATGTGGAAGGCCTTGACTTCCCTATATGAGGGAAAATCAGTGCAAAGAAAGATGTTGTTGGAGGCCCAAATGAGGTCATTCATGATGACCAAGGGAGAAGACATCGAGCATTTCCTCTTCAGATTGCAGTCAATTAGGGATCAACTGACTGCAACGAGTGCAACCATAGATGATGCAGTGATAGTTAGGACTGCCCTCAATGCAGTCACGGACGAGTGGGAAACCTTTGTCCAAAGTATCTTGGGCAGAGCAGACCTCCCAGATTGGGACAGCTTGTGGTCAATCCTGCGGCAAGAAGAACTACGAAGGTTCACCAAGAAGCAGCACAGCCCTGCATTGAGCAAGGTTAAGAAGGAAGAGGAGGAAGATGCAGCCTTGGCATCGAAGAAGCAGCCGAAAAAGAAGAAGGATCTTTCTTAGATCAAGTGCTTCCAATGTGGCGAAATGGAACATTTTGCCAGCCATTGTCCAGAAAAGAAGAAGGACAAGGAAGCATCTTCTTCCAAAGCAGCGGTGGCAAATGATGGGTCTGGAGATGATGTGGCCATGAGCGCTCATGAACCACGAAAGTGGGGCGACATGGATCTGTAGAGGAGCTACAAAAGTAAAGGCGGGATCCTTGAGCAACTCATCTCTTGGATCACAAGCGAGCTACAGCAGCCTTAAGACAGTAGCGGGACAAGTGGAGTAGTGAGTGCATAGATCACAGATGAGGCATAAGCAAAGGCAGATCTAGAGGCTGGGAGGTGCAGCGCAGAGCATAGCAGCAGTAGCAGCGCAGAGGCTGATGTGACTTTAGCAGCGCAGTGCAGAACTGCTTACGCAGTGCAGAGCTGCAGCAACGCAAACTCCAGAGAGCTTCAGAGGGACAGCGCAGTGCAGCAGCAGCGTGATAGATTTCAGCACAAGGAGCTGATGTGACTTCAGTAATGCAGAGGGAGTTTGATTACGCAGGCAGCGCTGTAGCTGTGCATCGTTCTTTAGATGTCGGCACAGATCTATAGCCAATGGAGCTTCAGTGATAAGGATGCAGCCCATCTGACTTGTCTGTCAAAGATTGGGCAGGAGATTCAATTGTTACTCCCAACAACTGAAGTTGCAGTGCAGCAGATCAGCAGTGGCAATGTTATGAGCAGCACAGATGCAGCATATTGAGAGGGAGCTGCAGTACAATGGTTGCAGTGGCAGTGGTAGAGTCATGGGCAGCAGTACAGAATGGCAGTAGCAATGCAGAGTTGAGTGGCAAGAGGCCAAGCTTCAGCAGCACAGAACCAGTGCCCAAAATCATGTAATGCATAAGTATGATGTATTGCTAGAGCACACCCTTGATGCTAAGAGGGAGTGTCGAGATTTTGTATATTTGGGATAGCTTCAGTTGTGCTCTAGGTCCCAAATTTTGAGGAAGGACTAGAGTTCACTTGATCTACAAGACCCAGAAATGGATTTGGGAAATTTCATCTGTTTTAGGAGATATTAAATTAATTAATTATTTTAATGTATTTCCTAAGTTAAAACTTAGGAAAATAAAATAATTAAAGTGAATTTAATTAGACATGTGATGAAATTGTCTTAAGTCACACAGATCAAGCTTTCTTTTATTCTTAGCCATTGATTAAAGATTTAATCTTGGTCGTTGATTTGTCAATGAGAAAAGTATAAAGGAAAGGCTTGGGGCTGGTTTGTAACAAACATAGAGTACAAGATAATCGTTGCCGCATCTAGGGCCAGTTGCTAAGTAACTCCTATGTTTCAATTGCAAAGAGGAACTGTAATGAGCGATTATCCGATCCCGGGTCCGGTATCACACAAGAAGCAAGAGAAGAGATCAAATAAGGACAACAAGAACAGGAAGGCGGAAAGAAGAAGAAGAAGACAATGTGATTTTGAGGAAGCCCTTCAGGGGTTATGCAGAGACCCTTAGGGGCAGCGTAGTGACTGCGTCACCCAGTCTAGGGTAACACAGTCCCTTCCAGAGGCAGCGTTGAGGGTTTGGAGGCCATCCAAGGCTGACGTTGAGCCTATCAAGGGCTTCAGAGGCTGACATAGTGTCTTTCAGGGGCAGATATGGGGTTTCTAGGCCTAGATCTGGCTGAGTTCTGTAAATCCCGTTTGAGGGTGTGGATTAGTCAGTATTTTTGGTCTTAGATCAACCAGAAGCTATAGATCTAGAGTTTTCTCTGTAGGGTTTTCCAGATCTGGAACCCAGAGTTGTGTATGCAGAAATATTCTCAATAATAGAGCCCTCCATCAGCCAGAGACCTGTTTTCCCACCTTGGGTTTTTCCGGGGACAGTTTATCCAGAAATATCCGTGTCACTTTGTCAATGTGTGCATGTGCTTATTCTAGATCTGAATTGGTAGAGATATGTTATGTGTTTTGCTTTGATGTTAACTTGAATTTATTCAGTTGATAACTTGTATAAGTAGGAGAAGCTTAACCGGCTTAACAGTAATAATTTCTGCATAAGAATTAAGATTCAGAAATTTCTACAATTTGTGCCAACTTCGGGTTGATTCCCATCGAATTCGAACAAAGACAAATCACCATATACTACGATCTGATGTGATTTTCTAGGTGTGGCACCTTCAACAGAGAAAGATAGAGATCCACCTTACTTTTTGGCATCCCCTACACTATGAGATCAAAGGATGTTATCATTTTCTCTATAGCGATTCGGGGGGCTACCTCTCTACTTTCTTCTGATATCAAGAACAAAGATGCTTAGCCCTCTTAATTAGGGAGATTCTTTGCCACACATCCCAATTCTTATAAGACATGCCCCACCCTAGGATGACGAAACCAATCAACTCATACTTCCTCATTGATCTGTCAGATTGGTGGACAATCGATCGACAAAGCTCCAGAGTTCACCAAAAACAGAATGGTGAGACCCTAGGTTTCTTTTCAGCTTCCCCTCCAAGAGGCCAACTAATATTGTCCAACCCGATTCAATGGTGTTAGTCTGTATATGAAGCTACATATTCTCATAGCATTAGAGAGATCAACTCCAAACGAACTCAGAGTAGAGCACCTCCTATTCGTCAGACTACTTCCTAGACCCAAAAGAGCAACCAAAGATCCATTCAAAGTTTCCTTCTGTCGACCTCAAATATTAGGAGTATCCATTGCTCATTCATTCCCTATAGGATCTTACAGGCTTACAGCAAGACCCCTCAATGGTTGAAGAGGACTCTGACAACGAGCCAATGCCCTATTTTCCCCCTTCGCCCTCGACCAACAGACACGAGAGACCTTAACAACATTAGCCTCACCGTTTGATCTTTCTCTCACTCTATCTTTGTTGACCATTTTTTGAGTTGTCAAAACTCACTAAGTGTTTTGTGTCACCGTATCTTTGTCACGGTTTTATACATATGTTTTGATGTTATACTTGTGTAGATTTCTTCTCTCTATTATTTTCGACATCTCTAGGAGTTGTGCTTGCCTTCCCACATTGTATTCATACTAGTTGTACTCTTCATTCCCATAGACCTACTCTTGTGGTCATTCATTGGACATTAATATTATTATCTTATCTTATCTTGGTTTCTTGAAAATCTAGGTCTTCTTCTTGGGACCACCCTACTCTATTTTACCCCCACCTAGGGTCTCCATTGATTCAACCTTTGGAATTTGGTAACTTGTTCACCTCCCATCTAGGTTTCCCCTTCGAGCTCCTCATCCTAGGTTCTCTTAAGGGTTTTTCCAACCCTTGTCTAAAGTTCCTACAATGAACTTTAAACATCTTCCATATGCCTTTGCAAGTAGCTAACACATCTTATATCTTTATTTCTCAAGCATTCTAACAATATTTTGCAATTTTTCTTCACCAATGCAAATTTTCATGCAATGAAAATACTATTGTCATGATCTATGACATACCGCTAAATTTTCCTACAAATTCAAGTTCCCCACTAGAATAATGGTTTCACTATGCATACTCACAGTTATGCTCTACAAACTTGCATTATAGATCTAAAATTTGCAATTTTTCCCTACAAACTTGTGGTCCTATCTACGAATTTGCACTTGTTTCCTTGCAAATTATGGTTCCTACCCTACAAATCATGGTTCCTTCCCTACAAAGCACGCTTTGTGACTACATAGCCCTTTGCATCCATTATAGACAAACAAAATAATTCTTTATAACTTCACCACATTCTTCGTTCAATCAATGTTAAGAGGAAAAATGGAAACAAAATGCATTCTTAAACGAGCAACCTTTTTTTGTAGAAATTTTAAACATTGAGATCTACCCAATAAATACAATTTGTCCCACTCTCTAGCGCATAAGTGAGGATTAGTGTTGGTGCCTTGCACACAACCATACTAATATTTGCAAACATATGCTTGCTAACATATACACACCCCAACCCCCTCCCAAATTGAACATGTTAACTCTGACAAGAAAACCCATGTTCTTAACCATTAGGCCCACTCAAGCTATAACTTAGTCAAGCAACCTATAGAACAAAGCCAACAAGTTACATCACAAAGGTAGCTCTATAACAAATTTCGAGCAAAAATGATGCACAACATGATGTCCATGTTCCAACAGTTACTAGGATAACAACAACATGCTTACAATCAAGATGTTTTACTTCCTTTGACAATTTTTACCTCTCCTCTTGTAGCAATGTTCACGCCTTTTGCACTTGCACATGTTCAACATACTAATCTTTTAAAAGAAAGCTAAATATATGGAATCTCATGAAAGAGTGCAACCTCAACCATATCCCATTCCTATGCTCTGTCTTCCAAGAAGGTACTTCATCGTACTTTTTCACGATATCTAGACAATTAAGATATATCAAATTATTCCAACTCCAATGTTGGGGGTTCATCCAAAAGTTGTTTGCACATGGTGTTCTTAGATCATATTGCATTCACTGGACATATTCCCCTTCATTCATTCAGAGTTGCTCTAGCAACCTTATACTCTCTCAATAGTTTTCGACATGAGCGTGAATCTCACACTTGCAAAAAGGGCTTCCAGTATCCAAAAGTATTCTAGATCCTCATCCTCTTTTTTCAGGAATCAAATTCAAATCTATGTACACATCAACTACAAAGCACATCAATCTCCCCTTCGCAAAATACATGAATTTTTGTGCAGTTCCACACTACATCAACAATACGTTCCATGTCACAAGAAAACAATATATTATGCACCAATGCTTAACTCCCTTCTAGATTTATTCATCAAAAGAGGACACCCAATGGCTTTCTGTTATGAATAAAATAATATAAATAATGTGACAAATAAATAATGATTAGTTAATTAGTAATTAGGTTGAAGAGGCATGTCTAATGGGACATGAACTTCCGTGAAGAGGCACTTGCATAGGTATATAAGTAGGCGTCATTTGTAACATTCATCAATCAATCATTTCTCATACATTTTAACATATAATATTAATATCCTCAATGGATATTTTCATATTCCAAGTCTTCTGGAGTATTTAACGAGAAGTACAAACTTTGTTCACTTCATTTGGTATCAGAGCAGTTCGATTCTCTAGCCGCTCAACCGCTGCAGAGAGCCAACCTGACTTAGGTCTTTGGCCATCGAAAGTCGTCAACCTTGTTGTTGTTGAAGCGTTCGCTATCAATTTTTGGGTTTCTCCAGCTTGCCATTTAGGCCTTTGGCCACTAAAAAAAATTATAAAAAAAGAAAAGAAAAAAGAGTAAAAAAATAACAAACAAACAAACAAAGAAATTTAAAAAAAAAAAAAAAAAAAGAGTATTAGAACAATTGAAGGAAAAAAAAAGTGATATATTAGGAATAAAATATATTAAAATATATATATAGAGAAAAATAAAAATAGAAGTTAGAATAAAAAATATTAAAAGAATCAATATATAAATTAAAAAAAAGGAGTATATATTAAAAAGAAATTTAAAAAATAATTACGACGTCCCTACAGCTGCTGCCCGAAGGTCGAAAACCACCATTTGAGTGTTCTTTTTACAACCGACATTTCCACAGTGGCAGCAGGCGTTTTCCTCGACTCCATCGTGTCTTGAAACCTATATTCTGCACTGTGATCATCGGAGAACTACCACATTTCCAGCATCTCCACCGACGCTCTTTTCACTGGATATTCGACCACCCTTTGCCTGCATAGCCACTGCAGCCCTACTAGCGTCGCTTAATCGTCCAGGCCCATGCACACGTCCACATTTGTGAATACCATAGCGCTACCCGACTTCATCACAGGCCCAACTCCACCACTGCATCTACGCTCCACCACCACCGCCTTACCACCGATCCTCCACAACATTGCCATACGCTGCCACAACCCGTGCCACTGCTTCCGATCAGTAATAAAAGGTTGCCTGCCCAACGCGTCACCTTGTCTGCGCACTCTTCCTCCAGTTCCACCAGCCATTCCTTCTGCCAGATGCGCCATCCCTTTAGTTCCGCCAGCCTCACCACCACGCCTCTTTTCTCCTATCCGTTGTAAGTCCAAACATTTTCCAACGTCCACCAATCCCACTATCGTTTTCCTCCGAACCAGTCACTCGATTCCTCTGCCACATCCTGTTCTCATCAGCCCGGTCCACAATATCGCTAACCTCGTCGCCAGATACCATATTGTCATTGCTGGTCATTACCCTCATTTACCCGACACCGCATACCACCTTCGACCATCACTTTATTTGAAAACGGATGGTTGTTCTTCCAAAATCACTTCTATTCAACAAATTGTATCATTGTTGGTTCAAGCACTACTTTTTTGGCATCCACATGGATCTATACCAAGACAACTACAAGGATAATGCACTATTTTGCCCCCTATTGGAAAGCTTCTACCATTAGTAAAAATTGGGCACAAATTCTTCTGAGCATGGAAGATATTTTGAGAAATAGTTAAGTGAAAAGTGGAATATTTGTATTTAGAAATCCTACTCTAGGAGATATTTGTAAATCTCACCTAAAACTCTACCAACTAACTTACCGAACTCTTCACCTAACTCTGCCTACCTCTAGCTTATAGATTGTACAAAGAGATTCTACACAGTTACAGCAATGTGTATTGCTTCTTACTTTATAGTGAGTACTTTTCTTCTGCCTTTTTTCTTAAAAATACTTCTTATATTTACATCAAGAGAAAACAAAAAACAGAAAGGTAGATACAATGGTATTTACACCCTCTTCCTTAAAGCAATAAGCATGGTGATAAAATCTGAATAGGAACTAGACTCTAACATCTTGGCATCCTTAATGAGCAAAAAAACTTTTTCCAGCAGCTGAACACGTACCTCTTCTCTCCACAAAAGGCAAAAGGCAGTCCAAGAGCTAACTTCATTTCTCAAAAACATATTTGCATCAAATCTTACAGAGAACAAACAAAGCAAAAATTCCCAAGCAACGCCAAATACCACTAAGAGAGGAAAGCAATCAATCCAGAGTCACCCAACAACACTGCATGCCAATGAAGATCCCCTTAAAGAATAGCGTACAAATCACTCTAAACATGCTCCCAACACAACCTGGCCAAAGGGTAGTCCCAAAATAAATTCTTTAACATTTTCGCCCCAAAATAGGAAAGCCAAAGCCCATATGAGAAGACAGTCTTAGCCAGGTGGAACTTGGAAAGAAGGCCATGATAAAATACCGAACAAGAAACTACTTGGAGCCTCTTCACTTACGACAATTGTAATATCCCAAATTGGGAATAGACAGTAATACAAAGAACCACAAGACTAAAACTACAACAAATAGAAACATGCATGAAAAACACTAGAAATAAACCAAAACTGCTGAGCCATTTTATTAATATTTCTTAAATGAGGGGCAAGTAAAAATAGTGCTCGGAAGGATAGCACCTTCGCCTGCTCTAGGCATGCTGAAATGGTCTCTCTTTCCCTGCTCAGAAACTCTGCTTCTCTGCTACTCTGTGTGGCTCCTCCTCTACGCTGGCCTGCAGGAAATGTTGCTACTGGCTGGAAAGGGACTGCGAAAATGGGTTGCTTTGCTGCTCAGAAAAATCCGGGACTCGGACACCGGACTCTCCTCCAAAAACCCAGAATAACCCATGAAGGATTTCTGGAAAGGTTGACCCTGTAAAATCACCCTCTTGGGCTGGGTACGCTGGCCTCTGAACTAAACTGCTGGAAAGAAATGGTTGTCAACTTCCCCAGAACTGTACTATGGAAGGGTTGATCCCCTCACAAGACTCCGGACTGAAATATCTCAGCTTTTCTCCTATTCCGGAGCTGCTCCACTGTTGGACTATGTAATCCCTTGACTGACTACGCTGCCCTGGGAAGAACTGTGTATTCCTGGTGCTGAAATGATAGTGTTGCTCACAAAAACTGAAGGTAGAACTCCTCTCCTAAGCGAGCACTCGAAGTCCCCCGAGGACGAGGTTGGGATCTCTGCTTAGAGACACCCGTGTGCTAAATAGCACTTGCAGACTCGGCTAAACAGCTCAAGCATGCTCTAGTCTTGATAGACAAAAATTCTGAAGATGTATGAATGAATCAAAATGACTGCCCTCATCCCCTTTTTATGCTATTGAGCTTCCAACATTCCCTTGGGCCCACTGGTGTTGCGTTGTCTCTCTACGACGATGTACCTACGCTGCTCTGCGTTGCCTGTCCCCACGCTGCCACTGCGCTGCCTGTCCCCACGCTGCCTCTACGCTAACTAAGCTGCCACCTCTCCTGCATTGTCACTTGGCCTCATAGGCCCCACCTTGCTTTTAATTATTTGTCTTAGTGACTTTAGGAAAGTAATTTTATTCTAAGGTTGGGTTATGGGTCCCTTTACCCCTTTATTTCCTATAGAACATTAGAAAAGAAAAATTTAACAAAAATTAATATTCCAATTAGTTGTCTGCTAATTAGAAATATTACAGTGCTCCTCGCCAAAACCTTGCTTGTCCTCAAGCAACTGCAAGGATGGACGCTACAGGATCTTTTCCCCCTCCCAAGTGGCATCCTCATCTGGAAGGTTCCTCCATTTGATCAGATATTCTTTGAATGTCCTACTCCTCAACTATCTCTCCCGAGTGTCTAGAAGGGCCCCCGATTATAGCACCAAATGCCCCTCATCATTTGTAGGTGGGAGATTGTTAATTTGAGAACATGTTCTATGCCATTTTAGATTAGGGCACAAAATACAGGAGCAGATAGAACATACCAATAGATCGATGGAAGACAAGCCAAAACAGAGATAATGAATGGTGGCGTTACAGCAATCAGCAGGATGCTTCTACCAGCAAAGTCTCCAATATGTCATTCAACCAAGTGTGTCACACACAACCCCAAGACAAAGAATACTCCACAGATACGCAGCACCAAGAACGCAGCTCCATCGCCATCAAGAGAGAAGAAAATCCTCCACACATTGTGTATAATGAACTCCAAGTCTCTCCAATATATAGGCATCTTTGGGGGTGTGCAGACACTGGCCTCAATATATTTAAGTTCAATATATTCGCACACCTAGTACAATGAAACAATTCAGTTAATATTGTTTCCGCACATCCCATCTATACATCTTAGGTTCTAGATCAATCTTACACCTCTCCGAAAGAGGAATCCAATAAGAATATTGGGATCGTCATCTGAGCAACACAACCCGGAGTTTGGACCTAGCTGTCCAATTTTACACAGCCTGATTGAGTAATCACCTCCATTTGCCTAAGAGGTTTTTTCAAAGGAATGTAAAAATGTTGTGATCCTACTCCCATTTAGTAACCTACTGCATGGAGCCTCTCTACCACGTCTCGACTGTCTCCTTCAATTTGGTCCATAGAAGCAGGGCTTGAGCTTCTCAACTCCTTTCTGTTTCAAAGTGGACTGCTTGTATAGATGAAGACGAAGGTAAACCAGATCATCCACATCAAAATGCCTCTCTATGCGGCCTCTATTTGCATATAATTTCTGTTGGTTTTGTGTTGTAGCCAGGTTGTCCTCGAGGGCCCGGAGTATGTTTTGGCTCTCTTGGATCCAGTCCTTGGCCTTATGGGCCTTGCTAGCTCCAAACATCACATCAACAAAAGTTAAAGCATTATAACCATATAAAGCGTAAAATGGAGACATACCAATCGACAAGTGGAGTGTCGTGTTGTAACAGTATTCCCCCAAATGAAGCCAACGTAGCCAAGCCTTTTGCTGCCCTGTGACATAGTTTCTCAAGGAGCCCTCCAGCCACTTGTTCACTATCTTTATCTGTCCATCCATCTGTGAATGATAATTGGTATTGGGTGTCAACTCGGTACCCACCAAACAGCATAGCTCCTACCAAAAGCCACCCATGAACCGACTGTCCCTGTCACTGATTATGGTCTTTGGAAGACCATGGAGTCTAAAAACATCTTAGAAAAACAACTCGGCCACCTGTGAAGCAGTGTACCGTGCGGAGATGGTGAAGAAATGCACATACTTTGTCAGTCAATCAACAACTACAAAGATGCAATCCTTGCCCTGCACCATAGGCAATCTCGTGATGAAATCCATGGAGATGCTCTCCCATTTCCCCTCCAGAATGGGAAGCGGTTGTAGCAACCCTGCGGAGTGGTTCAACTTCCCCTTGTTCCTCTCACAAACTTCGCACTCCCTGACATGCCGGACTACGTCCTCCTTGAGGCCCTTCCATGAAAACCTCTCCCTGGTGGTCCTGTATGTTTTAGTGAACCCCTGCTGACCTGAAAGCGGTGAGTCGTGGGCTGCGCCGCTGCGCGCAAGATCTTCTCTAAGAGCTGCGAGTTTCCAGTCAAGAAAATCCGGTCCTGGTAATAGATGACCTCATCCATCACTTAGTACTTGTCATCTGTCACATGCCCATCTAATACCTCACAAGCAAAATGGTCCTTGGAGTATTCCGCCAACAGCTGAGCCCTCCAATCTGCATCAAGACCCATCAAGGACAGCATTTCCGGTCTCCGTGACAAAGCATCTGCCACCACATTGTTATTCCCCTTGAAATACTCAATGTCAAAATCATAGGCCTAGATCTCGCTGACCCATTTTTGTTGTCTCTCCTGCAACTGCTTCTGCTTAAGGAAGAAACGAAGGTTGTTGTGGTTAGTCCTCACCCAGAACCTGTTCCCCACCAGATACTGCTTGAACTTGGCCAACGCATGCATGATGGCCAACATCTCTTTGTCGTATATGGGGTAGAGTCTCTCATGTGGTAGCTGCTTCTGACTCACGAAAGCTATTGAATGACCCCCCTGCTCAATACTGCACCCACCCCTTCTCCTGAAGCATCACACTCCAGCACAAAGGGCTGCGTGAAATCGGGCAATGCCAACACCGAGCAACTACACATCACCTCGTTGAGCCTGTCAAAGGCCTTCTGAGCAGCATCTATCCAACTGAAAGCCCCCTTCTTCGTGAGATCCGTGAGGGGTGCTGCAAGCTGTGAAAATCCCTTAACAAACTTCCGATAGTAGGTGCAAATTGTAGAAATTTGATGACCCAACCCCGGTTTTTAGTTTCTCCTTATTTCTCCCATAAAGTTAAATGCCCATTCCCATAACCATACATTCAACAAGCTGGAAAAATAAATATTTTTTGAAAACACAAATTCTGGAAATTTCACAACGCTGAAAATGCAGAATAAAAACTCAGAAAAATATATCAACCACACACAGAAATTTGACACGCTGATTTTTTGTCAATATGACCCTAGAAAAACCCCCTACAACTCTTGGGGAAAACCAGTTCGAAAGCTCCTCTTTATTTTCTGAATATTGCTTTTACAGTGAAACAGAAAAACACAGTAAAAAATTCCAGCAACCAAATTATAGACTTATCTCGATTTTTGTGCTTGCACACCGCCTCAGAAATTGTGTCGAATCAGGAACTTACAAAACAGAAATTATTACAGCATTAATGACAGCAATAAATGTTGTACGGCCACCTCGGAAAACATGTCGAAATCAGCTATACGATACTATATGGACTGTACAGATTTGTACAGCAGTCCTTGAAATTTGTGCCCAGAAACAACCTCGAAATCAACACTGAAGATGATGTCCTTTTTCTCGGTTTTTGTGCCAAAAGTTCAGCATCACTTCTCGATTTTTGTGCCCATATTTCTGCCTCAAACTTCATGCTTAACGTTGCTGCCCTCTTCCTCGATTTTCGTACCTCCCTTTCTTGGAACAGTGCCTCTCCCATTGTACGGATTTCTGCCTTGGGATTTGTGCCAATAACCCTGTTGTACGGATTTGCTGAAGTTTCCTTGTTGCTGCCCTCCTTCTTACTGCTCAGAAAATCTCCTTTGCTTTCTCTCCTCCTCTCTCAATCTGCTCATAAAAGAATGAATGATCTTTTCTCTCATTTTCCTCCTTTAACCTAACCCTAAGTGACTTTTGGGAAATCCCTAAATCCAATGGCTGAGATAACTTTAGATCTAGGGCTGAGATTAAATGTTCATTTAAATCTCACTTTCTATTTTTTAATTCACCCCACTTTAATAAAGACCCTCTTAGTCATTTATTTCCATAGTCACTTTTCACTTTCTAATTTCACATTGACTTTATTAAAGTCACTTTAAAATTAGACTTAATAACTTTATCACTTAAAGTCACTTTTAAATTAGATTTGACTTTATAACTTATAAAGTCACTTTAGGAGAAAAAGTGAAATACATTTGGACACTTTTCCCTAGGCCAAAGATCAAAGCCTTAGGGAACCACCTGTCCTCCGGTAACCAAATTTCAACACTCCCACTTACCGAGGAAGGTGTTCGTCACCACACCCATCTTGTCTCTGAAGTAGACATGCTTGTCCCATGGTAAGGCTTAGGTAAATATATCTGTAATCTGCTCATCTGTGGGAATATACTCAAGCTTCACAGCTCCCTTCTGAACATAGTCTCTGATGAAATGATATCTGATGCCAATATGCTTTGACCTATCATGAAATACTGGATTCCCCGTGAGTTTAATGCAACTCTGATTATCATAGTATATCACTGAAAGTCTCAACTGCTGACCAAATAAGCCAAACAACATCTTGCAAAGCCATATGGCCTCACAACTAGCTAGATTGGCTGCCATGTACTCTGCTTCCGCTGAACTCAATGCTACTGATCACTGCTTTCGGCTGAACCACGATACCACTACCGAACCCAACCCAAAACAGCACCCGAAGTGCTCTTCCTATGAGAAGCACAACCTGCCCAATTAGAATCAGTGTAACCTGCCAATCTCACTCCATCTCCCTGCCTATAATCCAGACCATACTCCACTGTCCCCTGCAAGTACCGCAAAATGTGTATTGCAGCAACCAAGTGCACCCTCCTGGGCTCACACATGAACTGGTTCATCGTGTTGACTGCAAAACATATATCTAGTCTAGTGTTGGACCAAATACATCAAGGTACCAATCAGTTTTCTATACAATGTGGGGTCCACCAACTCGAAATCTGAAGCGTGAAGCTTCTTCCAATTGGTGATCATAAGTGTCGACATGGGTCTACAATCCTCCATGTGGAATCTGCTAAGGATGTCCACAATATACTTCCCCTGTCCCAGGAAGAAATGCACCTCCTCCTGCCACACCTCCAAACCCAAAAAGTAATGCATCAAGCCAATGTCCTTCATCTTGAACTCCGACGCAAGATCTCTCTTGTAGCTCTCTATGAGTCTCTCGGCACCCGTAATGACCAAGTCATCCACATATAGCATTAGAATGAGAGGCTCCTAACCTATCACAATAAAGTATAGGTTCAGATCTGCATCACTCTTTGTGAAACCCATCCCCTGCATGTACGTATCAATCCTGGAGTACCAAGCTCTAGGAGCTTGCTTCAGGCCATATAGGGCCTTCTTCAGTCTGCACACATGGGACTCCTTCCCATGCGCCTCAAAACCCTGTGGTTCCTCAATGTACACCTCCTCCTGTATGAAGCCATTGAGAAATGCGGTCTTCACATCCATCTGGTGGATCTTCCAACCCATCTCTGCTGCTATCGATATGATGGAGCAAATCGAAGTATATCGAGCGACGGCAGCGAAGGTCTCCTCATAATCTAGTCTCTCTACCTGGGAGAACCCTCTAGCCACAAATCTTGCCTTGAATTTCTCAATGCTACCATTTGCAGCATGCTTTACCTTGTAAAGCCATCTGGAAGTGACCACGGATTTGCCCTCCGGCCTCGGCACCACCTCCCAAACATCATTGTTCATGATAGAAGAATACTCCTCCTGCATGGCCTCTATCTAGACATGCTAGCTAGCTGCCTCCTCATAGCTAGAAGGCTCAGAGTCAATGATGTTGGCAACCATTGCCATATAGCTACAGAACCTCTCAGGTAGTCTGCTCTCTCTAACCGGCCTCTTCGGCCCAGCAACAGATGTGGCCTCTCTCAAGGTATCCTGAAGCCACTTGGGCCTCCTCTTCCCTGAGCACACTTCTCCCACTGGAGAATGAAACTCCTCCCTCCTCATCAGGAGCCTGAACTCTTGAATGTTTGTCTGGTGTCCTCATGCCTAAACCTGAACATGCTGAAGTACCGTGTGAATTGTCCATCAGTGAACTGCTCTGCGGACTGCTCTGCATGTTGCCCGAAGCACCACCCCTCTGACTCTGTGAGCCACTACTCACTGATGGACCTGACATCGTAATGGATGTACCTCCTGATCCTTGCCCACTGGATCCCTGTGCTTGACTCAGCTGCTCTTGAGGGTCTGGCTGATCCAGATACTCTTAACTCCCGTGACCTCTTGAAAGCCTTGTCCTCCTCGAACTTCACATCTTGCCTAACAACAACTCTCCTCTGTGTAGGAATATAAATCCGAAAGGCTTTTGAGGTCTCACTGTAGCCCACAAAGATACCCTTCTCTGCGGTGGGCTCTAGCTTGGTCCTTTTCTCCTTGGGTACGTAGGAGTATGCAATACACCCAAAGATACGGAAGTGGCCAACATCAGGCTTCTTCCCAGAAAAAGCCTCCTCTGAAGTCACATGCCCCAAAGCACGATGAGAACTCCTGTTCTGCAAATACACAGCAGTGTTGCAGGCCTCTGCCCACAAAAACAATGGTAACCCCCGATCATGTAGCATGGTTTTGGCAACCCCAACGATGGATCTGTTCTTCCTCTCCGCAGCCCCGTTCTGCTGGGGGTTGTAAGGAACTATGAACTCCCTCCTAATGCCTGCCTCTACACAATACTCAACAAACTCACCAAGGGTGTACTCCCCTCCATTTGTCCAACCTTCGGGACTTGATCTTCCGACCTGTCTGAGTCTCCACAAGAGCTCTGAACTCCTGAAACTGCTTGAAGGCCTCACTCTTGGTCTTCAAGAAATAAATCCAGGTCCTCCTGGAGTGATCATTAATGAATAAAACATAATACTCATATCCACTCAAGGAAACATGAGACATCCGACCACTCACATCGGTATGAATCAAATCAAGTATCCCAGTCGATCTACTATCACTGCTGGGAAAAGGGGGTTTGGAAAACTTGCCCATAGCACATCCTCTGCATGTATCAATGTTATCAGTACTGAAATCTGGCACACCTGTAGTGATCTCCCGCAATGTCCTCAAGGCTCCATGATACTTGTGCCCCATCCTGCAGTGCCAAATCTCGCACAAGTCTGAACTGTTAGCTCTGCTACCGGTACTACTGCTCAATGCCAAAAGGGGCTGAAATGCAAACTTGTACACCTTTGCATGGCGTACACCAATCACTCT
This sequence comes from Pinus albicaulis, assembly GCA_034641835.2. Lineage (NCBI taxonomy): Eukaryota > Viridiplantae > Streptophyta > Pinopsida > Pinales > Pinaceae > Pinus > Pinus albicaulis. The sequence goes on from CM076581.1 coordinate 669,748,714, forward strand.
AGCTGACTCAGCTGGAGCGCCCCTAGGATATATCAGCACCTGTCCTCTACTAAACAATATCTCATATCATCTGTCCTCTAATGCTGAGACGGATATGAGGTTTTTCCTCATCCCTGGCACATATAGAACATCTGACACTTTCAAGGGAGGTTTGGGTTCCCTATCAAATGTCAATGTCCCCACACCAACTGCTCTAACAATGTTGTCGTCTCTGAGTACTACCTCTATATCAATGCCACTCTCTGAAAGCTCTGCGAAGTACTCACGGACTCTTGTCATATGACGTGAAGCCCCACTGTCAACATACCAAATACCTGAAGATGCTCCGCTAGTGGAGGGAAATGCACTCTACCTCTCAACCTTCGTCGCAGGTGATCCTGCACTAATGGACTCACCATTATGCAGGGCATTGTTGGGTATGCACCATTATACCCCAGACTTCTGCCTCCTCAAAGATGCTCTGCATTATTTCCTTCCATACACTGTAGTTTCTATGCCCATCCAACCTATCCTCCACCCTCAAGCCCAAAGACATGTTTGTTGTCCTAATAAACTGAAAATGACACTGTTGTAGTAAAGGTTCTGATTTCTGTGTGTAAAATCAGCTTGCTGTAATTTTTCTCTTTGTTGTCCCAAACTGCACTTTGTAGCAAACTACCTCTGATACCATGTAGAAATTTGATGACCCAACCCCGGTTTTCAGTTTCTCCTTATTTCTCCCATAAAGTTAAATGCCCATTCCCATAACCATACATTTAACAAGCTGGAAAAATAAATATTTTCTGAAAGCACAAATTCTAGAAATTTCAGTGCTGAAAATGCAGAAATAAAAACTCAGAAAAATATATTAGCCACACAGAAACTTGACACGCTGATTTTTGGTCAATATGACCCTGGAAAAACTCCCTACAACTCTTGGGGAAAACCAGTTCGAAAGCTCCTCTTTATTTTCTGAATATTACTTTTACAGTGAAATAGAAAAACACAGTAAAAAATACCAGCAACCAAATTATAGACTTATCTCGATTTCCGTGCTTGCACACCGCCTCGGAAATTGTGCCAAATCAGCAAATTACAAAACAAAAATTATTACAGCATTAATGACAGCGATAAATGTTGTACGACCACCTCGAAAAACGTGTCGAAATCAGTGGTACGGTAGTGTACGGATTTGTACAGCAGCCCTCCTCGAAATTTGTGTCCATAAACGGCCTCGAAATCAACGTTGAAGCTATTGTCCTTTTTCTTGATTTTTGTGCTGAAAAATCAACAGCACTTCTCGATTTTCGTGCCCAAATTTTTGTCTCAAACTTCGTGCTTAATGTTGCTGCCCTCTTCCTCGATTTTCGTGCCTCCCTTTCTTGGAAACACTGCCTCTCTCCTGCTGTACGGATTTCTGCCTTGGGATTTGTGCCAATAACCCTGTTGTACGAATTTGCTGAAGTTTCCTTGCTACTACCCTCCTTCTCACTGCTCAAAAAATCTCCTTTGCTTTCTCTCCTCCTCTCTCAATCTACTCATGAAAGAATGAATGATCTTTTCTCTCCTTTCCCTCCTTTAACCTAACCCTAAGTGACTTTTGGAGAATCCCTAAATCCAATGGCTAAGATAGCTTTAGATCTAGGGCTGAGATTAAATGCTCATTTAAATTTCACTTTCTATTTTTTAATTCACCCCACTTTAATAAAGACCCTCTTAGTCATTTATTTCCAAAGTCACTTTTCACTTTCTAATTTCACATTGACTTTATTAAAGTCACTTTAAAATTAGACTTAGTAACTTTATAACTTAAAGTCACTTTTAAATTAGATTTGACTTTATAACTTATAAAGTCACTTTAGGAGAAAAAGTGAAATACATTTGGACACTTTTCCCTAAGCCAAAGATCAAAGCCTTGGGGAACCACCTGTCCTCCGGTAACCAAATTTCAACACAAATGCCTACAAACCCCCGGAGCTCTGTCACGTTCTTCGGTTCCAGCGAATCCCGGATGGCCTAGATCTTTTCCTCATGGACTCTCACTCTGTCCACTCTGATAAATGCCCCAACTAGAGCATCACTGTAAGCCCAAATTCGCACTTGGATAGCTTGGCATAGAAATGTTGCTCCTCGAAATTCAGTACAGCCTTAATGTGCTACAAATGCTCCTCCCATGTGCAGCTGTAGATGAGAATGTCAACGAAAAAGACCAGCACAAACTTCCTCAACTAACCACGGAAGATGTGGTTCATGCAAGACTGAAAAGTGGCCGGAGCATTGGTCAGCCCAAAGGGCATAACCAAAAACTCGAAATGGTTATAATGGCAACGAAACACAGTCTTAAGGACATCTTGGTCCCTCACCTTGATCAGATGGTACCCTGACCTCAGATCGATCTTGGAGAAGAACATGGCTCCCCTCAACTCATCCATCAATTCATCAATCCTGGGAATGGGGTAGCGGTTCTTCATGGTCTTTTTGTTCGATGCCCTGTAATCTATGCACATCCGCAGTGTGACGTCCTTCTTCTTCACCAGAACCACAGAAGAAGCAAAGGGGCTAGTGTTGTGCCTAATGTATCCCAAAGCCAAGAGCTCATGTATGGCTCTCTCAATCTCGTCCCTATAGGCCTTGGGGTGCCTGTAGGGAGTGGTGATCACTACCTGGATGCCCTGCTCCAGCTCGATAGTGTGCTTAAACTCCCAGTCTGGTGGTTGCCCCAGTGGTATATCCCCGAAAACCATGGAGTAACGGTCCAAGATAGTCTGCACATCGGAATGCACCGGTTGACCTGAGACTCCTACCTCTAAAATATGCAACTCCACTACCCACTCTATGTCTCCCATCCAGAAATATGCCTCCATCCGGTGTGCAGAGGTTGTCTGGGGAGGATATGTGTGCATGCCTCTGATCATCACATGCTTCCCACTCTTCTTATCCATCCACTCCATCTCCGGATTCTTGCAATCTATAGTGACTTTCCCAAGCGTGATAAGCCATTGTACACCCAATACCACATTGGTATCTAGAATATCGACCACAAAAAAGTGATTTGTCACTGTGTATGTCACCATGGTCACTGCTAATGTCAGAACATACCGCATTCACTGCATGGTCTTGGCACCTGGAACCAACACAGAGAAACCATCAAAGCTCTCTGTCGGTATGCCCCTCCTCTGCACTATTTGGGCATCAATGAAGGTCTGTGTGGCCCTGTTGTCCACCAGCATTGAGACACTCTGCCCCTGGACTGTGCCTCGAACTCTCAGCATTAAGTACATTGGAACTCCCCGCAAGGATGCAAGGACTCCTCTAGTAAGTGCAAACGTTGCTCCTCCTACTGCTGGGGGAGGTGGTGGTGGATGATCTCCTCCTGGTGCACCAGTGCTGGCATCTCCCTCCGAGTCCTCATATGCCTCTTCTTCTCCCTCACTGTCGGAGAAGACCTCAATGTAGTGTGCCTTCCCCGCGGCACAACAATGACCCGGTGCCCATGGATCCTGGAAAGTGAAGCAAAGCTTCCTCCGTCTAAAGTCTCTCCGGGTATCATCATCCAGAGGCCCGAGGCCCTGGTTCCCTCTCAAGGGTGGAGCTCTCACGTCTTTCCCCCTCTGCTAAAATGTTGGTTTGTGGGGAAAAGGAGCTCTCATCCTCGGCATGGCATCCTGCAAGTCTCTAGTCCTCCCTACTACGTCCTGTAGCGTAGTAGGCCTAGTAGATCTGACTAGCCCATGCAAAGGTTCCGCCAATCGGTCAATAAACATATTACACTCTCCTAGCCACAGACAGATATGGAACCATCACTGAGAGCTTCAAGAACTCGAAAATGTAAGTTTTTGGGTTCCCCGTCTGTTTGAGCTTGGTTAGATCGACAAAATGTTCCTCTGGGTCCTTCTAATCAAATCTCTCAACCAACCTCCGGGTCAACTCCGCATACGTTGTCACCCCTGCGTGACCCAGCGTAGACATCCCATGGAACCACCAGTCATGGGCTTCTCCCTCAAGGTGCAGCGCTGCCACCTTAATGGCCTCTACCTCTGCCATTTGGTTCAGCTGAAGGTAAATGTCCACCTTCTCCACCCAAGCCTTTGCCGAACACTTAGATGATTCATCATAGGTAGACAAGAAAAATCTACCCACGGTACATTGCAGGTCACTACCATGCGTGTACCCTCCTCTATTATGGCTGCATGGTCTGCTATTGTTTTTCAACTAGCATAATTCATTAAAGGTGAGGGCATCTCCGAACTCTAGCCCATATGACTGATATTCCACAAAATACTCCCCATAGTGAACCACCTCCGGCTCCTAGGGTCCTCCCGTTCCCACTCCTGAAGTCAGGAATGTGGGCATGGTGGAACGTGGTGGAGTGCGTGGCACTACCTGCTGCGCAGCGTTATGCTCCAGTATATGGTGAGAAGTACCGAACCCTTCTCCATTGTGAAATTCCCTCAGAATTTCCAGTTGTTTGTTCTCCCCTGCAAACTTTTGTCCCATTTCCTCTATCTTTCTGGAAAGCTCTTGCACTGATTTTAAGAGGAGGTTACTAAACTCCTTCTCTTCATCTCTTTCTTCTGCCATTGATGCCTTCCTCCACCGGAATGTTGTCCTCTTGATCAGGTGTGATTTTGAGCCCACGCTCTCTGCTCCTGTACCTCTAGTTCCGGTATGAAATGTACTCTCTATCTCCGGGTGTCATAGACCAATTGCTCAACAGGCTGAGCCAAGTCTATGAGCTCTGATACCACTGTAATATCCCAAATTGGGAATAGATAGTAATACAAAGCAACACAAGACTAAAACTACAGCAAATAGAAACATGCATGAAAAACACTACAAATAAACCAGAACTGTTGAACCATTTTATTAATATTTCTGAATGAGGGACAAGTACAAATAGTGCTCATAAGGATAGTACCTTGGCCTGCTCTAGGCAGACTGAAATGATCTCTCTTTCCCTGCTTAGAAACTTTGCTTCTCTGCTGCGTTGCGTGGCTCCTCCTCTACGTTGCACTGCTGGAAATGTTGTTGTTCGCTGGAAAAGGACTGCGAAAAAGGGTTGTTCTGCTACTTAAAAAAATATGGGACTCGGACATCGAACTCTCCTCCAAAAACCCAGAATAACCTGCGAAGGATTTCCGGAAAGGCTGACCCCGGAAAATCACCCCCTTGGGCTGGGTACGCTAGCCTCTGAACTGAACTGCTGGAAAGAATGGCTGCCAACTGCACCAGAACTCTATTGTGGAAGGGTCAATCCCCTCACAAGACTCCAAACTAAAATATCTCAGCCTTTCTCCTATTCCGGAGCTGCTCCACTGTTGGACTACGTAATCCCTTGACTGAGTGCGCTGCCCTAGTAAGAACTACGTATTCCTGGTGCTGAACTGATGGTGTTGCTCACAAAAGCTGAAGGTAGAACTCCTCTCCTGAGCGGGCACTCTAAGTCCTCAGAGGACAAGGTTGGGATCTCCACTCGGAGACACCCGTGAGCTAAACAACACTTGCAGACTCGGCTAAACAACTCAAGCGTGCTCTGGTCTTTATAGACAAAAATTCTGAAGATGTATGAATGAATCAAAATGACAGCCCTCATCCCCTTTTTATGCTATTGAGCCTCCAACGTTCCCTTGGGCCCACTGGTGCTGCGCTGTCCCTCTGCCACGCTATCCCTGCATTGCTCTGCGCTGCCTGTCCCCACGCTGCCACTACGTTGTCTGTCCCCAAGTTGCCTCTGCGCTGACTAAGCTACCACCTCTCCTGCGCTGTCACTAAGATGCTATCACTTGGCCTCATGGGCCCCACCTTGCTTTTAATTATCTGTCTTAGTGACTTTAGGAAAGTAATTTTATTCTAAGGTTGGGTTAACCGTTATGGGTCCTGTTGTCACACAGATTGTCAAGGCACCGCGACAACGGCTCAGATTGGGGGTTGTCACCTTTATCCCCAATCTCTCTATTTAAGTTGTCTCCTTGCAAGCTAAGGGAGGTAGACCCTATTAGAAATGAGGATGGAGAATCCAGGAGACACAGCTAAGACATCAAATACTTAATAAAATGAACAAGATTCCACAGTTCTAAATTAGATTTCACGTTTAAGACCAGTGCCTTATGGAGTCAAACAAAATCCCATTATGCGATTATAAACAAGTAACTGACGATTAACTGCTGCTTATTAAAACACGATTTGATCACAATGATATTCAATTGAAAGACACCACAACCATGCATTAAAATATCTTAAACCCACAACAATATTATCACAAGATGAAAATGCCCGAGATTTGCAATATTTCTAGATTTATGATGCTTCAATTAAATTCGATCCAGAAAATGTTTCTATAGTCAAATCTTTAGATAAAAATTTCAAATGCACATTTGACTATGGGAAAAAAAAAAAAAAATTATATTTTTGTATTTTCTAAATTTTTAGGATTTTTGGAATTTTTTTATTTTTTTATTTTAAATCTAAAAACAAAAATCAAAATTAAAATCTAAAACTACACAAAGATGAAACGAAATCTAAAGCTAATCTAAATCTAACATCTAGACTACACTAGAAATTTGAATTAAACTAAATCTAAAATTAAAAGGAATCAAGTCCTAAATCTAAAATCTGAACAAAACTAAAAAAAAAAAAATTTAAATCTAGAATTTAAAACCAACTAAAATTAGGCTATCATTAAAATCTAATCTAAAATTGAAAAAGATCAAATCCAAACTAAAACAAATAAATAAATGAAAATAACGAATTTACAAACTAACCTAAAGTCTAAACCGAAACTAGATTTAAAATCTAAAAAGAAAAACTAACACTTTACAAAATAAATGAAATCGAACCAAAACAAAAATAACGCGTGTACGTTTAAAATTTTATGTGCTTATTTTTCACTGTTCGTTTTGCAGGTTAGGGCACGATGGAGCCAACGCACAAAAATCTGAAACGTATTCGTAAGGGTTCACATTCGTTTTGATGTTTGGTGTATTGCAGGTTGGACGCGATAAGCTTGACTTCAAATAGCTTCGACGGCAGAGACGGTGGCACGATGGCACGAGAAAAATCCGAAGGTGGAAACGCTGGCTTGCAGGAGAATGGAAGGATGGGCAGAATCGATTTGCCGAAGAGAATGCCTGGACGTTGGACAGGAAGATCGAAAGGTGAATGGGAAGGAGGAAGGACGTGAAGGGGGAAGAAGATGCTCGATGGAAAGAAATGAATCGCTGTAACGCAGCGTGAGAAGAGAGGCAAGGATAAGGTCGATATCAAATGGAAAGAGGTGGATGGCAGGGAAAAAGGACAAGGGTATGGAGCAACGTAAGGATGGAATGCAGAGTTCGATGAGCAAAGACAACTGTGGAAATGGAAGAAATGGGACAGCAAAATGAACCCTGGGTAGTTTAAGTAAATCGATGGCAGCGCTTGCAATGGATAAACCCAGTACGCACAAATTCTCCAGCAAATTTTAAATTTTCTTCATTTAAGCTCAGATCTCTTGCTCCCTTAAACCAAAATAATGTTCAGATTTGTCCACAGTGGGGATCCTGAGGCCAGATCTGGCCTTCGAAGGCTAGATCTGCCTTAGATCTAAAAAAAAATTCCGATTGAACCTGTAACCTGCAACAATCAGTCAGATCTGAAGACACACACCAAGAAACTATTAAACCCCCACAGATTTGAAAATTTTACAAATATACAAACTAATTTACAGAATTTAAAACCCTCATGGTCAGATCTTAATTTATTTTAGCACAATTTTCAGAAATTTAAAATTTTTTGGGAGGCGCAAGCCTTTGAAACCCTGCAAAATCACAAATATCATAAGATAGACTTGGAAATTTAACAAATAAAGAGCTTATCAGATTTATGTTTATTGGGAGTCGGCTGGTCCAACCGAAGACTTCCCCAGACGCTCAATCTTAAAAAAAATTTCCCTGCACACTTAGATCCGGATCTTAGATCGATAGAGATTTAAGAAAACAACATGAGACCTTTGCAGAAAAATCAGAATGTTATTTTATAAACCCAGAAAACTGCATAAGATACCTATATGCAGATTAATCCATGAAGGCCATCAACCATAAAATACAAGAAACAAAGTAGCAGAATTTAGAGACAATTCACCACATAGATCTGAGAAGGAACATCCAGATTTGTAACCCCAAAGTCTTTATGCTTTATTCCTCAAAAAAAAAGTTTACAAGAGCTTCTAAGAGCAAGTGCACGATCCTAAGATCGGATGATTCAAGAATGAGAAAGACCTCTAAATTTATAGGACAAGATCTCTAACGGCTAGTTTGGATGATCCTCGTCAAAATAATCTCAACTGTCCAAAAGATTTAATTATCTTTTAATCCGGGGCATTGAAATTAAAATTTTGGGGAAAAAACGAATTTATCATTTAATTCAATTTTAATTAACTCAAAAATATTATTTTTCGAGTTAATTACCCCAAAATTTTGACCTTGACTTAACCATCAAGGCCCAAGGGTCCAATATTTCTTAAAATTCTTAATATTCCCTTGGCCTGGGGCTTTCAAAATCATTTTCCAAGGACCCACAAATTTTGCCTTTAAAGATTCAATTCTAATTTAGGACCCTAAATTAATTAAATTTCTAGTTTAGGATTTTATTAATTAATTGACTAAGAGGGGATTATAATTATTTTTCCAACCCTCTTTTACATGAGATAATACATTTACATACATGAAGGGAGAATACCCATTCGTATAGACCCTCAAATAAATTCTCAATTCTGCGACTCAAAACATGATCTAGTAGACCAAGTAGTTGAAACTACTTTTACAAGGACTCGATAGAACACTAGGACTCACTTAGTATGTTGATGATAAAATCCACCCTAGCTTTGGGGTGAGGCTGGAGGGAAAAACTCTGCTGATCACTTTCGTGAATCAGTGAGACAAAAAACCTCCTAGGATGGAAGTCATCAACAACATACTAGGCTTACCTAAGTTGTTACATACATTGACGGTCTTACTTAGATCATTTACATCATTACATGCAGAATGGGTTTACATCATTTATAACAATATCAACTGTCGATGAAATCTGGATGATGGAATCTGAAAGGTGCAACCACGTCGAACATGATGAATCCCACAGAAAAAATGGGGGTGTACTGCTATGGAGTAGTTGACAAAGTGTGGTCAACAGGTCCCTTTACCCCTTTATTTCCTGATGATCATTAGAAAAGCAAAATTTAACAAAAATTAATATTCCAATTAGCTGTCTGCTAATTGGGAATATTACAACAATATAAATATGTACAAGCCAAACTATCTGCATTTGAGAATTTTTAGGATAAATACTTGAAAAATAATTTATTGTTTAGACTATATTGGATATAGAAAATTGTAATTTAACAGAAAGAATTTGTAAGTGAATCGCAACGTGACATTTCCCAAGCAAGCCTGCAGCTTTCTATGCATTCTACGTATTCTTAAGACCTTGAAAATGGCATTTGTGAATATATCTATAGAAACTATATTAATAAGTATAGGAAGTACGATAGCTATTTATGAACAGACCACACTAAAATGGTAAAAATGCAACGAAGAATTATGGGGCAAGCTTTGTGAGTTGTTAATGTCTTCACTGACTCTTATCTTGTATTAGGTGGTTTAGAAATCATGAACTTATTTCTTCATCCTTTTTGCTTTAATTTTTGTACTTTGGGTCTATTAAATTAAATGTCTGTTTTTGTTCCAAAACTGACACTAAACAGATTAGTATGAATGAATGAACAAGTTTAACATCCACGAGACTAAAAATAGTCTATGGGACCACCAGCCTCCATGCTATTAGCCTTTTGCAATTCAGTTCTTCTCTTATTCAAATTGATGATGAGCTGGCCCATCCTTCTAACAGTCTCCTCACTAAAAAGACAATGCCAAGAAACCATTGCTAACATATTGCCATAACTGTCCCTGATGTCCCTCAAAGCATCACATTCCAAAATGAAATGTTTTTTCAGTTCCACTTCCCCAAAAGTGCAAAAAATACACACCCAATCTTCCCAAACTTCTTTAGGTCTTTTCCTTCTGACATGTTAAACTAGAGAAAACTTCTGAAATGTTAACACCTTCATCACAAAGTTGACAATGATGAACACTTTTGACGTACATATTGATGCTGACTGTTAAGAAATGTTAAAACAAGTTCCTTTCGATATTTGAGTTATGCTTTATGTTGCCCAATCAACATATCTGGATATGAATTAAACCAAACGTGTTTTACATGTATTCCATATTTAAGTAAAGATGAACAATAATATAAAAATGCACACATTGCACAGATTTAAAACATCTGTGTTCACGAAAATGCTTAGAATTGTTGCATACAACTTTTTACATCGGATCTTACCTTGACAGAGCGCACCTGCAGCAACAAATGAAATGCCACCAAACCAAAGCCAGCATAAGTATTCATCAAAATTTGGATTACCAAAGAATAAAGACCAGTTATAACAAACATCTAATATTTGCCACCTAATGATCTAAAAACACTTTTCCTTTGTCCATTGTTATGTTCCCTTTTTCTAATTTAGATCTCACACTGTCCCTACCTTTGTTCTCACTGAAAGTGGATTAGCCACCACAAATTTGAAAAACTGAGGAAGATGCTTCCGCTCCCCATCTGCATCCGTGTACACCGCCATACAAACCAGCCTAAAACAGATTAAAAAATAGAAGGAATAAGCTAACTCTTTACAGTACCTTGCACATGCAAAAAGGCATTTCCACAAAAATTTGACGACAAAAGATATTCTTGCTTCACAATTTTATAAGAACTCAACGAGGTCAAACAGTATGATATGAGCACACAAAGATTGAAAGAGGTAATACAGCAGTCCCTATAATCACAAGTACAAAAAAAATGTTCAATTTTAGCTGAGGAATGTGCATGCATGAAATGCCCGTTAGTACCTTCCAAAAGAACTCAGTTTAGTCTTTCGGTGTGACTCATTAACCAGTACAAAGGCTGAGGTTTCAAAACAGCTGCTAGGTATTAGCAATAATGTGGAACTTCACCTAACCACAATGCCAAGAAAATGGGGATACACATATTGGGGTTGGAACAACTTTGCAAGTACTTCAGATTGCTTTCATCATAATATTGTTGGAAAAGAGTGTTTCAAAATAGATGGAAGAAAGACTTTTCTTTACAACTGTGTAAAAGAGGAATCCCAGATTTTGGAGGAACAACCATCCTTTTTCAATCTTGAGCTATTTGAAATTTCGTCACCAACAAGCCAACAGTGGTCCGACTGTCAAAAATCAAACACCAAATCGGCTAGCCAGAATAGTTTCAGCATAACAGAAAATAGTGGAATTACCAGCTGTATTTTCCCCATTGATTGCACAAGTGCATTCACAGCATACAGCTTGAAACATATTGCTCATACTCTACTAAAGAACCCCCCATAAAAGTCATGTGATTTGTGTTTGTGTTTGTGTCCATTGTCCAATGACCATGAAGATTGGAAAAAAATCAGCAATCCAACAAATGTGAGAAAATCGGGATAAAATTCAGCATTATGTTTAAGAAAATATATAATTATACATTCAAATTTAATGCAAATTTAATCTAAATTTAAACAAATTTAATCTAATTTTAACAAATTGAAATTTGAATCAAAGTTTATTCAATTTATACACTAAACTTGAATGAATTTATTTGGCCACGCAATAAATTCACTGAATTTCAAATTTGAAAGATTAAAGCTTTGAACATGGAGACTAAGTCCCCCATAGCCTATAATATAGGAGTAGAATAACATTAACAGTTCAAATCACAGCAACAAAGGTTGCAGGAGTGTTCAAATCTTTTGCTTTCTTTTCTGTTGTCTTCAAAACCATGTCAAATTCACCTGGATGTAACATATTAGTTACTGTTCATACAGTAAAATTTAAAAAAGACAAATTATCAAGATATTTGGAAATATAAAATAAACAGTACCATAACCAAGACTTTGCGAGATGGATAGACAATATCTTAATGGTATTTTCAAATGAAATCATCGAGGTCTTGTGGAAGATAAACTTCAGAAAATTCTTCATAATTCAGATCCATGCAGAAGAGAGGACAAGGCACAATATGAGAGGAGTTAAGAGCTGTCAAAATCCAAACCATGGTGAGCAGATTCTGCACTTTAGAATCTAACCTAAACTTATAGAGCAGGAAAACTGAAAATTCCAATCAAAATTTCCACTATAGATTAAATATAACCTACAAACACATACTGCTCATGATTAAAATAGCAAACATTCTAAACACAACATTCAAAACAGCATCATTGATTTTCTAATAAATCTGAAAACAGAAAGCTAAGCTACATCTCAAAACTCAAAATTCTTGAACCATAAAGCGGTGCACCTTGCTTCTCCTTTATAGCCTAGGAAGAAGGGAAGAGACAATGGATCTGGAGACATGCACAACAGTGCCTTAACTAAGAATATAAAACCCTAATCCTAGATATCCTTCCTTGCATGGGTAAATGAGGCCAACTAAAGTCTAACGGTCCCTTTACTGGGGATCACCAAACGCATGCAAGCATGCATCTTCCTAGAGATATATGCCCCTTAATTGAGACTGAAATCCTCATGCATGAATACCTTGGGGACTGCAGTCTGCACCATCAAACAGTGCATGCAAAACTAAATAAAGCAATAACTCAGAATTAGAATTGAACTGCTAATCTAGGAAAAGCATCTAACTGGAAATTAACTGAGGATCGTGCATACATGCATTTGGCAGGCACATACACACTATCTCCTCAATAAATGCTAGTGCGCCCTCATAACTGTTGTACAAATTGCTGAAAAGAGGGCTGTGGTACTGTTGTACGGAACTATGTTATATGCTGCTCCGATGGAAGAAAAATGATACCGTAGCTAGACATCATCCAAGTTATAGACAGGTAAACTAACACACCCTCTTAGCAAGGAAAGTGTTCTCCACCACACCAAGTCTCTCCCTAAACATCTTGAACTTCCCTTTGCTAAGGGCTTGGTCAAGATATCTACAACCTGCTGATCTGTAGGAATGTACGGAAGAACTACAACCCTTCTTCTAATGAAATAGTACCTTATTCCAAAATGCTTGAACAGATCATGAAAAACTGGATTCTCCAAAGAGTTTGATACAACTCTGATTATCACAGTTAATCATGGTGGCATCCAAGGTCTTGTTGAAGAATGTAACTAGTGTCGGTTTTCATAATTGTACTTGAGTCATAATGAAATATATTTATCAAAAGAAAGAAAAAGAAATTTTATTATTAAATAAATTGACTTATTAAAGCATGGGTTTCAGGCTTGGGTCAATTGTTTTTAGGTCAAAGCGTCCATCGAAGGCTTCTAGGGTTTATGTCAAGTGTCCTTGTTCATGTCAAATTGTAAAAGACCCTTCTAGGGAATTATTTGTCGAAAAAGAAAATTATTTTAATATAAAATAAGTCATTTAGGCCTCCTCCACCAAGTTGGCCACAAGGAAGGACAAGTCAGCCTCAACAAGGGAATTCGACCTCACCAACTTACTATATATTGGAGCAACTCAACTCATTTGGAAGCATATCTCTCACAAGTTCAAATTGCAGTAGCTGGAAGCAGTAAAAGTGCAAAATTCAAGAAGGAAGAAGGAAAGGCCAAGCAAAGGTGAAGGAGGTCGTTAATTTGCTAAGGAAATTGAAATTCTCTCTCTCTTGTCTCACACGTGCAAAGGAATTGAAGCTGTTGGAGGGCCAAAATTGTATTCTTGAAGTTGGGTCGAATTTTTGATGCAATAGGGTCGAAAATTTGTCCTCGATGCAGTATTGATGCAATATTGAAGCAGGGTTGATGCAGTATCGTTGCAATTGATCTTTGAAGGTTGGAAGAACAGTTTGAGGGTTGACTTGGTGGAGGAGGAAGGTCTATTGATCTAGGGTCTTGCTCTATCTCATTTGAATTACTGAAGGAAGAATTCTTGACTGGGTTTTCCCCTATATAGGGGTTTTAGCCCTAGCTAAGTGCCTACATTTGGTGTCCTTGATCTTTGTGTTTTGGTTTTGGTAATTGCTTGATGAATTAAGATAAAAGAAGAACACAAGAAATATAATAAGAACTGAAAGAAATCACAAGTAATTATCAAAAAAAGAATATTTTTGCCTTTCCAATTTTCCAACATGGTATCAGAGCTAAGGTGAAGAAGAAGGAAAAAGGCAGCCTGAAGATCTATTAAAGAAAATAATATTGAAGGAAGGTCATTAAAGGAAAAAGGGATTATATAAAAGGAGAAGTCTACTATCTACAGGAACTATGTCAAACTCAATGAAAGGAGAAAACAAATTAGGAGCCCCTAACTACAGGCCTTGGAAAAGAGAATAGATCTCATCCTCGAAAAAGAACAAAGTTTTGGATCTAATTCTAGGAAAAGTTAAGAAGCCTACAGAAGAAGCAGAGAAAGAAAAGTTCAGAGAAACCGAAATTTTGGCCATGAACCTAATAGTGGATGGAGTAAAGAACAACCTCATTCCATACATATCCAGCATATTCCGCTCAAGAAATGTATGGGGCTCTATCCAAATTAGTCACAATCAAGAACATTGGTCAAATTGCAAGCCTCAAGAATGTATTAAGAACTATGAAGATGGCGAAAGACGATATTGTGGCATCCTTCTTTATAAGGATATCTAGAATCAGAGATGAACTCCAAGCAATAGATGAAATTGTACCAGAAAAGGAGCTTGTAATTACTACCCTTATAAGTCTACCAAAATCTTGGAGTGTTTTTGCATCAGGAATCAATAGTTAGAAGGATACTCCAACATTCGAACAAATGTGGAATGCATGTGTTAAAATCTGAAAGTTCTATGCAAAAATTTAAAAATTCTTTGCAAAAACTTGAAAGTCCTATGTAGAAAACTGAATGTATTTGCAGAAAAATGAATGTACTTTGCAGAAAACTGAATAGAACTTAATGTTCTTTGCAGAAAACTAAATGTACTTTGCAGAAAATTGAATGTACTATGTTGTTACAATTACTTACAATGCAGATTTCTCTTCACAACTTTTCAGATTAGGAATTGTAGATAAAATATAAACTTAAGGATCAAATGAAGACAGCCAAGCAAAAATATGAGACACTGAAAGTTAGGTCCAGTGACCAAGGCAAAACCCACAAGAGGAAAACACAAATGATTCTTCTTCTATTAGATTTCTTCAATTGTTCAAAAGAGTACAAAAAAAGAGAGAGAATTAGAAACAATGAAGTCACCAATGTTTGATCAACTTGCAGTTGAAGTGATCTTGCTCCTTGCTTGAATATCTCCTCCTTCTCTTGATTAGATCTTGTCCTTCACACTTGCTCCAACTCTTCCCTTGCTCTTACTCTTCACTTGCTCTCACACTTCTATTGCACACACTCAAATCTAGCTCTCCTTCACAATGAACATGCTACATCAACTCTCACTTGTTCTTGCTTAAATAGATGAGAAATGAGAGGAGTTACAAAATGAATTCATGCCTTGAGCCAATAATAGGAGAATCGAATTGCATGAGGGAGGAGTTATTTGAGGAGAAGTGTAACTCATCCCAAGAATAGAGAGAGAGGCACACATGTCTTGAGGAGTTACAATTTGAATTAAGAAGAGAGAGAGTTACACTTAGACATGAGAGAATATTTGGTGAGAGTTACAAATCAAATTGAATGAGGGAGCTACAAGTGCATTTAATGAGGAGTTACACTTTTGCCATACATTGAATTAGTGAGGGAGAGTTACATTCTCTTAAGTGTGGAGATACTATTTTATTCCAAGAGAGAGGTTCAATTTGCCAAGTAAGAGATTCTCAATTTAATTTACTTATTTCATGAGTGAATTTGTTTTTATTGATCCATTAAAGGTGAATGACTTTATAGACTATTTTATAAATAATGGTATCTTAATAATAATAATACTAATAAGAATAAAAATATTAATTCTTGACTTGTATAATCATGATTGATTTGATTTTAGAGTGGATTCCATGTGTCGAGATCATCATTGATCATTTAGACATGACTTTCTATTTTTGGAAATTCACTTCCAAATTGAGATGTGACTTACTATTTTTGGAAAGTCATATTAGAATTGTTAGAAATGAAATTTTATTATAGGTGGTTCAAACAGAACTGAAAGATATAATTTCTTCTAGGAGAAATTCATCCCTGGGCTGCCAAATTTTAACACTCCCTCTCAGCTAGGGAGGAATTTCTTTCTGCATCAAAGATCTATGCTTCCTCTGACCTCTTTCATTCATCTCAGTTCAACTTTGCTCCGTGACATTTGTAACAATGAAGTTGCAATCTAAGAAGAATCATCCACTTGACACAAATTTGAAAAGGAAAAGATCATCACATGTCACATAGACAAGGATTACACTCAACCAATTTTCATCTCAAAAAATTAGGTGATAGAACACACGCATCGCATAGGGAAGACTCAAACAAGTCACGCAGACAAGAATCAAACACAACCAAGTGTCAAGTGGTGGAACACCTGCATCCTAGACAATTCTCACTACACCTATTAGCCAGATAGATGGCTCTTCCCACGTCCCAAACTGTGGGTCAGATGCATACTGAGGCCTACTCTTGTGGCACACACTACACAAGAGGTCCCTCATCCTCAGGAGCTTTCCGGCATCATTCCCTAATCCTGTGAGCTCTGCCAAAGGGGAAAGCCCACTCAGTGTTCTCGATCAGCTATGACCACTTCCCAGAAGGGTCACGTCCATAAGTCCAAGTTGCTCTCTAAAAACCAAGAACTTTCCTTTCGGTAAAGGCTTGGTAAGAATGTTAGCTATCTTATCATCAGTGGAGATGTGATGGAACCTAACTATTCCTCTCTACACCATATCCCGAATATAGTGATACTTGATCTCAATATGCTTGGACTTGTCATGAAACACAAGATTTTCTGCAAGACAAATCCTACTCTTATTGTCACAATATATAACTGTTATGTCTGGAACTTGCTCAAATAGTTCCCCAAAAAGCTTTCTCAACCAAACTGCCTCACAGCTAGCCATTCTAGCAGCAATGTACTTAGTGCAACAGAGTTATGCTTTCTACTCATCCAAGAGATCATGGCAGATCCCAAGCTAGAGCAGCACCTAGAAGTGTTCTTTCTATCAGCAAAGTTACCTGCCCAATCAGCATCAATATATCCATGAAGTCTTACATTTTTAGCAGTATATTTCAATCCTAGATTTATAGTTACATGCAAGTATTTGAGTACATGTTTTGCAACAATCCAGTGGGCATGAAAGGGATCAATCATATGCTGACTTAAAGTGTTTACAGCGAAGCATATATCAGGCCTAGTGTTTACCAAAAACATCAAAGCACCAATGAGTTGTCTATACTCTGTGGGATTTGCTAGACTAGGTCTTGCAGCTTTGCCACATAATTTCTTAAAATTCATTTCCATAGGAGTATGCATGGACTTACATTCTACCATAGCAAATATTTCAAGCTTAACAACATATTTTCCTTGAGAAAAGATAAATTTCACCAGGTCTTTGCCAGACCTCTAGACCTAGAAAGTAATGCATCTAACTAAGGTCTTTCTTTTCAATTCAGAAGTTAACTCCCACTTACACTGGAGGATAAGAGGTTCTCCTCCTGTCAAGAATAAATTATCAACATACAATACCAAAATCAAAGGTATACCTTCGACTATGTTGAAGTAGAGGTTTGGGTCTGCACTGCTTCTTTTGGAACCAATCTTTATCAGGTAGCTATCAATGTGAGCATAACAAGCTCTTGGAGCTTGCTTCAGCCCATATAAGGCTTTCTTCAATCTACATACATGAGTTTCCTTGTCATGCTCTTCAAAGCCTTGTGGTTGTTCCACAAATACCTCTTCCTTGAGGAAGTCATGCAAGAAAGCAGTTTTCATGTCCATTTGGTGAAGAGTCCATCCCTAGCTAGCAACTAAGGTAACAATAGATTGAATAGTAGTATATCGAGCTACAGGTGCAAAAATATCGTCATAATATATTCCCTCTTTCTAAGAGAATCCTCTAGCTACAAATCTAGCCTTGTATTTTTCAATACTACCATCTGCACCATGTTTAATCATAAACAACCATTTGGAAGTGACAACAGATTTACCTTGAGGTCTAGGAACCAATTCCCAAACATCATTTTTGATGATGGACTCATATTCTTCAGTCATGGCATCTTTCCAGACTTGTTGTTTTGCAGCTTCTTCAAAGGTGCATGGTTCTACCTGAATGATGCTTCTCATGGCAGCAACATACCCTTGAAACCGACTTGGCTTCTTACTTTCTTTAAACGTTCCTCTTGAGGCAACATGTTGTTCAACATCTTGCAAGGTATCTCGTAGCCATAGTGGTCTCTTTCTAGTAGGAGGATCATGTGGTGGAGGATCTAGAGGATCCATGGAACCCATTGGATTATCAGCAAGCTCATTCTCAGGTTCCAGTTCAGACTCAGATGTAGCCTCTTTTTCATTAACAGATTGTCTTTCAGCAATGGCAGACGAGGAGAGTCTCTTGCTTTTCTAAGAGTTGCATCTTCATCAAATGTTACATCTCTGCTAAACTCTATAGTTCTTTGACCAGGTACATAAATTCTATAAGCTTTTGTATTATCACAATAACCAACAAACGTACCTTTCTTACCTGAAGCTTCAACTTATTCCTTTTCTATTTTGGCACATGGAAGTATACCTAATAGCCAAAGATTCTCAAATGACTCACCACGGGCCTTTTACCAGTGAAGACTTCTTCAAGAGTCTTATTGTTTAAGGCCTGGTGAGGAGTTATGTTTTGTACATAAACAGCGGTATTTGCAGCTTCTCCCCGCAAAAACCTTGGTAGCTTTTGATTATGCAGCATGGCTCTGATCGCTTCCATAATGATTCTATTCTCCCTCTCATCCACACCATTTTGTTGTGGATTGTATGGCACAGTGGTTTCTGAAACAAGAAAAACTATTTTTGAATCATTGGAGGTGAACTCTCCCCCATTATCAAATCTGAAAGCTTTGATCAGTTTTCCAGTTTGATTTTCAATCAAAGCCTTGAAATCTCTGGACATGTCAAATGCTTCCCCTTTCTTTTTCAAAAAGAATATCCATGTCTTGCGAGAAATCATCAACAAAAATCATGAAATACAAGTATCCACCAGGAGAAGTAAAAAGCATAGGTCCACATAAATCAAAATGTATGAGTTGAAGTACCAAACTAGTTTTTGTTATGCTTGAAGGGAATGATCCCTTTATATGCTTTCCACTTGCACATCCTGGGCAAACTCCTTTATGATCCATTCTGATCTCAAGAATTCCAGAAACCATCTTCCTTATATGAGGTAAGGCTTTGTAGTGTAGGTGAGCAAATCTTTTGTGCCATAGCTCACACTGAATATCGGTATCGTGGATTAATGCATGAATGGGTTTACCATCGACTTTGTAAAGCCCTTAACATATTGATCCAAGAGTGAAGGCTTCTCTCATACTTGAGTTCAAAAGCCAAGTTAGAGCTTTTCCATTAATAAAAGCAACTTTCATTCATTTATATTCTAGAACAGATGTGCATACAATATTTTTTTTCAAACCAAGTACATAGAAAAATTCTTGCAGAAAAATAGATTTTTCATCATCTAACTGAAATTAAACTAAACCATAACCTTTAACTTAGTGAGTACAATTATCTCGGAGGATAGCATTAAATTAGTCTCCCTCTCAACTAGATTAGAGAGTGTTTCTTTGTAACCAATAAAATGTTTGGAAGCACCACTATCTAGTATCAACTAACCAGCTATCAAATGAATCTGCAGAAGAAGATTTGGAAATAGCAGAAAACAAGTAAATATTTTGATTGAGTTTCTGCTGCATTATTTATATAGCTTGGATTTCTTGTTTTCTTAGGATGCCCTTTTCTTTAATTTTCAAAAGACCATTTTCTATAATCAGATTTGTTTTTTAATCTAGGCGCTCTTCTTCTTTCTTTAGAGTCACGAGCAAAGTGACCATGTTTTGACAGTTAAAGCATCTAACTTTTCACATGTCTAGATTTCATTTATTTGATTTGAAAGCAGATTTATTTTTATTACCTTTCTCTCTTGTCATAGATTGAAAATGCAATAGGTTCTCCTTCTTCATGATGTGAAATTCTCATTCTAGAGATCATTCTGGCCTCCTCTTGGTTACATTTTCCCAGGAGCTCATCAAATGTGGCAGTAGTGTTGATATTGCGGATGTGGTGATAAAAGTCTCCCAAACAAGAGAAATGTCTCCAAGCGCAATCAACACAATTTCTCTGTTGGGTACAACTTCACCAACTATTGAGAGTTGATTCTTGATTTTAGTCATTCTCAGGAAGTATGCTTGAACCATCTCTCCTCTATTCAACTTCATGTCCTTCAGTTGATTCTTCAAGGCAATAATTTGGTTCAAGTTACTAATTGCAAACATTTCAATTAGTTTGTCATACATTTCTTTAGCTTTCTTTAAACCAGAAACATAAGTAATGAGATGATCTCTAAGAGAATCAAAAACAATTTTTCAAGCTTTAATTTCACCCTTTTTATATTTGGATTTGATAGCAGCACTTGCATTCTCTGGTGGATTAGCTATTGTGTCTTCAACATACTCAAAAACTTTGTGATCTTCAAGAGTGATATCTACCCTTGATTTCCATGGACCAAAGTTTGAACCATCATTCAGCTTCTCCTCTGTCTTGAAGTAGGACGAAGTCATCTTAATCATAAAACTTTGGAAGCAAATGGGGTCTCTTCAGGTGATCTCTAATCTCCTTGGAATGTCTTCACCAAAGCTCTAATACCATGTTAAAATTTGAAAGTTCTATGCAGAAATTTTAAAATTCTTTGTAGAAACTTGAAAGTCCTATGCTAAAAATTGAATGTACTTGCAAAAAATTGAATGTACTTTGCAGAAAACTGAATGGAACTTAATGTTCTTTGCAGAAAGTTGAATGTTCTTTGTAGAAAACTGAATGTACTATGTTGTTACAATTACTTAGAATGCAAATTTCTTCTTCACAACTTTTTAAATTGGCAATTGTAAATAGAATATAAACTTAAGGATCATATGAAGGCAGTCAAGCACAAATATGAGACACTGAGAGTTAGATCCAATGACCAGGGCAAAACCCACAAGAGGAAAACCCAAATGATTCTTCTTCTATTAGATTTCTTCAATTGTTTAGCAGAGTACAGAGAGAAAGAGAGAGAATGAAAATGAATAAAGTCACCAATGTTTGATCAACTTGCAACTGAAGTGCTCTTGCTCTTTGCTTGAATACCTCCTCCTTCTCTTGATTAGATCTTGTCCTTCACACTTGCTTCAGCTCTTGCCTTGCTCTTACTCTTCACTTTCTCTCACACTTCTCTTGCACACACTCAACTCTAGCTCTCCTACTTCACAATTAAAATGCTACATCAATTCTCACTTGCTCTTGCTTAAATAGATGAGAAATGAGAGGAGTTACAAAATGAATTCATACCTTGAACCAATAATAAGAGAATTGAATTCCATGAGGGATGAGTTACTTGAGGAGAAGTGTAACTCATCCCAAAAATAGAGAGAAAGGTACACATGTCTTGAAGAGTTACAATTTGAATTAAGGAGAGAGAGAGTTACACTTAGACATGAGAGAATATTTGGTGAGAGTTACAAATCGAATTGAATGAGGGAGTTACAAGCGCATTTAATGAGGAGTTACACTTTTGCCATACATTGAATTAGTAAGAGAGAGTTACATTCTCTTAAGTGTGGAGATACTATTTTATTCCAAGAGAGAGGTTCAATTTGCAAGTAAGAGATTCTCAATTTAATTTACTTATTTCATGAGAGAATTCGATTTTATTAATACATTAAAGGTGAATGACTTTAGACTATTTTATAAATAATAGTATCATAATAATAATAATACTAGTAAGGATAAAAATATTAATTCTTGACTTGTATAATCATGATTGATTTGATTTTAGAGTGGATTTCGTATGTCGAGATCATCCTTGATCATTTAGACATGACTTCCTATTTTTGGAAAGTCACTTCCAAATTGAGATGTGGCTTACTATTTTTGGAAAGTCATATTAGAATTGTTAGAAATGAAATTTTACTATAGGTGGTTCAAATGAAACTGAAAGATATGATTTCTTCTAGGAGAAATTCATCCATGTGCTGCCAAATTTTAACAGCTTGCAGTCAAAAAGAAGTCAGGATATTGTTAGTAAGCAACAAGGAGGATGAAGAGGAGAGCAGTCAAAAAGAAGTCAGGATATTGTTAGTAAGCAACAAGGAGGATGAAGAGGAGAACATCTCAATTTCCTATTCCGCTCATCACAAGAAAAAGGGAACCTTCAAAAAGTTCAAAGGACAAAAGAAGAAAGTAGACCTGTCAAAGATTGAACGCTACAATTGTCATAAGATGGGTCATTATAAGAATCAATGTCCAGGGAATCCAAGGAATGGTAAGAGAGAAAGAGAACATGCGAATATAGCCGATGTGATATTCCCACTTAGCAATATTGCTAAGAGAAATATCAATCTTGCCCAATTTTTTCTTATTTCATGTTTGCACTTAAGAGATGTTGGTTCTGAGGTCCCACATGAATTTTGGGATTAAGTGGGGGCCCAAACATTAGGAAGGAAGGGAAATATTACGGCTCTAGTGGAGCGTGGGGGCCACCCCATGGAGAATTACAACCCACATGTAGAGTACACTCTCATTGGAGCGAAGTTGGTGGGGAAAGTCGAGTTGGGTCGAGTTGGGCCCACATGGGCATTTTGGAGGCTCTTTGATAAAAACAGCAACAGGCACTCATTTGGGGCATTCATGATCATTTGAGAATTTGTCTTAGACAAGCACGCTTGAGCTGAAGCCAAGTCTACAAGTGTTGTTCAGCAAAAGGGTGTTTTCGAGTAGAAATCCCAACCCTTGCTTCGGTGGACTTCGAGTGCCAGTGCAAGGAGGGAGTCTCACCTATTCCAGTTCACACCAGCAGCAAAGGTTGCGAGTTTGGGGAAGTTCCAATAGTAGCAGCGTAGTGACTGTACAGTTCTTAGAAGAGCCACGCTTGGAGGTTGAAGAGTGAAAGGAGTTAGGGGTTGAAACTTGAGGTGGAGTCTAGGGAAGTGTTGTGGGGACTTTTCCAGCATTTTGGTGGAGCAGCAATGCAGCATTTCCTACAGGTTACATTCGCTGCTTGTGGAAGAGGGCCAAGCATTTGGGGGTCAATTTTGGAGCGTCAAGACTAGGACAAACCCTTTCTAGGTTTTTCTAGGTTTATTGAGGAAAGGCCAAGATTAAATTGGCAGAATTTTCTAGGAAGATTTGAGGGGTTAAACATGGATCCCAACTCAGTGAGCAGCTAGAAGAGCTAGGGGAAAATTAGGCCAAAATTTCGAGGTCAACATTTGGCCAATTCCTACGTGAGTTTTTGTGGGTTATTGACGGAGAGCCCAGGGTTAATTTCCAGAAATTTTCTGAGCACCCGAGGAGGCCCTAGCAGTGGTTCTTTGCAACCAGCAACGTATTTTCTGGGCAATTCAGCGTAGTGCCAGGAGAGAGCAGCAGCAGATCAGAGAGGGAAGAGTTATTGCTTTCTATTTTGATCATACTTCTAAAGATAGAAGTATACTACCTACAACCACATGACATGACTTCATAGCATCCAGCGTCAGCATATATATACATGCACCTCATTCTTTTCCTTTTGAGTCATCCTGCAGCAGGTTTCCTTAGAATGAAGAGTTTCATTCCCTTGACCTGCTTCATCAATATGTCATCATATCCTAATCCCATAATTATGTTTCCTTATTGATTATTGAATGATGACCCTTGATCTTGATGACTTCCTTCTATAAATGTTGTTTTCAGTGAGGTTCCCAAGAGTCACTTTTATCTCATAGCATAGATGTCACATAAATGTTTTCAGATATCCTCCCATGACAAGTACTCCTACTTTAATGCTTTCATCATGATGCCAATTCTAAAGTGATGTATCTATGACAGATACCTCTTAAAGAGGAAAATGATTAGATATCGTTTTTGGGATTCAACTACGTTAAGTAAGTCATTCATCTATGACCATTTCCATGAGAGGTAGTCGTAACTAACTAATTTCTCATGATTTTTTAAATAGTCCACTTAGCACTCATTGCATCGGGTGATGCTCACAGGGGTGAAGAAGTGGGATTGAAACTAGTGAAATGAATCACATAGCATCAATCATCACTTCCGAGGCTTGCATCCTGTAACCAGGACTTCCTAGGAGGTCACCCATCCCAGAACTCCTCTGGCTCAAGAGCGCTTAACTGTGGAGTTTTTCCCCACAATCAAGCCCACTTAGCTTGCTACCCCATTTGCAAAACCTTAGCAAGTATTGTGCCTCATGAACCATTCAAGTAGAGCTCCCTTTACTCTTTGTATTTAAGTATGAGGGGTTTCCGCAGTGCATTATATTAGATATCATTTTTGGAATTCAACTGCGTTAAGTAAGTCATTCATCTATGACCATTTCCATGAGAGGTAGTTGTAACTGACTAATTTCTCATGATTTTTGAATAGTCCACTTAGCACTCATTGCATCGGGTGATGCTCACAAGGGTGAAGAAGTGGGATTGAAACTAATGAAATGAATCACATAGCGTCAATCATAACTTCCGGGGCTTGTAACCGGTAACCAGGACTCACTGGGAGGTCACCCATCCCAGAACTCCTCTAGCTCAAGTGCGGTTAACTGTGGAGTATTTCCCCACAATCAAGCCCACTTAGCTTGCTACCCCATTTGCAAAACCTTAGCAAATATTGTGCCTCATGAACCATTCAAGTAGAGCTCCCTTTAAGATGATCTCAATCATGATAGAGATCTTTCATTTATTCTTTCTTAGATTTCTTTGAATCTGGTTCTTCTATTTCTCCGGTGACATGAGCTTCTTTCTTTTTCCTCTTATCCTTATTAGATTTGGGACAACCCTTCTTATAGTGCTCAAGTTCATTACATCCATAGCATCGTAACTTATCCATGTTTCTTCTTTTCTTTTGAGGACTAAACTTACCAACTCTTCCCTATAGGCTTGATTCTCTTCATTTGATCCTATATCAATTTTAGCTTTTAACCTTGTCTCTTCTATTTTACAAAGAGACTGTTGATCTGAGAATGGTGTTGCTTCTTTCTTCTCATAGATACTTGAAGTTTCCCCATCCCTCTGGTAGAGCATTTAGTACCACTGTAGTCATTTCTCTATCGGGCATTACTTCTCCCAATTCCTGCGGTTGATCTCGCATTTCAAAAATCTTCATGAAGTGATTCCTTCCTTTCTTGACATCTTCAACTTGTATAGATCTTGTCTCAGAGATATTACTTCCCCTACAGTACTCACGGAGAACAGCTCCACCAACTTGTCATATATTTCTTTTGAAGATTCTAGTTTTGATACATAGGGGATGAGAGAGTCCTTTATGGATTCTATAAGAATCCTATGGGCTCTTATGTCTCCCTTCATGTATTTGGCATGTGCTTGAGTATCCTCTTTTGAAGGTCTAGTTGTTGACCCTTTGATATAGTCCATGCCTTCATTCTCAATAAGATTTAGATTTGTCCTTTTCTTCCATGCAAGAAAGTTTGAAACCCCAACCAATTTGTTGCTTTCTTAGTAAAAAGACATTTTGACAAATTCAGATGAAGTCATAATTATACTTACTTGAATAGGTGCTTTTCTTCTACAACCAGCTTCCTTGTTGATGATGATATAGATAGTAGTAGAAGCTCCTTCTTAGATTGGCTTCTTCAAGAGTAATGTAAACCGATAGATCACCTTGGATGGCTTGATGACTTCAGCAAAATGATGATATGATGATGTCTCCAATAATGTTGACTTGGCTTTAATCACGAGATAGCTTGAGATTCCTTGAAGATTAAGATCACTTCCTTGATCTTTCTTTCCTTCTTGAAAATACCTTGAGGTATAAGTCCTTTGAGTAAGGTCTTGATCTTCTTGATATAGCTTGAGGGTTTTTCCTAACTTCCTGCAAACTGCTACTTCTTAAATGAAGATCTTCTTAGATCTAATGTAGATCCCTTTCTTTGCCTTGATGTCTTCTTAAAAATTGATCCTTGATCTCTTGATACTTGTGTGTCTTCTTGCCAAATAGCCCTTTCTTGTCTTCAACACCTTAGCTCTGAAACCATGTTGAGAAATTATGGCATTTAATTCAATTTCTCTTCTTGACAATTACTTGTGAACTTGTTATGCTTCTTTTACTTAGATCTTATCTACATTAACTTATTATGTCTTTCATCAAGTCAATTATCAAAACACAAGAGACACAAAGTTTAAGCTCTTCAAGCCAGAGCCAAAACATCTCCCTCTTGGAGAGGAAAACCCGATAATCATTCTTCTTATAGATCATCAATTGACGAGTACCAAGACCATCACACAGACCCATGACATCAGTATGCTTCCAAGACCCTTGTCACTGCTCCTCTTAGACTCTTCATGATGAACTTCTTTTCTGCACTGCTCAGCCCTAAGGAAGCTCAGTCCCTAGGCTTCTATTCTTCTTTCCTTTATCTATCCTTGGTCATCTAGACACTTCTCTTCGGCTTACCTTCCAATACCCTTGTTGCCCTAGTCCGAGACTTTTCTTCTTGTTGTGATGTCTTCTCCTTCATGCTATGTATAAGTGAGAGAGTGAGAATAATGACAGAGGCTAGCACTGCCTCTCCTCCACATTGATCTCATCCTTCTTAGCACTCCTTACATCCTTCCTTGTTTCGCTGTGAAGTCATCAACTTCTACATTGTATAGGCACTTCCTTTCTGCACTGTAGAGTCTCCTCCTTACGCACTGCAACTTCGGACCCTAGTTGCAGACCTTAACTGTGAGGATGTACCCAAGACAGAGCCTCCTTTATTATGTTGGACTTCCTCTTCTTCCTTCGTTGTATAACCACCTTCCTTGCACCAAAACACGGTCCCTTAGCTCGCACATAATTGCAGAACTAATCCAAACTGATTGGCTCCAAATGAGGCCACAATCCCTCCTTTATATAGGGACTGTCTCTAGCAATTAGGCCGACATGAAGATAGGTGTGTAAGCCAACTTCTTTAAGGGTGTAGGCCGACTTCTCCAAGGATATCTTATCATCGTATTTGAGCCGACTTCAAGGAGCACATTGACAAGGTCTTGGAACATATTATTACATCAATAAATTGTCTTTTACAAGTGTAACAACACTTCATATACATGACTCTAACTTATACATTTATGATAAGATGACAAACCCCTAAAGACATCAAGAAGAAGTCTTTGACCTATAATAAAAACTCCTTGCTCATGAAACCCATGAGGCAAGCATTACAAAATACTTTTTATTATTTGTCTTCTTCATTACATAAATTCATAATTACTAGTCATTATGAAGACCGAACCTAGTTACACTTTCCAACACCAAGCATCCACCATTAGATGCTTCAACTCTCCCTATCAAACTAGATATATCCATTTGTCCAAGCATGCTTCCAGAGTGTTCATCCTTCTTAGGGGGAGATTTACCTGTACAAACACAACCACAATCAATAATAAACTTTCAAATATACATACAAGTAAACACAAACCTTCGGGGTCCTCATTCATTCAGATGTTGCTTATATCATCATCAAATCATCCAATCTACAATTTGTTGGAAACTTTCTTCTTCTTTCATTTCTTCAGCAGCACCAAATACATCTTCAGATCTTCTCAAGTCTTTTATTTGCACCTTTATGGACATTTATCATTACTACTTTTGCTAACTTTAAAGTACTCATTGTCATAAGATGCCCTCCCTCTAAACTATGGAGATATACCCTTTCTTTTATCCAGGCTCCCTCCCAACTTAGAGAGATCAACCACTTCATTATTCTATTTGCATTGGAGGACCTTTTATGGCTCTATTTCTTCTTACGGCATCAAGGTCATCATAACTTCCTTCACCATGCTTACCAATATTATCAAGTCAACTTTACTTATGAACATCTTCAACATTTTGAAGATTATGTCCCTGCATAACTTAAACAGCGAGTACAACCAAAAAAAATATATACAAAAGCATGAAGTTAATTACATCAAAATCATGTCAATACTTTAATGGAATCATTAGACTTTAGACATCAAACAGCTAAACCTAGTTAGGTTCACAAGACACATCTTTTTATATGTTAGACATCAACTTCTTGCTAGGGTTTTGTCATAAACGCTAGACTTCATCATCAAGACTTCGAGCAACTTAATCAAGATATCAGTCTCATTATATCTAGGGCCTCAATATTACTTTTAGAGATATATGACAGATCCTACCACGACTCCTAGATTCCATCTTCGAGACACGGCCTTAGATATCGGTAATTCAATAACAATCCAATCATAGTACTATCTAAGGTTTCAACAATATGCTTTTACATGATAGACTTCTACTAGGGTTTGTAGCAAACCCTAGATTTTATCATCAAAGCTAAATTATATCAAAAACAATATCTTCATATCCTAGAATATTAATCTTCTACTAGGGCTTTGTTACAAACCCTAGGATTCACAAACTATGAGCATCAACAATTAGGACAGCATAGTTGCATATACATATCTAGGATGCATTTCACATCAATATCTACTAGGTAAACCCAAGACACAAACATTAATACATCAAAGTTAGAAATACAACAATTTTCCTTCCAAGCTAGGGTTTCAATCAAACATACGAATATACACTTAGGTTTTCATTCCTAGGATCTTATTATAGACATTACAGATTTTTGCTCATAAACCCTAAAGATCTGATGTTTCAATGCATAGCTTAGACATTAACAACAACCCCTAAAGAACTAGGGTTTCTATAATACCAAAACCTAAACATCAAAAGAATAACAACCCTAAGTAGACTAGGGTTTCATAATCAATAATGACATACCCTTAGCAACAAGAGGCTAGGGTTTTATAGTGAACCCTAAAGGTTAGCGTTACACAAAAATGATCAAATAATATCATGAGGGTAGATTCAATTTAATAAATAATCACCCTAACAAGAATCTTTGTGATTCAAAACCCTAGACATAATGGTGTCAATAATGTAAAGCAAATTTCAAAAGAGAATGAACATACCTTTTACATGAAGAGAACTTTATAACAAAGCTTATAGTCTAAGACATATCTTTGAGTTATTCCTTACCAAACCTTGTAGGAAATCAATTCTTGAAGTGCTTCCTTTGCAATAGAACTTATTCCATGCTTCAAGTTTATCCTTTGAAGTCTCCTTCATAACCTTTGAGCATCTAGGAAGCTTTCCTGACCAAGGAAAATATAAAGAGGGAGGTTATTACTATATAATACAAACAAGTCTTGATGTGAGGAGGAAACCAAACATGAAAAGATGATACAAAGAACAAAATACTTATCTTTTGTAAAATGGTGAAGGCTCCCTCCCTCTTAACCCGATCCTTTTGAGGGATACCTACAACTTATCAAAATAATTCAAAAATGTTCTAAGTTCTAACACGACATGTTAGACCTACAAACTCTAGAAATCAAAACACAAAGAAAAATGATGCAAAACTTAAGATAGAACGATATGTGAGGGATAGTATCCCTAAGAGTCTCTAGCAAATAAGTCTTTGACTTCAGATTCTTTTGTCTTGTTCTTCTTTGGTGGAGCTTCATCAGCAACATTCGCATGTTCTCTTTCTATCTTCTTATTTCTTGGTTTCTCAGGACAATGACTTTTATAATGACCCATCTTATGACAATTGTAACATTTAATCTTAGATAGGTCAACTTTCTTCTTTGTTCCCTTGAAATTCTTGAAGGTTCCCTTCTAGTGAGGAGCAGAATATGCATTCGAAGTGTTTTCTTCTTTATCCTCCTTGTTGTTTACTAATGATATTCCTTCTTCTTGACTGCATGCACACATCTGTTCAAATGTTGGAGTATCCTTCCAACTATTAATTCCTGATGCAAAATCACTCCAAGATTTTGGTAGTCCTAGAAGAGCAATAATTACGAGTTCTTTTTCTGGTATGATTTCATCTATTGCTTCAAGTTCATCTTTAATTTTGAATATTCTTATGAAATATGATGAAACAATATCATCATTCGCCATCTTAATAGTTCTTAGTTCATTATTGAGGCTTGCCATTTGACCAATGTTCTTGATTGTGAATAGTTTGGAGAGAACCTCATACATTTCTTGAGCGGAATCTATGTTGCAAATGTATGGAATGAGGTTGTCCTTTACTCCATCCACTATTAGATTCATGGCCAAGATTTCGGTGTCCTTGAATTTTCTGCCTCTGCTTCATCGGTAGGCTTCTTAACTTTTCCTAGAACAAGATCCAAAACTTTGTGCTTAGCGAGGATAAGATCTATCCTCTTTTTCCATGCTTTGTAGTTGGAAGCTCCTTCTAGCTTGTTCTCTCCCTTCATTGAATTTGTCATATTGATATCTTATACTCCTTGTGACTTGACCTTAAAACTCTTTATTCTCTCTTCAATAGATCTTTCGACTGCTTTTTTCTTCCTTCTTTCACCTTAGCTCAGATACGATGTTAGAAAATCGAAAAGGCAGAAATCTTTTCTTATGTTGATAATTAATTGTGATATTTTTATGTTCTTATTAGCTTTTTTTATCTTCTTTTCATCAAGCAATCATCAAAGCAAAAACATGAAGATCATGGACACCAGATGTAGGCGCTCAGCCAAGGCTAAAACCCCTATATAGGAGAAAACCCAGTCAAAGAACTCTTCCTTCAGTAGATTCAAAATGAGATAGACCAAGACCCTAGACCAACAGACCTTCCTCCTCCACCAAGTCAACCTTCCAAAATGATTTAGTAGATTCTTCTTATCTAGCAATATCAGCCCAGCAACAACCCAAAAATTCGACTTCCCAGCTTCAGAACTTCGATCCCCAGCTTCAGCACTGCAGTTTTCGACCCCTCTAACAACTTGATAGCTTCACATGTGTGAGAGAAAGAGGGAGAATTTCGACTTCTTATGCTTGTGAGAGACCTCCTTCTCCTTCGTTATCCTTTTCTTCTTCTTCCTTTGAAATTCGCACTTTTTCTGGCCCCAGAAGTTGCAGATCAAACTTGTTGAGTGTGTGTGTCAAATGAGGTCGAGTTGTTGCCTTTATATAGGAGTTTTTGCCTCTCAGTTAGGCCAACTTGGTGGAGGAAGCCTAATTGACCTAAATACAATAAATTTCTTTCTGGACAACTGGAGCCCAAGAAAGGTCCTTTACATTATGACATGGACAAGAATACTTGACATAAACCCTAGAAGCCTTCAATGGAGGCTTTGACCTAAAAACAATTTTCCCAAGCATGAAACCCATGCTTTAATAAGTCAATTTCTTTAATAATAAAATTTCTTCTTCTTTCTTTTGAAAAATATGTTACATCATGACTCAAACACAATTATGAAAACCAACACTAGTGACATTCTTCAACAAGTGGCAACCCTCCCTCATTGTTGCCATAAGGTCTGACCCCTCACCCAGTGAGTCCTTCACCGAACCACAACAACAAGTCCCACAATCCATCAAGCACTTCAATAGGCCCTCCATGAAATTGAGGTGATGGATTCTAAAGGCACTTTTCATGTTAAATTCATTCTAGTTAACTAAGGGAAGCAAAATATTGCTTTTCTCATAAGTAATATGGTTATTATGATGATGAATTTCAAGCTTTGCCCACAGACGAGCCAAGGATCTCCTAATTGAACTACAACAAGTAAACAAAGAACTACAAGAAAAGCCACAGAAACCTGATTTCCAAATCCTAGTTACTCCAACCTTTCATTGTTCCTTACGGTTAAGTATTGTACTAACCTTGAGAGGGAAGCTCTCTTCAATCAAACTTTCTAGAGTGGAAATCCGAAAAAGATGTAGATAGCTGATCATGGACAATGGCAACCAAGAGAAACTTGGTTTCTTAGCAGTTGCTTGACTTATTTCAACTCCCAACCACATGACATCATCAACCATGTCGTCTTGGTTGGTTCAAAGAAGTACCTGTAGATGTTATGTTAAGTTTTCCAAGAGACCTTTCATTGATACAATTATCTATGATATTACACCCGTGGATTTTTCTAACATGTTTCTTGGCAAACACTACCCATTTAACAAAATAGCACAGAATATTGGGTTTTACAGCACCGACAGACTACAAAAAGATGGTAAAAGCTTCTAGATCACCTCTTCTCCCCAACAATGGGCAAATTGAGCCAATGCCTAGCTCCTATAGACTATGATGTTCTTCATTGGAAAATGTGTACCATCAGTAGAAAATTAGAAATCAAGGACAATGCCCTCTCAATAGGAAAGAGTTAATGAGACTTAATCCTTAAGTTCCTCATGGACTTAGTTTGTATTTTATCTTTTGTATTTCTCCGATCTCCTTGTAAAAATTTCATAAGTGACTCAGTCAAACTTGATCAGTCACCTAAATAAATAATTTTTATCAGAACCCTAGGACTTGGTTAAAACATATTCCATCCCCCAGATCTGTCAAACCTTGAGAGGTAGCCCAACCCCCAATAGTCGGAACCAAGCAGAGTTGTCATATGAGATTCAGGAAAGTTGAATCTAGACTAATACACTCGACAACAAGTCACCCCTTCAAGATAGAGGAGCGTCCCTCAGGTCAAATCCAACTCCTCCAACTAATGTTCTATACAAAGACTCTTTCATTCAGCCTCATATGGTAGAAGATCTTCCCATTCAACTTCAGAGGAGGGCCCCCTCTCTCCTTTGTCTAACGGCAGGCACTTGGAGCATTGAAGCTGTTTTCCTTGTACTTGGCTCTAGAGCATTGTATTTCTTTTTGGCATTGTGACAGCTGCCCTGGATCATATAGATTAGCTTTGATTTTTGCTTTTATACGAGTGGCACTTATGTACTAAGTAGTCCTGTTGACCTATTATTGGTCATTGTAGAAATTTCTCATTTCCCACCCCTGTTTTCAGTTTCACCTTATTACTCCAAAATAGTTAAATGCCCTTTCCCATATCCATACATTTAACAAGCTGGAAAATAAATTTTGCTGAAAACACAAATTCTGGAAAAAATTACAGAATGCTGAAAATACAGAAATAAAAATCAACAGATGCAAACAGCCATTCAACACATTTAAACACAGTGATTTTTGGTCAATGTGACCCTAGAAAAACCCCCTACAACTCTTGGGGAAAACCAGTTCGAAAGCTCCTTCTTATTTCTAGAAAATGCTTTTTACAGTGAGAGAAATATTCAAAGAAAACACAAACAAACAGATTTTACAACTTATCTCAGTTTTCCGTGCTTAACCACCGCCTCTTAAAAACAACAAATACAGAATGCCACAAATGTTGAACGTCCTCTTCCGATTCTCGTGGCTCGTAAATCGCATCAAATGCACTCGTACGGCCTCCTCAAAACTGTCAAACAACGAGCAATGTCATTGGTCTAAAATCTCGATTTTCAGGCTAAAACACAAAGTAACTTTGTTGTACTAACAGCCCTCTCGTCGCCTCGATTTCGTGCCCATCTTGCCGTACGGCCTCTTCAGAAAACCGTGCCCAAAATTCTTCCTTTCACCGTGCTAACTCGCCCATACTGCCTTGCCGAAATGTCACTTTGGAAAGTGTGCCAAGTCAGCGTACCCTTTCTCCTCACCGCCCGCAAATCTCCCTTGCTCTTGCTCTCCTCTCTCAATCTTCTCATGAAAGAATGAATGACCTTTTCCTCCTTTTCCTCCTTTAACCTAACCCTAAGTGACTTTTGGGGAATCCCTAAATCCAATGGCTGAAACAGATTTAGATCTAGGGCTGAGATTAAATGCTCATTTAAATCTCACTTTCTATTTTTTAATTCACCCCACTTTAATAAAGACCCACTTAGTCATTTATTTCCAAAGTCATTTTTCCTTTCTAATTTCACATTGACTTTATTAAAGTCACTTTAAAATTAGACTTTAGTAACTTTATCACTTAAAGTCACTTTTAAATTAGATTTGACTTTATAACTTTATAAAGTCACTTTTAAATTAGATTTGACTTTATAATTTTATAAAGTCACTTTAGTAACTTTATCACTTAAAGTCACTTTAAAATTAGATTTGACTTTATAAAAATTATAAAGTCACTTTAGGAGAAAAATTAAATTCTTTTGGACATTTTTCCCTAGGCCAAAGATCAAAGCCTTAGGGAACCACCTGTCCTTCGGTAACCAAATTTCAACACTCCCTCTTACCGAGGAAGGTGTTCCTCACCACACCCATCTTGTCTCTGAAGTAGACATGCTTGCCCCATGGTAAGGCTTTGGTAAGAATATCCGCAACCTGCTCATCAGTGGGAATATACTCAAGCTTCACAGCTCCCTTCTGAACATAGTCTCTAATGAAATGATATTTGATCCCGATATGCTTTGACCTGTCATGAAATACTGGATTCTCCGTGAGTTTAATGCAACTCTGATTATCACAGTAAATCACCGAAGGTCTCAACGGCTGACCAAATAAGCCAAACAACATCTTGCGAAGCCAGATGGCCTCACAACTAGCTAATCGGGTCATACACCGCTTCCGCCGAACCTGCCACGTTACCGATCGTCGCTTTATCAACCATGACACTATTGCCGAACCCAACCCAAAACAACACCCTGAAGTGCTCTTCCTATCAGAAGCACAACCTGCCCAATCAGAATCAGTGTAACCTGCCAATCTCACTCCATCCCCCTGCCTGTAGTCCAGACCATAATCCACTGTCCCCTGCAAGTCACTTAAAAATTAGATTTGACTTTATAAAAATTATAAAGTCACTTTAGGAGAAAAATTAAATTCTTTTGGACACTTTTCCCTAGGCCAAAGATCAAAGCCTTAGGGAACCACCTGTCCTCCGGTACCAAATTTCAACAGTCATCTGTTGGACATTAATAAAATGATCTTATCTTCTCTTCAATAGCTCTGTAATTCTATATATGCATAATACACCATAGAATGTACATGTGTCTACAATACACCAATCTCCTTTGGTACTTGCATACATGCTCTTCGACTCCCACCTTCTGTAAGTGATTTTTGCATTCTTGTTCAGTGCCCATATCAAAAATAAACAACCTGAAGCCTACAATACAATGACAGTAAATGTGGAAATTTAACAAGTGTTCAACATTTCCTAAGGAAAAGAAAAAGGGGTCAGTCACATTTGACAAACATCAAATAGCCATGCAATATGTAATTTACCTTGTTTCCTTTAAAGTGAAAAGTGAAGTTTCATGACATGCTCAAACCTAGATATGGTAGATGTTTATCCAAGATGTAGTTTATGAACTCCATGACTAAATAGAGGATTGTCACCAAACTATAATAACAAATTTGCTATTAAACAAAATTCTTTTGTAGCTTCCTCCTTTTACTTGGTCTTTGCCACAATGCACTTCCTAGCAAATATTTCACTGGTCCATTTTACTACCCAAAACATTGAGGAGCTTCGAAAGTAAATAGTAAGGACCAGATCTACAGCATGTCGAAGGCATCAATGTATTTAAATAGACTCACGTATGTGCTCCTAATTCTTTAATGTCGTGTTCTATTATGAAATCATAGCGTCCCCCTGCTCTTATGGATTCAACGGGTGACTTTGAAGTGTCCGAAAGTACCAATCGCTGTCGTTCTGTTTGCATTTCTGCCTGCACGCAAGCAATGCCATAAAAAATTAGAAATTGTTTTAGAAGCATTAAGACATCAAAATCCCTTGGAAGCAAGGAAAAAATAAATAAACACACAAGTAATGTTGGCAGAATGAACAGAAAACAGATGCATCTAACAAGGAACGTGAAGATATAAACATGCTTGCTCACATTCGAGACACCTTCTGCAAATAACCCAACATTGCATGTTTCCACTGTCTTCATGTCACATTGGCCTGAAAATATGGATTACGCTATAGATATCGTCACACTAAAACTTCAGAAATTTACTTCTTGGCCCTTGCATTTATGCCGTTTCAGGTTTTGGTTCTACCAGATTGCTCTATTGAATTATTCACATTGATGTTTGCGAATAGTGAAATCTGTCTTAAAACACATGCTAACATGATGGCATAAAACATTGCATCCTGTATAAGAAACTTGCATGATAACAGTGAAACCCTAATATGCATGGCGATTGAATTAGTATGCACTGTATTAATGTGGAATTCAATCCTCCAATCCTCATTACTCTCCAAATGAGAAGTATGATGCCTGCTAACTAGCCATGATTAGTTACATTCATTTATTGAAGCACAGGCATCCATTATAAGTTAGCTGTATGGAATCTATTCAAGAGCCAATAAAAAAATAAAGAAGCTTCACCATAGAAAAGGAAGACTATCGAGAACTACTGTAAAAAGAGTCAGTAATGCATCTTTAATGTACTAATAGACAGCCTACATCCACAGAAAAGACAGTCTGTTATGTCAGAATTCCAGTCAGAAATGTAACACAGGAGGAAATATGATTAGGCCATTCCCTTGATGAATCTTAAATAAGGAATGTTAGCCAACTTACTACAAGAGAACAATGCTACTATAATACATCCAATATAGGCCAATCATTTTCTCCATGTTTTCACATTTTTCTATCTTATTCATTGTAGATTCCTTAAATCGAGCAATTCCTACTATATACAAACTTGTACCATTGCTGAAATATTTGGATTGTCGATTCACTGCTAAAACCATACTACGAGAGAGAGAAGCCATCTCACTAGCAATGTTATTTTATGGAAATACTGTTCACATCTTTTTATCTTCGTACTTTTACTTTATAAACAAAATAAAGTTGTCATTCAGTTTGTAATTTTACATTTATTGTTTTATAAGAAATATAATCATTGGCAAAAATGCATTGCCATGAACTCTCCCTCTATTATTTATCATTTCTTAGTTATCAGCACCAAGCAACAATGACAACCTAGGATACCATTTATTATTGATGTGAGTTTACAAATGCATCTTTTGATATCATTCTTCGTTACTAGGGTAAGCTCACAACTACAGCCCGAGAAAACTGTTCATACTAGGGCATGCTAGGAATGACAAACCTCAATCAATTACATTAAATGAGTGATGATAAATATGGTCAGTTGGTGGAACCACAAATTAGTGGGTCAGAGCGAATTAAGATAAGATGTTTTTATTAATGTCCAATGAATGACCATAAATAGGTCAATGGGACTGAAGGATACAACCAACCTAGATCCATCTTAACTCTGGATCTACCAAGCGCCGAGACGGATCAAATCTGTTTTCACTCTAAAAGAGGTTTGCATCTCAAGAGATTTGATCCCTCCCGACACTTGGTAGATCTGGAGTTAAAATGGATCTAGGCGGGTTTATTTTATTTTTTATTTTTCTGTAATTTGACTGAGTCAAAATGTTTTATTGATAATTATAATTATTAAATTTTTTTTTAATGTAATTTGACCAAGTCAAAATGTTAAACAGAACAGTACATTACAACATCTCTACCACACTGGGCTGGAGAGTGCCTCTTAGCACAACCAATACGAGTACAATGTGAGAGTGCAAATGCAACTCATAGAAAATGCCAAAGCTAAATCTATGATAAAATGAAGTAAAGAATGATACAATAATAGGACAGCCTCATGATTCGTTAATGGGCTAGAGGAGGAAACTGATTTTGTTTCCTATTGAGAAGCTTTGAGAGGACCTGCAAGAATGGCCGCCTGCGTTTGCGATAGGGTCTCTGTCTCTAGCAATGGCGTTGCTAAGAAATGTTGGGCAACGGAAACATGTAAGGGCTACGAAGGCAAGGTTGTGGAGTTGAGGGGTGTATACCCTCGTGTAAAATGCAAACGCCAAATGCAGCTCCTCTTGAAGACGATGGCAGCGGAAATTCACTTTGGTAAATTTGATATCAAGGCTCAAGTGGAACTCACAACAGATGCAACAGGTTTTTGTTTTGATCCACCATGCAGATCTAATCTCTCGTCCATATCTACGCTGGAAGATTTCTTTCTTGAAGTAGATTTGTTTTTCCCGCTCATAGATTTGGAAGAAATCCACCTTGTAAGACCGGATTTGTGCTCTCCAAACTATTTTCCGGCAAACCTAGACGAAGGCAAGGAGGATGACCATATAATATCTACAAAATCACGGAGATTTGTGCATGTCTTCTATGTTGAGCATGAAATCAAGAATGAAGCAAGGTCGTCAGCATCTCCAAATCCATGGCATCCATGGGTTTCTAAGCCAAGTTTGATGGATTACTTTATATCCTCAAATTTGGGTGCGAAACAATTCGTGCAACTAGATTTGATCGTTGGTCAAACCTTCCAGACTAAATGCCCAGATTTGGATCCGTCAATTATAGATCTAAATCATAAAACCTCGGATTTGGTAGATCCAGTGACAAGACAACAAAGGAAGGAAAATTTTCAAATTTTAATAAAAAGCATGAGTGGAAATCCTTTTTTTCTAGATTCGGGATCGAGATCTTGTGGAAAATCTGAAGTATGTTATTTAGTCTCATATGGGTATGCCAACAGGTTTTCAGGTGTGAAAATTTTGGAATTTACTAAACAGAAATCCTACAGCAGTAATCTGAATTACTTCTCCTACTTGTTTGATTAACTTAACAAGTTATTTTTCTAAATAATACATGAAAAACATCGAAGTAAATACATTGTTGCCTACACAAATACACAGATCAAGTACTGAATAAATAAGCACATTCAACAAAGGACACACAAGATTTTCCGGACAAATGTCCCCGGAAAAACCCAATGCGGGAAAACCAGTGCAGCAACTCTTGAGGGTTTTATTATTATGCAAATTTCTGAATACAAAGTAGGGTACCAATAGTGGTTTACCCAACAGAGAAAATCCCAGCAGAAGTACCTCTATCTCTGGAGATAGATATTATGGTTGATTCAGCTCAGAATGAAGAACCCCACAGGTGCCTACGCAGTCCCCAACAAGCTTTGCACTGAGACTGCGTCACCCTTTTCAATCTGTTGAATACAAGCCTGATCTGGCCCACTGAAACCCCAGCGCTGCCCCCTCCGGCTCTGCGTCAGCTCCTCTAGGCATGCGTCATCCCTTTGGGCCTGCGTCACCCCTCCTGAGCCTACGCTACTCCTCTAGTGTTGATCTCCCTCTCTGCTATTGTATTCTTGGCCTTGGATCAGATATCCCACTGCCGAACTTCCCCTCGCTGCACTGCAAGCTCACTCGAAAATTCTTAGCAAACCAGGCCCCTGAATTTCGACTTAGCTCAAGTGTTGCCACCCTATGTGTGTTCTCCAACTGACCCCAAGCCTTCTTTTAATACTTTTCCATTTGACGAATCAACGGTCATGATTTAATCTCTAATCGACGGCTAAGATTAGAAAATACTTGATCCTCGTTACTTAGAACATTCTCACCCACATGTCTAAATTAATTCACTTTAATTATTTAATTTCCCTAAGTTAGACTTTGGGTCTCCATTAAAATAGTTAATTATTTGAATAAGTTAAGCTCTAGGTGGAATCTCTCCAAACGATTTATAGGTCTTGGAGATCTCATGTGTACTAGCCCCTCCACAAAGTTTTGGAGCTAGAGCACATCCGATGCTACCCAAAAATCAACACTCCCTTTAGCGAAGAATGTGCTCTAGCAACACTTCAACCTGAAGCATCACCCTGATCCACGGCATCGGTCCTCTACGCTGCTGATGCTCGGCTGTTGCCCCTCATCCACTGCGTTGTTGCCTTCTGTACTGCTGCCCATGACTCTGCCATAGTCACTGCCTCATCTATACTGCAACTCCCTCTCAAATGTTGCATCACGCTGCCCATAGCACTGCCACTGCAACTCAGTTGCTAAGAGTTAAGCAACTGAGGGACATCACCCAAAATCCTAACAGACAAGTCAATATGGCTGCATCTCGATACTCAGAACACCCTCTACTGCTAATATGTGCTGACACTCTAGAGCTTTGCGTTGCTACTGCTCTGCTCTACATAAGCATTGCCTCTACGTTGTTGCTTCTACATTGGTATTGCCTCTGCTCTACGTTGCTCCATGTCTTCAGCATCCCCTCCATAATCCTCTGCACCAATTGACTCCAGTCGTCCTGCTACTGTCATTAAGGGCTCCCATAGCTCGTATGTGATCCAAGAGTTGGGCACCTCAAGGACCCTGCCCCTCCATCTGCAGTTCGAGAGAACTACAGATCTATGTCGCCCCACCTCTTTTCTCAAGGCACATGAGCACTCATAGCCATATCGTCATCACTCCCATCATCGCCCTTAGCTATGGTAACCTTTGAATCGAAATCTTCCTTGCCCTTCTTTTTCATAGGACAAGTTGTAGCGAAATGTCCTAGTTCACCACACTTGAAGCATTTGACCTTAGAAAGGTATTTCTTCTTCTTCTTCCGCTGTTGCCCCTGCTGTCCCTTAGATGTGAGAGTCAAATCTTCCTCCTCCTCCTTTTTGATATTGATTCCTCCGCTGCTGTTGCCCACCTTGATCATCCTCCTGATCTCTTCTTATCGAAGAGCTGCCGACATGTCTTCCCAATTTGGAACTGTTGCTCTGCCCAAAATGCCTTGGACAAAGGTCTCCCACTCTTCAGACACTGCATTCAGGGTAGTCCTCACCATTAGACCCTCATCAAGAGTGGCCCCCAGAGCAACCAGTTGATCATGAATCACCTTGAATCTAATGAGGAAGGGGTCAATTTCCTCTCCCTTATGCATCTGAAATAACCGAAGTTGATTCTCCACAAGCATTCTCCTCTGTACAAGTCCCCTGATACAATGTGGTCAACGTCATCCACATCCCATTTGTTGTGCTCTTTTCAGCAATGTGTGGGACCACATGATCCTTGACCCTATCCATAATCAAGCGCTTGGCCCTTGCTTGCGCTTCCTCATACTTCTTCAATGGATCAGCGTCAACAGGAATAGCTACAACCTTCTCGGCATGATATTTGATGTGATATTCATCAAGGACTGACAGGATTCTGGCCTTCCAGACGACGAAGTTGGATGCTCCATCCAACCTGTCTTGATCCCTCAATCCATGTGTGGTCATCTCTGCTCAAAAGATGTCGAACCGAAAGCTCTTCTCCCTTCTTCCACTGCTGCCCTCAGCAAAAGACTCGGATCTGTAGAAATTTCTGAATCTTAATTCTTATGCAAAAATTATTACCGTTAATCCAGTTAAGCTTCTCATACTTATACAAGTTATCAACTGAATAAATTAAAGTTAACATCAAAGCAAAACACATAACAGATCTCTACCAATTCAGATCTAGAATTAGCACATGCACACATTAACAAAGTGACACAGATATTTTTGGACAAACTATCCCCGGAAAAACCCAAGGTGGGAAAACCGGTCTCTGGCTGCTGGAGGGCTCTATTATTTAAGAATATTTCTAAATACACAACTCTGGGTTCCAGATCTGGAAAACCCTACAGAGAAAACTCTAGATCTAAAGCTCCTGGCTGATCTAAGACCAAAAATACTAACTGATCCACACCCTCAAATGGGATTTACAGAACTCAACCAGATCTAGGCCTAGAAACCCCAAATCTTCCCCTGAAAGGCATTGCATCAGCCTCTGAAGCCCCTAACAAGCTTAGCGTCAGCCTTGGATGGCCTCCAAACCCTCAGCGTTGCCTCTAGAAGGGACTGCGTTAACCCAGACTGGGTGACGCAATCACTACGCTGCGCCTAAGGGTCTCTGCGTAACCCCTGAAGGGCTTCCTGAAAATCATGATGTCCTTGCTACTGCTGTTGTTGTTGCCTTCCTCTGCGTTGTCCTTGCTGATCTCTTCTCTTCTTGTGTATTTTACACCCCGGGATCAGATCATCCCCTTGGTCTAAATTCCCCTCTCTGCAACTGAAACACTTCTGAGAATTCTTAGCAACCCTGCCCTAGAATCTCAGCTTAGCTTCAATGCTCTGCCTCTATGTGTTTTACAAATGACCCCAAGCCTTTCCTTTATACTTTTCTCGTTGACAAATCAACGGCCAAGATTAAATCTTTAATCAATGGCTAAGATTAAAAGAAAGTTTGATCCGTGTGACTTAGGACAATTTCATCACATGTTTAATTAAATTCACTTTAATTATTTTATTTTCCTATGTTTTAACTTAAGAAATACATTAAAATAATTAATTAATTTAATATCTCCTAAACCAGATGAAATTTCCCAAATCCATTTCTGGGTCTTGTAGATCAAGTGAACTCTAGTCCTTCCTCAAAATTTGGGACCTAGAGCACAACTGATGCTACCCCAAATAAACAAAATCTCAACAGGATCTACGTTTCTTGGCGCTAGAAACGTTCTAGAGAATATGCTCCCTCTAACAAGTAATTTCCCTCCCGAAAATCCTCCACCAACTGTTGTCAAATCAGCCCTCTCCAATCACTCCGTTGATTAGATCTCAGACTCCTTGGTGAGAAAGTCTATTGAGGAATTGCTTCCCCTTACTTTGTCACATCCTGCTAGACATTGTTCTGCACTGACAGAAACAATGCCCCACCAGCAACTTCCAAAGAACAAACTACACTTTCAGCCACGGCAACCGGAAGGACGAAGACTTGAACCCTCTACGCTGGCTCTGCGTCACTTCCTCTCGAACTGTGTCACCCTTATAGGTTTGTGTGAGCCTCTACGTCAACTCTACGTGAGCTATATTGGCTCTACGTCACCCCTCCTGGGCCTGCGTT
Source organism: Pinus albicaulis (assembly GCA_034641835.2). Lineage (NCBI taxonomy): Eukaryota > Viridiplantae > Streptophyta > Pinopsida > Pinales > Pinaceae > Pinus > Pinus albicaulis. The sequence goes on from CM076581.1 coordinate 669,791,467, forward strand.
GTCCCTCTGCTGCTACGTTGCCTCTTCCTAGATCTGCGTTGTCACTCGGAACAGCCACCTTCCAACAGAAAAAACTTCGTCTCTTCGTTTATGGCTTCAACTCTCCCTGATCTGTAATAGCTCTGATACCATGTAAAAAAATTTGATTCTAATAAACAAAAATCCTACGACAGTAATCTGATTTACTTCTCCTATTTCTTTTATTAACTCAACAAGTTATTTTTCTGAATAATACATGAAAAACATCTAAGTAAATACACTATTGCCTACACAAATATACAGATCAAGTACTGAAGAAATGAGCACATTCGACAAAGGACCACAAGATTTTTCGGACAAATGTCCCCGGAAAAACCCCAATGCGGGAAAACCGGTGGAGCAGCTCTTGAGGGTTTTATTATTATGCAGATTTCTGAATACAAACTAGGGTACCAGTAGTGGTTTACCCACAGAGAAAATCTTGACAGAAGTACCTCTATCTCTAGAGACAGATATTATGGTTGATTCAGCTCAAAATGAAGAACCCCACAGGTGCCTACGTAGTCCCCAGCAAGCTCTACGTTGAGACTACGTCACCCTTTTCCAGTCTGTTGAATACAAGCCCGATCTGGCCCACTGAAACCACAGTGTTGCCCCTTCCGGCTCTGCGTCAACTCCTCTAGGGCTGCGTCACCCCTCTGGGCCTGTGTGAGCCTCTGCGCTGGCTCTGCATGAGCCTGGCTGGGCCTGCGTCACCCCTCTTGGGCCTGTGCTGCTCCTCTAGTGTTGATCTGCCTCTCTGTTATTGTATTATGGGCCTTGGATCAGAGATCCCACTATTGAACTGCCCCTTGCTGCACTGCAGGCTCACTCGAAAATTCTCAGCAAACCGCGCCCCTGAATTTCAACTTAGCTCAAGTGCTGCCACTCTGTGTGTGTTCTCCAACTGACCCCAAGCCTTCCTTTAAAACTTTTCCACTTGACAGATCAACAGCCATGATCTAATCTCTAATCGATGGCTAAGATTAGAAAAGACTTGATCTTCGTTACTTAGAACATTCTCACCCACATGTCTAAATTAATTCACTTTAATTATTTAATTTCCCTAAGTTAGACTTAGGGTCTCCATTAAAATAATTAATTATTTGAATAACTTAAGCTCCGAGTGGAATTTCTCTAAACGATTTCTGGGTCTTGGAGATCTCATGTGTTCTAGCCCCTCCACAAAGTTTCAGAGCTAGAGCACATCCGATGCTACCCAAAAATCAACATTAGGTACTTGACTATGAGGGCAAGGTGCTTCGAGATCAGTATATGTTGGAAGTTTATGGAGTGGGAAGGAACTCCACTATTTCTCTGAGCGTGAGACTGAGGGGAGGGTCTCCCAATCTAAACCCACAGAAACATAACGGATCCACATCTTTTAGAGATGTCCTCAAAGGTAAGACTGATGCTTCAGTCAAACTTGATCAGACTCTCAATATTTTTGGCCCCTACATAGTGAAACAGTTGAATCAAGTCCCGGAAATGGCAGTAGATCTTTCAGAGGTTAATGATATTAATACAATCTTCCAATCCCAGGAAATTATATGCAAATTTAATGGCTTCTGGCCAAAACCAGCGAATCTATTTTGGTGGATTTTTACTACTTGGACTATAAATTGTGATATTCATTTATGCTCCAAGGGCTTTTTTGTTGTTAAATTTGAAGCATTGAAGGATAGGGATTTTGTATTGAAAGAGAGCCCATGGTTTTGGGGTTCTACAGGTCTTTTTATAACTCCATGGTTCCTAGAATTTGATGCCAATACAATGGAGGTTTCCAAAATGTTGGTTTGGGTCAAATTGCATAATCTCCCTCTTCATTCTAGCACCATAAAGTACTAGAAGTAATTGGAAATAAGCTTGGGAAGTACATAAAGACAGATACACAGAGAACTGAAGAAGCAATATTTACTTTGGCCAAAATTTGCATGGAGGTAGACCTTAGTAAAGGCTTACTTGGTCACATTCATCTGTTACACGACAAAAAGTGTTAGACCCAGTTTTTAGATTTTGAAAATACGACATTTAGATGTAGAATTTGTCTACAAACATGTCGTTTACAAAATTCCTGCCCTCAAGCAAAGAAAGATTCAAGAAGGAAAAATAAACGAGCAAAAAAGCCCAAGGAATGGAAGTTTCCAGAGGAGTCGGAAGAAGAGGACAAAGGGGAAATGGGTAATCCCACAACTGAGTTCAATCAGAATCGACAAGAAATATCATCAGATGGAGGGGACAAACAAGAAGGAATAACTGTACCAAGCCCGACAGTTTCGAAAGTAGCAGGATCTTCAATACCAGTATTGCACAAGGAGAAGATTCCCTCAAAAAAGGAGATGGGAGGTTACAAAATGCCTCATGCATTTGAGACCTCGGACTCGGATGATAGCAAAAGAGAACCAACTAGCAATTGTAAATGCCACTCCTAATCTAGGAGGTTGGCAAAAAGTGGAAAAGAAGAAAGGTAAAAAAGGGTAACTAAGTATTTTTTCTGTCCCAAGTTGTTTTTACTGTCTTATGTCTTTGTTTTTTAGGGGACCAATTTTTGACTGGTTTGATTGAATGCTCCTAGAGCATATACACTATGTCATTTTTTTAAAATAAAATTACGATTTGCCCAAGGGAAAAAATAATAGGACAACCTCATAAAGATGTATATAACTGGATCATGTATAAGGCTAAGTGAATAAGTCTGGGCTAGAGGTCAATGATGTCAAGAATGATAAAGTCTGATAGCAACAGCGAGGGGGGCAATAGTGGCAATGGCTCCCTATCGGAGTCCTCCATATCCAACGAAGAGTTTGGTTGCATGATCCTGCGGTGGGATGTAGGAGCAAGGGATACTACTAATATCTTAAGCCAAAGGAAAGAACCTCTAGATAAATCCTTGGTTGCTTTGTTAGGGCTAGGGAGGAACTCGTCGAAGCAAGGGCCTGTTCGAGAACTATCTAGTACGAAACCCTCTAACACTGGGTGTGAGTGAACTAATGTGTTGTTAGGCACCTCTACAATGATCTGAGGGTACCAGTTGCCCTACTAAAGGGGAGGGTTGAGGGGAGTCTCGAGGTCTTACTGCTCTACTATCTGGAATAACCTAGAATTCAGCTCGTTGTTTCTTTGTTATGAAACCAGCTCACAAAATAGAAGAAAAGATAAATCAACGACTTAGAAATCAGCCTCTTCGAGGGGGCAACCTCTTTTACATTACATAAATGAATAATTCTTGGATGATACAAATGACAAAACCTCCTTTCTATATATAGGAGTCCATGGGGTTACAATAATCCTAGCCGACCTAACAATAATAATGTAAGGGCACAACAATAACAATAGTGGTCTTTTATGGGGCACAATAATAACAATATGGGGACTACAGGGGTACAACAATAACAATAAGTGGGCTACACTAACAATAATAAGGGACCACACCAGTAATATAGGGACCTAACATGCCCCTCTCCTTCAAAAAAGTGTTGTCCTCAACGCTTGAGTAGTTCTTGATGCTTTTGTATAAAATTATCATCCTCCCGTGTGGAATCTTCAGTGGGTAAGTTCTTCCACTTGATGAAATACTCTGAAATTGATCGATTTCGTAGCTGTCGAGTTCTTGTTTCCGTGACTGCTTCACGTTCCAATATGATTTTTCCTTCCTCATCAAGTTCTGGAAATATTGTTTGAACTGGAAGTTTGTCACCTATAACCTTCTTTAAGTATGAAACATCGAAAACTAGGTGCACTCGGGAAGATGCGGGAAGCTCCAATTTGTATGCCATAGTACTAATCGGTTGCAACACCTTGTAAGGACCATAGTACTTTGGCGATAATTTATTATCCTTCTTAGCTTGCTTGAGGGACATTTGTTTGTATGGTTGTAGCCGTAAAAACACCCAGTCGCCTACATCAAAACTTCTCTCGCTGCAATGTTGATCTGCCTGTTGTTTCATTCGATTTTGTGCCAAATTTAGGTTATCATTTAAGAGTTGGAGAACTTGTTGTTGATGCTCAATGTGATCTTCCACTACTTGAACCTTAGAATTTTATCTTAAAGATGATGTGATGGACGATGGATGATATCCATTAAGTGCCATAAATGGGGTCATTTTTGCTGTAGTGTGGAAGGAAGTGTTATACCACCATTCAGCAAGAGGTAACCACTTGACCCATTGTGTTTGTTTATCAGATACAAAGCAATGAAGATATCCTTCCAAACATTTGTTCACTATCTCAGTTTGCCCATCGAATTGAGGACAATAAGATGAGTTATGAGCTAGTTGAGTACCCAAACAAGAACATAATTTCGTCCAAAAATTTCCAGTGAAAATGGGATCTTTGTCACTTACAATAATAATCTTTGGGTTTCCATGTAGCTTTTGAATTGTTTCCATAAATGCAGTAGCAACTGTACTCGCTTTAAATGGATGAGATAATGCACAAAAGTGTGCATACTTGGTAAGTCTATCAACTACCACTATGACGATACTCTTTCCCTCGGACTCAGGTAAACCTATGATAAAATCCATTGAAACCTCCTCCCAACGTTGACTTGGAATGGATAAAGACTGTAGCAGACCCGGGCTCTTAATTGTCTCAATTTTATTTTGCTAGCAAACCAAACATTCCACCACAAACTTTTGAATATCAGATTTAAGGCCATCCCAAAAAAATTCTTTCTTCACCCTATTGTAAGTTTTTAAAAATCCTGAGTGTCCTCCTAAGGGAGAGATGTGCAATTCCAAAAGAATCTTTTGTTTTAGTTGGGAATTCTTACAAAGATATAAGCGATCTTTGTACCATAAGGAATCATTTTTCCAACTAAATGTAATAGATGTACTGGGATCTTGCTGCAACTTTTGAATGAGTGTCCACACTTCTTCGTCATTCTTCAATTCTTCCCTTGCTTCGATTATCCAATCTGGTTGGATAATAGAAATGGCACAAAGCAATGCTTCCACATCCTCAACCTTTCTTGGGAGTGCATCTACAACAACATTTTGCTTTCCTTTTTTGTAGATGATTTAAAACACCAATTCCATTTCCTGAGGCATCACATTCCACAATAAATGTTTTTTGTGAAATCTGGCATAGCTAAGACCGGTGCTTGGCACATTGCCTCTTCAAGATGTTCAAAGGCCTTAGTTGCTTCGAGAGTCCATGAAAATGCATCTTTCTTCAATAATGTTGTTAGAGGTGTTGCTATTCTCCCATAATTCTTAACAAACTTGCAATGATACCCTATTAACTCGAGAAATCCTCGCAACTACATATTGGTTGTGGGTACTTTCCATTCCTTAATGGCTTTAATTTTGTTAGGGTCTACCTTAACACCCTCATGAGAAACAATATGACCTAGTTATTCCGCCTCTTGTACTCCAAATAAACATTTGGAGTTTCTGCATATAATTGTTTCTCCTCCAATAGTTTGAGCACCTTATCAACATGTTGAACAGTATCCTTCCAAGACCTGTTTTAGATTAGTATATCATCAAAAAATACTAACACAAATTTTCTAAATAAGGGTTTGAAAATGGAATTCATCAACTTAAAATATGAAGATTTTGTGCGTGAACAAAAAACTTTATGACCAAAATTTTCGTAGACATCTATGAGTTCTAAATGTAGTTTTTGGAATGTCTTCAGTCTTCATTCTAATTTGATGATATCCTGAACGAAGATCCAACTTGGTGAAATAAATTGTTCCATGTAATTCATCCAATAATTCATCAATCACAAGAATGGGAAATTTATCTTTAATAGTGAGCTTATTGAGCTCCCTATAATCCAAACACATGCGCCATGATCCATCCTTCTTGTGAACAAATACTACTAGAGCAGAGAAAGAACTTTGACTAGGTTGAATTATACCAGCCTTTAGCATTTCTGCAATCATATGTTCAATTTCACTCTTTTAGACAGAAGGATATTTGTAAGGCCTAATGTTTGTAGGAACACTTCCTCGAATCAAATGAATAGCATGATGATCACGAATAGGTGGGAGTCCTTTGGGAGTTTCAAACACCTTGGAATGATTGTCTAAGACTTTTTGGAGATCTGGAGAAATTGATGATTTTGATGTTGGAACTTCTAGTGAGCATAATTGTGCAATTATGCCTCATTGTTCTTTCTTCAGAAGCTTTGTCATGACATTAGAGCTTATTATCTTTCCCGGCTTCCCTGCGATACCCCGTAATTCAACTTCCTTTCCTTCCGAAAAAAATTTCAAGAAAAGTTCTTGAAAATTAAAAGCTATCATCCCCAAAGATTGTAACCATTGTACTCCTAGTACAGCATCAGCACCACCCATTGGAATGGAGAGCATTGGACTATTCAATACATATTTCCCCATGGTTAGCTTGATATTATGGCACTTTCCGCAGCAATTTATAGTTCCTCCATTTGCAACCATCACTTGACACTCTAGTGCTGGGTATAGGGAGCAATTCAATTCCTTGGCTACCTTACAATGAATAAAATTATGGGTACTACCTGAATCAATCAACACTATTACATTTTTCTTCTTGATGTGTCCTTCTATCTTGAGAATTTGAGGAGTGGTAATTCCTGCCAATGCATTACAGGATATGGTCGGATTCATTTCTTCTTTCTTTATGGTTGGTTCCTGGTGTATATCCTCTTCTTTTGAAGTTTCTTGTTCATTTTCTTCCTCCTCTTCACAATCTACGTAAAATAGTTTCTTCTCAGCACACTTATGACCTTTAGTGTATTTGCTATCGCAACTGTAGCAAAGCCCTTTTGCTCTTTTTTCTTCCAATTGTTGTGGTGTCAACCTTGTAGGTTGTGGAAGTCTAGGAGTAGCAACACTTCCATCTTTATAGTTGTGAGTAGTGGGCTTCCTTGTAAGCACATAATTTTGCTTTCAATTTTCTTGCCCAACCTAATGCCTTCTCCAATAGATAAGGTTACCAAAGGTGAACCTCATGTTGGATACTATCTTCAAAGATCTATGAAGACATCAATCTTGTGTTCATTTCAGATATTAGTTACCCTTATATTCAATTTTTGGAAGTCCTCAATGTGCTCCACCATTGAACCCTTTTGTTTGAGATTTATCAATTGGCTAAAGAAGGTGTTTCTCTTTGTATCCTCATAATGTGCTATCATTTCCTCCGTAAAAATTGACCAAGTGACAATTTGTTTACAAGAGCAAAGCCATCGATACCCTACAAATGTATTGTGTTCTAAATATAAAGTTGCAATACGTACCTTTTGTGTGTTTTGCACATTATGGAGATCAAAATATTGCTCCATCTATAGTATCCATGTTACGGGATCCTTGCCATCAAGCTTCCTCGTATCGATCTTTGGAATATGGTGGGTCTTCAATCCAATGTTAGAGTTTATGAAATCATGATTAACGTTTATTTTGTTCTCATCATGAGTTTCCTCTACTAGCTTTTTGCCATTACGAATCATTTCTTGTAGCAACTTCGTCAAACCTTCCATGTCTGCTTTTAGTTTTTCTTCTATACCGTCGATCTTAGCTTCCATGCCATCCATGCCATTCTTCAAACCATCTATCTTAGCTTCCACGCCATTCATCTTAGCTTCCATGCCTTTCTTCAAACCATCCATTTTAGTTTCCATTTCATTTTTGGTTACTTTTTGCGAGAGTGACATTTGTTGCGCTTGGTCTCGTAATTTTGACATATCATGTTGCACTTCTTCCTCTTCATGCATCATAGTAAAAGTTTTTGAGGACTTAATGGGTGTGGAATTCTTTTTGGGAGGCATTTTAGAACCCAATACTGATATATATGCTTCAATATGCCCTTGGAATCACTTCAAATTGATTTTTCAAACAAACATTATGCAATTTAAAAAAAAAGATACACACTTTTTTCTTTCTTTCGAGGAGCTCGCTATTGATCCTGTTGTATCTCTATTATTTCAGATCCCCAAGATTTGAACTTCAGATCTGTAGTAGCCCTCTGAGTCATCTTTCCAATGCCACAGGTCAGACCTTATTTGGATTCTTCAAGGCAAAGTTATACCCAATCTCCCAAAATGACCTAATTATGGATTGGTTCGGTAGAACGAACTTGTACGGTGTGCCACATGTCACTATTTCATCTTTCGATTTTGAAATCGATAGACAAGAAACTACAATCCGTGCACTTTCGGCCACTTTTTACAGAAATTGAATCCGATGCTCAGAGAGAAAGTTATGACGATTTTCCCAAAGTCACCTCTTTGAGATGAAATTCTAGAGCCTGCAAAAACCCTAACTTCCTCGGATCATATCTTCGAAAATATAGCGAACCAAGGTATGAAATTTTTACACGAAGTTCCTCAAGATTTCGCTTCAAATGGGTGCTTTTTTTCAGCGTCTGAAACTTCGTAGAAAAAAGTTATAACGAAAATTCCACAATAATCTGTTTGCAGCAGCAAAACCCTAGAATCCAAAGGCTCTGATACCAAATGTTATGAAACCGGCTCACAAAATAGAAGAAAAGATAGATCAACGACTTAGAAATCAGCGTCTTCGAGGCGGCAACCTCTTTTACATTACATAAATGAATAATTCTTGGATGATACAAATGACAAAACCTCCTTTCTATATATAGGAGTCCATGGGGTCACAATATAATCCTAGCCGACCTAACAATAATAATGTAAGGGCACAACAATAACAATAGTGGTCTTTTATGGGGCACAATAATAACAATATGGGGACTACAGGGGTACAACAATAACAATAAGGGGGATACACTAACAATAATAAGAGACTACACTAGTAATATAGGGACCTAATATTCTTGCTCCGATTAACTAGATCAACCTGAAAGTATGATGTGATCATCCACGAGTGAAGCAAGTTATGTAGGATCTGAGATCTATGTCTAAATATCTACCTGATGAAGAGGGCTAGGCATCTTTGGTCAAGATACTAAAAGAAGGTAGAAAGGGATCCTCTGGACTCTTTAACCACATGAGAGTGGGAATGAACATCAAGTGGTGTTGTCCATGTGTGTTTCAAACTCATGGGAAGCTTGACTGACTATATTCAATCTCCTTACTAGAGGTCATAGTTACATGACTGATTCTATCCCCCCCATCTTGTACCAACATACCCATATCTTGATTACTTTATCCCTTGCGAAGGATAATTGGCATGACCCTCTAGTCGTAGTCCAAAAATTTTTATCCTTGTCACACCCATATCCAGACACAACATAGCCTAAGGTAATAAATAGAGCATATGTATCACCAATTATTAAGTGGAGGAACCTTCCAAAGGAAGAAGTTGTGAAAAATTCTGAATGTTACTTTATGAAGAAATTTACTGTTAGATTTGGTTATGCTCCTCCTACTTAATTAAGTTATTAAGCTGAAAATTCAGATTAATATCGAAGGAAAACACATAAGAGACTTTCACCAATTCAGATCTAGAAAAAGTACATGCACACAGAGACAAAGTGACACAAGGATTTTCTGGACAATAGTCCACAGAAAAACCCAATGTGGGAAAACTGGTTTGCTGGCTGTTGGAGTGTTTTATTATTAAGAGTTTTTTGAATATAGCAAATCTAGGTTCCAGATCTGGAAAACCCAACAGAGAAAATATAGATCTGTAGCTAACTTGTTGTTTTGAAGCCAAAATATTGACTGATCCACACCCTCAAACGGGATATACAGGACTCAGCCAGATCTTGGCCCTAGAAACCTTAGCGCTGCCCCTGAAGCCCCTGCGTCAGCCTCTGCGTCCCTCTGCGCTGGCCTGGAGAGGGCTGCGTAACCCCAGACTGGGTGACGCAGACCCTACACTGCCACTGAGGGTCTCTGCGTAACCCCTGAGGGTCTCCTGCTGCCTAATGCTGCCCTGAGAGAGACTGCGTAGCTGAAGCTGCCTCTGCGTTGCGCAGCGACTGCCCTCTCTGTCGCTGCTGCTCCTGCTTCTTTGTGCTACCTCTGGAAGCTGCTCTCTGCCTCTTGCTAATTCTAGGCACTGGGATCAGACCATCCCCTTTGCCTAAACTCCCCTCTCTGCAACTGAAACACTTCTGAGAATTCTTAGCAGACCCTGCCCTAGAATCTCAACTTAGCTATAGTGCTCTGCCACTGTGTGTGTTTCCAAATAACCCCAAGCCTGTCCTTTATACTTTTCTCGTTGGCAAACCAACGGCCATGATCAAATCCCGAATCAATGGCTAAGATTAAAGGAAAGTTTGATCTGTGTGACTTAAGACAATTTCATCACATGTTTAATTTAATTAACTTTAATTATTTAATTTTCCTAAGTTTACACTTAGGAAATACATTAAAATAATTAATTAATTAATTATATATCTCCCAAACCAGATGAAATTTCCCAAATCCCTTTTAGGGTCTTGTAGATCATGTGTACTCTATTCCCTCCACAAATTTTGGGAGCTAGAGCACATCCGATGCTACCCCCACTACAAAAAATCTCAACACTCCCTCTTAGCATGGAGTGTGCTCTAGCAATACATCACACCATGTATCACAAGATTTTGGGCATTGGTTTCTGTGTTGTTGATGCTTGGCCTGCTGCCACTCAACTCTGCACTGCTGCTGCAATTCTGTATTGTTGCCCATGACGCTGTCACCGCCACTGCCACATCTGTACTGCAGCTCCCTTTCAAACTGTTGCATCCGGCTGCCACCTGCTGCACTGCATCTTCAATTGCTGAGAGAAGCAACTGAATCTCCTGCCCAATCTTTGACAAACAAGTCAGTTGGGCTGCAACCTCATCACTGAAGCTCCATCGGCTGCTGATTTGTGTTATCATCTAGAGAATGATGCACAGCTACAGCTCTGCATTGCGTAAGCAGACTCCCTCTGCACTGTTGAAGTCACATCAACCCCTTGTGCTGAAATCTCTCACGCTGTTGTTGCACTACGTTGTCTTCCTGAAATCTTCTACGATGTTGCAGCTCTACTCTGCATAAGCAGCTCTGCCCTGCGCTGTTGAAGTCACATCAGCGCCTACGTTGTTGTTGCATCTGCACTGCGCTGCTCCTTCCAGCCTTCAAATCTGCCTCTGCTTCATCTGTGATCTTTGCACCCACTGCTCTACTTGTCCTGCTACTGTCTTAAGGCTCTCGTAGCTTAGATGTGATCCAAGAGATGAGTTGCTCAAGGATCCCGCCGCAGTCTGTAACCGCTCTACAAATCCATGTCACCCCACTTTCATGGTTCATGAGCACGCATGGCTGCATCATCTTCTGACCCATCATCCGCCACAACAGCTTTGGAAGAAGAAGCTTCCTTGTCCTTTTTCTTCTGAGGACAATTGCTGGCGAAATGTCCTAGTTCACCGCACTGGAAGCACTTGATCTTTGATAGATCCTACTTCTTCTTTCCCTACTGCTTCTTTGATGCTAAGGCAACATCTTCTTCATCTTCCTTCTTCACCTTACTTGATCCTATGTTGTACTGCTTCTTGGTGAATCTGCGGAGTTCTTCTTGATACATGATTGCCCACAAGTTGTCCCAGTCGGGAAGGTCCGCTCTGCCCAAGATACTTTGGACAAAGTTTTCCCACTCATTTGTGACCGCATTGAGAGCAGTTCTGACCATCACATCGTCCTCCACCTTTGCACCTATGGCAGTCAACTGGTCTCTGATCGACTGTAATTTGAGGGGAAAATGTTCCATGTCTTCCCCCTTGGTCATCATGAATCACCACATCTGAGTCTCCAGAAGCATCTTCCTCTGGACAGACTTTCCCTCATATAGGGATGTTAAGGCCTTCCACATCTCATTAGTTGTCTTCTTCTTAGCTATGTGTAGAACAACATGGTCCTTAACTCCATCCATTATCAACCGCTTGGCATGTCTAGCAGCTTCATTATGCTTCCTCAAGAGATCTGCATCGGTCGGTGTGGCCAAAACTCGTTCTGCATGGTCTCTTATATGATATGCCTCTAGGACTATCAGGGTTCTAGCCTTCCAAACTGCAAAGTTGGATAGGCCATCTAATCTATCTTGATCACGCAATCCATGAGGAGCCATCTACTCAAAAATCTGTCGAAGCTCCTCTTCTCTCTGCTAAAGATCTAGATCTAGGGTCCTTTGCGAAATGGGCACCCTCTGCTCCCTCTGACAACTGATTTCCCTCCTTGGAAATCTGCCAAATCAACAATGATTTAGCTCTCTTCGATCCTTTGATTGATCTGCAAGTTTCTTTGGCCAGAAACTCTCTGAGAAGTTGATATCCTCTTGCTCTTTGTCACTAGTGCTTAGGCTAAAATTCTGAAAACTTAAGAAATTTAACCCCACCAGCACCTTCTGAAGTTTTGCAGCTCTGCTTCCGGCACTTCTGAATCAGACAGATTCAGATCATTGTCACTCAGGCTGGCTTCAGACAATCCCAACGCTGCCTCTGCGCAATAAGTACGTGGGCCTACATGGACATAGCGTAAGACTGCGTCAACCTGGCCTCTGCATGATTCTTCCCTCTCTGAATACTGCATTGTCTTTTTGGCCTTCTTCTGCTGCTCTTCCTGCTGCTTTCTGCAGCAAGATCCCTCAGACTTCAGCTGGTGACCTTCCTAGATTTGCAGTCGCTTTGATACCATGTGAAAATTTCTGAATGTTACTTTATGCAGAAATCTATTGTTAGATCTGGTTATGCTCCTCCTACTTAATTAAGTTATTAAGCTGAAAATTCAGATTAATATCGAAGCAAAACACAATAGACTTTCACCAATTCAGATCTAGAAAAAGTACATGCACCCATAGACAAAGTGACACAAGGATTTTCTAGACAATAGTCCCTGGAAAAACCCAATGCGAGAAAACTGGTTTGTTGGCTGCTGGAGGGTTTTATTATTAAGAGTTTTTTTAATATAGCAAATCTAGGTTCCAGATCTGGAAAACACGACAGAGAAAATATAGATCTGCAGCTAACCTGTTGTTCTGAAGCCAAAATATTGACTGATCCACACCCTCAAACGGGATTTACAGGGCTCAACGAGATCTTGGCCCTAGAAACCCCAGCACTGCCCCTGAAGCCCCTACGTCAGCGTCTGCATCCCTCTGCGTTGGCCTGAAGAGGGCTGCGTAACCCCAGACTGGGTGACGCGGACCCTACGTTACCCCTAAGGGTCTCTGCGTAACCGTTAAGGGTCTCCTATTGCCTAACACTGCCCTGGGAGAGACTGCGGAGCTAAAGCTGCCTCTACACTGCGCAGCTGCTGCTGCTCCTGCTTCTCTGCGCTGCCTCTGGAAGCTGCTCTCTGCCTCTTGCTGATTCTAGGCACTGGGATCAAACCATCCCCTTTGCCTAAACTCCCCTCTCTGCAACTGAAACACTTATGAGAATTCTTAGCAAACTCTGCCCTAGAATCTCAGCTTAGCTTCAGTGCTTTGCCACTATGTGTGTTTACAAATGACCCCAAGCCTTTCCTTTATACTTTTCATGTTGGGAAACCAACAGCCATGATCAGATCTTGAATCAATGGCTAAGGTTAAAAGAAAGCTTGATCTGTCTGGCTTAAGACAATTTCATCACATGTTTAATTTAATTAACTTTAATTATTTAATTTTCCTAAGTTTAGACTTGGAAATACATTAAAATAATTAATTAATTAAATATCTCCCAAAGCAAATGAAATTTCCCAAATCCTTTTCTGGGTCTTGTGGATCATGTGTACTCTAGTCCCTCCACAAATTTTGGAAGCTAGAGCACATCCGATGCTACACCCGCTACACAAAATCTCAACAGAAGTGTCATCAATAAATGAAGCCCTTCATGTTCAATGCCTCCTCTTTCCCTACTTTATGAGCAAAGCATAACTAAAGAGGGGGTCCTTGTTATGAACTTGTAACTTAATTAAATAGATAATTGGTTACTGAATGGAGATGTTCCTTGGATGATGTATCAGACCTAGAATTGTATAACTCTACTACTATCACAATTCTAAAGGATCTCATAATCATCTATTAATGAAATATTTGTCATTATAGTCATTTCATTTGCCTAATATTTCTTCACCAAACGCTATAGAAGATATGTCTCCTCACACAAAGATATTCGCTTCCTAACCAAGTCTCAAGGTTTTATAAGATGCTACCACAGTCACAAACTCTTCTCTGAATGACATCCTCAAACTAGTATTGGAGGATTGTATGATACCTATAAGGTTTGATGGCCAAGAATCATTCCCTTGTCACCTTTCAACACAAAACACACACACAAAAAAAGAAAGAAGGAAAGTTGTTAGCATGCAATGCAACCTACTTAAACTCTATAGAAAAATTAGCAATTCATCCATCCCACTCAATAGCTTGAGTAAGGGGATAAAGTATGGCCATCATCAAATCTCCCATGCAGCCAAAACTAACATGCTCAATGTCATTCAACATTTATCGCCATTCTTAAACAATTGAAACATGCATAGATCTCACACACTAATTTATGACCCCACCAACTTGCCATATTTATCATCACTTGTATAATTAAGGGGCTATTGTGGTTAGCTTTTCTTGATAGTGAACCGTAATAGTTCCAAAGTTTGTAATGACAATTTTTTCATGTTAATTTTGAAATGGTCTGTAAGCATCAATCTCGCTTACAGATCTAGCTTACAGATCTAGCTCGCCTCGATATATAAGAAACAATAAATGATAAATCAAAAAGGGTAATTGCCAATGTGACTTCTGATCACTGATTCTGAGGCCAAAACAAAGGCTCGTGATGATACCTTTATGTCAACTATCTTCCTTCTTACAGGTAGAGCCACTGGATCTTATAAACACTGATTTGGAGGCCAAAACTAAGGATCGTGACAATGCATTTATGTGAACTATCTTCCTTATTACAAGGGAAGATACTCAACATAATTATGCAATTTATTTTATGCTAATAGTAAAGTTAAGAAGATGGATCGATACCTTAGCAATATGGTGCAAGTAGTGAGGCAAGGCCTCTCACTTCATTAGAACAGCTCAATAAATATCATGGAGGTAACTCATCTGTTTTGAAGGACGTTCATGATAATGATGCCAAATTGCACAAATTGTAGAACGATTGTTCAATTGTATGCTGTAAACGAAGTCACTCGTGTGAAGAAGAAAAAGCGTGCAATCATAAACGAGAGGAAGTCATGTAAAATCTGTGGAAATGGCATCTACTTTTAGGGTATCTATACATGTCAATTACTCCTATCTTAAGTTAGCCCGATATGCACAATTAGGTTCCCACATGAAATTTATACATCCTGTGTAAAGATCAGCCCTGTCCAATATTCTTCTGCAACATATTTCTAATGTTTAAACTCAAGTCCGCCTACTTCTCTTCTATAAACGTCCGTCCTTTATGTAAATTAGTACATGGAAGATGCATAATGCTAATTCTGTTCTCATCAGAGTTTCCCAGGCCCCAGTGGTAGCTCATCAATCATTTGGTGATATCTTTTATCTGGCAATTGCCTTACACTTTACCAATTTACCTTTTGATCTTGGGATACTTATTTTGTCTGCAGGTTGCTTTTGTATTCTGTTAAAATGATCTATTAGAGATGGTAGATATTGAGCCTAGCAAAGGTGTTGCAGATATTGAATTATTCGAAATTTAAAAGTTCCTGCTGCAACATCTATCACAGTATGGGATTTAATGAGGTTAAATAGTACTGACCTTAATGACCACGTCTCTGACTTCGTAGTCAGAGTGATTACCAACACTAACATAGCTGCAGAAAGTCTCTCCCAGATATATTGCACTGTGCCAGCCAATAAATAAATAAATAAATGTCTTTGCAATTTTTGCTTGAATGGAACGATAATGGTATTTATGTATGAACATGAAGGAAATGCTCGGTACCCAAATGTCTGTGGCAGTACCAAGAGGCCGGAGAGGCCCATTGCATCTAGAGGGTTCTCCAGTTCAAATCTCCTCCAGTAGGTCTCCTTCTCTTTGGATTGATCATCCTCTGCAAGCAGTGATGATAGAGCTGCAGGCGATTGTAGATCATCATCGAAGAAATCTTCACCGAGCATGAGATCAAATGGGTCGCATCTCAATGGATGGTCTATCTGGAATGAGGGCCTGCAGAGACGCATCACCCTGAAGGCCAAGGAATGCGATCCCCCTTGCCCTCCGCTCATCCTTGCAGACTCAATTTCAACTGTCAACGACCAAAATACACTTCAGCTAGAAATCGATATCAGCGGACGAACGTCTGAATCTCCATTTCTCCGTTTTATACACGCTTCTTGGAAGGTTTGAATCTCATCTCAAAAAAAAAATTGCCCCGAGTGAAAATGCATTCTAACTATTTCTTATTTTGCTCCCCAATAAAAGAGAAAGGGATAAATGGGGGTAAATGTCTAATGATAGAGTGGTAATATTTATGATAGGGTATGTGTTTCAGAGTTATATTTTATTTTAAAGCCTATTGAGTGTGTAATGGGGTTAATTTTCCATTAATTAT
This sequence comes from Pinus albicaulis, assembly GCA_034641835.2. Classification (NCBI taxonomy): domain Eukaryota; kingdom Viridiplantae; phylum Streptophyta; class Pinopsida; order Pinales; family Pinaceae; genus Pinus; species Pinus albicaulis. The sequence continues at coordinate 669,807,904 of CM076581.1, forward strand.
TTTGTGAGAGAGTAATCAAAGTATAATTAATGAATGGGAAGGTTGAGGGTCGTGGACGTCGTAGATGATGACTACTAGGCACTAATACCATATGCCTTTTATGTATATGGGGATATCAAATTTAGACGTTGGAAATGAGTGGACACGGATATCACCTTTAGATGTTGGAAATGAGTGGATGGTTTATTATGGTGGCATCTTCTTCGTGAAGTCATAATATTATGGCAAGTGTGCATGTCTCAAATGATTTCATGGCTTGGATAGGAGCAGAAGTTTGGATATTCAAAACTTTATAAATGAATCTAGTAAGAAATCTTCTAGGCTTTTGGGTAATTGGAATCATTTGTATTTTCATGGGTTGATGGTATGAGTTTGAACTTTTTTTTGTCATTTGGAAATTCATCATGTTTCTAGTTAGTTTTATTTCTTGGGTTAGTGGAGCTCCTTGTGAGTGTTTTCTTCTAGGTTAATTTAGTGAGCAGTTGGTGTAGGAGTTTGAATTGTTGGAAATTCAAGCATTTTCCTCCATCTTGGAAGTAGGGGGTTTTATCAAAGTTAGTGTCGTAACCTTCGACTGTTATTTCAGGTGGTTTTCAATTTAGGTTTAATCAACCCCTCTCCAAGGTTGTTTCTGACTCTCTAATTTGTGGATTTTTGTTGTGTTTTTGGCTCCTTAGGTTATCTCCTAGCTCTCAACTTTGATGGCTTCGCTCCTAGCTAGAGTTTTGTCTATTTCTCTCTGAAAATGTTTCCTTTCTTCCCAACTTGCAATGAACAAAAGTTTCATTCTTGCTCCTCTTTCCTAACTTTCAAGCCTACTTTTAACTCTTTGTCTATTGTTTCCTTCATGTCCAGCTTAGTGGGGGTCCTACAAGGTTTACTTGTTCGGGATGCTCTCTTGTTCCTTGGGTTGGATCACCTAGGTTGTGGACTCCCAACTCCTCACTCCTCCCTTATCTTTGTGATTTCCTTCTCCTCACCTAGATTATTGTGGCTACCACCAAATATTTTCTTGTTTGTTGTTAGCAACCTCCTTGCTACCTAGTTCTTTTGGTAGGCCTTTTGGTTACTATGGTTCACCTTTCTTGCTCCAGAGGACACAAAGGTGGGAGGGTTCAATGTACCCCCTCTTGCTATGGAGCTCCATTTTTGGCAAAGTGATTTGCAGCAATGTATGTTCATTCAACCCCTCTCGAGATTCGCAATGAAATAAGTAATACAAAATGAGAGGCCATAATTCAAAGAATATTTATTAATGATGTTGAGGTAGAGGAGGAGGTTGGTGGATGGCTACCAAACACTGGCAACACAAGAACTCGACAGGCCAAGTATACGCAAATAGTGGATATCTATTGGTAGTTTAAGACCATTATGGGTAGGGTTTTAATGGAGTGCTTTGAAACCTAATAGGAGATCCTTTTGTGTATTGATGAAATGCAAAAGCAAACTAGGACTTTGATTGACAAGGTTTCAATCATGGCCAAAAAGTTGGCAAACCTAGAGTTTCTACCTTTGATGAGGAGAGTGACATACCAGACACCATTCAAGTGGATTCTCCATCTAAATAGATGTTTCTTCTTTTCTTTTTGCTACATATGCTAGCTCCAACCTAGTTGTAATCATAAGTGTTGATAGCTTTAAGTTTGACAGTAAATCCCTTAATTGTTATGGATATTATTATCATTTTAGTTTTGTTATCAAGTTTAAACAATTCAAAATGACAAAAGCTCTACCATTATACTATCGGTATTTCCCCAATGGTAGGCCAATGTGCATAGAGTATGATGTGAACTTTTCATTAATGTGTAATACAATAAAAAGAATAATTTGTGAGAGTGTAATGTGAATTAATTTCTTTCTAATAATAGATAAATATTTAGATTAAGTGAATGAAATTTATTTTCACTTTAATATTAATATTATCATAGCCCCGCGGGTTGGCTCAATTGGTTGAGTCCTTATCGTTAAAACACATTTGTTATTGAAAGGTCGCAAGTTCAATTCTCTCAACGCTATCGGGGTCAGCCTCTGTGGTTGGGCCGACAGGAAGTGATCCCTTCGAATGGATTTACCTAGTACAAATATTTTGTGGACATAGCAGTCACCGAGGAGCAGACAAGCTTAACGCGTTGGGTGGCTCGAACTCGTGACCTATGGGTGAATTAACCATAGTGATGATGGGCTCCCTGGTTCTCCGCGTCCCCGACACCCACCTTTTCTGCCTGCGCAATGGACGCTCTGACCACCACCACACCCTCTGATGAATTGTCTTAACAACATCGACCTGTTATCAATGGTTTATGGTATTGAACTGACGGTTGTGGTTTGACCATAGCCACGGAAATGGATGATGAACTTCTAGACTATTTAGAGGACCCTTACTCGTCCGCGAACATTTGGTCACTCCCCCCCCCGCCCCCGTTTCTCAACAGGTATGCTTGTTTCTCATCCGAATTTTTCATCCTTTTCATTGGTCTTTTCACCTAGGGTCTCACCCACAAACCCTTCTTCATCCTACCACATCCCTGATTTCGACACCTTCCTGGTTCCCAAACTCTCTGTTGTTACCTCGCTCATCATACCCATTGCATCTGAGTTTAACCACATCCATTTGTCGGACCTCTGACCGCCGAACCAGGAAGGTGTCGAAATCAGGGATGTGGTAGGATGAAGAAGGGTTTGTGGGTGAGACCCTCTGTTGAATTGTCTTAACAACATGGACCTACTATCAATGGTTTATGGTATTGAATTGACGGTTGCGGTTTGACCATGGCCACAGAAATGGATGATGAACTTCTAGACTATTCGGAGGACCCTTACTCGTTCGCGGACATCTGGTCACTCCCCCCCCCCCCCGTTTCTCAACAGGTATGCTTATTTCTCATCAGAATTTATTATCCTTTTCGTTGGTCTTTTCACCTAGGGTCTCACCCACAAACCTGATTTCGACACCTTCCTGGTTCCCGAACTCTCTGTTGTTACCTCACCCGTCATACCCACTGCAGCTGAGTTTAACCACATCCATTCATTGGACCTCTGACCGCCATCATCGTCCACTCTCGCTTTCCTCGCGCACACTTTCCCTTTGCCTACTTCGGAACCCTCGGGCATTAGCCCTCTGCTTACGGGCTCCCTGGATACCCCCTCCTTTGTTTTATCTAGCTTGTTACCTTTTGGCCCCCTTATTCAGTCTAACCCTCTGGTGGTGTCCACATCCCCTCTCCCATCCCGTACTACCCCTGCTGCCCCCCATCCCCCATCTGGCCATTTCAATGTCAGCCTCCTAGAACTGAATATACCCCCCTCCTCAGAAGCGGCCACTACTCCCCCATATTTGGTGGCTTCGGAGCCTCAATCCACCCGTACCTCTCCCCTATGCGGCCAAGAAAATAAAGTGTGTGAAGGCTAGTAATAGAGGCAACCAACTCACACTTGGAGAGGGCATACAAATGGCAGATGTGTTGGGTATAGTGGACAAGGTCCTGTTTGGGCGGGTTTGTGGTCGTAATTACAGTGCAAAGAGGCTCTGGCAATGGGTTTCGAAAAACTGGGGCAACACCCTGCAAGAGCTCCCTATTGTTTATACACTGACAAAGGGATGGTTTGGTATACAATTCACCTCCAAGGATCTCACAGATTGGGTTTTATCCCAATTTTGGCACATTGAACTCACACCAGTCCTCCTCAAACGATGGAGCCCATTATTTGACCCCGATAGGGAACACCTTGGGGCTGGACCCATATGGGTTCGTCTTCCTGGTCTGCCAATACACTTATGGAAGGAGGATATCTTTGTCAGCATTGGGAACATCCTGGGGACCTATTTGGACCATGATCGCACATACATTGAGTATGCCTAGATGGCCTTTGCTCACATTCTCATTCATCTGGACACTCGGGAGGGACTGGAAGAATTACTCAAAATCCATTGGAGGAATATGACCCGAGTCCAAATCCTAGACTATGAAGGTGTACCCTTTAGATGCAGACGATGCCATAAGGTGGGGCATGTGTACAAGGTCTTCCCATTTCTCTCTACTACTCCTCCTGCTCCTTCATCAGTTGGTCTCTGAAATACACAAGAACCGATCACTTTCTCACTAAACAGGCAGACTTAATTATCGGGCTTCCTCACAACGCCTTTGGACTTGCCATCCTCGGGGACCGTAAGTGTGGTTGCTACTCGCCCATCAACTCAAATCACCAGATCCATGAATACGCCAGCTTCTTTTGGCCACCCTCCGGGCTTTTGTACCTCTCCTCCTCCCCCTATTACGTTTTCATCCTTTTTTCCATTGCCTGCATTAAATAATTGTTCTGCATATTCCCACCCTGACATTCGAGTGTCATCCATTGTCTGCTCTACTATAACTTCCCCTTTGGTTTACTCCTCCCCCCCCTGCCACCCCCCCGCCTCCTACCTCTACCTCCCCCCCCGGAGGTGGATACATATGATGCTTCATCCACCCACTCCTACAACCTCTGCCCTCAAGCCACTACACTAGGCGGTATGGACTCTTCCCCCACTCTTTCCCACATCCCTGCAAAACTTCCCAAAGGTCGTCATTCTAACATATCCAAGGTCATATTACAAGTTGGATTGGACATAACAGTTGGAAAACAACTTTCCATTGAAGGGGTTCTTAGAGGAAGACATGCCCCCACAATGGTTACCCAATGAAGTGCCTCTCCTTCAATTGTCTGGGGCTAACTAGCCCTACCAAGCGCCTTGCCCTTAGGCGCCTTTATGACTCTGTTAATGTGGATATTATGCTCCTACAAGAAACCCTTGGACCATCTGAGACTACTATTTCCGCTCTCTCTTCCCTCTTTCCCTCTTGGATATTTCATGCCCTGGATGCCTTTGGGAGATCGGGTGGAATAGCTCTGGGCTTTAACCTGTGGATCATTGACTCATCAATTGTTGGGGTAGGGAAGGAGTCCTTGTGGCTAATATTTTCTTCGAACAACTTGGAGAAGTACTAAGGATTGTCAATGTGTATGACCTCTGTCAACAATGCGAGGATATTTAGATCTCATTATTACAAACATCCTTCATACAAGTTGATAACATCATCTTAGCTAGGGACCTAAATTTCTCCCTGGGCCTTACTGAATATTGGGGCCCCAATGCACAGATGGATCCACTCATTGACTTTTTTAGGCATCAAAGTGCTCTTCATCACTTGGTGGATCCCACTATGGCCTCCCCCTCCCCTACATGGCGCAACCAGCGCACTCATGAAGCTATGATTACCTATAGACTAGACATATTCCTTATCAAGGAGGACTTGCTTCAGCATCTGGGTTCCTATAGATAGTGGGTTGGTTCTGGGGGCATATCTGACCACTCCCCCATTTACCTTGAGATCACTGGTGTATCCCACAAACCTGCCTCGCCATTTAAGTTCTACTCTGTTTGGATTTAGGATGAGGATTATATTAGAAAGGTCAACCAAGCTTGGAGAAGTGCACAGCCTCAACATGAACATTCATGTTCTGCCTCCTTTGCGAATAAATTACATCTTATTAAGAGGTTAACCATTGAATGGGCTAAAGAAAAGAAAAAACAGAATGACCATGAGCTTGTTAAGATTGAGAAGGAGATAGAACAACTTGAGGACCCCACTCATGGGGATTCACATTTCCTTCTGCTAAAGATTACCTCATCAAGTTAGAAACTGAGCGCCTTAAAATACTTAAGGACAGGGATGAAATGTGGAGGCTCAAAAGTCGGGCTATCTGGATTAAAGCGGGGGATGAAAATACCAAATTCTTCCAACAATATGCTAGAGGTAGGAAGGCCATAAATACCATCTGGGAACTTGAAAATGAGGATGGCTCAACTTCCTCAACTTTTGACCAACTCGCAAATATGAGCACCACTCATTTCAGGAACCTCTACAAAGCTCCAAAGAATGTCACACTAGCTGAAACTATCAAGGTTTCTGGTCTCTTCCCTAGATATGTGAACCGGGACACTGTTGGGGATCTTTTTAATCCTATCACTATGGGATAACTGGAGGTTTTCCTAAAGTCGTTTAAAAAGGATAAGATTTCTGGACCTCATGGTTGGTCAGTTGAATTCTACCTTGTTTTTTTTTTAATCTTCTGGGACAATATCTATTAGAGGTGGTAGAGGAAATAAGGAAAACAAGGCGCATATATGATGCTTTTAACTACACCTTCATCGCCCTCATCCCCAATTCTGATCACCCTACCTCCTTTAAGGACTTCCGCCCAATCTACCAGTGTAATTACATTTACAATATCATTGCCAAAATTATTGCAAACAGACTCAAACCCATTCTATCTGATCATATTTATCTTAAACAATTTTCTTTCCTAGAAAATAGACAGATTCATGAAGCAATCGAGGTTGCACAAGAGGGACTCCACTCTATGCACACAAAGAAGATCAAAGGTATGATCCTAAATATTGATCTTGAAAAAGCATTTGATCAGATTAGTTGGCTCTACATTTGCATGTTCCTCACTCGCCTTAGTTTCCCTAATCCGGTTATCAATTGGATTATGTGCTACATCAACTCAGTCTCTTACAGTGTCCTCATAAATGGTGCTGCAAAAAATTTCTTCCATGTAGAGAGGGGCCTCAGACAGAGATGCCCTCTATCCCCACTTCTCTTCCTACTAGTCATGGAAGGACTGATTAGATGTATGATTGATGAAAGGGACGGAGGCAGGCTGAGGGGCATCAAGCTCACAGACAACTGCATATTGAAACACCTTTTATTTGTGTACGATATCATTATTTTTATGAATGGATCCCTGAGACATAACAGTGGTCAATTCTATTCTTCAAATATTTTGGAAAGCCATAAGTATGTCTTGTAATAACTCCAAATCTACTATCACCAGCCATGGTTGCTCCCCACATGAATCCCACTATGCTCTATAGCACTTTCCTTTCAACCCGGCCAGGTTCAAAGAGGGTCTAAAATACTTGGGCTTTCATCTCAAGCTAGTCAACTACAAAGCAGCGGATTGGACTTGGCTAATTGAAAAGATCGACAAGAGACTAAATGCTTGGTACCACAGGTGGCTCTCTCGGGCACGTAGACTAGTACTTAACAAATCAGTGCTAGAGGTCATCCTGGTTTATTGGATGTCCTTGGCTTCGATACCAAAAGGCATACTCAACAGGATCCAGAGAATCTGTCGACAGTTTCTATGGAATGGTGCAAAGGAGGGACACACTTGGGCTAAGTGGGATCTTATTGTCCTCCCAAAAAAGTGGGGGGGTTGGGCATAAAAGACCTACACACATTTTCCAAGGCATTATATGAAAAACTGGGTTGGCAGATCCTCACAGACCATAGTCTGTGGACCAAGGTTGTCATTCATAAATATATCCACCCATTCCAACCTATTTATTGGATTAGGAGAGGTCCATGGCATAGATCCAACATCTCTACAATCTAGAGAGCCATCCTAAATTCTATTGAACACATAAGAAATGGACTTACATGGCAAGTGGGCTCCGACAGGCAGGTCTGTATTGGTTGTGATCCATGGTTTGGTTGTGGTAATGCACATATCCTCCCACTAGATCTCATCTGAGCTTTGAATAATGATGGCTTTAATACCCTCAACCAAGTGGCAGACCTGGATAACACAACCATATTTTCTCAAGGCTGGTTGACCCTCCATGACCTTCACATACATCAACAATGGGAGGATGACTGGGCACTCTACCTAATTGCACTGTCAGAATCACATGTTTGAATCACAAATAGAGATGATGAAATCATCTGGGTGATCTCCAAACATGGCAAATACACTCCAAAGGAGGGCTATCTACACATCTATGAAACTCATCGACCTTTGGTACAATGCTCGTGGTGGAGCCCACTTTGGAAGCTAAAATACCCTACAAAAGAAAAACAGATAATGTGGTGTATCCTCTCAAATAAGATCCCCACAGGGGCACACCTTCAATTGCACTGTCACATCGGACCAACAAGATGTACACTTTGCAAACTGGCTATGGAGGACAATGATCATCTCTTTCTATAGTACCCTATTACACAAGCCCTCTGGTCTCATATCCTTTCAACACTCGACCTTAATAAGAGCTGGGTTGGTCACCCTGTTCTTGCAGCCTGGGATTCCTGGTGGTAATTATCCAACCCACACAAGTTTTGAAACCTCCCCACATTAATCTGTTGGGGTGTATGGATTTCTCACAGCCGTGCCATCTTCCATGACCTTCTTCCTTCTTGGATAACCACTGCTGCACACATATCCACTATTTACCACTTAATCTCAGATGACCCTCCTCCTCCCTCTACCTAAAACATCATTCTTGAGGTCATTGACATATCTTTTCTGTGGGCCTATTTTGATGGCTCAACATAATAATATGGTTGTGGTGGGGGGGGGGGGGAGTACTCCTTCACCTTCTTAAACAACACTACTTCAAAGTCAAAATCAGTCTGGGAAGGGGAACAAACAATCATGTTGAACTATCCCGCCTCAAAGCCCTCCCATAGTTTTCTCTCACTAAACATTGCAATAGAATACAGATATTTGGGGACTCAAAAATCATCATCGATTGGTTCAATCAGAATTCTGCATGTCACGTGCACGCACTACAAAACATATTGGATGAGGTATATCAACTCAAAGCACAATTTGACCATATCTCATGTCAACATATTTACAGGGAGAGGAACCAAATTTCCGATTCACTATCCAAGGAGGCAGCACGCATACTAAGGGACCATTGGGAGATCCAGTAACACAATGAACATCAATTCTACCAATTATTCCATAGGCCATTTGAAGACATACCAAGACAAAGGGCGACAATGCCATAATTTTCTCAGATGATACACAACACTCTTTTTTGGCTATCATATATGGCAGTTTATTATCTATGTATTTCTTTTTTCATGTATATACACAGCAACTATATCTACCAGACATTACTCAGTGCAATCATATTTATTTTTTGAACATTTCAGAGATGTATTTCATATGAAATTGTATGCAGCCACAAGCTGACATATCTAAATATGTAGAACAACATATACAACATGTAATTTTCATATCTATAAATGAAAGTTATGATTTTTCATATATATATATCAAAGGTTTTTAAATCATGTTCTATGAGTACTAAAAATTTTTAGTAGATATTTAATGTGATTTTTTTTTGGTTGTTATTTATGTGATATAATTTGTGGTATGCTTCATGAGTAGGAATTTGTTCCACATTAATAATCTTCTTCTAAAGTTTGAGAAGTGGTATTCAAACTGAATTGGAACGTAATGTTTGATAAAATTTCAAAGGCAGATTTCCTAGCGATCCATTACATTTGATAAAAAGGGTCAATTCAAAAGTGTCAAAAACTCTTTTGAAAGACTCCACCTTGAGTAAAACTTGGATTATAGTAGAACTGTGATAGAGATTGAAGTTTTAATTGAACCAATGATGGAATTTTTGTTGGAAAGTTGGTGGTTTTTTATGTTAGTTATCCTACACTTGGTACTAAGAAAGATAATCCAGAAGTTGGCTTTTGGATACAAGTTGATGTGATAGTATCCCATCCTCCCTTCCAATGGTACTAACATTGTCAATGATTTCAATGCCATGCCTTATGGGCTCTATTTGACTTGTGGTTGGTATCTATGTGATGTATATGACATCCATAACAATTTTAATTCTTGGTTCTATATGTTGGTTGTGCGTTATATTCATTGCACGATTAGCCACATGTGTCATTTTTTGTACCCATATTTTGCAATTTTTGGCACACAAGTTTATTTTTTGGCGATTTTGTGGTGCACATATTTTTTGTCCATGGTTTTCTAATTCTAGTTAATGAATTAATGTTGTAATATAATCTAGGTCATTGGATTAGGGGTTTTGGATGCCACATAATCCAATATAGTGTATTGTAAATTAGAAGTTGATTGATGATAAAAATTAAAGATGTGACTCTAAACATTTTGTTAGTTTTCTTGATTAAGGGTTTCTAGAGTAAATCTATGAGTATTATGTGTGATTGTCATTGTTTACTTTACTGTTTATAAACAATCTATGTATGCATTACTTCTTATGAAGGTTTAAAAGTTACATTTGGTATCAAAGCAGTTATTGGCTTTAGGTGGGTGCCTTTGTTGCTAAGGATTTGGTTATCTTGGGTCTATGATAAACCCAATTTCAACGAGAAATTTGTGGTCATGTTTCGCGTGCTATAAAATAATAGAAAGAAGTTCAAAAATAGAGATCAAGAAATTTAAGGGGAATTTTTTTTAGTTATGGAAGTTGTAGATGGAAGATATTATGGTAGACAAACATTAGTGGGTTGTTGGGGATCCATGTACTGCACCTATGGGAATGCCAATAAAATACAACGCAAAGTTGGATCGGAAAGCAAAGAGCACAATCTGGTTGCGTCTCTCAAATTTAGTATTACTAAATGTTTCAAGAGAAGCTACAACCAAGGCATTATGGGATAAGTTATGGGCTTTGTATCAATCTAAGTCCCCTAGTAAGCAAAATTTTCCTATGGAATAAGTTGTTCAACCCAAGGATGAATGATGGAGACTTAGTGACAGAAAATTTAAATTCCTTTCATACTATGATGAGACAATTACTATATATTTGTATTAAAATTTTTGATGAAGATAAGTGTATTAGTTTGTTGTGCTCTTTACCACACTTGTGGGATAGTCTAGTTGTAGCCATAAGGAGTAATGCGACTGCTTTAAGTTTTGATTATGTGGTGTCATCCTTGTTATCTAAGAAGATGAGGAAAAAAACATGGAAATTTAGAGCACATATGCCTTATCGATGAGAAGATCCTCCCTAAATAGAAATAGAAATAAGTCATCAAGTGGGACATCTAAGTCTAGAATTAGATCTAAATTTTCAAGAAAAGTCACAAATAAATCATTGAAATGTGGTAAATAAGGGCATTCCATGAAGAATTGTAGATTCAAAAGTGCTCAAAGAGGGAAGGAATTTGATTATGGTCCCTTCATAGAGGATAAAACCTCATCAATGGAAGGAGGGGATGTGTACTCAACTTCTTTAAGCACACATGCAGATCATGATATATGGTTGATCAAATCAGGTGCCTCTTTTAATATGACTCTTTATAGGGAGTGGTTTTGGAAATATGAAAAGTATAATGGAGGTGATGTTTTCTTTGGATATGACTCGATGACCAAGAACATAGGTTAAGGAAAATTCAAGTTAATGCTCAAAGATGGAAGGATTAGAACTTCCTCGTGTTCTACACATTCTAGAGCTAGCTAGAAATTTGATATATGTAAGAAAGATTACTTATGCAAGTGTAAATATTCTGTTTGAAAAGGAAACCTATAACATTGTTCAAGGAGAAATGGTGTTGCTATGAGGAGTTCGAACTGGAACTTTGTACAGGTGTCAGGAAGCACTGTCACTAATGGGTGTAATAGTTATATTTTTTGTGAGGGTGGAAATGAATAGGACATAATTCCTATTGTCTTTATAAAAAATGATGATGTTGTGGCATCAAAGATTGGGTCATATGAGAGACAAGTACCTTTAACCACTACACGGTAAAGGTATCGTTGAAGGTATCTAAGTACACTCCAGATATTGATTTTGCGAATAATGAATTTATGGTAAATAAAATCAAATAATATTCTCGCCAAGTGTTACAAGAGCCAAGGGAATTTTAGAGTTAGTACATAGTGATGTGTTTGGAAATGTTCTCACTCCATCACTAGGTAATTATGTGTATCTCCTCCAAAATAAATCTAATGTCTTTAGATAACTTGAAGAGTTCAAGGCCCTCATGGATAATTAGGAAAATAAGAAAATCAAGGTGTTGAGGATAGATAATGTAACCACCCCTCCCACATTTTCCCACTTTTACAAGCCCTTCAAGTAAATGTGAAATGAAGTGTCACTATGACATGACCCGACCTCCTATCTATAGTTAAGGAAGTGGGGCCTACAACTGAGACTTCCTGGCCACCAACTGACATCCTATAAGAACTGCGTATCACCCAAGAACTGAAGAAACATCTCAGGTGGTCAACCCCTGAGGTGTTGTTTCAGTGACCTAGACTCCTAGCCACACCCTTGACATTGCCTGCATGTAGTTTAAGGCCTCCAACCACACTCACAAGCCTTGATCCATGTGGTTGTGACCTAAATTTCTTAGTTCAATGCCTATGGTCCTGAGATCTAAGCCACAATTCTAGGCTGGCCTCCAGGCTCCTACCCAGACTTCCTGAGAATTCTCAAAATGGTGGATGACATAATGACAATTTTATTAATACAAAACTTGAACAAAAACTTGACCTAACCAGGCCTAACCATGACAGCCATTTCGTCAAACATATGGCGAACATGTAAGCTACAGGTCATGAATGCATATCTAATCATAGGAGTCTAAAACTTATCTGAGAATCACCAAGAAGGTTTAATAAATAATAGTTGTAATATTATTTGTTAGTCCATGCACTCACCAATCATTCATACATTCATCGAAACATGTCAAGACCCATAAGTAATATACATCACATAACCAACATATAACCAGAAAATAAATAACATAGAAACCATGGAAACTCAGCCATAATATTGCCAACATAAACACTACAAATGCTTTTAGATCATAATAAGGAAATTTCTCATGTTAACATATGAAAATACCAACCAAGTCAGGGACTTCCACGTACCACCCATCCATAGGTTGGACTAAACTAAATATTTCTTTCAGTTAATCACCCTCACGCCATATTTCAAGCATGAATGTGGGATCTCATGGAATAAACCAAACCAGGGCTTCCAGAGGCCAAACCACCTCAACCATCATCCATAGTGATTCCACCTCCATTGTTGGACATCACTAACACCAACCATATCGGTCTCTACCCAAGTTGTCCAGGGCTCCAAGGACTAGTAGCTTAACCAAAGCCTTCCAGGTCTCTAGATAATTTGTCCAACCCATCTCCAGGGACTAGTAACTCAATACCCCAAGGGCTCCAATGAGTTTTTCCCAACCTAGGCTCTAGGACTAGTAACTCAACCCAAGTTGTTCCATGGATTCTAAAGTGTTTGTTCCAACCCACAACCACAAGGAATTATGAGCACTAATAGCAAAACAATCAAGTGAAACAACCCACAACACCAAGGCTATACAAGAAATGGAAAGGCAAGGCTAAAACCATTGTCAATCCAAGCAAATATCCATGCCAATGACAACACATAACCCATGAATCACATGCATATACCATGCATCCATAAATCAGCAAGGAAATCACACATGAAACCTGTTACCTGCAAAGAAATCCAGTTGTAGTTGTTGATCCACCTGTTCCCTTGTGCTTTCCTACTTTCATTTTCCTTCTTTCTCCAATCCAAGTGAAACTAGAATGCTCCAAGCATGCTCCAATAATTCTCTAAGTGTACGATAGAGTAAGAGAATCAGTGAATAGAAGAGAGCTCCAAATATGAACTGAAAAAAGGTTGTGAACTAATCCTCATAAGCCTTTTTATCACTGAGGCCTATATTTTCTAGGTCCCTATATTACTAGTATAGTCCCTTATTGTTGTTAGTGTAACCCCCTTATTGTTAGTGTTGTACCCATGTAACCTCAATATTATTATTATTGTGCCCTTACATTATTATTGTTAGGTCGGCTAGGATTATATTGTGGCCCCATGGACTCCTATATATAGAAGGAGGTTTTATCATTTGTATCATCCAAGAACATTTATGTAATGTAAAGGAGGTTTCCCCCTCGAAGTGTCTTATTTCTAAGGCATTAATCTCTCTTTTCTCCTATTTTTGGAGTTGGTTTCATAACATTTGGTATCAGAGCTTTGGATTCCAGGGTTTCGCTGCTCCAAACATGTCATCGTGGAATTTTCGTTATAAAGTTTTTTCTACAAAGGTTCAGAAGCTGAAATTTTTATAGAGCTAAAATAAAATCCTGAGGAACGCCATGTAAAAATTTCAAATCTTGGTTCACAATATTTTTGGAGATATCATCTGTTGAAGTTATGGTTTTTTCATGCTCCTGAATTTCACCTAAAACAGGTCATCGTGGAATTTGCGATATAAATTATTTTCTTCGAAGGTTCAGAAGCTAAAAATTTTACAGAGCAAAGCCGAAAGCTTGAGGAACTTCCTCTAAAAATTTCAAATCTTGGTTCCCAATATTTTCGGAGATAGGATCTGTGGAAGTTAGGGTTTTTTCAGTCTCTTGAATTTCATCTCAAAGAGGTGACCGTGGGGAAATCGTCATAACTGTCTCTCTGAGCGTTGGATTGGAATTATGTAAATAATGGCCACAAGTACACAAACTGTAGTTTCCTGTGTAGCAATTTTAGAGACGAAGGAGGTAACAGTGACATGTGGCATGTCGTACAAGTTTTCTCTACTGAACTAGTCCATAATTAGGTAATTATGGGAGATTGGGCATAACTTTGACTTGAGGAATCCAAATTAGGTCAGACATGTGGCATTCGAAATAAGATTAAGAGGGCTACTACACGACCAAATTTTAGATATTGAAGATCTAAAATCACAGAGATAATTCAGTTTCAATATCGAGCTCCTCAAAAGCAAGAAAAAGATATCAGTATTGGGTTCTAAAATGCCACCAAAAAAGAATTCAACACCCATTAAGCCTTGAGAAGGCTTAACTATGACTCATGAAGAGGAAGAAGTGCAACATGACATATAAAATTTACAAGAGCAAGTGCACCAAATTTCGCTCTCACAAAGAGCAACAAAAAATGAAATGGATGGTTTGAAGAAAGTTGTGGAAGCTAAGATGTATGGCATGGAAGCTAAGATGGATGACATGGAAGGTAAGATCGATGAAAAAATGAAATACAACATGGAAGACATGAATAATGATCTAAAATCGGACATGGAATGTTTGATGACAAGGTTAATACAAGTAATGATTCCTAATGGCGGAAAGATAGTAGAGGAAACTCATAATGAGAACAAAATAAATGTTAATCGTGATTTCATAAACTCTAATTTTGGATTTAAGAACCACCATATTCCAAAGATGGATATGAGGAAGTTTTATGGCAAGGATCTCGTAACATGGATACTATAGATGGAGCAATATTTTGATCTCAATAATGTGCAAAACACACAAAAGGTACGCATTGCATCTTTACATTTAGAACAAAATACATTTGTATGGTATCGATCACTTTGCTCCTGTAAAAAAAAATTCACTTGGTCAATTTTTATGGAGGAAATGATAACACATTATGAGGATACAAAGAGAAACACCTTCTTTAGCCAATTGATAAATCTCAAACAAAAGGTTTAATGGTGGAGCACATTTAGGACTTCCAAAATTGAATATAAGGGTAACTGATATTCCAGAGGAGCACATGATTGATGTCTTCATAGGGACTAAAGGATAACATCCAACATGAAGTTCATGTTTGGGAACCTAATTCAATGGAGAAGGCATTCAAGTTGGCAAGAAAAATTGAATGTAAAATTATGGCGACAAGGAAGCCTACCACTCACATCTATAAATATGGAAGTGTTGCTACTCCTAGACTTCCACAATCTACAAGGTTGACACCACAACAATTGGAAGAAAAAAGAGCAAAAGGGCTTTGCTATAGTTGTGATAGCAAATACACTAAAGGTCATAAGTGTGTTGAGAATAAATTATTTTACATAGATTGTGAAGAGGAGGGAGAAAATGAACAAGAAACTTCAAAAGAAGAGGATATACACCAGGAACCAACCCTAGAAGAAGAATAAATGAGTACGACCATATCGTTTAATGCATTGGCAGGAATTCCCACTCCTCAAGCTCTCAAGATAGAAGGACATATCAAGAAGAAAAAGGTAATAGTGCTGATTGATTCGGGTAGTACCCATAATTTTATTCATTGTAAGATAGCTAAGGAATTTAATTGTTTCCTATACCTAGCACCATAATGTCAAGTGATGGTTGAAAATGGAGGAACTATAATTTGCTCTGGAAAATGCCATAATATCAAGCTAACCATGGGCGAGTATGTATTGAATATTCCAATGCTTTCCATTCCAATGGGAGGTGTTGATGTTGTACTAGGAGTATAATGGTTACAATCTTTGGGGACGATAGATTTTAATTTTCAAGAAATTTTCTTGAAAAAAAAATTTCGAAAGGAAAGGAAATCAAATTATGGGGTATCACAAGGAAGCCAAGAAAGATAATAAGCCCTAATGTCATGAAAAATCTTCTGAAGAAAGAACAACGAGGCGTAATTTCACAATTATGCTCACTAGAAGTTCCAACATCAAAATCATATATTTATTCAGATCTCCAAAAAGTCTTGGACAATCATTCCAAGGTGTTTGAAACTCCCAAAGGAATCCCACCTATTCGTGATCATGATCATGGTATTCATTTGATTCTAGGAAGTGTTCCTCCAAACATTAGGCCTTACAGATATCCTTATGTCCAAAAGAGTGAAATTGAATGTATGATTGCAGAAATGTTAGAGGCTGGTATAATTCAA
This sequence comes from Pinus albicaulis, assembly GCA_034641835.2. Classification (NCBI taxonomy): domain Eukaryota; kingdom Viridiplantae; phylum Streptophyta; class Pinopsida; order Pinales; family Pinaceae; genus Pinus; species Pinus albicaulis. The sequence goes on from CM076581.1 coordinate 669,824,426, forward strand.
CCTAGTCAAAGTTCTTTCTCTGCTCCAGTATTATTGGTGCACAAGAAGGATGGATCATGGCACATGTGTCCGGATTATAGGGAGCTCAATAAGCTCACCATTAAAGATAAATTTCCCATTCCTGTGATTGACGAATTATTGGATGAATTACATGGAGCAATTTATTTTACCAAGTTGGATCTTCGTTCAGGATATCATCAAATTAGAATGAAGACTGAAGATATTCCAAAAACAACATTTCGAACTCATGAGGGTCATTATGAATTTTTGGTCATGCCTTTTGGCCTTACCAATGCACCTTCTACATTTCAAGGGTTGATGAATTCCATTTTCAAACCCTTCCTTAGAAAATTTGTGCTAGTATTTTTTGATGACATACTAATCTACAATAGGTCTTTGATGGATCATGTTCAACATGTTGACAGGGTGCTCAAACTATTGGAGGAGAAAAAATTATATGCAAAAACATCGAAATGTTTTTTTGGAGTACAAGAGGTGGAATATTTGGGTCATATTGTATCTCACGAGGGTGTTAAGGTAGACTCTAACAAAATTAAAGCCATTAAGGAATGGAAAGTTCCCACAACCATAAAGTAGTTGCGCGGATTTCTCGGATTAAGACCCCATGTCTTCTACAATCTTTATCCATTCCAAGTCAACGTTGGGAGGAGATTTCGATGGATTTTATCACAAGTTTACCTAAGTCCGAAGGAAAGAGTTTCATCATGGTGGTAGTTGATAGAATTACCAAGTATGCACACTTTTGTGCATTATTTCATCCATTTAAAGCAAGTACAATTGCTACTGCATTTATGGAAACAATTCAAAAGTTACATGGAAACCTGAAGATTATTGCAAGTGATAGAGATCCTATTTTTACTAGAAATTTTTGGACATAATTATTTTCTTGTTTGGGTACTCAACTAGCTCATAGCTCATCTTATCATCCTCAATCCGATGGTCAAACTGAGATAGTGAATAAATGTTTGGAAGGATATCTTCATTGTTTTGTATCTGATAAGCAAACACAATGGGTCAAGTGGTTACCTCTCGCTGAATGGTGGTATAACACTTCCTTACATACTGCAACAAAAATGACCCCATTTATGGCACTTTATGGATATCATCCACCATACATCACATCTTAATTAAGAGAATATTCTAAGGTTCAAGTAGTGGAATATCACATCGAGCATGAAAAATAAGTTCTCCAACTCTTAAAGGATAACCTAAATTTGGCACAAAATCGAATGAAACAACAGGCAGATCAACATCACAGTGAGAGAATTTTTGATGTAGGAGACTGGGTATTTTTATGTCTACAACCATACAAACAAATGTCCCTCAAGAAAACTAAGAAGGATAATAAATTATCACCAAAGTACTATGATCCTTACAAGGTGTTGCAAAATATTGGTATTATGGCATACAAATTGGAGCTTCTTGCTTCTTCGTGAGTGCATCCAGTTTTCCATGTTTGATGCTTAAAGAAGTTTATAGGGGACAAATTCTACTTCAAAAAATATTTCCAGAACTCGATGAGGAAGGAAAAATCATATTGGAGCCTGAAGCAGTCACAGAAACAAGAACTCGACAGCTATGAAATCGATCAATTTCAGAGTATCTCATCAAATGGAAGAACTTACCCACTGAAGATTCTACATGGGAGGATGGGAATTTTATGCAGAAGCACCTAGAGCTACTCAAGTGTTGAGGACAAAACTTTTTTGAAGGAGAGGGGCATGTTAGGTCCCTATATTACTAGTATAGTCCCTTATTGTTGTTAGTGTAACCCCATTATTGTTATTGTTGTACCCATGTAACCCCAATATTGTTAGTATTGTGCCCTTACATTATTATTGTTATGTCGGCTAGGATTATACTGTGGCCCCATGGACTCCTATATATAGAATGAGGTTTTGTCATTTGTATTATCCAAGAATTGTTCATTTATGTAATGTAAATGATATTTCCCCCTCGAAGTGGCTTATTTCTAAGGTGTTGATCTCTCTTTTATTCTACTTGTGGAGCTGGTTTCATAACAATATTTTCCTCACTTTCCTTCATTTTTCCTTCAATTTCCCTCTCATTCAAGTCTATGACCTTTCATCTCCATTTTATCATATTTTCCTTTATTTTCATAAATAAATGTCAATTAATGCCACTCTTCCTTTTCTAATTTCCATAGCCATTAATTAATCACAAGTGATATCTCATCATTATGTTTTTCCCAACATTCAGCTTGGAATATGTGTCCCATGACCTTGGTCCTATTTCTACTTACATAGGAAATCAACCAGGGGTTGTTACAGATAATGGTAGAGAATTATGTGGAATGACTTCAAGGAATTCTGTAAGAAGTTGTTGCAGCTGCTACAACACCACCCAAAATTTTGGGCATATTCAAAATTTCGAGTCCCCCTCTTCTCGCTTAGCTCATTAAGGTTTTGACTCGGTCTTCATTTAGTTAATCTCCCCATGACCTATTCCTACCAAACCCTGTCACTGTGCCCATTCATATGATGCACACCACACCCACTTGCCTTGTTGTCTCATGACTTCACTAGGGTTTGGGTGGTATGTTGCTGCAAAGAGAATTGAGAGTTCCTCCATAGATTCGATGCTAGGTTTCCCATATTAGTCATCACCAATCACTAGGGGCACCAAGCTCGAACAGATAAGGCTTCAGTCTGGCTTGCATTATGCTGGTCATTCTAGGGTTTGGGAGAAACCCAATTTCTCAAGAGAGTGATCCCATTCCCATTTTACCTAATTCATAATCCCTCGGGGCACATTCTAATAGGAATTGCATGAAATCATGATAAAATCATCAAATATAATTTTCCCTCAGGTTCACGATTGGTTTCCCTCATCTCAACACGTGCATTAAGGTTTTCAGGGTTTTATTGAGGCATTACAAGTCCTACGCACTTGCAAGCTCCTTTTCTCTGGCATGTGCATTGAAACAAAGTGGAGACATCTTGTGTTGATGAATAGGGAAAGGCTTGAGCTTCATTAGGGTATGGAAAAGGCTTGCTCTCCTCTACACCTCTAAAAAACTAAATTATTATGATCAAGAATCTGACCATGCCTTGAATTAACCTTCACTATCTAGAACTCTTTTCACATAACGCTTCAAGGCACTGGCTCTAAAATCACATCATCATCGTTGGAAACAAAAAATATTAAAGTCATTATTAGTCGTTCCATTAAATTTCTAAATTTGAATTTGATTTCCAAAGTGAAGCATGAGCTGATCCATCCATGAATTTATAACAAATTAATTTGGATTATTTTCCGGTTCATGCTTATAGAATGAATTAATGTTTGTCTTTCTATCTATTCATTGATCCCGCATGAAAAGTATCACTTTGTTAAAATAATTTGTTTGTTTCATTTTCTTTGCATGATGCCAAGAAAATGTGGCTTGGATTGACATCCAATGAGGCAACACTTGTACTCGAGGAAATAAATACATAGGTTGCAAAGTCACAAAAGTTGCATAGGTCAAAAAGTTGCAAAATCACATAGGTCGCCAAGTCGTAAATTCGCAAAGTCACATAGGTTTCAAACTTGCATAGGTCGCAAAGTTGCATAGGTCGCAAATTTTCATAGGTTGCAAAGTCACATAGGTTGTAAAGTCTCAAAGTCACATAGGTCGCAAAGTCACAAAGTCACATAGGTTGCATAGGTCGCAAAGTCACAAAGTTGCATAGGTCGTAAAGTCGCAAAGTCGCAAAGTGGCATATGTTGCAAAGTCGCAAATTTGCATAGGTCGCAAAGTCGCGAAGTCGTAAAGTTGCAAAGTCGCAAAGTTGCATAGGTCGCAAAGTCGCATAGGTCGCAAAGTCACAAAGTCTCATAGGTCGCAAAGTCGCATAGGTCACAAAGTCGCATAGGTTGCAAAGTCACAAAGTCACAAAGTTGCATAGGTCACAAAGTCGCAAAGTCACAAAGTCACATAGGTCGCAAAGTCACAAAGTTGCATAGGTCACATAGGTCACAAAGTCGCAAAGTCGCATAGGTTGGAAAATTCGCAAAGTTGCATAGGTCACAAAGTCACAAAGTTGCATAGGTCACAAAGTCACAAATTTTCATAGGTCACAAAGTCACATAGGTCACAAAGTTGCATAGGTCGCAAAGTCGCATGGGTCACAAAAGTCGCAAATTCACATAGGTCGCAAAGTCGCAAAATCGCATAGGTCGCAAATTCGTATAGGTCGCAAAAGTTGCAAAGTCACATAGGTCGCAAATTTTCAAAGTTGCATAGGTCACAAAGTTGCAAAGTCACATAGGTCACAAAGTTGCAATGTCATAAAGTCGCATAGGTCGTAATGTCGCAAAATCGCATAGGTCGCAAATTCGTAAAGTTGCATAGGTCACAAGGTCGCAAAGTCACATAGGTCACAAAGTCACATAGGTTGTAAAGTTGCATAGGTCGCAAAGTCGCATAGGTCACAAAATTGCAAAGTCGCATTGATCGCATAGGTCGCAAAGCTCGCATTCCGCCACTCGGTCACTCCTATAAAAGGGAAAAATCAGCCAATTTGAGAGAGGCTTCAACGACAGTAGACAAATCCTTGACTTGACCAATAAATATCCTGAAGCTCCAGATACTCTTCCAAAGAAGGGTTGGATTACGACACCGAATGATAAATTATAGTTACACATGAGAATCCTATCTCGGGATAAGTTGGCCAAGGATGTAGACAAGGTCATATCTTCACATAATCATCTCCTTAGTCGATTATATCGATGGCTGAAGTCCATCACACTCCTTCCATCAGGTCACTAGCAGCACCTAAGGAATGAGAGGAATTACTACATGAAATACAAGTATTTCTCGACCTAATCAGACAAGCTTTTAGCTCCAATGACTTGCAGGTGACAAGAGAGAGTATCACGCAATGTGGTTGAGCTGGTCAGGGTTCACACCAAATTTTCTACCTTGTCAAACTAATTCAACGCCAAGAAAAACACGTTGATTAGAGATGCCCTTGAGTGCATGTACAGAAATGGGGAAGACATGCCTCAACTGGTCACGATAGATAATGACTACAAAGCATGGCAGACCTATCTCACAGATCATCAACATATTTACACTTTGGCCTTATCAATCACCAGATCATTAGCACAGGGTCAATGCACGAGAAAGACTATCTCATTTTTTGTTGCACAACGTGGTAGGTTAGGGAAAATTGAATCAGAACCGAAGAGAAACATGAGGGAGTCCCTAGGTTGCAATCAGCCTTAGGTCGTAATGAACCCTAGGTCACAATCATCTCTAGGCCGCAATCAGTCCTAGGTCATAGTCAAGCATGAAAGATCCTGTAGGTTGCAATCTCCCTCAGGACGCAACTTCCCCTGGGTCGCAATCTCCCTTAGTTCACAACTTCCCCTGGGTTGCAATCTCCCTTAGGTCACAATCTATCTTAGGTCACAACTTCCCTTAAGTCGCAATCTCCCTTAGGTCACAACTTCCCCTTGGTCAAAATCTCCCTTAGGTCGCAATCTCCCTCAAGTCGCAACTTCCCCTGGGTCGCAAACATCCTTAGGTCGCAACTTCCCGTGGGTTGCAATCTCCCTTAGGTTGAAATATTCCTTAGGTTTCAATCTCCCTTAGGTCGCAATCTCCCTTAGGTCACAATCTCCCTTAGGTCACAACTTCCCCTCCCTCAGGTCACAATCCTCCTGAAGTCGCAACTTCCCCTAAGTCACAATCCTCCTAAAGTCGCAACTTCCCCTTAGTCGCAAGTAAGCCCAAGAGTCGGGGAAGACCAAAGGTCATGGGAAACCCAAGATTCATCTAGGCCTATATGTACATCTTTTGGAAATTTTGTAGGGAATTTTTGGGTTTTGGACTTTTAAGAGAGACACATTGTTGCTTATTGAATGTATGCCTTTTGATGAATACAAAGAAGTGTTATTGGATCTCACTACTGAATCGAACGAAAGTCCCATGTGTGGTTGTGCTATGGATATGGTCCCTTCAAATGAATGATGCTTTCTTCAAGTATTGTTGCACATTTCTACTCATGTATTCTATTGTGTTATGAGCTTTCTTACAACACATGGATGGTATATGATGCTCTAACTTTAAGGATATTTTGGTGAATTTATTTGTCAATATTTGCTTTAAATATTTATTGGCATGTGCGTAGATTATAAATGAAATGCTTAGCCATCGTGAATTGTTTCTCGTTTGTTAAGTGAATCTTGTTATAAGTGTGATCTTGGTAAAGTTTTGCTAAAAATTATTTTCATAAGTTTCATGCTTTAAGTTCCACTTTGATATTCATGGTATCATGTTTCACGGGGCATTCGTCAATCACTAATTTGTGTTCGTTCAACATCTGTGCATTTATTTTTTTCAGTGAGTCCCCTCCCTGTCTGAAAACCATATTTACCAACTTAATGGAAACTGGTCCTACATATCATATGGGATCCATAAACCAAATGGTGTAGATTCTAATTGGGATCATGCACTGAGTAGATCCCGTTACTCTTGGCGAGACATTTTCAACCGTCAACAGAAGTGTAATATAGCAAGGCAAAATACTACTCCATACACACTTAAACAAAATGGGGTTATAGAAAGGATGTGCATGACATTGATGGAAAAATAAAGGAACATGTTTAGTGGTTCCATGCTATGGCAAGAATCCTAAGTAGAGGTAATGGATACTGCATGTTACCTAGTAAATCAATCACCCTCATCAACATTGGTTGACAATACTACACATGAGGAAAGGATGGGTAAGAAACCCTCTCTTAAACATCTCAAAGTTTTTGGCTATGATGGTTATATATATCTTTCGAAGGAAAATAGGAGTGCATTGGAAAATAATGTTGAAGTGTTTATTAATTGGTTATAAAGGTGTTTTAAAATGTTATAAGATTTGGAACCCAAAAACTAAGAAGGTTGTTTACAATCAAGATGTTTTCTCTCGAGAGGTCAAAGATGTTTCCAAATAGGAAGTCATACCAAAGGTAGTAAAGTTTGAGTTGTGGGATGAAAATCAGACTTAGTAGAGGAACCTAATTCAAAATAAGAAGAACCTCATACTTCAATATATAGGTGATTAATTCTTGAAAGAAGGCAACTAAAAAGGTATACTCCACCTAATTTTGTTCTAGCTTTTGTTTCTCTACTATTGATGATGATATTAAAATTATTAGGGAAGTAATGGATTTAGAGGATGGAAAACTTTGGAAGAAGGCCATGGTTGAAGAAATGGTTGCCTTGGATAAGAACGAGGGATATAATTGAATTTTCAACTAGAAGAAATCCCATTGGTAGAAATGGACGTTGAAGAAGAAGTCGAATGCAAAAGGTGAAGTGGAGAAATACAAAGCTCAATTAGTAAAGATAACATTTCTACATCGAGATTTGGAAGAATAAATATATGTGAAACAATAAAAAAATTGTTATGAAAGGAGATAAAGAGTTCATTTGCAAGTTGAAATGGTTTGTATATGGGTTAAAGAAATCTCGAAGGATGTGGCATCAAAATTTTGATACTTATGTATTAGGACTTGGTGTCATAAGGAGTAAAGTTGATTAGTATGTGTATTTCAAATTAGTTGATGATCATTTTATTTAAGTGTTTTTGTATGTAGATGATATGTTTTTGATTGGAAACAATAAGGAAATCAACAAGGATGTGAAAACTCACTTATCCTCTAAATTTAACTTGAAATACCTTGGTATTGAAAATTTTATTTTTGACATGTAAATTAAAAGAGATGGGCAAATAGGAAACTCTAGTTGAATTAGAGATAAAATTGTAAGCCAATATTGAAAAGGTTTAATATGTAGGAATGTAAATCAATCAAGTTCCCCATTCCTATAAGTGTAAAGTTATTTGTAAATTAGTGTCCCAAGACACAGGAAGAGGGAGGAATTAATACATGACATGGGATTAGATGATTAAAAAAACACACATTAAGGAATTTGATCCCTCTCGATGCTTGATAGACTTGGGTTTAAGATGGATCTAGGTTGGTCTTAGTTATCTCCTTCTAACTATGTGTTTGTCAATTGCATGTTGAGAAAAATCTCACATCTATATTAATTGTGACAGAAAAGTAGTTTATAAGGCACAACTACACCAAAATCTCAATTGCTTTGGAAAATATGATAGCATTATCCCTTGTGTTGGCACTAACATTACACTTTGGCATTGACATCACTAACAATTTTGGTACCATGCATTGTGGACCCTCTTTTACTTGTGGTTGTATATATATGATATCCTAATTATGACTCTTATTACTTGAATAACATATCCCATGTGTGTATTGTGAATTATCTCACACATATAGTAATAATGAAATATAGGTTATTTATAAGGTATTACTTCCATCATCATCATTTTCTTCTCTCACTTTAGCATTAACATCATCTCCCTAACTTTGGTATTAAATCACATCCTTCATTTTGGTACTAACATCATTATTGGTTTAAAAGTCATGTCTCGTGTATCATATTTGATTTATGATTATTATCATAATAAATACAAATTTTACTACTACAACTACATATCCCATGCGATTTCAATCAATTTTAGTACTTGAGTTTGAGAATATGAAGATAATAGAGAAGAAAATGAAAATAGAGGAAGTAATTAAGAAGGATATCATTTGGAAGCATATATCCAAGGTTTAATATCTAAAAGATAAGAATAGAAACACAAACTTCTTCTATGTAATGACTATGTTGAGAAGGAATCAAAATATCATTACTAATATCAAACTATGAGAATCATAACTCAAATCAATGGGGAAATACTTTTTTTTCCAAAGCATTATTCATATAGGATCATGATCAAAATTTATGATTTTGTGACCCGACCAACAATCTCAACCAGGCAAAATAGTGGTTGAATAAAATGTATTACCAAGAAGGAATTAAAATAGGTCAAATGAATAGCTTCCAAAAGAGCAAGGCCTTAGGATTGGACATTGTTTCAACATTACTCTTTTAGTAAATGCAGTTTATTGTTAAAATAGGCTTAGTCACAATAATTGGAATTGAGATCCTCTTGTAGTATGTTAGAATATTTGAATTTGATTCTATTGAATTTAATTCCAAACAAGGAGAACCTAGTATCTTTGCAAATTTTGGTTTAATTTCTCTATGTAATTAATCTTGTAAATTTATAAAGAAAATATTTTTAACTAGGCAAGATTTTTTTTATGGCATTATAATTATCTAGGAGCTCATTCATTCTCTAAAGTCAAGGAATAAGAAAAGTGTGATAGTGAAACCTAACTTAGAAAATCTTATGGCAAGGTAAATTATGAGTTTATGACTTCATTGTTAGAGAGGTTTGGTTTAAATAAGGATTGAATAGTGTTATATAGTATTTCACTTTTGCAGACAAAAATGAATTCCCTAGATCTAGTGGTCTGATCTAGAACAACAAAGGACAAAAATAATCAATGCTTTCCTCAAACAGATTCGAATATGGAAAAGAAACCTACCTGGAATTTGTAGCAAGTCCTTCTCTCTTCTTCTCTTGTAATCTCCAATCCTAGCTCCACACGCTATAAATGGAACTTGCAACAATGACTAAAGCAAGCAAAGAAACTATAACTTCCACATAACATAATATAATATCTTCATTCAATGAGTCAACATGGCATTGAAATACAAAAGCATAAGAATAACACAAGTATAGGAAAACAAGATGCTTTTTGTATTAATAAATAAAGGAGAGAGTTAAAACCATAAATAGAAGATGACTTTGTAGATGTCTCCCCAAATGACTTGTCCTTCCTTGTCATAAAGCAGATCTTCACACTCAACCCTAATTCAAATGGATGATGTTTCCTTAAGCTCACAAAAACAACATGAGGGTACTAGCAATCTCCAAAAGCCAACCTAGAATCCATGGGAGGCAGTAAACTTATAGGGTAAACATGGTAGTTTAGGATTTACCAATCTAGGCTTGAGATCCACTTATGAGGGAGGATAAGCTCAAGGGATAAGAGATAAGGTGTAAGACCAAACAGGGATTCAAGATCTCTATTCGTGGTAAATAGTTAAAACTACCTCAAAAATATTCTAGAAGGAGAAGATTCGAATTTTTTTTTCCCGAAATTCTAGAATCAATGCACCTACAGAAGGGAGAAACCTACGTGGTCAACATTAATGCTCACATATGCAACTTTCACCCAACATTAGTGGACAAGCAGACAGGGTGCGATGGCCCTAAAAAGATGATTTTTGAGCAGATAATCCGAAAAACTCAGACTTTTTGTAGAATTAATGCTTAGTACTTTACAGAGGGATTATGACAAAGTGTTCATGGATGTTGATTGATCCGGTTTGTAGGCCTTTTGGGTTGATGTGACAAAATTTCCTGTAAAAAATAGAATGAGTATATGAATCATTCTATATAACATCCTTCTCACTCTTCATTAATTATTCCTATGCCACCTTCTTTAAATATTCTAGAGGCCTCTATTTAGGTTTTATTCCTTACTCCATTCCTTTTAGTTATGTTGGTACAAGGCCTTGGGAAAGCTATCTTAGTAATGATTTTTAGAAAGGAGCTTGAAAGTATTAAAATTGCCTCATATATTATTCTTGTTTCACATCAATGGGCCTCCAAATTAGATACCAATTAAGGCCCATATGAACATCCTTAAACACATTTAACCTCTCTCTTTGCATTTGATGACATATTTTTGAGCTATATTGTGTTCATTAAGAGGGTTTAAAGATAATTTCATATTATGTGCCTAATATTATTTATTTTGAAAAATATTGAGTAAATTACGAATGAGATAATATAGGGACTTGCTCTGTGCTACAGTATGGACCAAGTTTGGATAATAAATGAACTATATATTATGAAATTATTGAATAGATTTTGGCGATCCAGTGATTGAGTAAATCTAGGAATGTGTTCCTTGTCATTGAATTAAGATTCTTATTGTTTGGAACCAAATCCACTTTTTGAGGGATTTTGGAGGGGAAAGCTACCTCCTTTAAAGGAGGATGCTTCCCCATCAATTTGTATAAGTAGAAATTCGAATAGCCTCTAGGGGCATGTATTTTTTAGTCTTCCTAGGAAGAAAACTTGTTATTTAGCATCTCTACTTTCATTTCCAGCAGAGATGTACTTGTATTGACTCAAATAACGAAGTTTGGTTCCATTTTTAGCTTCTAAGGCTTGGTTTCCTTCATAGGAATGTGAGTATCGTTGGGATTGGCCATCCCAAGAGCTTCAAATCCTCATTTTACAATTTATTTATCTTCTTTTCACTTCTTATTCACTTGCATATCTTATTCTTGCTTTTCTTATTTCTGGATTTAGTATTCATGCTTCATTTGTTGTAGGTTAGATTGGTTAAATGATTGAAGTAAGGTGTTTTTTAGGTCATTTATATAGGTACAAGAATTATGCATCCTTATAATAACTTTGAAAAGTCATATTCATCATTGAGCTACTTGGATTGGTTTACTAGTTCACAATTTTGGGATTTTTGGGTGTATCATGTAGCAAAATAGTAATAAATTTCTGTTGAATTTCGGCATGTGTTAATGAACTTATTTCAAGTTAATTACACTTGGATTGAAGCCTAAAAACAACCAACTTAATAATAAAATTTATCACATAGCATTTGCACTTGATCAAGTTAGGCATTTGGTAGGGTAACTAGCTCACTGATTCTTGAATTGTTGATTTTTAGAGTAGTAATATTATGCTCATTTTTAGCATATGTTAACAACGGTATTTTTTAGTGATTCCACTTGTATTTTTGTCCTAGAACATCCTATTTAATAAAAAAATTTACCCTATATCATTTTCATTCGATTTTCTTGGTCATTCAATGAGATAACTTGGAGGACAAACTAGCTAGTAGACTAGGTATTTTAGTCTTTTCAAGTATAAAAATCATAGTATTTCTTATGTGAAAGTGAGACTATGGGTTTGTAGGGATGATATTTTCTATTTTCATTTGTCATATTATCATCAACACCTTCCCTCCTTCCTTAACAACTCCTCCAAAACACTGTTCACTGAGAGTACATGTATGGGTTGTTGAAGGCCACCGTGTGAATTGGTCCTTGCGCAGTATGAGCCCCTGAAGGGTACTCGGCTTGGCGAGGGCCTCATACAACCTTCATCCACCCTCCATTACGCTCTCCTACCTTTATATCTCCTTTCTCACGCTCATAATTCTCATAGATTCAATCTTGTAGAAAAATAGGATAATGATGTAGCATCCTATAGCAATCATGTAGCATTATGTAAAAGCCCTCCAAAATTTACCATAATTGTCCTTAAAGCTTGATTTTTCCCTCATAGCCCTAAATAATGTCCCTTAGGTTCTAAGACCATGATTGAGTAAGACCACAGACCACTTAGGATTCGTATTTTCACCACTAATACGTCTTTGCATTTAGGGTTAGTAAACATGTTCATGAATTGAATGGTACATGCATGGTTTACATGATTACTTTTTGAAATGCTTAATGAATGTTGTTACTAGCATATGGTCTCTTTGAATGTAGGGATGTAGATTTGGTTCATTCTCTTTACTTTATGCAACTAGAATATGTTTTTTTCCTTATCTTTTGTTTCCTGCAATAGGTTAAGGTTTCTATTTCAAGCATTTCGATTTCTGCAGTTAGCTTAGGCTTGATTTCATGATATTCACTTCATTGCATCAGATCAACGAAATAATGACACATTGCATGCTGCACATATAGTGTCGACACCTCTTAAGTTTGTACAAATCCCGGGATGATAATTTAAGTTGGTAGCCTTGGGATATGCAACTTTCTTGTTGTAATATTTGCGCTCATCACTTTTTGGTGTCCTTGTCAGGGAGGTGTCAAAGTATGCATTGTTTTCTTCCATAGTTGATTCATTTATTTTACTTTCTGCAAGAACACTTTTTTTTTTTGCATTAGGTATCTTTCATTTCAAAAAAAAAAAATTGCATTGCATTAGTATTCTCATTCAAAAAAGAGTTATAAACACAAAAAAAATATTTCTCCAATACCACAGTCCCCATTTAACCACATGGTGTAGTAAGAACCAAATCACCATCCACTTTTGCAGGTAGAAGAAGAAGAGGTGGAAGAGAAGGTAGATAAAATGGATGGAGATTATGACAATGAGGAAGATCTTCTTGGATTTCCCATTCAAGATATTGATATCGATGTTCATATGAATAAAATCCCTCCATCTTTCCTTCCCAACTTCCATGGTATGAGGTCAAAGGATTTGGAAACCTTTCTCTTTTAATTTGAAATACTTTTTAGATCTTATGGTTACTTCTTAAACACTAAAATTTGAGATTGTTTCCAACAACATTGAAGGATAGAGCTCTAAAATGGTTCATGAGCTTAGGGACTAATTCAATAAGATCATGGAATGATATGCAAAATATATTTCTAGAAAAATATAAAGATCACGATCTTATAGAAGAAATCTTTAGAATGACTCAAACATAGGATGAGAGCCTTGAGGATCTAATAAAAATATATATGTATAATGTTAAGAGGGAAAAATTACATCATTTAGGATCTCACACACTAAAAACCCTCTTACTTAGAACAATTAGGGATGAGTGGATTGATCTCCTTGATCTCATGAGTAGAGGTGATGTATACCATTTATCATTTGAAGAATTTTATGAAACATGCAAGTTCATATCAAGAGGAAGGGAAAGAGTAAGTAATGCTGGACATTGGGTTCAACACTCCCTGTGTGTTTCGCGACATGGACTAACCGCCTCTCGTGGATCCTAACTCTGGTGATTGTAGCGGAGACTAATGCCTGCAGGTTTTGGTATAATGACAATCGTGATTCTAGCAAGTGGTATCAGAGCGACAAGTCTCGAGTTCGAAACTCACCTAGCTCGCATTGGGGGGGAGATTGTTGGACATTGGGTTCAATGCTCCCCATGTGTTTCGCGACATGGACTAACCGCCTCTCGTGGATCTTAACTCTGGCGATTGTAGCGGAGAATAATGCCTGCGAGTTTTGGTCTAGAGACAATCGTGATTCTAACAAATAAATCAACATAGAGATCAGTAAGTGAAGCCGAACTTGGAAATTTTCTTGATAAATTTAAAACATAAATAATTATCAATCTAAGTGAACAAGTATAAATGTTAAGAATGCAAAATGAGCAAAAAACGGATGTTAATATTTGTGTTATCCATGCAGAATCACATGCTATTAAATATTGCCCATCATTATCAAGGTTGAAGGAATATTACCAAGAGGAAAATGGAGCAAGTCAATCACCAAAGCAACTCTGATATGTAGCTCCAAGAAGACCATGGCAACCTAGTCAACCTGGTATGATGCAAGAACCTAATTCACAATTGCAGGGTTATGAACAACCATCTCAAAGTAATTGGAACACACCCTTTCCTTGGGAACCCTATCCATCTCAACCCCAAAACCAATATTGGTAACAAGGTTGGCAAGGACCTTATGGGATAAATCCACAATATCCTAAATCTTTTCCTCAATATCCTCCATACTCAACTCCATGTTATCCCTACCATCCACCTCCACCACAACCAAATCCATCTCAAAGACCCACTCCCACTTAACTATATGTACAACCATTTCTGAATCCAAACAATAAACTAACTCGCCCACTTACAATGTCGAGGTACAAAGCTTCCAAACTCTTATTCTAAATGTTATTCATCTTAGAGTAGGAAGAGTATTTCAAAAAGAGATTCTCTTGATTTCATTGAAGACAACATTCAAAAAAAGAAGATTTAAATGAGGAGACCAAAGAATCATGGACTGCACTTTATGGAGAGTAGACATTAGAATCAAAGATTGAGAAATTTCCATTATGCTTACCATCAAATCCTCTATGTGTTCAAGAGAATAATCAACAAAAATAAGAAGACATATAAGATGATTTAGATGAGAAAGAGAACCAATGGCATCATAACTATATTGAGCTTTGGTTCCAAAAAGTCATTAATATGGAGCACCACTCTCTTCTTCAACAATTCTTGAGATCATCAAAGAAGTTGGTCTCTCATATTCAGGTACATGTCAAAGCATATATTTTGAGCCTACACAAGAATTTATCGGTCATCTTGATGTGCAAATGGCTCCATTGGAAGTATTCCTATACTTGAAAGAAATTTTATTTTTTCATGTAGAGTAGGATAGGAAAAAAAGGGAAAAGAGAGAGAAAAAAAAGGGAAAAGAGAGAGAAAAAATAAAAGAAAAAAAGAGCGAAAAAATAAAATCTCAGTTGAAAACCTCCTTTGAGGCATCTAACATTGGCTCACTAATTGAAAACATCCATGAGACTGGGTTGAAAAAAAGAAGAAAGAGAAAAAATAAATAAGATCCTTGGTGAAAACCTCTTATGAGGCACCTAATCAGAATTGTTGGTTGAAAACCTCATTGAGGCAGCTAATAGGCCTAGGAAAAAAAGAGAAAAAGAAAAACTAGAGATAGGAAACGTCATTCTCACCATGATAAATGTGCAGGAAAATCAACAAAACAAAATAAATAGAATAACTTTCATATTTGGATCCAATCCCACTGCACGCATCTTCAAAAGAACGAGGAAGCTTCCCCACATCACTCTCATCCATTTCCTAACCATCCACAACCTTTTTCGATCATTCCCAAGCCTATCCCATTAAATTTTCTCGTTGTCGTGAGTTGCTACAAGAAAGTTTTGTGTTGCTAAAGGATTAAAAAACCCACAGGATAGAAATTGTTTTGATCATATCTTGAAAATTGTATGTCCATTGGTCGAGTTATTTTACGAGAGATGCATTATAATGATGGTAACATGCTTAAAAAATTTCAGCAAATTCCAGTGCATATTTTTCAAGGAATTAACTGTCATCACCTACAACCATTTTTCATTTTTCTCAAGATTCATGCATCCAATGGCCAAGATATTTTATGGGGATATGCATAAGGATGGTGGAAACATGCTTAAAAAAATTTCCGGTGAATCCAATTTAGTGTTTAAGAGATATGGATTAAAAAATTTTGCTATAGGATTGTCCTAGATTTGCTACAAGATTGTGATCAACATAGAAAAAGGGTTCATATATTATGTTTTTCATAGAGGAACAAGAGGAGGGGTCCACCACACCATCATCATCCTTCCTCCACACCATTTGGCCTCTTCTCCACCCAAATATCCACCTCTATCCATAAGAAATCCCCATTTTCCCCCCTTCTTTCATTACTTTCACCACAACCAAGGCTTTTGCTCCTTGTCCATAGATTGATCATGAATTATTGGTGTTTTTGGATGAATTGTCTAAAGGATATTATGGTCATAGAAGGGTCTATGCGACTGCTACATGAAGAAATACAAGCATGTGGAAATATGCACAAACCCTATAATACCACAATTGAAAGCACAAAAATGAAAAACCAACTATCATGAAGGCATTGGAGAGTCATTTCCTTGGTTTTGGGAAACTACAAGACTTCTACAAAGCTACTACAGGATCACTTCCAACATATGAAAAAGCACGGATCTAATTCCATGAGATTACATCAACAGAATGAAGGCTTTGTGCACCTACAGGACATCCTATAGGGTGCTATAGGATGACCAACAACACGAGGAAACACAATCTTGATTTCAGAGAAGAATGCACCATAAAAATCAAGAACCTCAACACTTATATGACCTCCTGTAGGGTGCTAAAAGATCATCATGAGAGCAGAAGAAGCATGCATATAACAGATCAAACACAATTATTTCTAAAGCAGTAAAGCCTTGAAGCATAATACCACAAATACAACACCCTAAAGTGTATTTGATCACCTAGCCAACAACAACACCTAATTCCAAGAGCACCTACATAAAATACAAAGGACTTGCATCATCGAAGTTTCAGCCAACAAGAAGCATACACAAATTTTCTTATATTTTTTTCAAGAAATTGCAAAAGGCAAGGGAGACAAAGTGATGACATCACAGAAGATACTCAGAAACAACCTCACCCATGTCGAGATGTGCCATGTAACAATTAAAGGATCAACACATTATCAAGAAGCCACCAGGTAGGCATAGGTATACACTATCTTTCACCTCTCCTCTTAAGATTATTAGGGCTAAAAATTTGTTGTCAATGTAAGAGAGAGAAGTTTTTGCAGGCTCGAAGTGGCTCAGAAGTCTTAACAACCCTCAAACTATTAAGTGGGGTTATCTTTTTCTATCATCACATGTGGAGAAAAGATAAAGTAAAAAAGGGTGATAATTACAAGGAGTGTTCCAACAGGTTTATCAGGAAGTTGTGAAGGTGGTAGGTGGGGCCAACTAACACAATGCGTTGAGCTGACCACCAAACCATAAAAGTAATAAAGAGGGGTCAAATCCTCATTTGTACCAAAAGTATCATTCCAAAAATGATGAGAAGGACGATTTCTGTCGCTGGGAGAGGAGCTAGCTACACCAAGGGTCCCTTAGGTTTCCACAGAGAAGCTACAGGGTTGAGGAATATCTGCTACAAGATCAGGTTGAGTGTTACAGGATATACAACAAGTGCTACAATAAACTTGATTGGCTGCTACGGGATTGACCTGAGAGGTCGAAACAAGCTCAATTTTGTGCAAATTTTCCTCTAAAATCCCTAATCCATGAAGGAGCCTCCAAGGGAGGGCTAAGTAGAAAATTTTCCTCCCCTCCCATGCACAAAAATCCTATGAAATTGGTTACATTTTTTCTATAGAAGCATCCTGTAGCAAAATTTTGAAAGTGAAAAGAAATTTAAGCTCTAATTTGCATGAGAGATAATCATGATAGTAGGAGAATGAGTTTGTTTTGGGACGGGCATGCAAATTTTATTCCCATAATAAAAAAACGAGAACTATTCCTCTTATATCTGTTTTGAAACCCTAAATTACTCTAAAAGTGGTAGTTGATAACAAAATTACCTTGTAAAACTTTGAAATAAGTACAGTACGAGCCATGGGGTGGTTTTAATCGAAGACAATCAAGGATGGCTCTGTAGAAGAAGAAGGAGAAGGAGAAGAGGGTGGTGAAGAAAAGGAAGAGGTTGGAGCATAAGAAAAAGAGCCAAAATAAAGATCAAATGAAAAGATAAGAGAATGAGAAAATGAGGAACAAGGAACCCCAAAGACCATTCAGGAACCTTCTAGACCCTAGAAAAGAGGAAGACAAGAGCAACAAGCAAGTGTTTAAGAAATATTGAGAGAGAAGTGGCTACCACTCTGGCAACCTTGAGCACAATAATTAAGCCTAAAGGAACAAAGCCAAGACTAAATAACTGTAAGAAGAATCCACCCTACTAGAGGAAGGTAGGGAAGTGTTGCAAGAAAGGGATGCACAACTACAAGAAGGAGATGAAATGCCACGAGGGGCAGGAATGAGGTACAGTTAGGTGACTAAGTTACTCAGAGGATGAGCGACACTTTCAGTAGGGGGTATGATGAGCCTCCAAATTAGATCCAAATTAAGGCCCATTTGACCATCCTTCAACAAATTTAATCTCTCTCTTTGCATTTGATGACATATTTTAAAGCTATAATGTGTTCATTAGGAAGGTTTAGAGATAATTTCATATTATGTTCCTAATATTATTTATTTTTGCAAAATATTGAATAAATTATGAATGAGATAATATAGGGACTTTCTCCCTACTATAGGATGGACCAAGTTTGGATAATAGATGAACTAGATATTATGAAATTATTGAATATATTTTGGAGATCCAGTGATTGAGAAAATATAGGAATGCGTTCCTTGTCATTGAATGAAGATTCCTACTATTGGGAACCAAATCCATTTTTGAGGGATTTTGGGGAGGTAAGTTGCCTCCTTTAAAGGAGGATGCTTCCCCATCAATTTGTATAAGTGGAAATTCGAATAGCCTCTAGGGGCATGTATTTTTTAGTTTTCTTGTGAAGAAAAATGGTTATTTAGCAACTTTACTTTCATTTCCAGCAGGGATGTACTTGGATTGACTCTAATAATGAAGTTTGGTGCCATTTTTAGCTTCTAAAGCTTGGTTTCGTTCATAGGAATTTGAGTATTGTTGGGATTTTCCATCCCAAGAGCCTCAAAGCCATGTTGTACAATTTATTTATATTCTTTGCACTTCTTATTCACTTGCATCTCTTATTCTTGCTTTTCCTATTTCTAGATTTAGTATTAATGCTTCATTTGTTGTAGGTTATATTGGTTAAATGGTTGATGTAATTTATTTTGTAGGTCATTTATATATGTACAATCATGATGCATCCTTATAACAACTTTGAGAAGTCATATTCATCATTGAGCTACTTGGATTGGTTTACTAGTTCACTATTTTGGAATTTCTTGGCATATCGTGTAGCAAAATAGTAATAAATTTCTGCTTAATTTTAGCACGTGTTAATGAGATAATTTCAAGTTTATTCCACTTGTATTGAATCCTAAAATAATCCAACTTAATAATAAAATTTATCCCATTTCATTTGCACTTGATCAGGTTAAGCATTTGGTAGGGTAACTAGCTTACTGATTCTTGAATTTCTGGTTTTTAGAGTAGTAATTTTTTGCTAATTTTTAGCACATATTAACAAGGGTATTTTTGAGTGATTACACTTGGATTGGAGTCCTATTAAATCCTTATTAACAACAAAATTTACCCTATATAATTTTCATTTATTTTCTTGGTCATTCGATGAGATAACTCGTAGGACAAACTAGCTGATAGACTACACATTTTAGTATTTTCAAGTATAAGAATCATAGTCTTTATTGTGTGCAAGTGAGACTATGGGTTTTTAGGGATGGGTATTTTCATTTTCACTTGTCATCCTATCATCAACACCTTCCCTCGTTCCTCAACAACTCCTTCAAAACATTGTTCACATAGAGTACATTTATGGGTTGTTGAAGGCCACATTGTGCATTTATCCTTGTGCAATATGGGCTCCTAAAGTGTACTAAGATTGGAGAGGTCCTCATACAACCTTCATCCACCCTCCATTACCATATCCTACCTTCATATCGCCTTTATCATCCTCATAATGCTCACATATTCAATCCTATAACAAAACATGGCAATCTTGTAGCATCCTGTAACAATCCTATGGCATCCTATAGCACCATGTAAAATCCCTCCAAACTTGACGAGAATTGTCATTGAAGCTTGATTTTTTCCTCCTAGCACTGAATAATGTCCCTTAGGCTAAGAAACCATGATTTAGGAAGACCAGGGACCACTTAGGATTCATATTTGCACCACTTAAATACATCTTTGCAATTAGGATTAGTAAATAGGTTCATGGATTGAATGGTTGTTACACTAAAATTTTTCACCATGACATTTTAGTACTCCCTTAGAAGTCTATAATATCCAAATTTCCTAAATTAAAGCCTTGAAACTAAGAGAAAAGCTCATAAAAGCCTTAAAACTCTGGTACCGCACTTTCTCTTAATATTGCCTGCGGTCTCGCACCTTTTGGCTATAAATCATGCGTAGCCAAACGCAATTTCTATTTATTAAAAGTGCGGACCCCTATAAAAGATAAGAAAAGGCGCAAGTAAAATCTAGAAGCTCAGTTTAAGTCATTTTTGGAAGCTTCTAGAAACATTCCTGCGGTGGAAAGTCCGCTCCTTTCATGTTCATGCATCTCATCCAATAAGGAGCTAACCCCTTGATGTAAGGAACTAATCCCTTTGAAGGAGGATTCTATCCCTTCTTGTATGGAGCTGTAACCTCCTCTGTTCCACTATAAAAAAATGCATAGGGCAGCCTCGAAGGGTTACAATTGATGAGTTGAAGTTTTTGTATTATTGGAGTCGAAGTGCTGTTGAAACTCAGACCCTTTTAGCTGAGATTTTATATGGGAAGGATTACATCCCTGTATGTATCTCAGTTGGAAGAGTGCAAGGCTTGTCAGAGTAAAGGAAATGCCTGTTCCAGACCCCAGGAAGACCTGTACAACATCAAGGCGAACACGGTTGTAAGGCTATTTTTATTTAAGTTAATACAAATAAGTCTGTTTTTCTCAATAAGTTGTTAATTGATTGGTTTATTTTATGGATTCCTTGATCCCCATAATAGATATGATTTATGAATATATGCTATGCAGGTGCTATTTCATGTTTTCTTGTTTGTGATTACAGATATTCGAAGGCAACTCTTTCGGGCGACTAAAGGATTACTACTACAAACAAGCATTGGATCAAAGGTAGGATCGTTAAGCCTTTATAACATTTAATTATGAATCGCAATATATCTAGAGAAAGATAGATTTAGTTGTCTGTTTGTTGCTCGCTGTCCGTAGGACACTTGGGAGGTCTGTCTTGTCCGCAAGAATGAATTATCCGTCCAACGATGGTACATGGATAGTTTTCATGATTACTTTTTGAAATTCTTAATGAACACTATTACCAGCATATGGCCTCTTTGAATGTAGTGATGTAGAGTTGGTTCATTCTCTTTAATTTATGAAATTAACAGGTTTTATTTCCTTGTCTTTTGTTTACTACAATAGGTTAAGTTCGACCTCTGTAGGTTGGGTGGTAGAATTTACAAAGCCACCATGTGTGGTGTAACAGAAAGGTCAAGTTTGGTGCCTTGTTAAGCCTCCCACTTGGCCAAATTTGACCCAAAATTTTACCACGAATAACTTGACCATACGAGCTCGGATTTGAGTGTCATTTGCACTGTTGGAATTAGTGAGATGAACACTATGATTTGGTTTTGGTTTGGGTGCAATCTAATCACTTTTATTTTTGAGCTATTCTGAGCCCTCCTTGACCTCCGAGCATCTTTGGAGCCACCTAGATCATTCCTCCCCACTGAGGAGCTTTTGTTCCTAAAAAAACATGAGCATAATCTAAAAATATTGCGTACATTTTCTGCACCACAAGTGTCCTGACAGGTCACCCTTCCTTCTCCTTCACCTTTGTTCTTCGGAGCCATAAGGGATGAGCCGACACCTGCATCTTTTGCAAACCTGTAGTACAATATTTGCAAATTACATGCTCAATTGCATGAAAAACCATGACCCAAGCATACTATACTTGCCATGAGTTTATAACGCACACTTTGTGGTCAATTTTACATCAAAATAGAAACATTACCCCAACTATATATACAAGGCCAAAACATCATCATTGCTTTAACAAGCGATGCAAAACACATTATCATTTTTACTTTTATATTGAAACACATGATTTACAAAAGTACAACCATTGAAAGCTAGTACATCTAAAAAAACCATCTCTCACTTATCAAAGTGAATGAGTCATTTCTCTATGGCAGATTCTCTTGTCTAACAAAATTTTCAACTGGTTCATGCACAGGAGCTTTGTCCTTAAGATGTTACTCTGGATGGATCCACCAACACATGGCTCTCTGATGAACACCTCTGTCGCAATGACTGAAAAATGTATTCTTCCTCAGGGCTTGCTTAACATGCTTCCTTCCCTGATGTGGAGAAGGCGTTTCATGCCTCATCCTGTTTCTTGCTAACGTTCTCTTCCAACACTCAGCAAGCACATGGTTATGTAAACCACAAAAAAACATAGTTTTTGATGCCATGATTTATGTTCATCATTAATAACATGATTCTAATCAAAATTAACTTTAGAATACCAAGATTGTTTATACCTTTCTTGATTGGCTCTGGTGCAATTATGGCGATGATAGCTTGCCTCAACTCTTCCTTTGTAATGTGCACTACCATGGGATGATGGTGATGTATTCCTTTCATTCTCTTTCCTCAACAGTTTCAACAATGTGTTGGAAGCTTCTGACACCTTTGAGCATTCTCCTTTGGTGTATCCCAAACCTGTGAATCAAGATCTTTGTAAAACCTCCAATGGTTGAGTCATGCCTTGCCATTAACACCAATTCCTCCTCCTTTATACCCCATCTTGGTAAGAGTCTCATGCCAGTTCCTGTAATGGGTACCTCCATGTTTCCAACAGAAATAAGATCATGTGAAAATTAAATTGAAGAAGAATCAACACTGTTTACGTTATTTGTCGATTTTGAAACAGGTGATGATGGCTTCATTAACCCTTTGTCATGCTTCAACTCTTCCAAGGTCTCTTCCATGGCTCGTAGTTGAAGTTGCAATTTCTACTTCTCCTCTTTCTCTTCTTGTAGACACCTCCTTAATTAATCATTCTCTTTTTGAAGGCTCTGGTTGATCTCCTCATTCGAATGATGAGAAGACGATGAAGGCGATGAATGTTCACTAGAAAGTGTGCATGGAGCATCGTTCTATGCTCCTTATTTCTCCTATCCCTTTCTTGCCATCTTCTCCTCATAATATACATACATCATGTCCACCATGCATGCCATCCTGAGTAGGTCCTCGTAGAGATATTTTTTTTTCCCCATTTTATCTTCTTATTGCACATTCAATCATGAAATTCACATCAGTGAGAAGTCTGCTCTGATACCAAACTTGATCCAAAATCTTCAACTATCAAAATTAACCAAGAAATTTTACTCTTGTGATGTTAGCAAAATTGCATTTAAAAGAGAATAAAACAACCACATGTGCATGCATAAAGAAGAGGAAACATAATGGCGATCAACAATTCTAGAACACCACACATTGATAAAGGAGTTCACCCAATGTGGGCTACATCTCTGGGCTCGGATGCAAGAGAGTGGAGGCTGCTTCAATTAATCATTGCAAATGACGATGTTGTACATGACATATTCTTTGTCATTACAAGGACAAATACCCTCAACCAGAGCTTCATGTCTCTCCATGAGATGTTCTCCCTATAGGAACTCTCACTCAAATGGGTCTTCGTTCAACATGACAAGCTAATAAATTCTCACAATAATGAGGCAGCAAGTATCCCTTAACATAATGTTCATCGGGGATCTCAATAAAACTAACATCATCTTAGAAAATTAGAAGAAAAGCATATCATAATGCATCATATACCTCCACTTTCGAAGATGGCCAAAAATGCGAAGCTCAGCTGCTGAAATGGACTGCACCACTGAATTACTGGTGATGAGTGGTGTAAAATTGATTGTCAACATGTCCAATTATGACACCGTAAAAATTTGGGCCCTTGGGAATCTTTTAGATTCCTCATGATTCCACAAAGATTCCTCTCCACCAGTTGACTAGAGATCTGGTACTCAGATGAAAATCTGATCTTGCCATAATGCTCCTTACGAAATTCTGAGAAAAATGAGTATAAAGTCGAAAACATTCCGACACTGGAAAAATTCAGCCTCCAAGGGATTATTTCAGATTCCTCAAGATTCTTTAAATATTCTTTTCTATTGGGCACCTGCATTTCTACTACTTAGATGGAAAATCTGACTTACCATCGCACTCCCTGCGAAATTTTGAGAAAAATGACTATAAATTTGATAACATTTTGTTAATGTGAAAATTTACCTCCCAAGGAATCTTTTCAACATCTTAAGATTCTCACATTCATGGTTCCACTTCTCTGCCTAGGCAAGGTTTTTCCCCCGCCACGGTTCCACCCTCGGGCGCATGGTTCCACTATGGCTCTTCGAACTCGACCTCCAAGTTCTACCTCTATTTGGCTTCCGTAAGTCACATTCCCCACATATGAGAATGAGTGAGCTTATAAGTAGGTTGTGTGGCGGAATTTAAAAACATGCCACCTGTGGTGTAACAACAAGGTCAATTTTGGTGCCTTGTTAAGCCTGCCACTTGACCAAGTTTGACCCAAACTTTGACTGCCAATAACTTTACCATACGAGCTCAGATTTGAGTGTTGTTTGCACCGTTGGAATCAAGGTAATGAACACTACGATCTTCTAGTTTGGGAGAAATATGAACACTTTTATTTGTGAGCTATTTTGAGCCCTCGTTGACCTCTGAGCGTCTCTGGAGCCACCTTGATCATTCCTCCCCACTGAGGAGCTTTTGGTCCTCCAAAATCATGAACATAATTTGCAACTGCTGCGTACATTGTTTACACCACAAGTGTCCCCATAGCTCACCCTTCCTTCTCCTTCACTTTTGTTCTTCGCAGCCATAAGGGCTGAGGTGACACTTGCATTCTTACAAAACTGCAGTACAATATTTGCAAATTAAATTCTTAATTACATGACCAATCATGACCCAAGCATCCCAAAATTTCCACGATTTTATATCACACACTCTATGGTCAAGTTTACATCAAAATAGAAACATTACCCCAATTATCAATACAAATCCAAAACATCATCGTTGCTTTAAAAAGCGATGGGAAACACATCATCACTTTTACATTTATATTGCAAAACTTGATTTACATAAATACGGCCATGGCAAGCTACCACATCTAAAAAATCCATCTCTCACTTATCAAAGTGAATGGGTCATGTCCCTGTAGTGGATTCGCTTGTAGAACAACTTTTTCAACTGGTTCATGCACAGGCGCTTTATGCTTAAGACATTGCTTTGGATGGAGCCTCCAACACATGGATTTTTGATGACCACCTCTGTTGCAATATCTGAAAAAAATCCTTCTTCCTCTAGATCTGATTAACATGCTTCCTTCCATGATGTGGAGAAGGCCTTTCACACCTCATCCTCTTTCTTGTTGACATTCTCTTCCAACACTCAAAAAACACATGGTTATGTAAACCACAAAATATACATAGTTTTTGATGTCATGATTTATGTTCATCATTAATAACATGTTTGTAATCAAAATGAAATTTAGAATAACTAATATTTTTTATACCTGTCTTGACTGTTTTTGGTGCAATTATGGTGATGAGAGCCTTCCTCAGCTCTTCCTCTGCAATGTGCATTACCATGGGATGATGGTGATGTGTTCCCATCATTCTCTTTCCTTGATGGTTTCAATAATGTCTTGGAAGCTTCTGACACATTTGAGCATTCTCCTTCGGTGTATCCCAAACCTGCGAATCGAGGTCTTTACACGACCTCGAATGGCAGAGTCATGCCTTGGCCATTAACACCAAGTCCTCCTCCTTTATACCCCATCTTGGTAAGGATTCTCATGCTAGTTCATGTAATGGGTACCTCCATGTTTCCAACATAAATAAAATCATGTGAAAATGAAACTGAAGAACGATCAACACTATTTATCTCAATTGTCAATTCTGAAATAGATGATGCTGGCTTCACTAAGCCTTTTTCACGATTCAACTCTTCCAAGGCCTCTTTCATGGCTCATAGCTGCAGCTGTAGTTTTTTCTTCTCCTCTTTCTCTTCCTATAGAAGCCTCCCTAATTCAACATTCTTTGCTTGAAGGCTTTGGTTGATCTCCTCATTCGAATGATGAGAAGACGTTGAAGGCGATGAATGTTCACTGGAAGGTGTGGTTGGAGCATCGTTCTCTGCACCTTCTTTCTCCTGTCCCTTTATTTTCATATTATCCTCATAATATGCATAAATCATGTCCACCATACATGCCATCTTGAGGAGGTCCTCATAGAGATCTTCGTTGTCCCCCATTTTCTCTTCTTGTTGCACGTCCAATCATGTAATTCACACCAGCGAGAAAGTTGCTCTGATAACAAGCCTGATCCAGATCTCTTCAACTACCAGAATTAACCAAAACCTTTTACTTTTGTGATGTTAGCAAAATTTCATTTAAAAGAGCATAAAAAAACCACATGTGCATGCTTAAAGAAGAGGAAACATACTGACAATAAAAAAATCAAGAACACCACACATTGATAATGTAGTTCACCCAATGTGGGCTACGTCTCTGGGCCCGGTGTCAAGAGAGTGGAGGCCGCTTCAATTATCTACTGGAAATGATGATGATGCACATGGCATTTTCTTTGTCATTATAATGACAAATACCCTCAATCAGAGTCTCATGTATCTCCACGAGACGTTCTCCTTATAGTAACTCTCACTCAAATGGGTCTTCCTTCAGCATGTCAAGCTAATAAATTCTCGCAATAATGTTAATCATGGATCTCATCAAGGCTAACATCATCTCATCAAATAAAAAGAAAAACAAAACACAATACATCATATACCTTCACTTTCAAAGATGTCCGAAAAAATCAAAGCTCAATTGTTGAAATGGACTACACCATTGAATTCATGGCGATGAGTGGCGTAAAATCGGTTGTCAAGTTGTCCAATTCTGACACCGTCAAAATTTGGGCCCTTGAGAATATTTTATATTTCTCATGATTCCACAAAGATTCCTCTCCACCGGTTGACTGGAGATCTGTTGCTCAAATGAAAAATCTGTCGCCATCACGCTCCTTGCGAAATTCTGATACAAATTAATATAAATTTGACAACATTCCGACACTAGAAAAATTCAGCCTCCAAGGGAATCTTTCAAATTCCTAAGGATTCTTTAAAGATTATTTGATACTGGGCACCTGCATTTATGTTGCTCAAATGGAAAATTTGACTTCACCATCACACTCGATGTGAAATTATGAGAAAAATGACTATAAATTTGATAACATTCCGTTACTGTGAAAATTTACTTCCCAGTGAATCTTTTCAGCATCTTAAGATTCTTAGGTTCATGGTTCCACTTCTCTACTTGGGGCAAGGTTCCGCCCTGGTCATGGTTCCACCCTTGGGCACATGGTTCCGTTGTGGCTCCCCGAACTCGACCTCTAACTTCCACCTCCGTTCGGCCTCTGCTGGTCACTGGCCCTGCATATGAGAATGAGCGAGCTTATAAGTAGGTTGGGTGGTAGACTTTAGAAAGCCACCAATAGTGGTGTAACATCAAGGTCAAGTTTGGTGCCTCGTTAAGCCTGCCACTTCGCCAAGTTTGACCTGAACTTTGACCGTGATAACTTGACCATACAAGCTCAGATTTGAGTGTCGTTCACATCGCTGGAATCAGGGCGAAGAGGACTATGATTTGGTTCTATTTTGGGAGTTATATGACCACTTTTATTTTTGACCTATACTAAGCCCTCCTTGATGTCTAAGCATCTCTGGAATCATCTGGATTAATCACACACCTAAATTTTATGGATGATATGATGTTTTTACACATACAATTTGTGCATGATGTGCTGATTTTGGGACAACGAGTGTTAAGGATCTCGGCATGAGATTAAGAGGAGAAAATGTTTTTATATTTTGTATTTTATTTATTTATTTATCTTTTTATTTCTAAACATCCCATTGAGGATTTAAGCCAAGGATGGCTATTTTGGATAGATTTCCACAAGTCCAAGATTGGTACAAAATGAAGAGTTCAAGGTATGAATTTCATCTTGACAAAATATATTTCTTATCTCATTGAGAATAATCTTATTAATTTA
Organism: Pinus albicaulis; assembly: GCA_034641835.2. Classification (NCBI taxonomy): domain Eukaryota; kingdom Viridiplantae; phylum Streptophyta; class Pinopsida; order Pinales; family Pinaceae; genus Pinus; species Pinus albicaulis. The sequence continues at coordinate 669,852,657 of CM076581.1, forward strand.
AGTTGTAATGACTTTGATCCTTGTTTCCAAGTTACATTGTAGCAATTACGAGGAATTTCTTAACAAAATTAAAGAGAAACCTTAAAATTATCCTTCGAATGAGAAGAAAAGATCTTTGCAAGCAACATCTCATAACTTGAGAGAAATTATCTCCTTTGGAATAGGTGTGAGGCATAAAAGTTTGAAATTTAAATGTTCCAAGTGAAGGAAAATAAGGAGAAAATCTCTCCTAAAGAATGATTTAAGATAATGACAAATTTTATAGTAAGGTGTTTAAAGATAAATACATAAAAAGAGGCATGATATTGAGAATTATATTTAATATATTTATTCTAACGACACAAATCTTCGCAAATAGTACCCGATAACTTCAAAGAAAAAATATCTTTTGGAATAAGTGCGAGGTGTCAAAGTTAGAAAGTTAAATGTTCCAAGTGAATCTAAATGAGGAGAAAATCTCTTGTAGATAATTATTTAAGATAATGACAGGTTGAGTAGTAAGATTCTTAAATATATATACATAAAAAGTGCCAAAATATTGAGAGTTATCTTTAATGTGTTTCCTTCTAAATATCCTATGATGGCTATTTTGGATAGATTTCTCCAGGTACAATATCGGTACAAAATTTTGGAAGAGTTTAAGACATGAATTTTATCTTGAAAAAATATATTTTTGATCTTGTTGAGAAGGATATTTTTAATTCAATTGGTCATGACTTTGATCCTTGTTCCAATGTACCAATTATAAGGAATCTCTTGACAAAATTGGAGAGCAACGTTAAAATTCTCCTTTAATTGAGAGTGATATATCTTTGCAAGTGGTTCGTTATAACTTGAGATAAATTATCTCTTTTGGAATAGGTGTGAGGTGTAAAAGTTTAAGTGTTAAACATTCCAAGTGAAGGTAAATACAAAGAAAATCTCCTATGAAGAGTGATTTAAGATAATGACAAACCATGTAGTAAGGTGTTTAAATATAAACACAAAAATAATGTCATGATCTCGAGAGTTATCTTTAATGTCTTTCTTCTAAAAGCGCAAATATTTTCAAATGACACCTCAAAACTTCATATAAAGTATCTCCTTTGGAATAAGTGTGAGTTGTCAAAGTTTCAAAGTTAAATGTTCCAAGTGAAATTAAATAAGGAGAAAATCCCTTATGGAGAATGATTTAAGATAATGGTGGATTGTGCAATAAGGTGCTTAAAGATAAATGCATAGAAAGTGCCATGAACTTGAGAGTTATCATTAATGTCTTTCCTTCTAAGTATCCTTTGATGACTATTTCAGATAGATTTCCACAAGTGCAGGATTGGTACAAAATTTTGGAAGATTTTAAGGCATGAATTTTAGATTGAAAAAATAGATTGCTTATCGTGATGTGAAGAATATTATTAATTCAATTGTTCATGACTTTGATCCTTGTTTCCAAATTCCATTGTAATTATGAGGAATTTCTTGAAAAAATTGAGAGCAATGTTAAAGTTTTCCTTTGATTGAGAGGAAGAGATATTTGCAAATGGAACCTCATAAATTGAGTTAAAATATCTCTTTTGGAATGGGTGTGATGTGTCAAAATTGGAAAGTTAGATGTTCCAAGTGAAGGTAAATAAGGAGAAATTATATTCTAGAGAATGGTTTAAGATAATGATCAACTATGTAGAAAGGTGCTTAGAGATAAATATACAAAAAGTGCCATGATCTTGAGACTTATATTTAATGTATTTCTTCTTAGAGCAAGAATCCCCCCCTTTGTGCCCAACCCACTTATGGAACTGAACAATAAAACATAGAAGTGATGTGGTGGTTAATATTGTTTGGGTTCTTAGAGATGGGAGATAAACAAGATGTTATTAGGACCACTTGAAAGGCCATAAAGTGATCTCATATCTTATAAATCTAACAAAGACCATGGAGACATTGAAAGAAAAAGGCTCGGAAAAAACTTGGTAGCATTAAAATGTGATTTAAAAAGTTGCTTCCCTTAGGGACAACAAAGAAATAAAATGGGAATGAGAATGTTTGATTAGTCTATATTTTGATGGCCAAGCTCATAAGTAGTGGTATACTCTTCATTGAGAAAGAATTTGATGAAATATTCTTAAATATAGGGATAGAGGAAATAAACATTAAATAAACCCATGGGAAAAAAAAACTCATGGAAATTGTGCATAAATCAAAGATGAACTAAAAAAATAAAAATAAAGATTAAACAAGGAAATTATGATAAAATGGTTGAATAAATGTAAACGCTAAGAAGCCATAATTAGGCTCTTCTTAAACAGATTAATAACTTAAAATAAGAGAAGAAACATAAAAAAATAGATGTAAAATTGAAGGTCACAAATGAAGAGGCATTGACTGAGTAGAAGAAGTGATTTGTAAGAAGGTTAAAAATTCCCTAAATATTGATTATTTATGGTAATACATGTAAGAAAGGATTGAATAAATAAGAATAGGGTTAATGACTATTGTATTAAGGATTAGAGGTTAGCTCAACCCTAAAGGGGGGGCTCAATTTGTGATGGTTGTGTTATGAAGTATTATGTAAAGTATGTGATGCAAGGTTAAAATCTCCTTGTTTTACCCCGTGAGCCATGTGTTAGGACACATGTGGTTTCACCCAGAGGTTATAGTGGTAGTAGTCAAAATCATCCCTATCTCATGCGAATATGAGCTTGGCCCAACTGCTAATTCCTCTAGTAAAAAAAATGGGGTTAGTGGTTGTCCCTTAGTGTTGTAGCATTAATGATGGAAAACCATACACAATTTCGATTAAGTAAGTGAAACCATTTTCAGTCATTATTATTGGTTCAGGGATTAGGCGTTGTTGTAGCCGCTACAACAACCCCAAATTTTCAACATTTTAAAATTTGGAGTTCTTGCCGTTATGAACTTTTAAAGGAACACGTTTCTTAAATTTTCTAAGTCTCTTTCACTTAGCCAAATATTGAGCAAAGCCTTATCGCTTCTTTCCTCAACAATTTGTCACTAGTCACAATGGCATAATGCATTGATAATTTTCTCCACACATTTTCAAAACCTGTCTTGTGCAATCACATTTTGCAATGCTAACCTGTGTTGAAGGAGTCTCTCGCACCGCCTGAATCTGAGTCACATTTCTTCCCACGAGAACACATTTGTTGCACATATTTCCACACATGCGAGAAAAAAACTATATATATGGGCACCCCTCTAATTCATTTTCACAGTACCATTTTCTTTAAAGCCTCTAAATGCTCAATGTAAAATTTCCCCGCAGATCATCCTCTATCTCTAAGACTTGTGATTGCGACTGAGCGTTGGACCAAGATAGGTAGCATGTCCTTTATTTTCTTTCTACGATTTTGTCTTTCATTTTCTATGTCTTTTCACAATCCATGACACTTCATATTCCTATAGTTATTTGTATATATACACGCATTTACTCATTTTGTTGAAATCCTTTTTCCTCATACTTCCTGATCCCAACCTTGTCCTATACTAGGCTATTTTTTCTAAGTAGCCTAATCACATCAACAAAACCTAGTGCAATAGGGTTCCATCCCTCACACACTACTATTTTTCCTACCACCTCTAACTAGAGTTATCATACCTTGTGTTTGCAACTCATGGTCACGCCTAACCCCAACCATAAAGTTCTGTTATTTCTCCTATCCACTAAAATCCACGATTTCCCAACAACGCCATTTTTATGACTAAAATATGTGATTGCAATTAACCCTTAGTATTTGTATTTTTTTATTGCGTTTTGACCCTTCAAGTTGCGATTGCACAACCTTTCATTTGGCCCCCTTTTGATCACATTCCAACACTATAATCTATGATTGCACTTAAGGTATTTCACTTAGGATTTCAATTTGAGATTCCACTTAATATTGATTATTGGCTTCTCATTATCACATTTTCACAACTCATTGTCTGACCCCTTTTGATCGCATTTTGCAACTGTTAACTATGACAATGCTTAAAGTTTCAAGCCTCAGCCTGTAAATTGTGGTTATGTTATAGACTACCTCATTATTTTCCTTAATCGCATCCTGCCATCCCAAAATATGAATAAAGCTAGCATACTATTTTTGTAGATTATGCCACTCGACAGAACTATTATACGAGATTTACGATTGCGGAGAAAGGTATCTCCCCTAGGTTTGGTGGTCAACCTAGAACAACAGAGAGACAAGAAACTCAATGTTTTTCCTTAATGTAAATAGATGATGGAGTGAGGCCTACCTAGAAACTGTCACTCACTTCACTCCTTCTTTAGCTTGGAAGCTCCAATTCCAGCTCCAATTGCCAAAATTAGATCCTGCACAGTCATATAACACAAGCCAAGAAACTACAAGATGTATGCAGTACATCTAAATACTCTATTCAATAGATCAAAATGGTATTGAAATAAGTGAAATAACAACATCAAATATAGGAAAATAAATAATTATTTGCATTAATATAAATGGAAGGGGATTACAACCATAAGTGGCAGTTGATCTTGTAGAATATCTCTTCCAAGTTGTTAACTCGTCCATTCCTTGTCACAATATGCACCTACAGTCACCCTATTCATGAGATAATAACTACTTACCACTGCAGCATAAGTGCATAATCACTCTCCAAAGCCAACCATTACCTCTAGCATATGAGAGGGTAAATATATAGGAGAGAGGGGTAAGTTGGGAGTTCTCATCATTTTATCATTCTAAGGTTTTAGATCCACCTTTGATTGAGGGATAATATCAAATGATAAGTGGTGAAAACTCCAAAGTAGGGTAAGATAGGATTCAAATGTAAATCCAAGGTAAGTAGTTGAAAGAACTTCTAGAAACTCGAATAAGGTGAAGCTTCCAGAATCCGATCATTATCCCAGAATTCTAGAACCAACGCAGGTGCAAAGGAGAGAAACTTGCTGGTGACCAACGTTGGCCACAGTGGAGCAAGTTGTAGGTGAATGCACCCCAATAGGCTTGTAGAGAGCGTTGGTCCTAAAACTGGCTCAAAAAGGGCAGTTTAGGGTTGAAATTATAAGGGATGAAAGGTACATGCTTAGGGCTTTGTGCAAGATGATGACAAGGGGAATAAGATGTTGATTGATCCCATTAGGAGGCTCAGTTGATAAGATGTGACAAAATGGCCTATAAAAGAATGCCCCCTAAAGTGCAAAGTCAGAGATGGTGACTGGTGACTGAGGTGCTTTACCTTGTGACAAGTAGGGATGAAGGACAATCGACGAGTTTCATCTGTTACAATACATTTATCATAGCATCTTGTTGTTGAGGGAGGATTACCCATACTCATCTCATAAGCTAACATATCAAAGAAATTTCCACATATGCAACTGGTGGACTCATGACTATATGATCACGACCATTATACATTTTGATCTTTGTATAACTCTTGAAATCACAGCCTGGATGGATGAAAATAGATCTGGGGCCTTATTTCTTGTTCACATGACCAACTAATGTACGAGTCTAACTGTGTCAATCAATGAGATGGAGTCGAACATGGTAGACATCATATGATTACCGACCAATGATGTAATCCGTTAACAAACACGAGAGAAACCACTAATGATGTTAATGAATCTCAAGGTACTATGGTACAATTTGTATGGTGCGAATAAATGAGTTGATGTCGAACACCACACATAATATTTTGGTCAAAGGCCATTGATGTAAACCTATCGCTAAGAGCGAGGAAACTTACCATTGATGTATGCAAGTACCAAGGTACCAAAGAGGTGTTTATAAGTGAAATTATTGGATGATGTGTTGATGTCAATAGGAAGCGACCCATCATAGGAGGGCCTTGATGTATCCCCCATCAACAAAACGAAACGAGTATCATGATTGAGACAGAATAATCATAATGATGTTGATATGGAAATGGATCAGGAAAGGCAGACATGAAAGGAAGGATCAAGAGTATTATATTGGATATCAACTAAATGACTTCTCTTGAACACCAGTGACACTGAATGGAGTCGGCAACATTGACCCAAAACTGAAATGGAGGCTATGAAAACGGTATGATCACCAAGAGACAAGAATATTAGCCAACCCAATGGCCACAAAGATGAAGTGGAAAAAGTATCGTGTTCAATAGCGACTCACTGCCATTAGCAAAATGGAATCCCCTGTTTTCCCAAATTTTCCAACCATACTGGTCAATATGTCTTTATTTTTTAACAAGCTTGAGGAGGATAACATATGCTTGATCTGTAAGTTCATCCTTCATATGAATCCCTCCAAGTATTTTTAATGAACCCTGAGAGGGAGTGGTTCGGCCTTGTCATGTTCGACAAGTCCATCACTATTTGATGTTTTAACGAGTCTAGTGAAGGTAAAAATTGACATTTTTTTCATGTTTAGAGAGTTTGAAAAAAGGCAAAAAAGAAAAATCCACATGTCCCTTTTCATAGATGGTCTTTTAAGTCCGAAAAGGTAGAAAAAAATACACAAGAGAACCTATTAGCCATGTTCGACTAAGGTATTCCTTTTTTGTAGATAGTCTATCTTGGTCCAGAAAAGGGTTAAAATTATACTGAGTAGATGTTTTTTTCATTTATTTAAAAAAGTTCGAAAATACAAGTACTGGACAATATTTTCATATTTTGGGAGTCTAAAAAGGGTTGAAAGAGGACTCCTCCTGGAGGAACAAGTGGTATAAAGGGATAGCAACTGGTTCCGGTCATGATGGAACTAACCAAAACATGTAGAGGTTTAGAGGTTGGCTAATAAGACTACTAATCGCAACGGTTCCTCAGGAAAGGGTAAAACCAAGTGAAAGTGTATGATCAACCAAGGAGATGGTGACAATGGAATGAGAAAATCAAGGCTCATCTGGAAAAAATAGGCTGATAAAAATGGCAATCACGAGATGTAGGATGAGAATGGTTTCATTTTCACAGGAGTTTGAAATATGGGTAACTATGCTTGAAATTGGTTTCATTTTTTCACAAGCTTGAAACATGAAGAAAAACTATGCTTGAGAGTGGTTTGAATTTTACACACGCTTGAAATGAAGACAAAATATTCTTGGAATAAGTTTTCATGCTCCGAGCATAATGACTCAATTCAAGGTACATGCCCCCCAAACTTCATTTAATTCACCTAAGTAGACGACTAGTTGCTAACAGGTGGATGGAAATGAAGGTTCATTTACGAGATCAAGTGAAAGACTTGACTAGGAATTTATGAGATCAAGTGAAAGACTCGACTAGGAATTTACGAGATCTAATCAAAGACTCATATTGAAAGGGGATTTTTTTCATTTTTTAATGAGCTTGACACATTAAAATAACTATGCTCATAGGAACCTATTTCATTTTTTAACGAGGTTGACATATTAAAATAAATATACTCATAAGATCTTATTTCATTTTTTAACAAGCTTGACACAAGAAAAGGAACTGTGCTCTGGAGACCTTGTTTCATTTTTTAAGGAGTTTGACACAACAAAAGGAACCCTACTCCAATCCTTGATTATGGCCCATAAAAGGCCATGGATTCCATGAGGTTCTCATTAGGTGGGAGAACAACACTCTGGAAGGGATACATATCAAGGGATCTAATGGAAAGATCAGGCTCCAATGCCCCCAATACATGACGCACTATATTACAGACTAGAACATCAGTGGACGCAGGAATGGAGCAGGTGGCCACATAATTAACTTGTGGCGGGGGAGATACCATTGGAATATAAGGACCATTTAGGGAATCTGGTTGGTTGGGAGTTGAATTAGGACCAATGAATGAAAGCTGATCAATGGTCAAGATTATTCCTTCATGCGGGAAACACATCACATGAAAGAGAGAAGGAGAAGAGATCTCATGACATAAACATAGTCACGCCCAAGGAGTAAATTAAAATCCAAAGGGCCTTGGACTACCATCACATTGATTTAGATAGTATTTCCTCCCAAAGTAGTAGGAAACTTAGGGAGGATCCCTAAGGACTGACTTTTTCCTCTATTAAAATCCAACAGATTATGGGTAACGGGCACAAGTTGTGGAGAACCTAAATCTTTCCAAGCAGTTGAGGAAAAAATACTAATAGATGTGCCTTCATCTATGATTATGATAGGTACGGCCACATTATGAGCCTGTACTATGATCTAGAAGGGAATGTAAGGAGGAATATGATATCCTGCCATTCGACTCCAATCAAAGGAAGTGACCAAACTACTTTGAGGGGGTACCATAGGAACGGGAGAACTATTCCCCTGTGCCATAATAATGGGAGGATTGTCCCATTGTATCGTGGGAACGAGAGGATTTCACCCCAGTTCATTGGAATATGAGGAAACAAGAAGAACCTTAGCGGTTTGAACTTCACTCTTTACAGGAAAATTATGATCAAATGAAGTTGGAGTCGAGCCAACCATGTTATCAACCAATATTTGGTCGAGAAAAAACTCATGGGATTCACATTCAGACATAGTGGGATTGATTGGATTCATATTCTGATTAATCACTTCATCAACTAGTGAAGGATTAGGAGAAAGCTTTCGATAATGAGCCAGGAGATGGGGCTGAAAAGCTGTAACATTTTCCAACAGTTTTGAGGTTTCGTACATATAAGGATAAAGGTGAATAAGATGTTTCCATTCACATAACCTACATGAAAACTCGACTTTACCCTTTTTCTCATGGACCTTAGTATCACTAATCGATGGTTTATCACTAGCATGATCTCCAGAGGCTGATGTGAACCTGTTGACCACACTCCTAATATCTTGGGAATGCCACGACAATTTCTAAGAATGTGGACACCCTTACATAACATGCAAGGAAATTTAACTTTACGGGGTTGATTGAAGGTTCTGTCATACTATTTGCATCAATAAAAATTCTTGCTTGGCTGCCCCCTTATTTATTTTCCTTCTTATTCCTTGTCCTTTTCTTCTTCTTCTTAGCTCCCTCGTTACTATAATCAAGACTTTCAGTAGGAAAAGAGGAAGAAAGGGAGGAAGAAACAACATGTGAAGAAGGCAAAGGGTGAAATTTAGGATCAACTTGATGTTGATATTGTTTAGGTGGAGGAGAACCTGGTTGAGAAGTAGTTTGGACATTCAGAACCATAGGGGTCGAAAATAACCAAACTGGAAAAATAATGGTAAATCTAGGAAGGGACAACATTTCCATATAATGAGCACCAATATTTACAAAAGGAGGAAAAGGACTAGGATTCCCGTCAGAGGGGTTTCCTTAATTGGTAGACTCAGAAACTGTTGTCATTAGTCTCAACCTAATATCTACTAAGGAGTTGTTCCACGGGGAGGATGTTATTCTGTGGACAATTAAATTAATTTTAGAAATTAAAGACACAAAACAAAAACAAAGAGGTTTAACACTAGGCATAAAGGTTTACGAAGCAACCATGAACTGCATTATACACCTTGGTTAACCAAGGACTTAATTTATGTGTAGGAAATCTCCCCGAATGTTGTGTTTGGTGTATCACGATATACAAGGCGACCGACTCGGTTACCTATGGATGGATAAAAACCTATTTGGAACTCCAAAAATATACTCGATGATACGTGGTAGTTCAGTCCATAGCAGTGTTGTCTAATGCGTAACCATTCGATGAGATAATTCCCATATACTTTTCATGCATGGAGCGCCATCCAATATACCCAAAGGTACATGGAGAACGATACTATAAACTTATGTACATGGAACGAGATTTCACCCCTAGAACGCAACGCTGGAAAAAAAAATGATAATTCCTACATTTAAAGACGTCGAAACACATCTCTAGCCTAGACCTCTAAATGTTTGCGTTAATGTTACAAATGCTCCTTAGGTTGATTCAATAAATTTTAGTGTTTATCTTTTATTAAGTTATAGTTTTTTGGCTCACCACGAATGTCACCTGAATACCCTAAAATGCAAATCTAGCATGAGAAAATAGAAATATTTTCTCTTTCAATAAAAATATAGCTAAGGAAGGGAAGAAAAAATCAATGTGAAACACAAAATATGCAGCAAATAATATGAAAGATGTAATTTCCCTTTCGATGCAACTGTTCCTAATCTAATGTACATGCGAACCCTAAATTCCAAATGCAAAATTTTCATTTTCACCACACTTCATTTTCAAAATGAAGAAAAATAAGATGCAAATCCTCAATTACTTATTCAATTACACTTTTCAGAATGAGGACTCAAACAACAATTCATCCAAGCGATCAACAATCAAACAAACAAGTTTGCAAGAAACCAAACGATAAGAACAAAGAAAAATTGAAACCAATTCTTATCAAAGGCAAACAAACACAAATGCAAACAAACACAAATGCGAACTGAATGGAGGTTTTAGATAGGCCACAAGACACTGAAGCCTCAAGGAAGCTCAGCTGGAATCATGATGATGAAAGAGAGGCTAAAAAACTAAGGCAAAACTTGTGTAAAAACAAGGACCAAAGTTGGTGTAGAGAGGGCACCAGTGCTTTGCAACGCTAGGACAAAGTGGGCCAGGGTGAGGTGCAACGCTCTGTTAGAGGAATTTGGGGAGCGTTGGACCTGGGAAAGAGGTTTCCGACACAAAAATTGCAAAAAGGGTTCAATGAAGCCACTTCCTAGGTCTATTGTTGGTTGGATGATGCAACAAAGGTATGTCAAGGAGGTAATCAAACAAAAAAGGACAAGGAAATCCACCAAGGGAATACTATGTTCCCCGGTATAGTCTTCAATTTTTTATACAGGACTTACGATTGCGGAAAAAGGTATCTCCCCTAGGTTTGGTGGTCAACCTAGAAAAACAGAGAGACAAGGAACTCAATTCTTTTCCTTAAAGTAAATAGATGATGGAGTGAGGCCTACTTGGAACTGTCGCTCACTTCGATCCTTCTTTAGCTTGGAAGCTCCATTTCCAACTCTGATGGCCAAAATTAGATTGTGCATAGTCACATAACACAAGCCAAGAAACTAAAATATGTATGCAATATCATCTAAATACTCTATTCAGTAGATCAACATGGTATTGAAATAAGTGAAACAACAACATCACATATAGGAAAACAGAGAAGTATTTGCATTAACATAAATGGAAGGAGATTACAACCATAAGTGGTAGTTGATCTTGTAGAAGAGCTCCTCCAAGTTGTTAACTCGCCCTTTCCTTGTCACAATATGCACCTCTAGTCACCCTATGCATGTGATGATAACTACTTATTGTCACATCATAAGGGTAAAATAACTCTCCAAAGCCAACCATTACCTCTAGCATATGAGAGGGTAAATATATAGGAGAGAGGGGTAAGTTGGGAGTTCTTATCCAATTACCATTCTAAGGTTTTAGATCCATCTTTGATGGAGGGATAAGATCAAAGGATAAGTAGTGAAAACTACGAAGTAGGGTCAGATAGGATCTGAATCTTAATCCAAGCTAAGCAGTTGAAACAACTTTTGGAATCTCTTAGAAGATGAAGCTTCCAGAATCCTAATCATTATCCAAGAATTCTAGAACCAACACAGGTTCAAAGGAGATAAACCTACTGGTGACCAATTCTGGCCACAATGGAGCAAGTTGTAAGTGAACGCACCCCAGTAGGCTTGCAAAGAGCGTTGGTCCTAAAACTGGCTTAGAAAGGGTAGTTTAGGGTTGAAATTATGAGGGATGAAAGGTACATGCTTAGGTCTTTGTGCAAGATGATGAAAATGGGAATATGATTTTGATTGATCCCATTAGGAGGCTCACTTAGTCGAATGTGACAAAATGGCCTATAAAAAGAACAATGAATACATTTATGTTTTTTTTTTCTAAATGAGTGTTGCAATGAATATTTTTGAATGTTAGGAACAATTGATCTCCATTGTTTGAGTATATCATTCGTTGAAAAGTCAACAAGAAATGTGTGTCTAATTTAATTTTCCATTAATTAAATTGGACAATAAATTGTAATCTTATCTCATAATCACTTGTAATAGTTAACTGAGTGTGATAGACTTAGTTAGCTCATGAAATATGAGTCGAGGGTGGTTGGTGAGGCATGTAGAGTGTTATCACCAAATTGAGTCTTGTTGGGCTGCTGCAATGGTCAACTTGGAGTAACTATTTCAAACCACTTGCAGCTGGAAATTAGCCTTTCCAGCCTGAGAGGGATCTCTCAAAAGGATAAAGGATATTCAATGAATAAATTGAAAGTAGATGGCTAACTCTGTAACAATATTTTGAATGTGTTTGTATACAGGTGAAAAATGTACAGGGTTTTCTACCATTGGGTTTATGGAGTAAGTATGAAGGAATTCAATGATAAGTGGATCTTTTTGTGGAAGACAAGGCTTGTAGATGCTTCAAAGAAAGGAAAAAACACACGGAAAATATTCAATAACTTAATGTTCAAAGGAAGTCAGAGCATGAGAAACATGAATTCTAGACTACTACGATTGTAAAGCTTTGGAGTTTCAGCAATATACAGTGACAATACATATTTTCTTAACCTAAGATTCTTATTGTGTTTCAATGAGTTACTGTTCTATCTTTATTAATGTTTTTCCCTCCAATGTCTTAATGCTTGATTACTCATAATTCATGTACAACATGCTTTGATTTCCTTTAAGTATTATGCTATGGTATATCTCTCTTAATATTTTTCTTTCAATATCTTGATGTCTCATTACTCTGAATTCATGTTTCTCATGCTTTGACTTCCTTTGAACATTAAGCTATTGAATATTTTCTGTGTGTGTTGTCCTTTCATTGAAGCATCTACAAGCCTAAGATTCCACAAAAAGATCCATTTATCATTGAATTCATTCATACTGACTACATAAGCCGAATGGTAGAAAACCCTACACATTTTTCACCTACGTACAAACACATTCAAAATACTATTACAGAGTTAGCCATTTTCTTTCAATTTATTCATTGAATATCCTTTACCCTTTTGAGAGAGCCCTCTCAGGCATGAAAGGCTAATTTCCAACTGCAAGTGGTTTGAAATAGTTACTCCAAGTTGACCATTGCAGCAACCCAACAGGAATCAATTTGGTGATAACAGAGAGTGATTCTATTTATTTTAGAGTCCAAGTTGCAGTTAGTGTATTAGTTCAATGCATGAGAAATCAGTTAACTCAACTAAGTGAGCTAAAGCCAGTCTAACTAGTTGTAACTGATTGTTGCACTAGTGAGAGGTCAAGTGAATTAAATCAGATTTAATTCACATGCGGTGATCTATCAAGTGACTGATGATTTACTATTAATAGCTGCATGCATGTCAATTCTGATGAAGACTCAGTTGAGATAGAGGTTAAAGGGATGTTATCTATCAGTTGTATTATTAGTAAATTGTCGGTGCGCAATTAGACAACCATAGGATTTCCCATGATGTATTGCGCAGTTTTGAAAAGTTGAATTTCCTAATTAATAGGGATCAATTGTTCTTAGAATTGCGCAAGCAAGGCAGGCTGAGCAGAGGCAGGAAATTGGCTAAGTGTTGGTCGATTTTGTCCGGATAAGACAGTTGGTAGAGTGCAGCAGACTCTTATGAGAAGAGTGCATTGTATTGTTTCATTATTACTTGGTTGATTATACAATAAATATAGAAGGGTTTTGAGCAGCAAGCTTTCCCCAGGAAAAATATTTGTGTTGTGCGATTGATTTGCTTCTTTCTCTTACTTGGTGTGATTGTGCGATCATGTTTAATTTTCGAAAATTAATTGTAGAAGGATTCAGTATCTTGCTCTAGAATATTGCATCATCGTATTGAACCCATTGGTATACATATTGTTGGTCTAATTTTTACATGGTATCAGAGCGCCAGAAATCACTATAGTGGAGAAGAAACTGAGTTTGTGTTGAACAACATTCGAATTTGCAAAAATATTCTTTGGTGTGAAAAGCATATCAAGATGGATTTCAATGGATTAAGATTGGAATATGCACTTGAGGGAAATTCTAATTATATTTCTTGGAAATACAGAATGGAGGCAGTTCTGGAGGAACTTAATGCTTGGCAAATGAAGGTTACAAAGGCAAGGAGGATCTTATTAGAGGGAGTTCGATATAACATTGTCTCAAGTATCCATGGCAAGGTGACTCCATATGAAATGTGGAAGGCCTTGACATATCTATTTCAGAACAGGAGTGACCATAGAAAATTGGCATTGAAGGACAAGCTCAGGAAAATCAAAATGGAGAAAGGCGACACTATTCCAAAATACTTGAACAAGTTCATCCAATGTCTAGATGAGCTTGGAAGTGTCAGGATTACTGTAGCAGATGATGAATTGGTGAGCCTAGCACTTCTAGGCCTTCCCAAGAGCTGGCATAGTTATCAGGACTCTGTCAATGGGAGGGAGAAGCTACCAGATTGGGAGCGACTTTGGTCAAATTTGGTACAAGAATAATTCAGGCAGAATACCAGGGATGGATCCTCATCCAAGACAGATGATGAGGAAAATTTCTTGTTAGTTGGTACGACAAATAAGGGGAAGGGAAAGAAATCCTATTCCAAATCTGAGACTGGAAAATAAGGCAAGAAGTGTGACTGTCGAGAGTGAAATGTTTTCAATGTCATGAGCATGCACATTATGCCACTAATTGTCCACAAAAGAAGAGGAACAACAAGAAGGCTTCAGGATCCGCGGCGGGTAATGATTTGGCTTCACGGTTTGAGTTGGACTTCTCACTCATCGCATGCATGGTGCCTAGTGTGATGAGATCAGTGTGGTGTGGTACTTGGATATTGGTGCATATTTCCACATCACGAGATACAAAGAACTCTTTAGTAGCTTGGAGGAGAAGGATATTCAGATGCACATCGAGATGCGTGACGATGGGAGGTATAGCACTACTGGGATTGGTATAGTTACTTTCTAGAGACAATCAGGTAAAAATTTCTTGTTAAAATATGTCATGCATGTACTAGGCTTGAAAAAGGATTTAGTTTTAGTTGCTATGTTGGAGGATATAGGATATGATGTGGTTTTCAGTGAAGAAATGCATTCCTTCGTCACAAAGCCACATGATAGGTTAAGAAGATTGGGGTTCGTGTGAAGAACCTCTACAAACTTGATGTAGATGGCTGCACAACATTGATGAGTAAAACAAACAGAGTGGTGAGCTGGGATAAGGGTGAGTTATGGCATAGGAGGTTGGGCCATCTACACCACAGTGATTTGAAGGTCATGCAACAGATTTATATGGGGATTCCAAAGGGTACCCTTGCACAGATAGACACATGCAAGGGATGTACCATGGGGAAGTATACAAATTCCACTTTTCACGAGAAGGAGAACCGATCAATGAAAATCCTTGAGAGAGTTCACTAAGATGTGTGTGGACCATTCTCTACAGCTTCTACAACAAAGCACATGTATTATGTGATTTTTGTTGATTATTTTTCTAGAAAGTGTTGGATCTACTTCATGCAGAAGAAATATCAGACATTCTTAAAATTTTGTGAGTTCAAAGCACTGGTTGAGAAATATATAGGGAAGCAGGTGAAGGCTTCGAGGAGCGAAAATGGTGGTGAGTACATCTCCAATGAATTTAAGAAATTTTGTAGCAAAGAAGGAATTCAGAGAGAGTTTATTGTACCTCATAACCCACAACATAATGGGGTTGTAGAAAGAAAGAACAAAACAATTGTGGGTGCGACATGAGCTATGTTACATGATCAAGGCCTACCGTTGCATCTGTGGGAAGAGGCATGCAACATAGCAGTATTTGTTGCAGAACCATAGTCCTCATCAGATACTTGGCATGAGTACACCACAGGAGCCTTTTTCTGTTAAGAAACCTGATGTTTCATATTTTAAAATTTTTGGCTCATCTGTCTATTGCCATGTGATCAAAGATTCCAGAAAGAAGCTAGAGCCAACAACAGAGATTGGGATATTTGTGGGGTACACTAATACTCCCCATAAATATCAGGTGTATTTGTCGAATAGCAGGATGACAGTTGTTAGATGGGATGTAAAATTTGATGAGGAGAAAACCATGCAATTTTCCCTTGAGAGGGAGCTTGATTTGAATGCAAATGAGGAAATCTTGGTTCCAAAGGATGAACCTCAAGATGTGGAGCAGCCACATGAGGAGGACCATGGAGTGGAAGAAACCACTCATGTAGATCCATCCAACATACATGGTAGGAGGCGCACCACAGAGGCCGAAAAATTGAGACTTGATGCGGCAAAATGTGTGGGAGCACCTACATCACAACGCAGATAGAGATAGTGACGAGACATATATACTGGATACATGGCTCTTATGAGCAAGTTTATTGTGACAGAACCATCCTCTTTTGAGGAAGTAGTGAAGCAACCAATTTGGGTTGATGCCATGGTTGAGGAGTATGACTCTATCATCAGGAACATTGCATGGGAAGTTGTCCCAAGACCAGTCGGGAGG
The DNA here is from genome assembly GCA_034641835.2 of Pinus albicaulis. Lineage (NCBI taxonomy): Eukaryota > Viridiplantae > Streptophyta > Pinopsida > Pinales > Pinaceae > Pinus > Pinus albicaulis. The sequence goes on from CM076581.1 coordinate 669,869,019, forward strand.
TCAGTGGTTAGATCTAGATGGATATATAAGGTGAAGCAAGCAACAGATGGGAGTGTGGAGAAGTACAAGGCTATATTTGTAGCCCGGGGATTCTCACGGGTTGAAGGGATTGAATATGAGGAGACCTTTGCACCAGTTACACGGTACTCATCAATTAGATCTATCTTTGCACTCTTAGCATAGATGGGTTGGAAGATACATCAGATGGATGTGAAGACTGCATTTCTCAATGGAGTTATTGAAAAAGAAGTGTGCATTGAGCAACCAGAAGGTTTTGAGACCTTTGATAGGGAGTAACATGTTTGCAAACTGGAGAGAGCACTATATGGGATGAAGCGAGCACCACGTGTTTGGTACACTAGGATTGACAACTATTTCACTAAGTTGGGCTTCACGAAGAGTGAAGCGAATGCGAACCTGTACCAAATTGTTGTTGATGGTAAGCTTCTGATTATTGTACTTTATGTAGATGATCTTATTCTAATAGATGATGAGTAACTCATAAATTATTGCAAAGAGGATCTTGAAAGAGAGTTTGAGATGAAGGACATGGGACTCCTTCACTATTTCCTTGGTTTGGAGATATGGCAACGAGATGGGGAGATATTTTTTTCTCAAGGAAAGTATGCCAAAGAGATTCTGAGGAAGTTCCACATGGAAAGTTTTAAACCCATGGATACTCCTCTTGCAAGAAACTAGAGGAAGAAGGATGCTACTTTAGGTGAGGCAGTGGATGCTATTGTTTACAGACAACTTGTGGGTTCACTCATGTACTTAGTGAACACACGACTAGACATATGCTATGCAGTTAACCAACTTAGTCAAGCTATGGTTAAGCCGACCAAGCTCTTTTGGAAGGCGAGGAAGCATGTATTGAGATATCTCAGGGGCACTACAAAGTATGGATTATGGTACAGACAGACAAAGGGAGTGAAGCTTCAAGGCTTCACCGATACAGATTGGGCAGGAAGTCCATCAGATAGGAAGAGCACATTAGGAGGGATCTTCAGCATAGGATCAACAACAGTTTCTTGGTACAACAGAAAGCAGAGATTAGTTGCACTTAGTTCAGCCAAGGCAGAGTACATGGCAGCTAGTCAGGTGACATGTGAGGCCATCTGGATGAGGAAGATACTTGCTGGTTTGTTTGGTCATTAGATGGATCTGATGGTGATACATTGTGATAATCAGAGTTGCATAAAACTCTTGGTTAATCCAATATTCCATGACAGGTCCAAGCATATTGACATACGGTACCACCATCTCAGAGATTGTGTTCAGAGACACATTATGTTACTTCAGTACATTCCCACGGAGGATCAGGATGAATATATTCTGACGAAGGCGCTTGCCAAGAGAAAATTTGAATACTATAGAGGCAGGATCGGGGTAACTGATAATACCTTTCTTGTTTAGAGGGAGTCTTGAAAAGTCAACAAGAAATGTGTGTCTAATTTAATTTTCCCTTAATTAAATTGGACAATAAATTTTAATCTTATCTCATAATCACTTGTAATAATTAACTGAGTGTGATAGACTCAGTTAGCTCATGAAATTCGAGTTGAGGGTGGTTGGTGAGGCATGTAGAGTGATTCTATTTGTTTTAGAGTCCAAGTTGTAGTTAGTGTATTAGTTTAATGCATGAGAAATCAATTAACTCAATTAAGTGAGTTAAAGTTAGTCTAACTAGTTGTAATTGATTGTTGCACTAGTGAGAAGTCAAGTGAATTAAATCAGATTTAATTCACATGTAGTGATTTTTCAAGTGACTGATGATTTACTATTAATAGCTGCATGCATGTCGGTTCTGATGAAGACCTAGTTGAGACAAATGTTAAAGGGATGTTCTCTATCAGTTGTATTATTAGTAATTTTCCAACGCAAAATTAGACAACCATAGGATTTCCCATGATGTATTGAGCAGATTTGGAAGGTTGAATTTCCTAATTAATAGGGATCAATTTTTCTTAGAATTGCACAAGGCAGGCAGGCTGTGCAGAGGCAGGAAATTGGCTAAGTGTTGGTTGATATTGTCCGGATCAATGTGAGACAGTTGGTAGAGTGCAACAGACTCTTTTGAGAAGAGTGCATTGTATTGTTTCATGATTCCTTGGTTGATTATACAATAAAGATAGAGGGGTTTTGAGCAGCGAGCTTTCCCCAGGAAAAATATCTGTGTTGTGCGATTTTTTTTCTTCTTTCTCTTACTTGTTGTGATTGTGTTTAATTTCCACAAATTGATTGTAGAAGGATTCAATATCTTGCTCTATAATATTTCATGATTGGATTGAATCCATTGGTATACATATTGTTGGTCTAATTTCTACATCATCATCCATAGAAGAAATGACACCAATAACAAATAAAAGGAATATGAGATATGTGGTAGAAAGTAGTGTTGAGGGGGTGTTTGATAGTCCAAGAACTAGAGAGCCTACATTCAAGGATACTACCTGTTACATAGAAAAATCAATACCTTTATCATGGCCATAAATATTCAGGGAACTCTCAAGAAAGGATATTCCAAAAGATGAGGAGGATCAAAATGTTTACATTAATATTAAAAATTCTTGGTTTCACAAATTGGAAGCTCATACACCTGTCTTTCCTTGCATTGAGACTATTGAATGGATTCTACAACAAAATGATGATGAAAACATGATAGTCAAAAGCATCCATGGTGCAACATTGGAATAATACATACTAGGGGACATTGCTGTATATTATAAGATGCCTCAACCTCAAGGTTATCTTAGTGAAAAATGCTATTGTGATTTTATGACTCCTACTAAGGATATTCTTAAAACATGGTGGCAAGAACTTGATAAATTCAGACATAAATCTGGTGGGATTTACAAAATTAAATACATTAAGTGTATTGGCTACTGATGGCAATGTGTTATATATTCTATGGATTGGAATATTAATAGTACTTCGAAGAAACATGGGTTCCCATGATACACACTTGCGCCATGAAAAGGATCGTTTTTAATTGTGTTGATGTCATTGCATCTTCACTCAAGGAAAGTGTCAGGAGAACCAAGCACCGAGTAGAAGGAGAATAACCTGAATTTTACATGGATACTTATTTGATGGAGTTTGTGAAAAATTGGAATTTACAAAATTATGGGGGAAGATGACTTTCACTAATGATGTAGAAACCTTGTGCATCTATTACACCCTACAATGGGAGATAGGGTATAGAGGATCATATGATAGAATAAATGAAAAATTCATCTCAGTAGTATATCGAAATATTTTTTGATAGTGATATACCTTGCATATCTAATAGGGCGAGGTTACCATCACTTGAGGTAGCTAATTTGTTTACTCCATTAGATGGTACATTTATAAGATTGTTTGGCTCTTATAGGAGTCCTCACCAATTTCCATTGTTTGTCACCGACAAAGTAGTGTTGCAAGAGGTGGCATATTAAATTTCTATAGGGATTACCAGTTCAATACTGAAGTCAAATAAGGCTCCTTAGCCCACTTTCCCACTATGTATAGGAGTATATTTCTTAAAGAATTTTAGGGAAGTGGAAGCTGAGACACAAGAACTAGAACACCTTAAATTTGGAGAGTTGGGTTATCATAGATATGAATCCAGAGGTGTTTCCACTCAACACTGTGCAATAATAAATTATGGTTGGATTTATGCTCCAGTTGTTTGGCTAGAATAAGAGAAGATAAGATATTTATTTAATGCTGCCAAAGCAAATGAAGCAACTGTAGAAGTAGTTTCCTCCAAAACTAAAAGCAAAGGCTTGAGCATACAAAACATGAATCACAAGAAAGCATGGACTTAGAAGAGAAAAGGGTTGAGCTAAAAAGAAAACAAGAAGAGGAGGCTAGGAAAGAAAAAATAAAGAAACTAAGGGTAGAAAATGCAGCTAAAAGAACACGAAGGAAGAAACTGAAACAAAGCAAGAAGAGGAGGCAAAGAAAAGGGAAGAAGAGGAGAGGAAGAAAATGAAAGAACAAGAAAAAAGAAAGAAAGAAGTGTTGAGAAAGAATAAAGAAGGGGCCAAGAAGAGGAAAGAAGAAGAAATTAGAAAGAAAAGGGAAAAAGAGGAGAGAATGAAACAATAAGAAGAAATGAAAAGAAACCAAGCTTAAGAAGTAGAAAGAAAGAATAAAGAAGAAGAGGCACTGACTAAGCAAATAAAATAATAATAAATCGCTAAGGAGTTGGATGATAAAGAAAAGGAAGATGATAGATTGAAGAATTCAGAAGTGGAAACAATATTTCCGACCATGAATATCCAACCTTCCACACCCATCATTGGAGGGCACTTTCCAACTGATGAGATCTGGGTCACATTTAAAGAAATGGGGGTCACATTTGATGTTCCAGTTCAAGATTTCCCAAGAAAGGCAAAATTATTTTCCCATAGATCCGAATAAGCCTATATCAGTCACCTTAGAGAGAGAAATTATGATGGACACTAGAAAAAATCCTACAATGATAACTTCTGCTCACACTGCATTTGTGGCGACAACTGAGAAGAATGTAGTTCAATTTTTAAATGAAGTTGAGAAATTAATGGGAGAATTGGCCATTGAACAGTAACAAAATGATGAGCTTCATGCGGAGAATCAAGCCCTGTCAGTAACAAACTCCCGCAAGGAAGACATACAAACATCAATCCTTGAGGAAGTTGAAGTATTGGAGGAAATCATAAGGTGGGTTTATGACCAAATCATGGTCTTACACAAAGTAGTAGCTCCACTACCTAAGATGAAAATATAATTAGAAGGGAGAGGAGCATTGATAATATTGTAATTCTTAGTTGTGGATCACATCTAGGATTGGAGCATGAAGTATCTTAATGCACCAACAGAAATATCCAGAAAGTACAGATTGACTACCAAATTAGATAAGGTGGAAGTGAGGATGTTCATGCAACCACATGAGAAGAAGGGATAAAACATGGCTATGACGATATATATTTATCAAAACCTTCACAATGGGTTGGAATATCTCATAAAGGTGCACAAAAATACCCTCTATTGGTGCATTGGGAGAAATAATGTCAGAAGAAGAAGTTGGGCAAGAGATTTAAGAAGTGTTAGATTTTATGAAGCAAGTTGTTGTGTGAGATGATTCAGAAGTTAAAAAGGATGAAATCACACGGTATTTTGCAGAGCCAAAAAAGTTTCATACTAAGCTTTCTATGCTTTTGAGTCAACTACAAATGGAATCAAAGGTCTTGCTCCCTGAAGCCTTGGAATGTCAAGTAAGCTTTGATAATTGACTGTCACATAAGGTCAGAGATGTTATTGTTGAATATAATTCTTGGAACACATACTTGACTTGAGAGTTTCACATTGAGGCACATAACATGCCTATTATGCATCTTGTTCCATGAATAGTTATTGTTTTCTTAATTTTCATTGTAATTTTGTAAATACAAGCACTTTGAAATTAGAAATATAATAAATGTAGAAATGAAAAGTCGAGTGGAAGTTGAAAAGTCACGAGGGTAATTCAAGATTCATGAAGGGAGGTGAAGATTCACCTCAATTTTTGTATAAATATACCCACCTATCTATAGAGAAAGGAATTTTAGTTTTGGAATTCATTTTAGCACGGTCTTGATTAGGAAAGCTTGTACATCCTTTTTGAGAATTCAAGTGATAGGTTAGCATTTCCACTATTGGATTTCATGGATGCTTCTTGTAATGGTGCACTAATTTTTTTTTGCACAATATCGAGAAGCTCACTAAGCCAATGCAACAATTTCATGCATGTATTGTTGAGCATTGTGAGACTTATCTCTTGGTGATTCGATGGTATGTGTTTGTATTTATAGGTGTTAAAGTTAATGAACTATTTCATTGGTTATAACGCGTATCTTATTTGAAGTTGTATGATGTTCATGCTTTTATCATCGACGTTGGTTACAAATTAATTCTCAATTAATAAATTAATCCTTTCTTTATCCATGTATCTTAATTAAAGTATGCTAACTTCCTTCCTTGATTCATGTTATTTTATTTGGTTGGGCCAATGTCTTTTGTATCTTACTTGCATAATATTTCATAAAGCTATTCTAAATTGTGTTTGTCAAAAGTTATATTAGTTTTTTCATGCATTGCTCATTCTGTCCAAAAAAAAATCAAAACAACATGATGGAAGTCAGACCCACATACTGGATGGGAATCCTACCCCAAAGGGTGTAAGGTCTAATTGGGACTTTGCACCAGGAGATCCCCTTATTGTTGGCATAAAATTTTGGCCTGTAAATAGATTTGGCGCTAGAAGGAAGGTCACCATTACATGGTTGCTAGACTTCCGCGTTATTTTCCTGAAATATTTAAGCACACTAGTAATCAACCAGATTCTGACTCACCAAACCCTCTAGTGTGGGAACACAATAAAATTGGAGAACTGCCACAAAGTCCCAATTAGATATTTGAGGTAACTTATGATTAATTAAGAGATCTTAGACCTTTCACCTGTGAGTATGCTAGGAGACTCAAAGTACTCCCAGTCACACCTATATTACCCCATAAGCATGCACATAGAGTTGGAACGACCTGCCAAGGAGTATAGTTGGTATTGTACAAGAATTGGTTAATGATTCTATGAACGATTTGGAATATTCTATAGAAATACATTTCAAAGAAGGAAACAAAGGTCCATCCACTTTGGAAAATATTGAGGGTGGAAATTTGGAAGCACCAGTGAATGGTGAAAATTTGGAAGCACCAATGAACAATGAGAATTTGGAGGCACCAAAGAATAGGGAGAATCTTGGGAATGAGCTTGAAATATCAAACTTAGAGAGTGACTAACAAAATAAAAATATGGTTGGAAAAAAACAACTAGCATGGATGGACAGAGGGACGTTAAATCTTCTAAGAGTTCTACATCTATTATCTTGCCATCCAAAGAAGTTTCTTACAATTCGATCCAGGTAAGCCCACCATTGTAGAAGATAATATCAACAAATTATACTTATCTCTAAGATTATTAGATGTGCAATATGAATATGTTGCTTTCAAGATTTTCCCTTATACACTTGAAACCTAAGCTGCAACTTGACATCATAGTATTCTGGTAGGATCAATTACTAATTGGGGAGATTTTAAGAAGGTTTTCCTGGAGAATTTTGTTGAGGAGAAAACACTAGAAATGTTGTTGAAAGATCGTAGTGCCTTGAGTATGGGAAATAAGGAAAAGGTAAAGGAATTCAATCAAAACTTGTTGATGTTCCACCCCATCATTTGATCACATCTGATTATTACACTGCATCCCTACGATCTAACATTGTTATGTTTGTTAAAATGGCTAACAAGGGTACATTAGTAGAAAACTTTGGTTAAGATTTAGCTCTTGAGGAAGACCTCATATCCATTGGAGTGCATAATACACAAGATGATGCAAAGGCCAGTGGTAAGAAGCCCCAAGCGTCTACAAGTAATTCTTCTGAAAAGGAAACTTCCAGTCTTGGGACTATTGTTAAATCACTTAAGAAGTTGACTAAAAAATTTCAGACCTGAAGAGGAGTACAAGTGAAATTTATTCAAGTAATAAACCCTTCAAGCATAATAATGACTCGCTAGCCAAGTCTGCTCAAATCTTGAATTCCAATCTAAATTTAGAAGAGTTGGGGATGGACAACTACTGCTATTTCCATTAAGAAATCCATTTAAAAAATACATGTCCGTATTGGGTGAATTTAATGACCCTAGTGATAAATAGGCTACCTAATGACCAAACCACCAAGGACCAACTTGAACAACCGAATGAAGGAGAAGAAGCTACCCAACGGGAGATTACACTAAAACAGGGTCACCTATGTTGATGTTGGAGATGGTTAGAGGTGGTGAGAATAAATTGGTTGGTGAAGTATCAATTGGAGTGTCTCAACCCACCAACCCTCCAAAGTCTTATAATTTTAGGAGCAAAGGAATTGTAGCTCAACCTACTCTTAAGGAGAAGAAAATGACATTTCTGAGAAAAATACGTCCTAAAAAAGATACTGCTCAGAGTACAATTTATCAACCTACGAGCAATCAAACTTCAAAGGCACCTCAAGAACTAATAAAGGAAGTTCCAAGACACCAAAAATATCTAATAAGCCCTCTTATGCAACTTATTCAACTCATTATACTCAATACAAGAGTGTTCAGTGTAATATGAGAAATAATATAATTGAAGTTAGGAAGAAACAATGGGCAAACATAACACTCTCCAACTTTTCTCAATTACCCAAACAAAGGGAGTTGATTATTGAGACTTTCTCAACAAATTCAATGAGTAAAGTTGCTTATACTTCCACAAAATTACCTGCTACTCAACCCCAAGCTACTGAAAACACTGAAGTTATCGTAAATACAACAAGTGAGGGAGCCAATTCACAATAAAAAATTCCCCCATTTTTACTGACTTTTGAGATTTTCAACTACAATGTTCATAACTAATTAGTTGATTTTGGTGCATTGACAAATGTAATGAATTTATATATCTATATAAATATCAACACTAATCCAAAAAATATTGATACAAAGATCATTAAACTTGATAGATCTCAAGTACAAGTGGTCGGTGAACTTAAATATGTACTGATCAGTATGGCATTCGATTCAAGAGTGCACCAATTCATTGATATTGTGGTTGTATACATACCTTAAGCTTATAGATTTCTTTGAGTAAATATTGGTCAAGAAAGCTTTAGGGTTATTTTGCCTTAGATTGGTCTCATTTGTGGCTCCCCTATAAGGGTAGGAACAACCAGATAAGAGTTAACAATGGGCCACATATGAAACACACCATCACTAAGCTGGAAGGTCCTAATGAGCCCATTAGTGTTGCTTAAGAGATATTGGGGAATCACTTTTTGGAATATGATAATGGTTGCTATCAAGCACAACCATCACAAGTTCCACTAGATACCTAGTTTGAACTCCTTCCCTGTAATATGTCTGGAGATAATGAAACTTGTATTATAGATGTAAATAATCTTAGCTTAGTTAACAATTATGTAAATACTAATGCTTGGACTCTCTATTATGATGGATCAAAGACATGAGATGGATCTGGTGTAGGTTGCATCCTCATGGACCTAAAGAAGAGAAATATCCTGATATCATGTTGCTTGGAGTTCCAATGTACAAACAACATTGCTGATTACGAGGAATTGATTTTCAGATTAAACAAGGCCATAAAAGTGAAGGTAGAGTGCTTAAAGGTTATTGGTGATTCTGAAATCATCACGAGGTAGGTATGGAACACTGTTCATTATATTTTGCGTCTTCTTAAAAGCTACCAACAAGAGGTATGTCATATAATTTCTTCTTTTAAAGCTTTAAATATCATATTAGTGCTTAGGATCAATAATGTTCCTGTAAACACCTTTGCTAATGCAACAACTAGGTTTATCCCTCTCAGATATGAGTTTTCTATTGATATTGTCTATAAGCACACTATCTTGGATAATATAACTAATTTTTTCATGTTTAATGATGATCAACAAATTCTTGACTTTCTCGTGAAGGTGGAAATTCTTAAGGATGCGTCTATAGATGAAGATGAACATGTCAAATATCTGGAAAAAATATCCAACATGTGTGAGGGGAACCCTATGCCCAAAGGTCTTGTATCTTTGGAAAATTTATTTTATCTACAAAATCATTTTAAAGGACCACCCAAAACATAGGTCCAAAGTTACACATTATTGATGTTCGATATTGGATAAACCAACGCTCCTTGTGTGTTTTGCGACATGGATTAACTGCCTCTCGTGGATCCTTATCTTTGGCGATGCGATTTTTGACTAACTCCTGTGGGTTTTGGTCTACCGACAATCGTGATTCCCAACAAGTGGTATCAGAGCGCAGGTCACGAGTTCGATACACACCCGACTCGCATTGGGGGGGAGATTGTTGGATATTGGATAAACCAACACTCCCTGTGTATTTCACAACATGGATTAATTGCCTCTCGTGGATCCTTATCTCTAGAAGTGTGATTGTTGACTAACACCTATGAGTTATGGTCTAACAGAAATCGTGATTCCCAGCAATTGCATGAGAAAATCCACTTTGGAACAAAGGAAGACGCAAATTTTGTTAACCTCAGAATCTGCTGCAGTCCAGAAGAACGAAGGTCATTTATTGAGTTTTTCAAGAAGTATTGGGATGTTTTTGTAGGAAATATGATGAATTCAAGACATATGACATGAGAATTATTCAACATGTCATTCCTATCAAGGAAGGGGTCAAACCATTTCAACAAAAACTTTCAAAGGTACATCTGACTCCAGAGCCCTTGATACAAAAGCACCAAAGAAATTATTAGATTCCAGGATAATTTTTAAAGTAAAACACTCCACTTGGTTATCTAACCTTTTTCTTGTAAGAAAGAAGCTTGGGGAAATTTTCTTGTGTGTAGAGTTTCAAAATCTAAATTGAGCGTTGGATAAAGAAAACTATCTTGTTTCCTCAATGGAGTATAAATTGTAAATTGTCTTCGATTTTGAGATGTTTTAATTACTTGATGGATTCTTTGGCTATAATCAAGTTCTAGTGTTAGATCCAGACAAACTTAAAAACAACATTAAGAATGAAGTGGGGGACCTTTTCATTTAGGCTAATTCCCTTTGGCCTAATGAATGTTGGGGCCACCTTTCAAAGAGATATGGAAATTTCTTTTAGAGGACTCATAGGCTAGAGAGTGGTTGTGTATCTTAATGATGTTATAGTATTTTCTAAAATAATATAATATCACTTGCGTCATTTGAGACAAACCTTTGAGTGATGCAAAAATTATGGGATATCGCTCAATCTAAAGAAGAGCACCTTTGTTGTGTATGAAAGGAACCTATTAGAACACATCATAGATAAGAGTAGTATAACTATCGACCCAAAGTGTATGGAAGAAATCATGCAAATCCCATTTCTAATGGCAAGAGGGCTATGTATCCCTTCTTGGGAAAAATCAATTTTGTTTGTAAATTCATTTCAATTTTTTCCCAGATTCCAAATATTCTACAGGACATGATAAAAAAAATATGTTATTTTTAAATTGAAAGGTAATTTTAAGGTAATTTTTCCCCACCCCGTAGTTAGATCCTTATTTGTACATAAATAACTAGGGGAATGAAGGGAAAATTAGATGACTTCCTTGTAGGATATGATCTTAATTAAAACTCACTCACACCATTAAAGTTCATAGTTTATGCAAACTTGTTGTTGAAGCTACATATCAACATGAAGAATAAATGTTGGGGTGGGAACAAAAGTTGGAAATGTATAATAACAATTATGTACATACACCCAATTTTCAATCGTCGTGGTATACAGAAATAAGGCAATAATTGGAGCATGGTATTTTTCCATCACGCTTAATGACAAAAAAAAGAGGGCAATTATATTAAATTAAGCTTCTTATCAATTGTTCCATGGAGTGTTATTCCAGAAACATCATAACAGATTTTTTCTGCGATGTCTCAAATCCCCATATTCCGAGAAGGTGTTAAAAGAGCTCCATGACGAGTTAACTAGAGGACATTTTTCTGGTGAAACCACAATGCACAAGATCACCCAAGGAGAATATTACTGGCTGACACTATTTCAAAATATGCTCACACATACACATGAAAATGTTTAATATGTTAGAATTGTGCCACGAGGGAAAGGAGATCAACTGCCCCATTGAAACCTATTGTAGTAGAAGAACCATTTCAACATTGGGGAGTGGATGTTATTGGCAAGATCACTCCTCACTCGTTGAAGCAACACAACTACATCCTCACTGCAAAATATTAGCCTATTATATGGGTTAAAGTCATTCCACCGAAATAAGTAAATGATTAAGCAATGATATAACTCCTTGAGCAAAATATTATCACCAGGTTCGACATTCCAACTTCACTTGTTTTTTATAATGCTATATATTTTTCATATTTGATATTATATGAGTTTTCCTTGAAAAATGCAATTGTTCTTAAACATTTTTCTAATTATTATCCCCGAGGTAATGGATTGGATGAATCTAACAACAAAAATACAATTCACATCATAAAAAAATGTGTTGACCCAATAGAGAAATTGACACAATGCTTTCCTTAGTGCTCTATGGGTTGATTGAGTCATGCCTAAGCCTTCCCTTGGAACCTCATTGTAATTTCTTCTTTATGGGAAGGAAGCCATTTTCCCTCCAAACCTCTACCTACATGCACTTAAAATTTCACAGGAATCCCATGGTAAACCCTGTCCCATCATGCAAAGAAGGATTGACACTCTATTGAAGCTAGAAGAATAAAGGAAAAAGGCACGTGACAAGTTTTCCCCTCACCAAAAACACATTAAAGGACTAATCTTGAAGAAGTCGACAGGAAAAAGGAATTCAATGTGGGTGACCTTGTTTTGAAATGGGACAAAGCCCATGAGGACAAGGGAAAACACACCAAGTTCCAGTCTCTGTCACTTGGTCCATACCAGGTGCATGAAAAACTTGGCCTCCACACTTATAGATTGGAAACATTAAATGGGAAGAATAAGTCCCTTCCTGTAAATGGGAAACATTTGATTCTACTTTCAATGGAAACTTTCAGGCTCCTATTTTTAATAAAAGGCCTTGTATATAAATAATCTTGTCTTGAATCATTAGTGTTAAAGGTATTGTAGTAACTACTTAATGATTGGTTAACATTATATCTCCTTCTAATGGTTAGTCATGAATACCTTTATGAGTCAATGACATATAGATGGAAAATACGACTCAAATCATGTGGAAAAATATAGTCAATTGCGATACCCCATACTTTTAATAGGATCTATGTCGCTCAAATTAGTATTGAAATCTTGAATGGTGTAATAAACATGTTGGCCTAATTGTTAGAGAATGGAAAAGGATAAAATACAAAAGTGATCAAACTCATTTCAAAAAATATTTAAATCTATGAAACACAAGAAACAACCTTTATGGAAGTAAAATATGTCAGGATCCCTCATCCACTTCGGTGTAATGGACGCCCAAAATATGCTAATGTGTATGAAAATTAAAAAAATAAAATAAAATGGTAAATACTTGCGAAATAATTCTTGCATAGAGAGGTGATGCAAGCAACTTTGTTGGGGCTATTAATTCTCACTGGAAATGAAGCAATGCTTGTGATTTCTTGAGTGACTCTATCAAGGCTATGGAAACTTACTGGTATTGAGAAACACAAAATATTTGTATCAAAATTATGAACATTTTAAACTCTTAGATATATACTATCCCTATTCCCTATCAAAGCATTTGGTGTCTGGCTAAGATCTTGTGGTATGAGTTAGCCTAATGAAAGCAACAAAGAAACTAAATCCATAACTAGGGCTATACAACAAAACTAGTGGGGTTCATAGGCTTGAGTTAATACTGCTTTAGGATTAGAATTTGCTTTGAATTTTTAACATTTTAAAATTTGGAGTTTCCTCCATTATGAAATTTTAAAGGAACAAGTTTCTTAAATTTTCTATGTCTCTTTCACATAGTCATATCTTGCATAAAGCTTTATCACAACTTTCTCAACAATTTGTGACTAGTTGCAATCGCACAATGCATTCATAATTGTACCATGAATTTTTGCATCCTATCTCATGCAATCACATTTTTCAATGCTAACATGTGATGAAGGAGTTTCACATACTGCCTTAGCCCTAGTCACATTTCTTCCCATGAGAACACATTTATTGTGCTTATTGCTACACACGTGATAAAAAAACTATATATATGGGTACCCCTCCAATTCATTTTCACCGTGCCATTTTGTCTGAAGCCTCTGAATTCTCAACAAAAAATCTCCCCACAGATCATCCTCTTCTGTTGCGAATTGTGCTTACGATTGAGCATTGGACCGAGGTAGGTAGCACATCCTTGCTTTTCTTTCCTGTGATTTTGCCTTTTCTTGTCTTCATCGTTTTGCATTCCATGAAACTTCAATTCCTCTCTCTCTCTCTCTCTCTCTCTCTCTCTCTCTCTCTCTATATATATATATATATATATATATATATATATATATATATATATATATATATATATATATATATATATATATATATATATATATATATATATATATATATATACATGCATTTAGGAATTCCTTTTAACTCTTTTTTTCCTTATACCACCTACACCCAACCTTGTTCTATACTTATCCATTTTTCTGAGTAGCCTAATCACATCAATGCAATCTAGTGTAATAATGTTCCATTCCTCACCTACTACTGTTTTTCATGCCACCAATAACTAGCCTTATCATACCTCGTGCTTGTAGCTCATGATCGTGCCTAACCTTAGCCATCAATTTTTGTTATCACTCATATCCACTAAAATATACGATTACATAGCAATCATGTCACTATCATAAAACATATGATTAATATTAACCCTTAGTATTTGTCTTTTGTGATCGTGTTTTAACCCTTAAATTTGTGATTGCCTAACCCATCATTTGGACCCCTTTTGATCACATTCTAACACTATAATCTGTGATTGTGCTTAAGGAATTTCACCTGGGCTTGCAATTTGCGATTGTCCTTAATATTGATTATTGGATTCCCATTATCATATTTGAGCAACACATTCTCTGGCTCCTCTTGATCACATTCTACCACTTTTACCTGTGAATGTGCTTAAAATGTATAGCCTCAGTCTGTAAATTACGATTGCGCTATAGAATACCTCATTCTTTCCTTAATCACATGCTGCCATACCAGAATACAATTAAATCCAACACACTGTGTTTTTGTAGATAGCCCCACTCAACATATAAATGAATAAATTTATGTTTTTTTCCTAATAATAAGTGTTGCAATGAATATTTTGAAATGTCAGGCATAAATTATCTCTAGTGTTTTAGTATATTATCATCCACATAATACATGGCACCAATAAAAATGAAAAGGCTTGTGACAGATCTGGTAGAAACTAGTATTGAGGGGGTAATTGACATACCAAGAACTAGAGTGCCTATTTTCAAAGATACTTCATTTTACATAGACAAATATATACCTTTATCATGTCCAAAAATATATATGGCATTCTCAAGAAAGGATATTTTGGAAGATGAGGAGGATCGCGATGTTTACATTAATATTAAAAATTATTGGTTTCACAAATTGGCAACTCATGCACGTGTCTTTCCATGCACTAACACTAATGAATGAATTCTACAACAAACTAATGATGAAAATATCATATTCAAAAGCATCCATGGTGCACCATTCACATCATACACACTAAGGCACATTATTTTATATCATAATATGCCTCAACCTCGAGATTATCTCAACCAAAAATGGTATTATGATTTCATGACTCCTACCAAGGATATTCTCAAAAAATGGTGGTAAGAACCCAGTAAATTCAAACAAAAGTCTGATGGGGTTCACCAAAACAAAGCTCTTAGAAAAGTGTATTATGGAAATGTGTTGCAGAGACTGTGGAAGAGAGGATGCAAAATATTTTGAAGAAACCTAGGTTCCCATGATACACACTTGTGCTAGGAAAGGGACAATTTTTAATTATGTCAATGCCATTGCATCTTCACTCAAGATAAGAGTCAGGAGAACCAAACACCCAACAAAAGGAGAACAATATAAATTTTACATGGCCTCCTGCTTATTGGATGGATTTTGTGCAAAATTAGAATTTCCAGAATTAGGGTGGAAGTGGAATTTCGCTAATGATGTAACATCCATGCACATATATTACAAAATTATATGGGAGATAAGGTATAGAGGAGCATATTCTAGAATCATTGAACAATTCATCTCAATGCTATAAATATTTTTTAGAGTTAGCTTCCTTATATATATATTTTACTAAATATGACTAGATTCTATTATATGATACAAAAAGTACAGTGATACAACTCAACGTCCTGACCGAAATTGTTGAGTTAGCCAATTCCGGTGGGAAAGAGAAAATTCAAAAATACAAAAATTGGGCTACCCCTAGGGGGAAATCAGCCCATAAACCAGTCCATAGAGCATAATAGGTGCTGCCCATAAAGGGGAAACTAGCATTAAACAATAGAACCCAATAGCTAATATGTTGTGCAAAAATTAAAGAAACATAGAAACTATAATTAAGTTGGAAAAAACAAGAAAAGGAGGAACCATAGCGCTAGGTGTTATGTTTCTTGTCATCTTGAATTGGCTGTGGAGGCTGCTCTTCCTTTATGAAGTAACTATAACAAGAGGGGTCATCCTCTGGCTTGGAAAGTTGGGGGTCCAACTCAGGCGTGGAGGTCGAATGAGCACCTGTTGTTACTGCTTTGCCACCTTCTGCGGAGCTACTGCTACCACTGCTATCCGAAGAATCCTCCGAAGGTTTGAGGGGAAGAGCCACCATTTTCCGTGGCTGCTAAAGGTAAGTGGGTGACAGAGTTGATTTTCGCATCCACTTCCTAGACCCCGAACCGGATGGGTGAGGCTGAGCTTTAGGAATTCGAAGTGAGATATGGGCTGAGAAGTGTTGAGGGTTAATAACCTCTGATGAATCCATGTCCAGGGAGAAATAAATAGAGCATTCCACCATGGCAGGGATGGTAGGTTGGGAGGGTGAGCCTTGGCCTTGACCTCTGCGGTAGTGCATGCGATCGCGATGAGGCATGGAGGCGGCCGAATTTTGAGAATGCAGAAAAGGCGAGTGAGCTGAGTGAGGAGGGCGTGCAGTGAAACTGTAAGAAGTGTGAAGTGAATGGGTGGAGGGCATATAAAGGGCTGAGAGAGGGGCAGAGGTGCAATAAGAATTAACAGAGGCAAGAGCAAATTTGACAAAGAGACAGAGGGAGAAATGTTGAGAGGAGACAACGCCATTGCCCATAAATGGCTAGGGCGCTCTGCAAACATGATGGGGGGGAGTGAATTCATAACAAAGGAATTGAATAAAAATTATGGCACCTGGTTGCAGATCCAAAATTTCATATTTAATGGCACCTACGCCAGGGCCATGTGCTACCTCGTGGCGAGGACAGATGCTCGACGTTGGGGAGGCCATGTGGCATGCTGACCTATCTCTACGAGGCACCTGCATCGGGGAAGTTAGCTTCCTTATATTACTGCTAAGGCGAGGTTCTCATTACCCGAGGTAGTTGATTTGTTTAGTATATGGTACATTTATAAGTGTGTTTGGCGCATATAAGAGTCCTCTTAAATTTCCATTGTTTTTCACCAAAAAATTAGTGTTGCAAGAGGTGGCATATCAAATTTCTACATGGCTTACGAGTTCATTGTTGAAATCAAAGAAGGCTCCTTGGCTCACTTTCCCATGGTGTATTTAAGAATATTGCCCAAAGAATTTTAAGGAAGTGAAGGCTAAGACACAAGAACTAGAACACCTAAAATTCTAAGAGTTGTGCTATCATAGATATGACTTGAGAGGTGTTTCCATTGAACACTATGCAAGAATAAAGTATGGTTGGATGTATCATCTAGTTGTTTTGGTAGAATAAGAGAAGATAAATATTTTCTTTAATGTTGTCAAAGAAATTGAAGAAACTAAAGGAGTAAGTTCCTCCAAAACTACAAATAACCTTGAGCATTCAGAAGAGGGATCACAAGAAGGCATGGAATTAGAAGAGAAAAGGTTGGACTAAAAATAAAACAAGAACATGAGGCCAAGAGAGAAAAAATAAAGAAACTAAGGGAAAAAAGGAGGCTAAAAGAAAGTCGAGGAAGAATCCAAAAGAAATAAGGAAGAGAAGGAAAAGTAAAGGGAGGAACTTAGAGGAAGAAAAAGGAAGAACAAAAAAACAAAAGCATGAAAAGGAAGAAGGAAGTGGCCAAGTAGAGGAAAGAGAAGAAATTAGAAATAAAATGGAAGAAGATGAGAGAATGAAACAAGAAGAAGAAATGAAAAGAAAACAAGTTGAAGAAGCAAAAATAAGGAAGAAATAAGAGGAGGCATTGACCAAATAACGAGAAGAAGAATTGATTTCCAAGGAGCTTGCTGATAAAATAGAGAAAGATGCCAAATTGAAAGATTAAAAAGTGGAAAAAATATTTCGTACGATGAATATCTAGCCTCCCACGCCCATCATTGAAGGGAAGTTTCCTAATAATGAAATGGGGGTCACATTTGAGCAGTTATAGTTCAAAATTTCCCAAGAATACCAAAAAAAATTGTCCAGAGATATGGATATTCCTATATCAGTCAGCTTTGAGAGGGAAATTGTGATGGAAACTAAAAAAAAATCCTACAATAATATCTTTCGCTCACACTGCATTTGTGGCTACAATTGAGAAGAATGTAGATCAGTTGTCAAAGGAAGTTGAGATATTAAAAGGAGAATTGGCCATTGCACAACATAAAAATGATTAGATTCACATAGAGAATCAGGCCCTGTTAGCTACAAAATCTCATAAGGAATATATACAATTGAGCAATCCTTGAGGAGTTTAATGTGTTGGAGGAAGTCATAAGGTGGATTTTTGATGAAATCATGGTCTTACACAAATTAGTAAACCCATTACCTAAGATGCAAAGAGAATTAGATGAGAGAGGATCATTGAAAAGATTGAAACCCTCAGTTGTGGATCACATCTAGGAATGGAGCATGAAGTATCCCAATGCACCAACAAAAATATCCAGAAAGGACAGATTGACTTCCGAATTAGACAATGTGGAAGTGAGAATGTTAGCACAACCAAATGAGAAGCTAGGAAAAACCATGGCTATGACGATATCTACTTATAAAAATCTTCACAACGGGTTGGAATCTCTCATCAAAGTGCACAAAAATACCCTTTATTGGTGCACTAGGAGAAATAAGTCCAAAAGAAGAAGTTAAGTAAGAGAATCAATAAAAGTTATATTTTATGAAGCAAGTTGTTATGCGAGATGATTTAGAATTTACAAAGGATGCAATCAGACAATATGTTGCAAATCCAACAGAGTTTCATACTAAGCTTTCGATGCTTTTGAGTTGACTGCAAATGGAATCAAAAGTCTTGCTCACTGATGCCTTGGAATATCAAGTAAGATTTGATAATAAACTGTCACATAAGGTCAGATTGGTCGTTGTTTAATACAAGGTTTGACATGCATACTTGACTTGATATTTGCACATTGAGGCACCTGACATTCCTATTATGCATCTTGTTCAATGAATAGGTTTTGTTTTCTTAATTTTCATTGTAAGTTTGTAAATAAAAGAACTTTGAAATTAGAAATATAATATATGTAGAAATGAAAAGTCGAGTGGAAGTTGGAAACTCACGAAGGTAATTGAAGAGTCATGAGGGGAGATGAAGAGTCACCTCAATTTTTGTATAAATATACCATCCTATCTAGAGAGAAGGGGATTTTAGTTTTGGACTTCATTTTGAGCACCTTGTTTAGGAAAGCTTGTACATCCTTTTTGAGAAATCAAGTGATAGCTTAACATTTCCACTATTGGAA
This sequence comes from Pinus albicaulis, assembly GCA_034641835.2. Taxonomy (NCBI): domain Eukaryota; kingdom Viridiplantae; phylum Streptophyta; class Pinopsida; order Pinales; family Pinaceae; genus Pinus; species Pinus albicaulis. The sequence continues at coordinate 669,888,424 of CM076581.1, forward strand.
TTCATGGATGCTTCTTGTAATGGTGCACTAGACATTTTGACATAATATTGAGAAGCTCATTGAGCCAAGGCAAAGATTTCATGCATGAAGTTATTGAGCATTGTGAGACTTATCTCTTGGTGATTCAATGGTATGTGTTTGTATTACATGTGTTAAAGTTAATGAACTATTTCATTGGTTATGTTAGTGCCAATTTTTGCATCTTGCCACCAATGATCAAAAAATATATTTTCATATCATATTAGGGTCCCATTCTGAAATTTTTGTCATTCCATTAGGTCATCATGAAAAAATTTGGTCATTGGAGGTAGCCTCAGGTCAACCCTCACTCTTTTCAAAAATTTCATTACTTGCTGGCTCATTTCACCACTTTGATGAGTGTACATCAGCCATGAGTTGTTATCATCAATTCAATATTTTCATCATGAATTTCATTTAGTCAGAGTCTCCATTAGGTCTTAGGGTTTTCAAGGTCCATCAAATCACCATTTGCATGCATAAAAGTCCAGCAAGTAAGAGAGTGACAATAAAAACATTTTATTATGAAAGTTTGAATTGTAAATTTAATTTCAATTCAATATGAAATTTTATGTTTCTTAAGATGTAATAAGTTCTCGTGGTTCCAAAGTAGCTGCATACTCAATGTTCGATTAGCCAGTAAGTCAAAATTCCAAAATTCATAGTGTTCCAAATCCACCAAAAGATCAAATTAAAAGGATCAAGACCAAAAAATGAAAGGTGAATTACAATGTTTAAGTTGAGTTAGAAAAGGAAAATGTGGGTCCCATGCCTATATTTGAAATTTCATCAAGTATAAAGGGCCATCAAAGACCAAGGAGACACTCATTTGCATCCTCATGAATTGAGCTCTCAGCTTCCCCAAGTCAAAAATCAAAATTTCATGAATAAAGTCAAATTTCCTTGAAGGCGTTGCGCTCTTGCTTGAGGTGTTGCGCTTTTGACCGAGAGGCGCTGCACTTCTGCTTTAGGTGTTGCGCTTTTTCCTGGGAGGTGCTGCGCTCTTGATTCATGCACTGCGCTTTTGCCAACTTTCACCTACAACCTCAAAATCTTCTTTGCAAGTGGTCCAAGCATCAAATCAGGGTTTTCTCAATCAAATTAAAGTAAGTTACACCTCTCAAAGCCCTCCTTTCACTTAATAATTTCAAATTTATGGTGTAAACCCTCCTCAGTCATCATTTTAAGTTTTGAGAAAAGAAACCCTAGCTTTCACTCCTGCAAGCTAACATTGTTTTCCCTAGACCCTATTTTCCCTTTCCACACTTCAAAAAAAACTCCCCCTACGCCTACATCACCTTATCTCTCATTCCCAAGTCCCATTTCCTAAAAGCCTACCCCTAGGCTGCATTTTCGTAAGCAGCCACACTATATCCCTATAATCAAAATTCCTACCCTATCTCCCTAATTTATTCTATCCCCCACCACTTCCTTAAGTTCCCTAACTCGCTTCCCCACTTCCCTAAAATTTCCTACACTTATCCCAACTCCCTAACCCTACTTCCTACTCCCTTTCCCCTAGGGTTTCAAAAAAAAACATACACTATGGAGGAGGAAAGAGAGGAAAGGAGACACCACAAAGGAGGGAGGATATTGAGTCTTGAGCCATCCAATACTAGAGAATTGTTGACCTCATCCATGACATTCAATTGCTTCAAACATGTGGGCTGTTTTGACTTCTGTGAGATGGTCCAAAGAGTACAACATCACCCTGCTTTGACCAGAGTTTTCATCTCTAACCTCCAAGACAACCAAGTGACCATTTCAGGGGTGACCTTCACCATCTCCACATATATTATTGCTGTAACCATAGGGATACCCAATGTGGGTGAAAAATGGTTTAAGGCCACAGATGTAGATGCCCAACATTATGAACCATTTCTCAAGGCACGGTACAAAAATGACATAAATAAAGTCTTTCCTTTTAGTCATGTACTTGATATATTTTCTCCAATGATGATCATCAAGAAATATTTCACTTGTGAGGGTAGATTCTCTAGAATATACACCTATCACATTAGGTTGCTCAAGCATTTCACTAGGGAAAAATTTCTCAACATCCCTCACTATTTGTACAAGAGTATTGATAAGATGTCCTACATAGTGTAGAACAAAGAGTATGAACATCAGATGAACAACCTCTTCCATCACTCTCTAATCAAAATAATTGTCCTTCATCATCTCAATCAGATGAACATTACATGGGAGACCTTCATTGAGAATGATATCTTCATTACTACACCACCTCATCCTGCTAGACCAATTCCACCACTATCATCAGTGTCTCAAAGACAAATAGGGTCATCTAGCAGGGCTACAGCGAAGAAGGCCAAAATGGACAAAGAGGTCAAAACCTATCAGAGAGGGCCTAGGCAAGTGTTTTCTCCACATATTGTGAAAGGGACCTTGCCTTATTCATCAACAAAGCAGGTACATCAGGATGAGCAACATGATGATGCAGTTGTTCATGAGGAGGAAGATCTTCATGAGGAACAAAGAGAGTTTGACTTGGTGGACTTGGACGTCCAAAATGATCATGAAGCCTAAAAACTAATCATTAAAGGTAAATATTCCAAAATAAAAGAGCTTCAGGACATCTTGGACAGAGCAAGATATGTCATCTCCTTCCTTGAGCAAGAGAGCAAAGAGCTAAGTGATAAGAAAGTGCTCTTGGAATTGGAGTCGTTGAAGGCTAAGAGGAAAAATACTAAAGGTAAAGCACTGATGGTTGATGATGAATTTGACCTTGTTGATGAGTCTGACCATGATAATGCTCAAGCCACCAGGAAAATACCAAGAACAAGAGGTCTTAAGAGAGCAATGGAGCAAGAAAGGCTTGATGCAGAAAAACTCACATTTGAAGAAAGGATTTCAAAGGAAATTGAGGATGATAGAGAAATATGGCTAGATAGAGTGAACCTTCACCTTGAGAATATCCTTCAGAAGTCCAAAAAGGATAAAGACATGCTCAGAAACATGGCCAACATGTACAACATAAGAAATCAGATTTGCAACATCAAGATCAAGCAGTTGAAGGACAAACTGAAGGAAACCCTAGCAGGGCAAAAGGACAAGGGCAAACTTGACATAATTTCTGATGAATCCTTGATTACTTGAGATACTTCATCAAACCTTAATTTACCAATTTTGAAGGTTTTTGGGTAAGTTTTTTCAGTTTTGGGCATTTTTCCAAATTTTAACAGACTTTCAGCACAACCCACTTGTTAAAAACGCAGCGCCTAGGGCATTGCAATTTTTATAGGAGCCTCCAAAAGATAAACGGTCACCACCATTTGATTCAGAAGGCCCTCTACATTAAATTTTTACTATTGGCACATGAAATTTGGACATTGTGACAAGGAGAAATGGCCAAAAACATCCAAAAAATCACTGTTCTGCCTCATTTTTCAAGCTGGCGTTGCGCTTTTGACCATGCTTGGGATATTTAAGTTTTAAGGGCCTTAAATTCATGATTTTCAGAACTTAAGGGAAATTTTGGAAACTAGGCAGGAGAATCTTTCCAATGAGCTATCTTCGGCTCAATTTGGACTTCAGCAAGTCCTCCAAAAGTGACCTTGAAGTTGGCATTACGCTTTTGTCAAGGGCGCTGCGCTTTTTCCAGTTGCTTGATATTTTCAGAATTTTCCAGATTTATCAGTTTGGTCATGGAATTGATGAATTTTAGTGATGTAATTAATACATGTAAATGTAATTAAGTCACTTTTAGTTACTAGAGGTAGATACATTGGATAAAAATGTATTTTTGGGACAAATGAATCAATTTCACCAAAGTTAGGGATGAGTTTGTTGACCTCCCTATTCTTTGGGTTTCTAATTAAGAATTTTGAGGATAAGTTTCACAAGTCAGGTATTTGACCCCTGAGTGTGGGAGAAGTTTGTTTTGGTCTATATCTTTCACCTCCTTTTTCATTTCAAGGGTTGGATGCTGTTGGATTGATCAATGAACAACTTTTGTAATCAGACTTTTGGCAAGAAATAACAGATTGAGTTGCAGCTATTTTGATGGAATTATTATGGTAATGTGATTTGAATTTTTTTCTTATTATGTTTTTGCAAATGTGTGAATTTATTGTGATTTCATATTCATTCCATTTCTGAATGTAATTGTTTCCTAAGTTAGAAAGACATAATTCATTAAGCTTATGCTATGTTTTGGATGAATAGTTACAGTTTGTTTCATCTTATTCTAGTAGAAAATAATTCATATCTCTTATGCTTTTTTCTCAAACCCTAGTAGTATAAACCACTTCATCATATATCATTTTGTGTTTAACTGCTTACCTACCTTGCTCCATTAGATTCCTACAGTTCTGCTCCTTATTTTCCCTAACCTAATTTATTCCCTGACCTATTCACCATCCAACACCTCAAAATTCAATCAATCAAACCCCTGTGCTACTATACCTAGCCTAAGATCTCAGTGATCTACTCATATTGGCTGAGATCCATTGGAGAGAGCCCTCTCCTGCCTAGTAGGGCTAGCTGCTTGGAAAAATATTGGTCTATAGTTACCTTTTCTCATCTCTTCTCAGCCTCAGAGATCCAGTGGAGTGATAACATCTTGGCAACCATACTGGGGATGAAAGTGACAGATATTCCCTGGTTATACCATTAGTTCTTCGAATTCTTGACCTCTGGATGATAGTCCTAATATTTCTTTAAGGCTGATTTGAAAATGTTGTAGAGAACCAATTTGCTGAACAATGAACATTCTCGCTTCGAGGAGATACTCCAGATCAAATCCTGATCCTCATCCAGCTGATCCAGTCGAAGATCCAGAGAGGCTTGTTAGGAAGCACAAATATTAAGGTACAAAAATTTAGTCGAATCCTATTGCATTGGTAAGATCTTCTTTGCTGCTTGCAAAAGTTCTATCTCTCGAAGACATACCTTTTTATTTAAAATTTGAGTTGTCTTTATTTCAATCCAAGTCTGAAAATTCACTGTTTGATATAGTCTTTGACCCATTAAGGCTTTCTGAGGTAAAATCATATCTGAGATAGATCTTAGTTCTTTAAAACTTGAAGAAAATATACCCTTTAAAGAAACTAAGTCAGAATCATACTTTGACACTAAATTTTGGAGTCAATTTGATAGGCTTGAAATTTTAGCAAACCAACTTCAATACCAGTCAGAAAAATCCATAATCCAATATGAACAAGAGTCGATAACCATCCTAACACAACCACAGTTAGTTGTTGCTTCTTCGTCTGCACCATCTACTTCATTACCCATTCAACATATTCCTCCTATGGTCACTCCTGTATTTCACTCTGTAGGAATTTATGGCCAGATTTGCACCCATCATCTTACCAGGTCAAATCCATGACTTACCACAAGGTTATGGCCAGAGACTCCCACTTTTTGATGAAAATTCTCTAATCACTGCAAAACAAGACATAGTTAAAGTCACTGACTTTATTGATCTGGAAGTAGTAGATGAAGACAATGCTAAAATGAGAATCATAGTTCAGATTTTTTCTAGAGAGGTTAAAACCCGATTTAGATAATTAAATGAAACCTCTATAGCCACTTCAAATCAGATAATAGATTCTTTCATAGCTCGATGGGAGGTAAATAAGAATCCATTACAAATCCTTTCTGAATACAATAATCCAAAAAGGGAACCAAATGAATCAGTATGATATTTCACTGCCCGATTCAAAAGAGTATACAATTCCATTCCAATGAGATCAAACCTCCTCTAGGGTTGGCCCTCTTACATTATCCAGATGGATTTGATCCAGACATGGCCTATAAATTACGAGAAAGGAACCCCCCTACATTAGAAGACATGTAGAAGAATGCAATTAGTGTAGAAGCTAATTTGTCCATTAAGAAGTAAAAAATGAAGGGCGAGAGGAGAGTAACTATCAAAGAAGAAGCATCCTCATCCTCCGATGTAAAACTAGACACCTTGATAAGAATAATAGAAAGGATGGTTGAAAGGATGTCCATTACCGAAAGACAACTGAAACCACAAGTTAGAAATCCTAACTTCAGAGGACAGTAGCAACAACCTCAATTCAGAATCAATAAAAGAGAACAGAGGGCACCTGAGCAACCATAACAGCCGCAGTTGATTCAAACACCCTTGTATCAAAATTATGCTCAAGGAGGTGAGGAAGAAGAAGAAGATCATATTGTTGAAGAAAATCACTTTTTTTACAGCTGATGGCCAACCCATATTTTTAACAGAAAATGAAGAGTATGTCGAGAAGATAGACGTGCCCAAGGATGAAGACTATATTATAGCTCAGGATCATTAGTTGGAGGTTGAATATGATGATTATCAATGAGGTTACTTAAATGCCCTCAGCTCACAACAGAGGCAGTACACATTGAGGTGTAGAGATGTCCCAATACCTCCTGTTCATAAGTGGGCATCTCAACAAAATGATAATCAACCAAAACTGAATTCTCAAGGTAAGCAAAATAAAGGAAAAGAACCTACAGCTGTAAGTCAGAACATGGTATATCAAACAACTACAATCTCACTGGGTAAAGGAAAGGACAGCCAAAAGAAAGAAGCTACATCAAAGGATCATTTCGACAAAAGAGACATTAGTAAAGAGGTAGAAAAACTTATTCCTTTCAGCTTAGAAACTGAAATTTACTAATTGAAAGTGTCAATACATTTAACTGAACTTGTCAACAATAATCAGTATAATTCTCATGTAGCCAAAATGTTAAAAGTAGATCCTTCATATGATATACTTAATGTCGAAGATGAAAAGAAAACAAGTTAAAGAAGTCAAAATAAATAAGAAATAAGAAGAGGCATTGACCAAACAACGAGAATAAGAATTGATTTCCAGGGAGCTTGCTGATAAAATAGAGAAAGATTCCAGATTGAAAGATTAAAAAGTGGAAACAATATTTCATACGATGAATATCTAGCCTCCCACGCCTATCACAGAATAATGTCGAAGATGAAAAGAAAACAAGTTGAAGAAGAAAAAATAAATAAGAAATAAGAGGAGGCATTGACCAAACAAGGAGAAGAAGAATTGTTTTCCAAGGAGCTTGCTGATAAATAGAGAAAGATTCTAGATTGAAATATTAAAAAGTGGAAACAATATTTCATACGATGAATATCTAGCCTCCCACGCCCATCACTGAAGGGAAGTTTCCTAATAATGAAATGGGGGTCACATTGAGCAGTTATAGTTCAAAATTTCCCAAGAATACCAAAAAAAATTGTCCAGAGATATGGATATTTCTATATCAGTCACCTTTGAGAGGGAAATTTTGATGGAAACTAAAAAAAAATCCTACAATAATATCTTTCGCTCACACTGAATTTGTGGCTACAATTGAAAAGAATGTAGATCAGTTGTCAAAGGAAGTTGAGATAGTAAAAGGAGAATTGGCCATTGCACAACATAAAAATGATTAGCTTCACATAGAGAATCAAGCCTTGTTAGCTACAAAATCTCATAATGATTATATACAATTGAGCAATCCTTGAGGAAGTTAAAGTACTGGAGGAAGTCATAAGGTGGATTTTTGATGAAATCATGGTCTTACACAAAGTAGTAGACCCATTGCCTAAGATGAAAAGATAATTAGACGAGAGAGGATCATTGATAAGATTGAAACCCTCAGTTGTGGATCACATCTGAGAATGGAGCATGAAGTATCCAAATGCACCAACAAAAATATCCAGAAAAGATAGATGGAATTCCAAATTAGACAATGTGGAAGTGAGAATGTTCGCGCAACCAAATGAGAAGCTAGGAAAAACCATGGCTATGACGATATCTACTTATCAAAAGCTTCACAATGGGCTGGAATCTCTCGTCAAAGTGCACAAAAATACCCTCTATTGGTGCACTAGGAGAAATAAGTCCAAAAGAAGAAGTTAAGTAAGAGAATCAATAAGTGTTATATTTTATGAAGCAAGTTTTTCTACGAGATGATTTAGAATTTTCAAAGGATGCAATCAGACAATATGTTGCAAATCCAATAGAGTTTCATACTAAGCTTTCGATGATTTTGAGTTAACTACAAATGGCATCAAAAGTCTTGCTCCATGATGCCTTGGAATATCAAGTAAGACTTGATAATAAACTGTCACATAAGGTCAAATTGGTCGTTGTTGAAAACAAGGTTTGACATGCATACTTGACTTGATATTTTCTTATTGAGCCACCTAACATTCCTATTATGAATCTTGTTCAATGAATAGGTTTTGTTTTCTTAATTTTCATTGTAAGTTTGTAAATAAAAGTATTTTGAAATTAGAAATATAATATATGTAGAAATGAAAAGTCGAGTGGAAGTTGAAAACTCACGAAGGTAATTGAAGAGTCATGATGGGAGATGAAGAGTCACCTCAAATTTTGTATAAATATTCCCTCCTATCTAGAGATAAGGGGATTTTAGTTTTTGACTTCATTTTGAGCACCTTGTTTAGGAAAGCTTGTACATCATTTTTGAGAAATCAAGTGATAACTTAACATTTCCACTATTGGAATTCATGGATGCTTCTTGTAATGGTGCACTAGAAATTTTGGCATAATATTGAGAAGCTCATTGAGCCAAGGCAAAAATATCATGCATGAAGTTATTGAGCATTTTGAGACTTATCTCTTGGTGATTCAATGGAATGCGTTTGTATTACATGTGTTAAAGTTAATGAACTATTTCATTAGTTATGTTAGTGCCAGTTTTTGCATCCTGCCACCAGTGATAAAAAAAATATCTTTTCATATCATAGTAGGGTCCCATTTTGAATTTTTTGTCATTCCATTAGGTCATCATGCAAAAATTTGGTCATTGGAGGTAGCCTAAGGTCAAACCTCACTCTTTTCAAAAATTTCATTACTTGCTGGCTCATTTCACCACTTTGATGAGTGTACATCAGCCATGAGTTGTCATCATGAAGTCAATATTTTCATCATGAATTTCATTCATTCAGAGTCTCCATTAGGTCTTAGGGTTTTCAAGGTTCATCAAATCACCATTTACATGCATAAAAGCTCAGCAAGTAAGAGAGTGACGATAAAAACATTTTATTATGAAAGTTTGATTTGTAAATTTAATTTCAATTCAATATGCAATTTTATGTTTCTTAATATTTGATAAGTTCTCATGGTTCCAAGGTAGATGCATACTCAATGTTCCATCAGCCAAGTAAGTCAAAATTCCAAAAGTCATAATGTTCCAAATCCACCAAAAGATCAAATTCAAAGGATTAAGATAAAAAAATGAAAGGTGAATTGCAATGTTTAAGTTGAGTTTGAAAAGGAAAATGTGGGTCCTATGCCTATTTTTGAAATTTCATCAAGTATAAAGGGCCATCAAAGACCAAGGAGACACTCATTTTCATCCTCATGTATTGAGCTCTCAGCTTCCCCAAGTCAAAAATCAAAATTTCAGCAAGAAAGTCAAATTTCCTTGAAGGTGTTGCGCTCTTGCTTGAGGTGCTGTGCTTTTGACCGAGAGGCACTGCGCTCCTTCTTCAGGTGTTGCGCTTTTGCCTAGGAGGTGCTGCGCTCCTGCTTCATGCGCTGTGATTTTGTCAAATTTCACCTAAAACCTCCAAATATTCTTTGCAAGTGGTCCAAGCATCAAATCAGGGTTTTCTCAATCAAATGAAAGTAAGTTACACCTCTCAAATCCCTCCTTTCACTTCATAATTTCAAATTTATGGTGTAAACCCTCTTCAGTCATGATTTTAAGTTTTGAGCAAAGAAACCCTAGATTTCACTCTTGCAAGCTAACATTATTTTCCCTAGACCCTATTTTCCCTTTCCACGCTTCAAAAAACACTCCCCCTACCCCTACATCACCTTATCTCTCATTCCCAAGTCCCATTTCTTAAAAGCCTACCCCTAGGCTGCATTTTCCTAGGCAACCACACCATATACCTATAATCAAAATTCCTACCCTATCTCCCTAATTTATTCTATCCCCCACCACTTCCTTAAGCTCCCTAACTCGCTTCCCCACTTCCCTAAAATTTCCTACACTTATCCCAACTCCCTAACCCTACTTCCTACTCCCTTTCCCCTCCCCTTTCCCCTAGGGTTTCAAAACAAAACATACACTATGGAGGAGGAAAGAGAGGAAAGGAGACACCACAAATGAGGGAGGATTTTGAGGCTTGAGCCATCCAATACTAGAGAATTGTTGACCTCACCCATGACATTCAATTTCTTAAAACATGTGGGTTGTTTTGACTTCTGTGAGATGGTCCAAAGAGTACCACATCACCCTACTTTGACCAGAGTTTTCATCTCTAACCTCCAAGACAACCAAGTGACAATTTCAGGGGTGACCTTCACCATCTCCACATATATTATTGCTGCAACCATAGGGATACCCAATGTGGGTGAAGAATGGTTTAAGGCCACAGATGTAGATGCCGAGCATTATGAACCATTTCTCAAGGCATGGTACAAAAATGACATAACTAAAGTCTTTCCTTTTAGTCACGTACTTGATATATTTTCTCCCAAAATGAAGATCATCATGAAATATCTCACTTGTGAGGGTAGATTCTCTAGACTATACACCTATCACATCAGGTTTCTCATGCATTTACTAGCACGAAATTTCTCAACATCCCACAGTATTTGTACAGGAGTATTGATAATATGTCCTACATAGTGTAGAACAGAGAGTATGAACATCAGATGAACAACCTCTTCCATCACTCTCTAATCAAAATAATTGTCCTCCATCATCTCAATTAGCTGAACATTGCATGGGAGACCTTCATTGAGAATGATATATTTATTACTCCACCCCCTCATCCTTCTAGACCAATTCCACCACTAGCATCAGTGTCTCAAAGACAATAGGGTCATCTAGCAGGGCTAAAGTGAAGAAGACCAAAATGGAAAAAGAGGTCAAAACCTATCAGAGAGGGCCTAGGCAAGTGTTTGCTCCACATATTATGAAAGGGACCTTGCCTTCTTCATCAAAAAAGTAGGTATATCAGGATGAGCAACATGATGATGCAGTTTTTCATGAGGAGGAAGATCTTCATTAGGAAGAAAGAGAGTTTGACTTGGTGGACTTGGATGTCCAAAATGACCATGAAGCTTCAAACCTGATCATCAAAGATAAATATTCCAAAAAAAAAGAGCTTCAGGAGAACTTGGACAGAGCAAGATATGTCATCTCCTTCCTTGAGCAAGAGAACAAAGAGCTGAGTGATAAGCAAGTGTTCTTGGAATTGGAGTCGTTGAAGGCTAAGAGGAAAAATACAAAAGGTAAAGCACTGATGGTTGATGATGAATTTGACCTTGTTGATGAGTCTGACCATGATAATGCTCAAGACACTAGGAAAATACCAAGAAAAAGAGGTCTTAAGAGAGCATTGGAGCAAGAAAGGCTTGAAGCAGAAAAAATCACATTTGAAGAAAGGATTGCAAAGGAAATTGAGGACGATAGAGAAATATGGATAGATAGAGTAAACCTTCACCTTGAGAATCTCCTTCAGAAGGAAAAAAGGGATAAAGACATGCTTAGAAACATGGCCAACATGTACAACACAAGAAATCAGATTTGCAACATCAAGATCAAGCAATTGAAGGACAAATTGAAGGAACCCTAGCCAAGAAAAAGGACAAGGGAAAACTTGACATAATTTCTGATGAATCCTTGATTGCTTGAGACACTTCATAAAAACTTCATTTATTAATTTTGAAGGTTTTTGGGTAATTTTTTTTAGTTTTGTGCATTTTCCCAAATTTTGACAGACTTTCAACACAATCCACTTGTCAAAAACGCAGCGCCTAGGGCGCTGATATTTTTATAGGAGCCTCCAAAGGACAAATGGTCACCGCCATTGGATTCAGAAGGCCCTCTACATTAAATGTTGACTATTGGCACATCAAATTTGGACATTGTGACAGGGAGAAATGGCCAAAAACATCCAAAAAATCATTGTTCTGCCTCATTTTTCACGCTGGCGTTGCGCTTTTGACTAGTATTGGGATATTTAAGTTTTTCGGCCCTTAAATTCATGATTTTCAGAACTTAAGGGAAATTTTGGAAACTAGGAAGGAGCATATTTCCAGTGAGCTATCTTCGGCTCAATTTGGACTTCAACAAGTCCTCCAAAAGTAACCTTGAAGTTGGCGTTGCACTTTTGTCAAGGGCGTTGCGCTTTTGCCAGTTGCTTGATATTTTCAGAATTTTCCAGATTTATCAGTTTGGTCATGGAATTGATGAATTTTAGTGATGTAATTAATACATGTAAATGTAATTATTTCACTTTTAGTTACTAGATGTAGATGCATTGGATAAAAATGTATTTTTGGGACAAATGAATCAATTTCACCAAAGTTAGGGATGAATTTGTGACCTCCCTAGTCTTTGGGTTTCTAATTGAGAATTTTGAGGATAAGATTCACAAGTCAGGTATTTGACCCCTGAGGGTGGGAGAAGTTTGTTTTGGTCTATATCTTTAACCTCCTTTTTCATTGCAAGGGTTGGATGCTGTTGGATTGATCACTAAACACTTTTTGTAATCAGAATTTTGGCAAGAAATAACAGACTGAGTTGCAACTATTTTGATGGAATTCTTGTGGTAATGTGATTTGAATTTTTTTCTTCTTATGTTTTTGCAAAAGTGTGAATGCATTATGATTTCATATTCATTCCATTTCTGAATGTAATTATTTCCTAAGTTAGAAAGACATAATTCATTAAGCTTATGCTATGTTTTGGAGGAATAGTTATAGTTTGATTCATCTTATTCTACTAGAAAATAACTCATATCTCTTATGATTTTTTCTCAAACCCTAGCAGTCTAAACCACTTCATCAGATATACTTTTATGTTTAACTGCTTACCTACCTTGCTCCATCAGATCCCTGCAATTCTAATCCTTGTTTTCCCAAACCTAATTTATTCCCTGACCTATTCACCATCCAACACCTCAAAATTCAATCAATCAAAGCCCTGTGCTACTATACCTAGCCTAATATCTCATTGATCTACTCATTTTGGCTGAGATCCATTATAGAGAGCCCTCTCCTGCCTAGTAGGGCTAACTGCTTGGCAAAAGATACATTTGTGGTTACCTTTTCTCATCTCTTCTCAGCCTCAGAGATCCAATGGAGTGATAACATCTTGGCGACCATATTGGGGACGACAGTGACAGATATTCCCTGGTTGTACCATTATTTCTTCGAATTCTTGACCTCTAGATGATAGGCATAATATTTCTTTGAGGCTGACTTGAAAATGTTGCAGAGAACCAAGTTGCTGAATAATGAACATTCTCGCTTCGAGGAGATACACCAGATCAAATCCTGATCCTCACGCAGCTGATCCAATCGAAGATCTAGAGAGGCTTGTTAGGAAGCACAGATATCAAGGTACAAAAATTCAGTCGAACCTTACTGCATTGGTAAGATCTTCTTCGCTGCCTGCAAAAGTTATATCTCTTGAAGACGTACCTTTTTATTTAAAATTTGAGCCATCTTTTTTTCAATCCAAGTTTGAAACCTCATTATCTGATATAGTATTTGACCCATTAAGGCTTTTTGAGGTAAAATCATTATTTGAGATAGATCTTAGTTCTTTAAAACTTGAAGAAAATATCCCCTTTGAAGAAAATAAGTCAGAATAAGACTTTGACACTAAATTATGGAGTCAATTCTATAGGCTTGAAATTTTAGCAAACCAACTTCAATACCTGTCAGAAAAATCCATAATCCAATATCAGCAAGAGTCGATACCCATGCTGACACAATCATAGTTAGTTGTTGCTTCTTCGTCTGCACCATCTACTTCATTACCCATTCAGCATATTCCTCCTATTGTCACTCTTGTATTTCACTCTGTAGGAAATTATGGGAAAATTTGCACCCCTCATCTTACCAGGTCAACTCCATGACTTACCAAAAGGTTATGGCCAGAGACTCCCAATTTTTGATGAAAATTATCCAATCACTGCAAAATAACACACAATTAAAGTCACTGACTTTATTGATCTAGAAGAAGTAGATGAAGACGACGCTAAAATGAGAATCATAGTTTAGATTTTTTCTAGAGAGGTTAAAACCCGGTTCAGAAAATTAAATTCAAACTCTATAGCCACTTCAAATCAGATAATAGATGCTTTCATAACTCAATGGAAGGTAAATAAGAATCCATTACAAATCCTTTCTGAATATACTAGTTCGAAAAGGGAACCAAATGAATCAGTATAATATTTCATTGCCCGATTCAACGAAGTATAAAATTCCATTCCAATGAGATCAAACCTCCTCCAGGGTTGGCCCTCTTACATTATTCGGATGGCTTTGATCCAGACATAGCCTATCAATTACGAGAAAGGAATCCCCATACATTAGAAGACATGCAGAAGAATGAAATTAGTGTAGAAGCTAATTTGTCCATTAAGAGGTAAAAAATGAAGGGTGAGAGGAGAGTAACTATCAAAGAAGAATCATCCTCATCCTCCGATGTAAAACTGGACACCTTGATAAGAATAGTAGAAAGGATGGTTGAAAGGATGTCCATTACCGAAAGACAACTGAAACCACAAGTTAGAAATCCTAACTTCAGAGGACAGTAGCAGCAAACTCAATTCAGAATCAAGAAAAGAGAACAGAGGGCACCTGAGCAACCATCACAGCCACAACAGATTTAGACACCCTTTTAGCAAAATTATGCTCAAGGAGGTGAGGAAGAAGAAGAAGATCATATTTTTGAAGAAAATCATTTTTTTTACAGCTGATGGCCAACCCATATTTTTGATAGAAAATGAAGAGTATGTCGAGAAGATAGATGTGCCCAAGGATGAAGACTATATTCTAGCTCATGATCATTAGTTGGAGGTTGAATCTAATGATTATCAATGAGGTTACTTGAATGCCCTCAACTCACAGCAGAGGCAGTACACATTGAGGGGTAGAGATGTCCCAATAACTCCTATTCAGAAGCAGGCATCTCAAAAAAAGGATACTCAACTGAAAGTGAATTCTCAAGGTACTCAGAATAAAGGAAAAGAACCTACAGTTGTAAGTCAGAACAAGGTTAATCAAACAACTACAATCTCACCGGGTAAAGAAAATGATGCCAGGGTACTGGGTTAAACAGATCCTAGCATATAAAATTTTGAATGCTTCCTTCAAACTTTAAACTCTCAATTCAATTCTTCATTAAACAATCAATTTGCAGCAGCTTGAAATATACATAATGGAAAGAGAGCTATACAAACAAAAATGCTGATATGTAATAAATAAAATAAAATTTAAAAACTCCAACATCTGACTGAATATTTCAATAATTGGCCTTTTGGCTCTCAGCCCTTTACAAAAAGCTCTCAATCCATTCCTTACTTCTCCTCACTTTATCTCTTCTCTCAGATGTTTTTCATCCTCAAAAAACCCTCCTATGTATACATAAATAATGAATATATTTCACTCCATAAATTCCTCCACATAAATCTCAACTTAAAATCTAATTTAGATTTATCATTTTTTGGACCCAACTAAGTCCCGTTTATGGAATTCCTCATCCCTAGATTATCTACCTAATTCACTCCAATCATATCCTTAATTATTTAAGGAATATTTACAATAATCCTCAAATTTATAATTTCTCTCCTAATTTATTAAAAATGAGAAATTTAATTAATAAAATAATTAAAATATCTCACCCCCTTAATTACACAATTGGATAATGAAAATTTAGCTTTGATGCTCCTGCATCAGACTTCCCATGTAGAGAAGTTTTCATAGACTCTTTTCTATGAGGTCTGTCACTTTTCTGTAAAAATGTGATAGCCACAAGTCCTAATGACTTGCTCCCTCCAAGATTCCAAACTCTGTTCTGCCGCTGGTCCTTCAAAGTATCAACTCGATTTGGTAACTAAAAGCTCACTCTGTTGATCGAATTCCATCATCTTCTCCAACGCTTTCTTTCGCCAATTCCTCGGAGAAATTCCTTTTGGTCGAACTCTTTCGTCTCCAACTGAGTTGAACACTCAACTTTTTGCAATGAAAAATAATCAAGAACTCCTTCTTGATTACAACTATAGTATTTGATTGATTTTATAGCAACAACTCTCTCGTCCGGTTTTGTACCTGCATTCACCAAAAAACTGTTAGTTTTAAAAAGATAAGACCTTTCGGTCTCTTTTGATGCTTCAGGCATCAATATCCCATCATCGAATTTATAGTCTTCAATAGATTCTGTTGCGAACTGCTGGTTGCTTCCATCTTTATCCTGTTGGTTCAATATTTTTGTCTCCTTTTTGTCTCCATGGACACAACTCCCTTGCTGCTCCTGATATTTCATCTCAACTCCAAATAATTTCCGCTCAACTTCTCTAACTTCGACATCATATCTGTTAATGTCGTCTTTTGTACATACACTTACATCATTATCTGAAAAGCTATAACATTCATTCAACTCTATAAATATTTCATCTCTATCATGCATAGTAACTGTAATTTCTTCTGGATCAAGTTTTGCAAGTTTTACTTCTCCATCAGGTTCCTTAAGCCATCGTTCCAAGATCTCGATTTCCATATGAAATCTTTCCAGCACTTTATCACAACCGTCATTCCCAGCTTCATCCTTCTTCTGGCAATCTTCCTGAGTTGTCCTGGTTTCAACATCACTACATTGTAAACTTCTGTTAGCAAATTCACTAGACAAATACATTTGTTTACATCCTTGGAATATCTCTTCGGCATTTCCATTTTGCTTTTGCTCCATAACAACTTCAACTTGCTGTCTTACCCCAAACAAGAATTTATTTATGATTTCTTCCTGTTGTAACAAATCAATACCTTTCTCCTCTGAAAGGCATTCTTCATCAGACTCCACCTCAAGAGTTTCATTCTCCTCTGTGACATTTTCACTAGACTGTTCACCATCTTTCGCACATCCTGAAAACATACATAAACTGCGAGAAAATTTACAAGGCTTCATAGCTTCATCTGCTTCTCTCGCCAACACATCTTCAGATGCTTCTGAACTATCCCAATAGTTCATGAGATCTTCCTCATTGATCTCTTCACCCAGAATTTCACCCTGTTTTGGGCCAAAAATGGAAACATCCATTTTTAACTCAACCTCTCTAAGTTCTTCACAACTCAACATCTGCTCGAGCTTATTTAGCTCTTCTGTCAACCATATGTTTAACTGCTTTTCCCTCTTTGCGTGTAGCCTCTGCCATTTTACCTTCTTTCTCATGGTCCAAACATGTGTCTGCTCTTTCACATTTTCCTGCAACAATTCCATTAACAATTCAAGGTGAATTGTTATCTCAACCTTCTCCTGCTCGTACTATTCATCCGTCAACTGCTCACGTATGCCACTTACCTTGGCATTCTCCTTCTCCTTCCTTCTGCTGTGGTCTTCATCAGATCTTTGGAAATGATTATCAACAATGTTCTTCCCCTCCTTTGTGAACTTCATCAGTTTACGTGTGGATTTCATTTAATCCACTTCTCAGAAATCCTTCACACTTTCCGTTCATAAAAAATGAAAGTTCTCCTCCCGCGCTTGGCTTCTTTTGGTTATTTGTCTTGGAACCAATCTCTGGAAACCCTCTTGCTTCACTTTGCTGCAAACAACACTTTAGTAACTCATGTGTTACAATGACCAATTCTTTGGGTGTCGGGCTCCGCCGATCATGCACCCAATTACATTTAGACTTTTGACTTATCTTACGACTTTTTGAATTCAGACTTACACCAATTCTTCATCTTGGATGAAAATACTCAAAATTAACACAAACTATCCAAACTTTAATTTGACTCTAACATCTATTTTGACTTCAAGGATTGCCCAATAATTATGATAGTGGATATTTTGATTTAATTCAAGTTACAATTCTCCAACAACATACACCCTTAATACATTTTTAGGATGTAAAATCTTCACTCCGTTTCATACTTCATTCTTATGAAAAATCATTAGTTTTCCCTTATCATTTCACATGATACTGAAGTCTTTAGTTGAAATGCAATTCAGGTTTTCCATGATTTATTTTAAGGTGAAAATAAATAAACCATTCAATGTTCAATGTTCAAAAATACCTTTCTAAATTGTCATACCTCATGCTCCTGTTAAGGTTATTTAATAAACCTTTCTCTCTGCAGTCTCAATTCTCTGATTTCCATTCTTCTGTGCCATCTTTGTCACTGTCAATACTTGCATGTTCACAAGCTCATCATGTTAATGCAAACATTTCCCTGCACTTATATGCACCATACAACATCACCCACATCTCTTCACCTGTATATAGAGAACAAGTTGTTCATATTTCAACCTCTTCGATGTAAAACCCATACATTGTGTCCATCCTAAATATCACCTCCTTAGATACCACCATATGATGGTAAAACAAAGATTTTACAACATCAAGCAATTGTGTTTACAATCTTAAACACAAATCAAAAGAATTATCCCATTTCCAACTACAAGCTTTGGTCCAAAATGACTTAACCAAAACTGCGAGAACCCACATTATGCACAATAAACCCGCTCACATAAAAATGCATGTTTCTCTTTATATCACCTAGGATAGCGCATTTTCATTCATTTTTCCATTCATTTATACCTCCGCATTGGCAACATTTTCACTTTAATTTTGAACCGCATGTTGACATATATAAATCATCTCCGCAAAAATACTTATTTATAATTTCAATTTTGGTTAAGAAAACCCAAAATGTCAACACATAACATGTTCAGTCATACCTTTGCCCTTGACTCATAATTCTGCTGCGTCACTCCAATTCATATTTTCTATCATCAAGACTGCCAACACAGTTATGAATTCCAATTCATACTATCATCACCTCCCAACTCCACTGTGACAGCATCAGAGGTTAATGCGGTCTCAGCAACTAGGTCTGCACGTTGACGCAAAAATGCAACAAATATGCCCTTTGAGCAGCTCCAAATTTGAGTGTTATTCTTCCTCACGCTTCCGCGGCTTCACTCTGACACTTCCTAATTCCAAAATAATGTAGGAAAACACAATTCCCACTTTCAATTCAATATAGTAAGATATTCAATTTTACTAAGGTCCAGATTTGTGCTTCTATATTAATGGACTTATTCTGTATTCACCACTTAATGGCAATTCCAATTTCCACTCCTATTAACACATATGAAAATCCAGATTATGGAAGTGTTTTTATGCAAGCTTAATTCACAAATACAGACAAAATTCTTTGGGGACATGGTTGTACATCCAACAATGTCAAAACGTTGCTTTGCAAATATGTATTTAGTTTTTAAAGCCAAACAAACTCAACGCAATCTTTATATTTGAATCCATGCTCACCTAAATCAATACAGTTTATAACTCAATGTCGTAGCCAAGTAACATGCTAATCACCACAATTTCGAATTCGATTTAATTGTTATGCAATTCACAACAAAACGTAGTCATTGCTGTAAATGGGAAACTAACTCACGGAAAATGTCTACGTATATAACCTCTAATGTCACCGAAACCAATCACACTGCATTTCTAGAAGTGTTCATCACAGAGTTGTTCTGCGTCATAGACGACCCACTGGACGTTGTCAGTTTCTTCGTAGACACCAATGCCTCAGACCAATACGTCTTTTCCAGTATTAACACATCATTAAAATTCGATCCAGCTTCACTGAAGGACGTGATACACCTTTGCTCCATCCCTCCGGCTTCGAATTATGTCCTTTGCTTTAGTTCCAACAACTCGAATTTTGTTTGCTGCAAACTCCCTTCCAATCGCTCTTAACGCAACCAATCTTGCTGCCAATTTATCCGTCATCACTTCAATGCTGTCCTTCCTTCAAGTCACAACATCGATTTTCTCATACATTTCCCAACTCGGCTTCACCAGCGATGTAAACTCCAGGTTCTTACTATATTTGTTGAGTCCACCAAGGACCACTGCAATTGTATAACATGATTAAAATTGCATTAAAAAAAATAGACTCATTTTATTTTATATGGAGCCTTCACTCATTTCAACCCAAACCAAACATTAAATCTGTTCATAACCAATACCATTATCCTTCAAACTTAACGTCCAAACCGATCACAGCTAACTCCGCACTGTGGTACAATTTGTTGTGCACGCAATTGGTTTTTCCGTGACATGTTACAATCATATATTACACGGTGCTTTTTCTGTACACATCGCTTCAAGATTCCAAACCTTACCTCTGCTTCATACAACCCGACCTCTCGCATTCCGTTGTATGCTTTCTTGTGAAGCCACACCGCTGCTTTGTCCTGCGTGGTTTGTATAACACCACACCACGCTTTACCACGTGCTCATCCCAAAGCTCCACGCTCCGCTTCACTGCATGCGCTCCTTCATACCCAGCTACATTCATACCACAATTGTGTTCACTGTGTGCTCTTGCCACGGCTGCATTCACTGTGTGTTCATACTACAGTCATGTTCATGCCACAAATCCACTGCGAGCTCATGGTTTCCAACCCAAACCATGGATTTGTCAAGCTACGAGAATAAAAATCCATAACTCCTCATTCGACCACCTGCGTTTTTACTTCTTCACAACGAAAATCGTCTCCCTGCAATTTCCATGCTAATCTATGGCATATCAATATACTTGAAGATTCAAAACAAAATGTAGAACAGGCACCTTTCCTGCTCTGATACCAAATGATGCTAGGGTACTGGGTTAAACAAATCCTGGCATATAAAATTTCGAATGCTTCCTTCAAACTTTAAACTCTCAATTCAATTCTTCATTAAACAATCAATTTGTAGCAACTTGAAATATACGTAATGGAAAGAGAGCTATTCAAACAAAAATTCTGATATGTAATAAATAAAATAAAATTTAAAAACTCCAACATCTGACCGAATATTTCAATAATTGGCCTTTCGGCTCTCGGCCCTTTACAAAAAGCTCTCAATCCATTCCTTACTTCTCCTCACTTTCTCTCTTCTCTCATCTGTTTTTCATCCTCACAAAACCTTCCTATTTATACATAAATAATGAATTTATTTCACTCCATAAATTTCTCCACATAAATCTCAACTTAAAATCTAATTTATATTTATCTTTTTTTGGACCCAACTAAGTCTCGTTTATGGAATTCCTCATCCCTATATTATCTACCTAATTCACTCCAATCATATCCTTAATTATTTAAGGAATATTTACAATAATCCTCACATTTATAATTTCTCTCCTAATTTATTAAAAATGAGAAATTTAATTAATAAAATAATTAAAATATCTCACCCCCTTAATTACACAATTGGATAATGAAAATTTAGCTTTGATGCTTCTGCATCAGAAAAGGATAGCCAAAAGAAAGAAGCTACATCAAAGGATCATGCTAACAAAAGATACATTAGTAAAGAGGTAGAAAAACTTATTCCTTTCAACTTAGAAACTAAAATTTACAAATTGAAAGTGACAATACCTTTAATTGAACTTGTCAACAACAATCAATATAAATCTCATATAGCCAAAATGTTAAAAGTATATCCTTCATCTAATATACTTACCGTCGAAGATGACCAACTTGAACTTATATTTGGTCCAAAAATAGACGATCAATTAGAGGATAGCGAATTTCCCCCCTCCTATTTGAGTCTGAGAATCCACCAAAATATCCTTCACAATGCCATGCTTGAATCTGGAGCTTCCCACAATTTGATGCCGAAATCCATCATGGAGAAATTAGGCCTAGATATCACTCGTCCTTACCATGAATTGTATTCCTTTGATTGGGGTAGAGTTTGTTGTTTGGGTCTTCTTAAGGATTTGGTAGTTTCCCTTGAAAAAATTCCAGCAAAGAATGTCTTGTTGGATGTGGTGGTGGCTGATATACCACCACGATTTGGTAAATTATTGTCTAGATCTTGGGGAGAAAAGTTGAGAGGCACTTTGCAACTGGACTTCTCTTATGCCACCATCCCAGTTTTTGGGAAATTGAGAAATTTGTACCAAGAAACGAAGATGAAGTACACGATAACCAACAAAGAGAAGCCTAGTAATCATCCAATTAATGTTGTACATACAAATTTAGAATCATTTATTTTTTTCAATGATAGCGGCTTGAATGATGTAGATAATCAAATTGTAGAAGTAGAACATATTCCAGAGATTTCTAATTGTATTAGAAAAATTTTAGATAAGGGAAAATTGAATATGCCAAGCGCTTTAGAGCAGTCATCAGATAAGGCAGAGAAAACTTCAGATCCGAATCAATAAATGGCCCGGAAAGTTGAGGCAAAACAAAAACCAGAATTCCAGCACTTGGATGATGAAAATGGTCTACGGACCATAGATTTTGATGGTGCCTTGGGGAAAGATGGAGTAGGCATATGAATTTGGATCTGAAATCCTCTTCATTAGCCTGGTAATATTCCTAAGAATGTTAGATTATGTTCATACAAATTGGATATTGATTGTTCAAACAATGAGTCAGAATATGAAGCATTGATCTCTGGTCTCAATATCTTGAAAAAGTTGGGCGCAAGAAGAATTTTAGTATATGGCGACTTCGAACTTGTGATAAAACAGGTAAAAGGGGAATACCAGGCCAAGTATACGTGAATGAGAGCATACATGAATGTTGTACTAGATATCCTAAAGATGTTTCCCGAACATACATTGTCAGTAGTGCCGAGAAGTCAAAATCTCATGGCAGATTCACTTGCTACAATAACAAGTAATTTCAAGATCCGTATATTTTCCAATAGAAAATTTGAAATCCATTTTAAACGTCGGCCCACTTTTCCCGACAACTTGCAGTATTGGCAAGTATTTTGGGATGATAAGCAGGTAAACAATTTTCTACAGAATGAACGAGAATTCAAGACTTCCTTCATTGACGAAGTTTATGACAAAGATGATCATGTCATTGAAGCTAACCAGGTGGATATTTTACAGCTGAAAGATAATAATATTCCAAGAGGTCTCATACCTTTGGAAGAATTGTTTGATCTAGATGATGTGGCTCAGAAGCCAACATTGGTTCCTACGGAAAAGGGTGTGGAGGATGTAAACATCAGAACAACAGAGAAGCCTAAGATGATTAAATTATCCAAGTACATTGATTTAATTTCTGAATTTGCTGATTTTTTCGCTTGGGATTATGCAGAATTAAAGGTTTATGATTAGGATACCATACAACACACCATTCCAATTAAGCTCGATAAAAATTCCTTTCGGAAAAATATAAGAAGGATAAACCCGAGGTTGCTGCCATCCATATAAAAAGAAGTGAACATGCTCTACAAATCAGGTATCATTGTTCCTATTAGGTTTTTCGATTGGATATCTAATCTAGTGCCGGTAAGAATGAAGACTGGTGAAATAAGGCTTTGCATAGATTTCAGAAATTTAAACAAGGTGTCTCTTAAAGATAATTACCCCCTTCCCAAAATGGATCACATATTACAGAGAGTGGTTGGGGCTTCCCAAATGTCTTTGATTGATGGATATTCGAGATACAACAAGATTTTAGTGCATGAGAAGGATCAGGACAATGTTCAAATATGAAAAGATGCCATTTGGACTAAAGAATGTAGGGGATACCTTTCAGCAGGCATTGGTTATAGCCTTTCCAGATGAGAAAAATGTTTTTCTAGTGGTATATTTAGATGATTTGACAGTTTTATCCCATTCTGATGATGAAAACTTGTATCACTTAAGGATTGTTTTTTTAAGAAATGTAGGAAATTCAGAATCTCTCTTAATCCGAAAAATAGCCTTTTTTTCCATGGAGGAGGGAAAACTTCTCGGTCACATCATCTCTAAGGATGGAATCCGGATTGAACCTTCTCAGGTTGAGGCAATTAAGCAAATTGACTTTCCACGGAGCAAGAAATAAATTCACGCTTTCAATGGTAAGATGAATTTCTTATGCATATTTATTCCAAATTTGGCTGAGCACCTTCGAGAAATGACCAAAATCTTGAAAAAAGAGAATGAGGTAAAGTGGTCCAAGGATACCAAGAAGTCCTTTAACTCACTAAATTTTTCCTTAACCAAAACCCTTGTTTTAATCAACCCAAATTATTCTATTGATTTTATCATTTTCTCATTTTCCTCTGAGCATACATTGGCTGCAATCTTGATGCAAAAAAAGGATAAGACTGAGCAACCCATAGCATTTTTCAGCCAAACCATCAAGGACACAGCTCTTCGGTACAATATCATATAGAAATAGGATTTGGATTTGGTAAAAGCATTGAAGTATTTCCATGTTTATATTTTACATTCACATACTGGCTTATGTCCCCAATGTAGTAGTAAAAGATGTTCTTATGTAGACAGATCCAAAAGGTAGAAAAGGAAAATGGATAATAGCAATATTATAATATTACCTCGAGATCAAGCCCACAAAGATGATCAAAGGTCAAGGTCTAGAAAAGCTCATGGTTGAGTCAAATTTTTATGTTATAGACATCAACCTTATTTCAACATTGTTCGATGAAGAAAAGGATGTCACTCTTATATAGATATCTGATATGTTTCTTTCGTCTCCTTGGTATTCTGATATCATATATGTTCATCAGCATTTGAACCCTCCTCCTGGCATGACTAAGAGTAAGGGTAGGTCTTTAAAGTTGAAATCTTCCAAATACTACATTTGGTCTGTTAGAGTCGGTCCTTACAGCCCTCCGTCAGAGATCAGTTCGCTTTTTGCATATTCATTCTTAGGTGTCTCGCTCATTCCACTTCGTTGCATTTCGCTAGGAGCATGCCATTGACTGACAAGGGGGTCTGGTTGTCTTGTGTTTCCTCATGCTTGTACCTGCAGGGCTATTTAAAATTCCTCAAAAATCTCTGAAGTTCATAGTCATTTCATTCATGGTCATTAATGATTGTTTTCGTTAAAAAAGAGTCTTTAGTCTTAGAGTCTAGGGTTTTCAAGTTCTTTGCATACATGACATAAAGCCTGCAGGCCATGAGGTTGGTTCCAAAAAGTTCTCGTTTCATATTTTTATTATCAAAAGCATTTGAAGACATTTCTAGTCCAAAACTCTGTTTTGGAACTAGAAATTGTCTAATTTCATGTTTGTAATAATTGTATTTATTTCATCATAAGAAGCTTCAGTGCAAGCCTCTGATCTTTTCCAAAGCCAAGTGTCGCATCCCTGCAGAAGACAAACAAGTATTTTCAGTCCAAAACTCAGAAAAGCACTCAGAAAAGCCAAAAGAAAAGCATCGTATTAAATGACCAAATGTCAAAATGCCAAACATTATGAAAGTGGGTTATCAAACAAATCTAAATCGAATCTGATTTGATGAGATATTTCCTTCACATATAAACATGGCAAACAAAATCATTTGCAAGAAATCCGCAAGGCAGAAGTCGAATTTGTGTTCTTGAAGGCCAAAGTCGTGTTTTCATAACCGTGGACAGTGTTTGGAGGTGCGCGCTACCCATACAGAGTGCGCGCTACCCACTTGCCGGGCGCTACCCACATAAGTTCCACAGCCAGTGTTAATTAACACGGGCGCTACCCATTGGGCAGGGGCGCTACCCATACAGCGACAGAGCCCAGAAATTTTTTGTCTTGCACCCAGTTTCGTATCAAATCGGCTCCATCGACTTGAAAGTAGGTTTCTAAAGGTTGCTCAATAGATTTTTAGCATGATTGTGGTGTTATTGATGTTGGGAAACAAGCCTTGGTTGAAGAGAAATGTATAAACCCTACATTTATATGCAGATTTATTCCTTAAGGGTTTTGAATATATATGGACAGTCTTGTGAAGGGTTTGAAAACTTTTGTGAATGGTAGATATGCTCATGCCCTAGCGCGTTGTGTACATCATCCTCACGCCTTGATTTTATCATCTTACCACTGCTGTCATGTCCTTTCATGTTTTTACATAGTCTTATCTTGACTAGTCTATATCCTCCATCACCATAATATCACCGCTGCTGTCATCATCATTCTATTACCACTGTCATAGCCATTTGTTTCACTATGGTCATTGTCATGTTGTTCCTATTCTCCATTTGATAAAACACAGTCCCATATTTGTTTGCTCCTTTGACAAATTTTGGCCATCATTATAAAGTTGTACCATACATTTGCATTTGGTACTCATTTGTCAAACTTACTTGTGATCAAAACAGAGATAGTTTTTATGCCATTAAAACAAAGCCATCCTCATTATGATTTTGTTCTCCTGTGATACTTGGGTACATGTGTGACATTTATTGGGTTTTGAACATACATTAAAATTTTTCCTTCATTGCACCTATATCAGCATCCATATTGCAAATATCTTGTTTTCAAAGCCATGTCAGAGACAGACTCAGTTTATGAGCAGGAGTCTGACAGTGATTCCACAGCAGAGGGTAATGTGCCACGGAGGCCTCACAAAGGTGGAAAAGGTGGTAAACATCTCAGGGAGGAGCCTACTTCTTTGGCTCAATTGCAGGCATGTCCGCTTGCAATGGATTGTTTTCGGGTTCAGTCATGTTTTCGATTCTGTGAAATGATTTCACAAACCCAGCTTCATCGTGAACTAGCTCGTCTGTTTGTTCTACATTTACATGATGGCTGTGTAAATCTCGCTAGAGTAGATTTCATTCTGTCACCAATGACTATTGCTCAGGCCACTGGCATACCAAATCTGGGAGAGGAATGGAACAAACATCAGCAGTTATAGAAATTCCACTATGAGCCATACATCAAACCTGGGTATATGAGGCACTTGGGCAGATTTTTTCCTTTCAGATTCCTGAGGGATGAGTTTGCACCACCGATGAAACTCATCATTTGGTATTTCAGTTGCGAGGGCAGATTCTCGCGTCTCTTTGCGTACCATGTTTGTTTGTTGATGCACTTCACGAGGGTACGTATGATGAACATTCCGTACTTCATGTATCGCAACATAGAGAGGATGATGATTTTTGTACAGAAGAAGACCCCAGCACAGCAGCATAGAAGTATATATCATTATGCTCTGATCAAGATCATAGTGGTACATCAGTTGACACAGCAGGGCATCACTTGGGAGGATTTCATCTCCCGTGACTTTTTCACAGCGCCACAGCCACCTCCCGAGGTAGTTCATGATGCGGGAGAGCCTTCACACCAGCCTGACATTCCTGAGATTGAGAATATCAGTGTTCCATTGTACGTGACATACCAACGAGGCCACAGGGCCTTATTTGCAGCTACACGACGAGTATTATCTCCACCCGGGGTGGAAGGGGTCTTGCCGACTCCATCAGCAGAGCGAGTATTATCTCCACATGATGTGGAAGGGGTCTCGCCTTCTTCTTCAACACAGGTACAGATCCAGGACAGGGGCAAGAAGCCCATGCATGATGAGGGCCCATCAGGAGGCCGGGACACGGATTTCACGATCATTGATGTTGATGCGAGCTCTCCTAGCTCGAAACTGAAAGAGATCATCCAGGAGCAAAGGGTCGAGAATGACATGCTGAAAGAGAAATTGCAGAGGGCTCAGTGGGTGATAGACTACCTGGAGCAGCGTAAAAAACAGCTGGAGGATGAGCACGAACTTTATGAGCTGCGGTGAATCCGTGAAGATCGACAATTAGCCCGGAAGAGACCTGGCGACATGACACCAATCGATCGGGATTCTGTACTCACACGTGTTAATATTCATTTGGAGAAGTTGATTGAAAAAGCCAACAGAGACAAAGACATGCTTCGCCACATGAAAGGTCATTATTGGGCCCGCATGCACGTCTGCAAAGCAAGAATGAAGATTCTGAAGAGGAGGTTGAGCGAAGCACTAAAACGGCGGAAAAGGCCTAATCCACTCCGGATTTTGGCCGAGGCTTCATTGGCTGGGCATGATACATGATGGAGGGTCTTCGCTCCAAATTTGAGCAAATTCGGAGAAATTTTTGTCATTTTGAAATATTTTGGTCCAAAAACAGATTTTTCCGCTATACGGGTAGCGCGTCAACGTGCTCACTTTTGTTTGGGACACTTGCTGAAGGAAATATTTGCATTTTTGGGTTTTTCATGGTAAGTTATGCAGGCTCAGGCATTGCCGAAGCATTTCATCAGATTCTGGATAGTCAAAAGGCCCAAAAACACCATGAAAACCACCTTGCTGCCACCTTTTGCACCAGCAGGAAGTACTTCTGGGAGAATGAAGTTTTGGAGGGTCAAATGAGCTCCAAATTGGGAAATTCGACTTGGGTTGGATAGCCAACATCCAGGGCTTTCCAACGAGCTATCATGAGTTCAATTTGGATGCCAGGAAGTACCTCAAAATCAGGCTGAAAGGCGCGCTACCCATACAGCTCAGGTGCGCTACCCACATAGATTTTTGGCTGAATTTTCAACTTCCAGCTCAGAATTTCGGCCAGTTGGGACCAGTTTTTCTTGTGGATGAAATTTTTGGGTTTTCATGATGTAAATTGATGGTTGGAATGTAACTTTGGCTTAATTTTACCTATTCTAGAAGATTCACTCTCAAAAAAGTGAAAATCATGTAAATGAATCAGTTTCCACTCTTTTAGAGGCAAGTTGTTAGCTGCCTAGATTTTAGCTCCTTGATTAGAATTTGGTTGAAACTGATCCCTGAAGAATGAATTCGACCCCTAGAGGCATGGGAAGGGGTTAGAGTGATCTATATATTGTAATTTTTGAGACATTCTACAGGTTGGACTCTTGGGAAACTTTTGGCACCACTATTGTACATATTTTTCATATTTTGGCTAAGGAAAGATCAGAGGTTTTGCGGCACCTGTTGGGATTCTTGTGGCTTTCTGTTCTTGATGGTGTTTTCTCTCAGTTTATTGTAAGTTCCTTCATGTTTGATGTATGCCATTATCTTCTTATGCTTCTTAAACTAAAATTAATGAGTAGATGAGGTTGAATCCATTGTTTACAGTGCTCTGCCTTTGAATTCATTTAGTTTTACATGTTTTCGACTGTTTGGAGAGGATCCATGTTCCTTCTTGCCCTCTTCAGCTCCTTGTCGTTCTAATTCATCCATATACCCAATCAAAAGCATCAAGACTATTGCCTACCTCGCCCCAGCTCGAATTCTGCAAAGATCTGGCCTTATCCCCGGACCCAAAATTGGTTTTTCCCATTTCTCCAACGAAAAACCAAAAAATCAAAATCAAAACTTTCCTATCTCTTTACTAGCCTAAAATCAGTATTTATTGTTCATTATAAGTCATCTCAGCCCCTCTGAAAACCTTTTTCCGAGATAGACCCGGAGAGAGCCCTCTCCTGTCCTCGTAGGGCTAGTTACGAGGCTAAGCGTGGTTTGATGTAGCCTCGAGTTTTACCTTATTTCAGCCTGAGGTAGATTTGAGCGCTAACATGGTCAACGCCCTTTTTTGGAAATATCCGGGAGATATTTTGCTAAATTTTTTAGTTGAAAATGAAGCCCAAGAAGTTATGGATTATTTTCATAGAGGAGAATATGGGGGTCATTTTTTCTGGAAGACCAAGACTAATAAAGTGTTGAGAGTGGGATACTACTGGCCAACTCTTTTTGCAGACTTGTACAAAATAGTGATGAGTTTACATGAGTGTCAAATGTTTCAAGGTAAAACAAAACTTCTTCCTTTACCTTTGCAGCCTATTTCAATACTTGCACCTTTTCAGCAGTGGGGACTTGACTTCATCAGAGAGATTCACCATACATCATCTGCACAACACAAATGGATATTAACAACCACCAACTACTTCACCAAATGGATCAATGCAATCCCAACAAGGCAAACAACAGATCTAGTAATTATTTAGTTTTTTGGACTAACATATTGTCTCGTTTTGGTTGTCCTCAAAATATTATTACCGACAATGCGGCAACATTCAAATAAAAAAGGATGGTTGAGTTTTGTGACAAATATAACATCAAGTTCGGGCACTCAACCGCCTAATATCCACAAGGTAATGGCTTAGCAGAATCCTCTAATAAGTCTTTGATTAATATCATAAAGAATATGTTGGAGGTCAACAAGAAGAACTGGCACAAAAATTTTGTAAATGACTTGTGGGCGAACAGGGTGAGTAGTAAGAAATATATAGGAATGTCCCCTTTTCAGTTAGTTTATGGTGTAGACTCTGTTTTTCCTACATCACTTGCGGTCCCAATCATGAAATTGTTGCAAGAAGCAAGAAGTGAGGAGAATGATGTATAACGCCGAATAAATCAGATGATTCACCTTTAGCTGAAGAGAGATGAGGTATTTCAGAACACCTCAAAGATTCATGAGAAGATAAAGAAGGTGTATGACCGTAAAACCAAGGCAAATTATTTTAAGCTTGAAGATGTAGTCCTCTGTTGGGATGCAAGGAACGAGGAAAAAGGAAAGCACACAAAATTTGAAAACCTATCGAAAGGGCCATACAAGATCTCAACATTTCGTGGGCAACATGCTTTCATACTGAAGGATATGAATGGAGAAGAATGCTTAGGAGGACCAGTTAATGGTAGACTCCTTAAGCGTTATCTTTTTTGATGCAGATTTCAAATTTCTCAAATCCATTGTAAATATCAGTTTAACTTTCTGCAAATTGTGAAGCAGAGAATCACCGAAGCTTGGAGCCCGAGGTGAAGGCCATAAAGTTTCATTCGTTTTCTACTGTTTTCAATCAATTTTTATTTAGTTTTTGAGTCAGTTTTCAAAAAAATTTCAATGAAGTCTTGAGTCAGTTTATTATTTCGATTTTTCAATATTCAGTTTGGTTTTTAGGATTTTGAATCCATGCCCAATGGATAGGCTAATTGATATACGGTGTTCTTAACACCTCCAAGGAGCTGTCATCCCCCAACTGGAGCCAATTTTAGTCTCAGTTTTTGCATCCTGCCACTAGTGATCAAAAAATCTCTTTTGATATCATATTAGGGTCCCATTCTGAATTTTTTTTCATTCCATTAGGTCATCATGCAAAAATATGGTCATTGGAGGTAGCCCAAGGTCAAACCTCACTCTTTTCAAAAATTTCATTAATTGCTGGCTCATTTCACCACTTTGTTGAGTGTACATCAGTCATGAGTTGTCATCATCATTTCAATCTTTTCATCATGAAGTTCATTTAGTCAGAATCTCCATTAGGGTTTTCAAGGTCCATCAAATCACCATTTGCATGCATAAAAGTCCAGAAAGTAAGAGAGTGACAATAAACACATTTTATTATGAATTTTTGATTTGTAAATTTAATTTCAATTCGATATGTAATTTTATGTTTCTTAATATGTAATACGTTCTCATGGTTCCAAGGTAGCTGCATACTCAAGGTTCCATCAGCCAAGTAAGTCAAAATTACAAAAGTCATAGTGTTCCAAATCCACCAAAAGATCAAATTCAAAGGATCAAGATAAAAAAATGAAAGGTGAATTGCAATGTTTAAGTTGAGTTTGAAAAAAAAAATGTGGGTCCCATGCCTATTTTTGAAATTTCATCAAGTATTAAGGGCCATCAAAGACCAAGGAGACACTCATTTGCATCCTCATGCATTGAGCTCTCAACTTCCCCAAGTCAAAAATCAAATTTTTAGCAAGAAAGTCAAATTTTCTTGAAGGAGTTACGCTCCTGCTTGAGGCGCTATGTTTTTGGCCAAGAGGCATTGCGCTCCTGCTTTAGGGGCTGTGATTTTGCTTGGGATGCATTGCGCTCCTGCTTCATGCGCTGCAATTTTTCCATATTTTACCTATATCCTCAACATCTTGTTTGCAAGTGGTCCGAGCATCAAATCAGGGTTTCCTCAATTAAATTCAAGTAAGTAACACCTCTCAAAGCCCTCCTTTCTCTTCATAATTTCAAATTTATGGTGTAAACCCTCCTCACTCATCATTTCAAGTTTAAAGCAAACAAACCCTAGTTTTCACTCTTGCAAGCCAACATTGTTTTCCATAGACCCTATTTTCCCTTTCCACACTTCTAAAAACACTCCCCCTACCCCTACATCACCTTATCTCTCATTCCCAAGTCCCATTTCTTAAAAGCCTACCTCTAGGTTGCATTTTCCTAGGCAGCCACACTATATCCCTGTAATCAGAATTCCTACCCTATTTTCATAAGTTTTTCTATCCCCCACCACTTCCTTAATCTCCCTAAATCCCTTCTCCACTTCCCTAAATTTTCCTACACTTATCCCAACTCCCTAACCCTACTTCCTGCACCCTTTCCCTTCCCCTTTCCCCTAGGGTTTCAAAACAAAACATACACTATGGAGGATGAAAGAGAGGAAAATTGACACCACAAAGGAGGAAGGATTTTGAGGCTTGAGCCATCCAACACTTGAGAATTATTGACCTCACCCATGATAGTCAATTGATTTAAACACGTGGGTTATTTTGACTTCTGTGAGATGGTCCAAAGAGTACAACATCACCCTGCTTTGACCATATTTTTCATCTCTAACCTCCAAGACAACCAAGTGAACATTGTAGGGGTGACCTTCAAAATATCCATAGATATTGTTGCTGCAACCACAAGGATACCGAATGTGGGTGGAAAATGGTTTAAGTCCATAGATGTAGATGCCCAACATTATGAACCATTTCTCAAGGCATGGTAAAAAAATGGAAAAAAGAAAGTATTTCCTTTTAGTCACCTACTTGATAAATTTTCTCCCATGATGAAGATAATCATGAAATATTTAACTTGTGAGGGTAGATTCTATAGACTATACACCTATCACATCAGGTTGCTCATGCATTTCACTAGGGTGAATTTTCTCAACATCCCTCACGATTTGTACAAGAGTATTGATAAGATGTCCTACATAGTGTAAAACAGAGAGTATGAACATCAGATGAACAACATCTTCCATCACTCTCTTATCAAAATAATTGTCCTCCATCATCTCAATCAACTGAACATTGCATGGGAGACCTTCATTGAGAATGATGTCTTCATTACTCCACCACCCCAGTCTACTAGACCAATTCCACCACCAGCATCAGTGTCTCAAAGACAAATAGGGTCATCTAGCAGGGCTGTAGTGAAGAAGACCAAAATGGAAAAAGAGGTCAAAACCTATCAGAGAGGGCCTAGGCAAGTTTTTTCTCCACAGATTGTGAAAGGGACCTTGCCTTCTTCATCACCAAAGTAGGTACATCAGAATGAGCAGTAGGATGATGCAATTGTTCATGAGGAGGAAGATCTTCATGAGGAATAAAGAGAGTTTGAATTTGTGGACTTGGATGTCCAAAATGATCATGAAGCCTCAAACCTGAACATAAAAGTGAAAGATGCCAAAATCAAAGCGTTGTAGGACAACTTGGACAGAGTAAGATATGTCATCTCCTTCCTTGAGAAAGAGAACAAACAACTGAGCGACAAGCAAGTGCTCTTGGAATTGGAGTTGTTGAAGGCTAAGAGGCAAAATAACAAAGGTAAAGCAGTGATGGTTGATGATGACATTGAATTTTTTGATGATTCTGACCATGATAATGCTCAAGTCACCAAGAAAAGACCAAGAAAAAGAGGTCTTAAGAGAGCATTGGAGCAACAAAGACTTGAAGCATAAAATTTCACATTTGAAGAAAGGATTGCAAAGGAAATTGAGGATGATAGAGAAATATGGCTACATAGAGAGAAAATTCACCTTGAGAAGCTCCTTCAGAAGGCCAACAAGGATAAAGACATGCTCAGAAACATGGCCAACATGTACAACACAAGAAATCAGATTTGCAACATTAAGATCAAGCAGTTGAAGGACAAACTGAAGGAAACCCTAGCCAAGCAAAAGGACAAGGGAAAACTTGAAATACTTGTTGATGCATCATTTATTGCTTGAGACACTTCATAAACACTTCATCTACCAATTTTGAAGGTTTTTGGGTAAGTTTTTTTTTTCTTTTTTTCTCCCTAGTTTTGAGCATTTTGCCAAATTTTGACAAACTTTCAACACAATCCACTTGTCAAAAATGCAACGCCTAGGGAGCTACGATTTTTATAGGAGCCTCCAAATGAAAAATGGTCACCAACATTGGATTCAGAAGGCCATCTACATCAAATTCAGACATTATGATAAGGAGAAATGGCCAAAAACATCCTTAAAATCACCTTTCTGCCTCATTTTTCAGGTCGACCATGCGCTTTTGACCAGTATTGGGAGATTTATGTTTTGAGGACCTTAAATTCATCATTTTCAGAATGTAAGGGAATTTTTGGAAACCAGATAGGAGAATATTTCCAATGATATATCTTGGGATCAATTTTGACTTCAGAAAGTCCTCCAAAAGTGACCTTGAAGTTGGCGTTGGAATTTTTTTAAGGGCATCTCGCTTTTGCCAATGGCGCTGCACTTTTGCCAGTTGCCTGATATTTTCAGAATTTTCTAGGTTTCTCGTTTTGGTCATTTTCTGATGTAATTAATCCATGTAAATCTAGTTAAGTCACTTTTAGTTACTAGAGGTAGATACATTGGATAAAGATGTAATTTTGGGACAAATGAATCAATTTCACCAAAGTTAGGGATTAGTTTGTTGACCTCCCTAGTCTTTGGGTTTCTAGTTGAGCATTTTGGGGATTAGCTACACAAGTTAGAATTCATGAAGACTAGTTTCCTTTTTCCATTCTTATTGAAGTCCCTAAAATATCCATCCTCATCATTCTTCTATAGTAAAACATGCGAAAAAGAAATTTTTTTTTTATAACATAGATGCATACTATTTTTTAGACAACAAGAACAAGTGTCGGTATTGTGACAGTTAGAAAAAGTGTCGGTATTGCGACAATTGTGTCAAGTGTCGGTATTGCGACGTTTAGGAGGCAAGTGTTGTTAGTGTTTATGAACAATCTTAGGGTTTAGGGTTTAGGAGTTATTTTTGGTGATCGGGTCTTGTTGTGTGAGGCCACCCAACGAAACACATTCGTACGGGCCGTTTTGTTCGAGGGCGCCCGTATCAGTTTTGCTAAGTTGTGACCGCTCGGGTGCACGTTCGGGCGACCCATTTGTTGTTTGCTCCCTGGTGGCATCATTAGGTCGGGCGTGCTGTGTCGCACCGTGTGAGGTCACCCGACCGGGCGCGTTCGAGTCGGGCCGTTTCGTTTGAGGGCGCACGTATTAGTTTTGATAAGTTGTGACCGCCCGGGTGCCTTGTGCACATTCAGGCGGCCCGTTTTTTGTTTTCTACCTTGTTGCATCGTTCGATCGGGCGCGCCATGTCGCGCTGTGTGAGGTCGCTCGACTGGGCGCGTTCGGGTCAGGCTGTTTCATTCGAGGGCGCCCGTATCAGTTTTGCTAAGTTGTAACTGCTCGGGTGCCTTATGCACGTTCGGGAGGCCCATTTGCCATTTTCTCCCTTGTGGCACTGTTCGGTCGGGCGCGCCGTGTGAGGTCACCCGACCGAGCGCGTTCGAGTCGGGTCAGGCCGTTTCGTTCGAGGGCGCCCGTATCAGTTTTACTAAGTTGTGACCGCCAGGGTGCCTTGTGCACGTTCGGGTGACCCATTTGTCGTTTTCTCCCTTGTGGCATCGTTCGGTCGGGCACGCCATGTCACGCCGTGTGAGGTCGCTCGACCGGGCACGTTCGGGTCGGGTTGGGTCATTTCGTTCAAGGGCGCCCATATTAGTTTTTCTAAGTTGTGACTGCCTGGGTGCCTTGTGCATGTTTGGGTGGATCGTTTTCCATTTTCTCCCTTGTGGCATCGTTTGGTCGGGCGCGCCATGTGAGGTCGCCTGATCGGGCGCGTTTGGGTCGGGCCGTTTCGTTCGAGGGCGCCTGTATCAGTTTTGCTAAGTTATGACCACCTGGGTGCCTTGTGCACATTCGGGTGGCCCATTTGTCATTTTATCCCTTATGGCATCGTTCGGTCGGGCGCGCTGTGTCGCGTCGTGTGAGGTCGCCTGATCGAGCGCGTTCGTGTCGGGCCGTTTCGTCAGAGCGCGCCCGTATCAATTTTGCTAAGTTGTGACCACCCGAGTACCTTGTGCACATTTGGGCAGCCCATTTTCCATTTTCTCCCTTGTGGCATCGTTCGGTTGGGCGTGCTGTGTCGCGCCGTGTGAGGTCGCCCAACCGGGCGCGTTCGGGTCGGGTCGGGCCATTTCGTTCAAGGGCGCCCGTATCAGTTTTTCTAAGTTGTGACCACCCGGGTGTCTTGTGCACATTCGGGTGGCCCGTTTTCTGTTTTTTCCCTTGTGGCATCGTTCGGTCAGGCACGTCGTGTCGCGCTGTGTGAGGTTGCGCGACCAGGCGCATTCGATTCGGGCCATTTTGTTTGAGGGCGCCCGTATTAGTTTTGCTAAGTTGTGACTGCCCGGGTGCCTTGTGCATGTTTGGGTGGCCCGTTTTCCATTTTCTCCCTTGTGGCATCGTTCGGTCGGGCGCGTTGTGTGAGGTCGCTCGACTGGGCACGTTTGGGTCGGGCCGTTTCGTTCGAGGGCGCCCATATCAATTTTTCTAAGTTGTGACTGCCCAGGTGCCTTGTGCACATTCGGGTGGCCCGTTTGCCGTTTTATCCCTTGTGGCATCGTTCGGTCGGGCGCTCCATGTCGCGCCGTGTGAGGTCAACCGACCAGGCGCGTTCGGGTCGGGTCGCTTCATTTGATGGCACTCGTATCAATTTTGCTAAGTTGTGACTGCTCGGGTGCCTTTTGCACATTCGGGTGGCCTGTTTTCCATTTTATCCCTTGTGGAATTATTCATTCGGGTGCGCCGTGTTGCACCGTGTGAGGTCACCCGATCGGGCACGTTCGGGTCGGGTCGTTTCGTTCGAGGGCGCCCATATCAATTTTGCTAAGTTGTGACCGCCCGGGTGCCTTGTGCACGTTCGGGTGTCCCGTTTGACGTTTTCTCCCTTGTGGCATCTTTCGGTCGTTCAACTATCCCTTTCAGGTCGGGTGAGGTCGTGCCGTGTGAGGCCGCCCAAGGAAACGCATTCGGGCGTGTCGAGTTGGGTCTGGTCGGGTTGTGTCGTGTGAGGTCACCCAAGGAAACAAGTTTGTATGGGTCGGGTCGAGTTGGGTCTGGTCGAGTTGTGTCATGTGAGGCTACCCAAGGAAACACGTTCGTACGGGTCGGGTCGAGTCATGTATTGATGGCGCTCAAGGAAACGCGTTCGGGTGGGTTGGGTTGGGTTTGGTGATCGGGTCTTGTCATGTGAGGCCGCCCAAGGAAACACATTCTTACAGGTTGGGTCAAGTCATGCCATATTGTGAGGGCACCCAAGGAAACACGTTCGGGTGGGTCGGGTTAGGTCAGGTATAGTTAGGTCGTGGCGTGTCATGAGGCCACCCAAGGAAACACGTTCGGGCGGGTCGGGTCGGGTCAGGTCTAGTTAGGTCGTGTCGTGTCATGAGGCCACCCAAGGAAACACGTTCAGGCGGGTCGGGTCGGGTTGGGTTGGGTTGTGTGAGGGTGGTCATATCAAAAATGCTAAATTGTGACCGCTTTAAAATCTAGTGCCTCCTCATAAGGGACAAGGTCAACAACATTAGGATGTTTTTGCAATAAACAAGGGTATTTCCAGGACACAGTCAGGTGGAGCAAGAGTATAAGAGACAAATTTCTCATGAATCTGGGACACTCGAACTTAAGATTTTATAGAGTAGTCATGAGGTGCAGTCTGGTTATTAAGACTTCATCAGATGGCCATTCTCCAGACTTAAATTGTGTGACAACACTGTGGCTGAGCTTGAAACTGGAGATTGAACATACAATTGGTTTGATTGCAATATACATTTTCATCAATAAATGTAAAGCAATGACTAAAAAATACTATAAATTAATAAATAAATAAGACATGGAAACAAGCAATAATACTTACAAAATTGTTACATTGAGACGCAAAGAATAAGCAACTAGTGTGCACAAACAGAGACCAATGAAACTATCATCTTAACCCCTAACCCCTTAAACACTAATTCCCAAACCCTAACCCATTTAACCCCCTAAACCTCTAAACCCCTAACCCATTTAACCCCTAAACCATAAACCTCTAAACCCTTAACCCCTAACCCATTTAACCCCCTAAACCCCTAGTAAACCCCTAACCTATTTAACCCCCTAAACTCTAAACCTATAAACCCTTAACCCCTAACCCCTTAAACCCTTAACCCTAACCCCTTAAACCCTAATTCTAGACCCCTAACCCATCTAACCCCCTAAAACCTAACCCCATTAGCCCCTAAAATCCTTAACTTCTAAATCCCCTAACCCCCTAAAACCCTAGCCCATTTAACCCCCTAAACCCTAAACCTATAACCCCTTAACCCCTAACCCATTAAACCCTAATTCCCAACCCCTAACCCATTTAACCCCCTAAACCTCTAAATGCCTAACCCATTTAACCCCCTAAACCCTAAACCTCTAACCTCTAACCCTTAACCCCTAACCCCTTAAACACTAATTCACAACCCCCAACCCATTTAACTCCCTAAACCCCTAAAACCCTCACCCATTTAACCCCCTAAACCCTAGCCCCATTAACCCGTAACGACCCCTAACCCCTAAAATCCTTAACTGATAAATACACTAACCCCCTAAACCTCTAAAACCCTAACCCATTTAACCCCCTAAACCCCAAACATCTAACCCCTAAACCCCTTAACCCCTAATTCCCAACCCCTAACCAATTTAACCCCCTATACCCCTAAACCCCTAACACATTTAACCCCCTAAACCCCTAACACATTGTAGGTTGGCCGTATCAAATTTGCTAAGTTGTGACCACACGGGTGCCTTGTGCACGTTTGTGTGGCCCGTTTGTTGTTTTCTCCCTTGTGCCTTCGTTCGGTCGGGCGCGCCGTGTTGTTTAGTTTGAGGGCGCTCGCCCAAACACGTTCGGGTCGGGTCATTTCGGTTGAGTGCGCCCGCCCAAATGCATTCGGGTTGGGCCGCCTAAGCCCCCAATCCCTAATCCCTTAACTACTAATTCATTATTCAACCCCTAACCCCTAAATGCACCTAAATCCCCTTACCCCTAGCCCCCAATCCCCTAAGCCCTCCAAATTCGAATTAGCTTTGAAGAAGTAATTGTTTTCTTACTTCTGTCTAATTTACTATATACTCAGATCATGAATGTGAGAAGGCTATTTGCAGATTATATTATTATTGTATCAGCAGTGTAATTATTTCTGTGTCGTTATATCTTTCTATTCAAAAACCTCATCTTCAATAATAATTTCTTGTCATTTTCAAAATTAACTGCTTCATTGAGCACAACATGCAACTTATCTAATACTTTATTGAAGCTAAGAGCTCCATCTTTGGGGCAAGATGCTTTTCGGGCGCTAACTCCACTATGTGTGGGGTTAATTAACCCTATGCCTACAATGTTTACTGTTTGCATATCGGATTGTGTGGGGGTAGGTAACTCATAGCCATATCACATAGGCCCCATTCAATTACGAAGGTTCCCCAAACTTTGCCCCCAATTTGGTTGATCTTACTCAGCTTGAAAATTTTGAATTTTCATTGATGATTGATTTCCTCTCGCTCGAGTGCAAAAGGAAGATGAATTTTATCTTTTTCCTCCTTAATTTCCACCTTTGAAATCTATTGTAGCTATTCATCTATGCTCATCTGGAATCACCACAAGTTGTACTTTTTTTTTTTGCAATGGATTCTTGATGTTGATCTCGACGAGATTTCTCCTCCTCAAAAAACATATCCTGGTTGTAAGCATGGTTGTGGTATGTTGATGTTCAGATGAAAACTACTACTTGTAGCCCTTGATCTGCTAGGGGCCGGTTACCTTGATATTTACGGTGGTGTATTCGTACTCCTTTTGAATAACCAATAAAGGGTTAAGGAAATTGACCAATATGTTGTCAAGTTTTATCTTATCCATCTCTGGGGTAAGCTGCTTTTCGGCTAACTCCATTGCTTTTGATCTCAAATTTTCCAATTGCTTCCTTCTCTCATATGATACCTGAGCCTTTGCCTTTCTCTTCCCTTCTAATTCCGTAATAGTTTCATAGTGATGCCAACCAACTTCTTTGGAAAGCCTTCCTAGTAGACAATACTTGTGACCTGACACCTAAATCCCCTAACCCCTAACCCCCAATCCCTAAACCCTTAACCACTAAATCATTATGATCTCCCTAACCCCAATCCCTAATCCCTTAACCACTACTAAATCATTACTCCCCTAACCCAAAAATGTACCTAGATCCCCTAACCCCTAAGCCCCCAATCCCTAACCCCTTAACCTGCACTAACTCATTATTCTAGTCCTAACCCCTAACCGCTAAAACCTAAACCTATAACCCCTAATATCCTATTCCTCAAACCCCTAAGCCCCTAAAAACTATGCAATGAAAACCCTCCAAAAAATTCTTAAATGATGGGAATTCCTATTCAATATGCGTGAAGCTAGTCATGGAATGTGACAAGTCATCCAAGATACATCCAAATATTTGATTTGTGCCTTGGGGAATGTGAAATAGCGGGTAAGATACAATCACTGGTGAGAAAATCATTGTTTCGAAAGTATGTGGGAAAAATTCCAGTGAAGCTAAGGGATGGTGTGGCCTAGGTTGGATGCGATCCCTAGGTGATTTTGATGGCTTAAAAGCCCTTGGTTCACGGCTACTCAAATCACATGTTAGGCATGCAACTCATCTCAAAACTGACATTACCTAACAAAATAGAAGTAATGGAGTAATGCACAACTTATTTATTTCCTGGGCATATGTCTAGGTATGTTGACATAAATTATTTACTTATTCATTAGGAATAACATATAATGGTTCAATATATGGAACATTAGAAATTTAAATATGAATATTTTTATTTTCAAAATTTTGCATAGGATTAGAATATGCACTAAAAAATTTGTGTGACATATCATTATGTATATTATTATGATCATTCATACAATACAACCCTCCTAGAGCCAAAATCGTTGACATGGTTCAATGACCATGGGAAATGAGTGGATGTTTTCCCCAATGAAAGTTCCCATTTTATGTATGGAAACATACAAATAACCTACATACTTTAGAAAATAAATTTCTACTTCCTTAACTTTTCATTTTTGTGTACAATTTAGAATTTATTAGATATAATCTTATAAATAAAATACAATGGAGAAAATTAAAACCCCTTAGCATTCTTCTTCACAAGGGTGTTTGATTTGAACATTGTTCCTAATTGAGAAACTAGGATATGATTTTTTTTCTTAAAGGTCTAATTTAAAAAGTAGATTGATTTTAGAATTAAGACTCTGTGAAACCAAATTTTAGATTTTATACCTAGTCAATTTTTTTTCCTTCTCCGCTTGTACCACCTATTCAAATTTTCTTAATCAACCTATTCAATTTTTTTTTCCCGCTCCGCTTGTTCGACCTTTATGCCTTCTTTCCCATGATTCCATTCTTCCCTATGATGCTTGTTTTTTTCCAGATTATTGCCGAAGCATGGACACTCTGAAACCCTAAAGCGGCCACAGTCCATTAACGGCTTGAAATGCATAGTAGCTGGTGGAGATATTTCGAGTTTTGTCGATGTTCAGAAATCTATGGGAGATCTGAAGAGAAATCGATCATGGAAGAATGCTTTCTTCTTCTGGAAGAATCAGATTGGTATTTCCCTTGTTTTACCTCATTCAAATTCGCTATTTTTTCTTCTACGCTATCTTGGTTATGAGATATAGATGGTTGTAGGTCTGAATTTCTGCACTCTATCTTTTGTGGGTCTATTCAAATTATAGGGATATGGATTCTTCTCCTTTGAACTAACCCAATAAACTCTGAGGATGTAGGTGAATTGAGGGCGAATTGTAGAATATAGCGAGGAACAAAACACAACAAAAGGGTTTTAAATTATTGTGGCACTTCAATGGCCAGTGCAGTAGCAGGACAATGTGGTTCAACCCTAATAAGCAGGAGAGGGGGATTGCTCTTGTCTTCTTCAAGTTCCACCTATATCAATGGAGGCATGAAACTTGAGTTGCGGGTCCCTCTACCAATGCAGGGTTCTGCTATGACCAGAGCGCCCCAGCTAATTCTAGCCATGGGGCCCAAAAAGAAGGTACTCCTGTTATCCTCCAAAGTTGGCTTAGATTGGCTTAGATTTATATGTCTAGTGTCGTTTTGTGCATTTGTTGTAACAATGCGCCCCCTCTCTCTCTCTTTTCTATTGGAAATATCATGGATAAACATCCAGGTTATTCCCTACATTTCATAGATGGTACTCAGTGTAAATTTGTTGTCGCTGATTGTCATGCCTGTCCCTGTTAGGTCATCTATTTAGTCACTTATCAAAGGCAGCAAGCCTAAGGCATTGACCCTGAGACCTCATACATAAAACTCAAATCACCACTCAAAATACTTGAGTTACCCCATTTAAACATTTCATCTTACCAATAAGAACTTAAGTAAGCTCGTTGAGTTTTTAAATGTTTGGAACTATCTCATCTGATCCTTAAGCACTTAAGAAAGAGTTAGATTGCTTATACCTTACCAATATTAACCGACCAATGAAGGGCAAGCTTATCAAAAGCAGGATTTGAGGGGAAGGATAACAACTCTTCCTCTTAACCACCCAGGGTGGACCCAATAGACATCTCTATATAATGCAATGATAAAACCTTATGTTCAATAGGTGTTCACAGTTGAGGCTTGTGTTTATGTTGTTTGGTGGGTTGTGTGTGTGTCTGTCTACACACAGTTAACTTATAAAAATAATCCAAAAAGCTTGTTATAACTCTAGGGTCAATATAATCAAATTTACATTTGATTATATTTGTGGTTGTAAACTCCTAATGGCATGTATGTTTTGAAAACAAGCTCTACTGAATTTGCTTAAGAATCACATGTAGGCCCAAACTGCTATAAATCCAGATGCATTGTTTTTCAAATTTTCACTATACATTTCCAATAGAACCCAACATCAGGTT
This sequence comes from Pinus albicaulis, assembly GCA_034641835.2. Classification (NCBI taxonomy): domain Eukaryota; kingdom Viridiplantae; phylum Streptophyta; class Pinopsida; order Pinales; family Pinaceae; genus Pinus; species Pinus albicaulis. Next base: position 669,931,206 of record CM076581.1, read on the forward strand.
CTATTGGAATTTTCCTGATAAAGGTGAGCACCTCTTTCATGTGCCCAGCTCGACCAAGAAGATCAACTGTGCAAGCACAATGTTCCAGGGTACTAACATCTGCAACATAACCATACTAATAAAACCCTAACTCTGACCACAATTCTTTGACACAATAGACAAAATATACATCTGTAGCATAACCATACTAATAAAACCTTTCCTCTGACCACAATTATTTGACACAAAGATTATACACCAACAACAATAATACTTCAGGTTATTAATAGCATCAAACCTTATGCAACAAACCCTTGACTCAATAAATTTGTGATAATTTACACCAACAGTATACATAGATCAGCTTGAATTTTCATAACCACTAGTTACATCATGCTTTCTCAGTCCTTTGTCATACATCTCATTATTTGCTTCACATGGCATATATTATGGTAGTGGGATTCTTATTGATAGTCTCTCTCAGCTATACTAGAAAAAACCTTGACCAAACTTTAGACACGTCTTCAAAAACATGATAAAGAACTCATGATAATACATGTAGATCCTCATACAATATCATGCCATATGTTCTTTGCTTCAGTCCATTGCGTTTATGCTAAAACACCATAGTTAATGTACTAGTCATAAGTACAACTGGCTTTTCAAGCCACAAGTTTACAATCCTCATATTTCAACAATGTCAACTCATTTTTTGTGTGGGTTTTGTGGATTGAGGATGGAAGTTAATTGGAAAGAATTCAATTTCGCAAAAACATCCAAACTCAACTAGCTTTACACAATTTTGGTGATAAACATTACTGTAGATCAATTGATACTGGATTTTGTGTGGGTTTTGTAGATTGAGGATGAAAATTAATTTAAAAAAATTCAATTTCGCAAAAACATCCAAACTTAACTATCCTCACACAATCCTAGTGATAAACATCACCATTGATCAATTGATACTTGTTTTTGTGTGAATTTGGTAGATTAAAAATGGAAGTTAATTTTAAAGAATTCATTTTCACAAAAACATCCAAACTCAACTAACCTCTCACACAATCCTGTTAATAAACATCACTATAAATCACTTGATACTTATATACTTCAATCGTTACTTTATATTAATTATTGATACTTATATACTTCAATTGGTACTTTATATTACTTCATCCATTCAATATAAGAAAAAAAAAGCTCTGTAATACTTCATCTATTCAATGTAAGGAATTTTTTTTTGTAATTCTATGGTTGCCATTATTGAGATTTCCTTCTAGTTTTTTTTAATGTGAATTAGGCCTCGGAAGTGACATATGAACATGGAGAGTGTACCCTTCCAAGCAGCCCTGCACTAGCCCTGGGGATTGCTGTAGCAATAACGCTTCTGCGGGCACAATTGTCATCCAATGCGACGAGAGGCTGCATATGCTGCTATATCAGAAATGTGAACAAAGTTCCCTCTCAAAAAATATCCATAGCCACACTTAGTTTGTTCATGTCCTGGTAGGCATGTTGTCTTTATATTGTAAATAATTTTTCCATATATATGACATTTTGCTTTCACATCAATGTGAGTCTTTTCCTTTTGTACCTCAAAGAAGAGTTGAATTTTACAAGCATAAGTCGTTCAAAAAGATAAACAATAGTTTGAAGAATATCGTCTCGTTAGAAATTACCATGTCAAAATTGCAAGAACATAACTATATTCCACAGTGATCTACCATTACAGAAAAAGTTGGCCTTGCTTGCTGTGCTATATTTATTTCACCCTTTTTCCTGCCATAAATCAAGAATCTGCCATTACAAACATAACGATCCATCTTGGCTACACACATCAAGGAAATAAAATTTGAAGAGTAATGGCACAGTAAGGCTTGCTGGCATGATTACTCGGATTGCATAGCCTGAGGGAGATGCTCCACCTCACTCCACAAGGAATATAGAAAGGTGGTAAAATGTAGTGAAAATATTTCCCTCTTAATTCATCCCCATGGACTTCTCATATGACACCTCCTCTATAGATAAAGCTCCGATAATTGAAAATTTATGATGACACTTCAGACTAGCAGCTGGAATGTATCAAATCATACTTGGATACATTAAGTAAGAAAAGAAGCTCCTCTTGGACAAGTTCTCAAAAATTTTGAGGTCAAAATACCTGGGTAAATCCTTTTATGTTGTACAATACCTGTATCGCTTACAATTATATATTATTGTCGAGCAAAATATGTGTTCAAAAATTTCATGGTGAAAGTTACCACAATCCAATAGTAAATCTCCATTGAGATGCTTTAATCCCTTGAAATCCATCGCCTACCATGGATCTCATATCGACCATGTCCTTGTTCACTACTTTCTCCCCCACTATCATCACTTACATTCCCGGAAGAACTTCTGTGTTTCTTGCTTCTACCTATCCCACTGTCACTGATGCTCCCCATCAACAGTGGATCATGTATTCCACGAATTACTTTATTGACTGAATTTGACGAAGAAATATAACTGTCATCCTTTGTATGCCTTCTCTCTTTCTCATGCCGTTTTATATTTTTGTGGATTTGATGAAATCTTTCATTAATCCGTGTAAAGCCTTTTTCAATGGGTTCTACTGCATGTGAGACTGTAAATTTCACATCTTTGACAATCTGCAAACACAGTTAATGATTGTAAATGAAACTAGATTAGGAAGTACTACTTTCAACTTCTTGAAGAGCAAGGCCTTAATACCGCAAAACATAATCTTGTGTGAAAATTCAAAAATAACAATCCTAAAAATCATTTCCAAATTACATATTCACCACCTCCAAACACCACATTGCGAACACTCTCTCTAAATGTCATTCCCCACCCTTCCTCAATGTGTGGCTGAGGAAGCCGCATCTTTGTTGGGCGTTCACTATATTTTACCTCTTCGGGATCTAAAGGTGAGTCGATAGAGGCATAGTCTGCCATGACAGAAACACTTCCAATACACCTATCTCCCATAAGTTCATATGGTTTCGTAGGAAAAACAAAAAGGTGAACAATAGCAGCAACGCCTATCTGTGTTGAAAGAAATTTGATGAATGCGTCAAATTGCAGAATCATACAATATAAATTTCAATGGAAACCATTTCCATCTCTACATTATATGCATTCACAAAAAAGAGATGAAAAATCATCTTATCTTAGAATGATATGTTACTCGGAAGTTTCTTAGTAATCTCACAAAATATAGACTGAAATTAAAAATTAACAAACAATAAGAACACAAAAAGGAAACATGTGCCTAATCTTTAAGTGACAATGCGCCTACCTTCTACTGGGGTATTGAGGCCCTTAATGGGCCGACATACTGGAAACTCAATTCATTTATTGTATTTTTTCTAAGTATGACTAGATAGGCCTAGTCACCCTCTTGGGGCCTAGCACTCTAACCCTAAAGTATGTGTATAAATGCACATATACACTACTCGTTTGTATCATCTCACTTATTCATGTGGTTATTTGATAAAAACCCAAGGGTACTTCTAAATAATAGGAGGTCGAGGGTATATTTAATTTGTTTTAAATATTTTTATCAAAGCGTCGGAAGATCGACGCTTTAGACGTCAGAAGAGCGACGTTTCATAAGCGTCAGAAGAAATTTGCGTTGGAAGAGTGACGATTCTTTTTTTTAAATATTTTTACTTTTACATCGGAAAAGCGACGTTTCATAAGCGTTAGAAGAGCGATGCTTTAAACGTTGGAAGACATATCGTCGGAATTGCAACAGTCGTGTGAAAAATTGATAAACGTCGGAAGACCGACGCTTTAAACGTCAGAAGACATATCGTCGAAATTGCGACAATAGTGTGAAAAATTGATAAATGTCGGAAGACCGACTCTTTGAAAAAACTAATAAGCGTCGGAAGACTGACAGTTTGGCAAAATGTCAGAAGAGCGACAGTGTGGAACACGTCGGAAGAGCGACGGTTTGGGAAACGTCGGAAGAGCGACGGTTTGGAGAACGTCGGAAGAGCGACGATTTAAAAAACGTCGGAAGAGTGACAGTTTGGAAAACGTCGGAAATAGTGTTGCTATTCCGACACTTTATTGAAGTGTTGAAATTACGACATAATGGCTAACCACGTTTTTCCCCACCTCAAACTATCGCTCTTGCGACACCTATGTGTCGGAATAGAGATGAATTGGCCGTCGAAAATTGGGCCAAATGTGCTAGTGTAGTCTTCTTTTGTTGTTGAAAGTGTAACAATGTTTTGCAATTTTGAAACCCAAATGACATCTGTTCCACCATGATAGTAAACACATACCTTGTGGTCTCCTCCTGCTATCTCTATCACCTACCATATCTGCATTAATATATCACTATAGAGAAATGTTTGAACCACCAAAGAATAATGCTTGATTTGTGGTAACTCTTAAATACCCGAGAATCCACTTCACTTCCATCCAATGCTCTTTTCCTGAATTGTTCATATGCCTACTTACAAATCCCACTACATGTGAAATATCAGGTCTTGTGCATACCATTGCATAAATTAAGCTTCCAACTGCATTTGCATATGGAACTTTACACATATAATCCATCTCTTCCTGAGCCTTGGGACACATCTACTTAGTTTGAAATGGCTAGCCAAAGGTGTACTAACTGGTTTTACATTTTGCATATTAAATATTTCCGACGCCTTTTCTATGTACTCACTCTAAGACAATGTTAATTTGTGATTTTGCTCGTCTCTAGTTATTCTCATAACAAGGATTTGTTTTTCAACTCCCATATCCTTCATTGCAAATGAATTTTCCAATTTTCCTTTGAGTACACTTATTTCCTGCATGTTAGAACCTTCAATAAGCATGTCATCTACATACAATAGCAATATAATATAGATGTCATCATTTTGCTTTTTAAGATAAAAACAATGGTTAGAGTGACATCTAGTATAACCTTGTTCAGACACAAACTTGTCAAATTTTAGATACCATTGCCTTGGAGCCTATTTTAATACATACAAGCTCTTCTTGAATTTTCATAGTAATTTCTCCTTCCCTTTGACCTCATACCCTTATGGATGCTGCATATATATTTCTTGCTCCAAATCCCCATAGAGAAAGACTGTCTTTACATCTAACTTCTACGATGCAAATCTTCTACTGCCACTAGGCTTAAAATAGTTCTGATTGAAGTCATTTTAACAACAAGAGAAAAACATTCATTAGATTCTATACCTTTCTTTTGTGCAAACCAATTCACCACAGGTATAGCCTTATACCTTTGTTTACCTCCATATTCTTCCTTGAACCTGTAAACCCATTTATTATGCAATGATGTTTTACATGCATGAAATTTGACTAAGTCCCAAGTCTAGTTATGCATCAGGGAGTCCATTTTTTATTTCATGCCTTGATCCCACCTTTTCCTGGTTTAAGTCCTAAGTCTAGTTATGCATCAAGGAGTCCATCTCTTCTTCCATTCCTTAATCCCACTTTTTCTTGGTTTCTACCTGCATTACTTCTTCATATATTTATGGTTCACAAGAATCAATCAACAATACATAATATAATGAAGGAGAGTATCATTCAGGGGGTCTACTTATCATGGTAGAAATTCTAAAACTACTTTCAAGTGTTTGAGGTGCCTTTTGTGGTTGTTTTTTTTGTGGACACTGATCATTATGATTTTTAGGCATATTTACTTTTTTTGTGATCTCATCAAGCACTTGTATTCTTTGTTTTCCTTTTTTTTTTGTTTCTTTCCCTGCATTTGATCCTTTTTTCATTGATTATCACATCTCTTCTCCTAATTATTTTGTGATTTTTATAGCCACATAAGCGATAACCAAAATCATTAACAACATATCCGATAAAGGTACATTTCTTTGATTTTTCCTCAAGTTTTTTCTATTTTCTTTATTAATGTGGACAAAGGCTTCACAACTGAAAGTATTTAAAAATGAGTAGTTTACCTTTTTACTATCCATGCCTCCTTAGGAATACCACCATCCAAGGAACTTGAATTCCCTATTTTTATTAGATAAACAACAATATCTACAACACCTGCCCAAAATTGTAAGGACAATCCTACATGAAATCTCATGCACTATTATACGAGATTTACGATTGCGGACACAAGTATCTCCCCTAGGTCGGTGGTTAAACTAGAAAAACAGAGAAACAAGGAACCCAATGCTTTTCCTTAAATTAAATAGATGAGGGAGTGAGGCCTACCTGAAATCTGTCGCATACTTTGCTCCTTCTTTAGCTTGGAAGCTCCAATTCCATCTTCGATTGCCAAAATTAGAACTTGCACAGTCAGATAACATAAGCTAAGAAACTACAAGATATATGCAGTGTCATATACATACTCTATTCAATAGATAAACACAATATTCAAATATATGAAATAAAATATCATATATAGGACATTAAAGAATTATTTGCATTAATATAAATGGAAGGAGATTACAACCATAAGTAGCACTTTATCTTGTAGAAGAGCTCGTATAAGTTGTTGACTTGTACTTTCCTTGTCACAATATGCACCTCATATCACCCTAATGCATGAAATAATAACCACTCACTACAGCAGCATAAGGGCATAATCACTCTCTAAAATCCAACCATTCATTCTCTCTAACCTTTGCATATGCAAGATATTAAATATATAGGAGAGAATAGTAAGTTAGGAGTTATTATCCAATTGCCATTATAAGGTTTTAGATCCACCTTTGATGGAGGGATAGGATCAATGGATAAATGGTGAAAACTCCAAAGTAGGGTAGGATAGCATATGAATGTTTCATCTAAGGTAAGTGGTTGAAACAACTTCTGGAAACTCCTAGAAGGTGAATCTTCTGGAATCCTGATCATTCTCCTAGATTTATAGAACCAACATAGGTACAAAGGGGAGAAACCTGCTAGTGACCAATGTTGGCCACAGTGGAGTAAGCCATAGGTGGTTGCACCCCAGTAGGCATACATGGAGCGTTGGTCCTAAAACTGGCTCAAATGACGAAGTTTAGGGATGAAAATATGGGGGATGAAAGGAAAATTCTTAGGGCTTTGTGTAAGATGATGACAATGGGGAATAGGATGTTTATTGATCCCATTAGGAGGCTCACTGATTGGATGTGAAAAAATGGCCTATAAAATAATGCTCCCTAAAGCGCAAATTTATAGGTGATGTCTGAATTGATTTATCTTGTGACAAGTAGGGATCAAGGATGACTGGTGAGCTTCATTTGTTACAATGCATTTTTCCGCCGAGGGAGGCATACCCATACTTAGCTCATAAGCTAACATAACATGTACAATGATAAAAAGGCGTGTCCATAGATGCAACTAGTGGACCCATGACTAGATGACTGTCTATATGATCACGAACATCATACATTGTGATCTTTGTATAACTCCTGAAATCACAATCCAGATGGATGAAACTAGATCTAGGGTCTTCTATCTCATTCACACGACCAACTAATGCATGATTTTAACCATGTGAATAAATGAGAAGGAGTCGAACATGGTAGACACCATCTCATTATAGACCAATGATGTAAGCCATTAACAAACACGATAGAAACCATCGATGATGTAAATGGCTCTCAAGGTACTATGGTACAATCGGTATGGTGTGAGTAAATGAGTTGATGTCGAACACCACACATAATATTTCAGTCGAAGGCCATTGATGTAAACCTTTCACCGAGAGTGAGGAAACTTTCCATTGATGTATGCAAGCACCAAGGTACCAAAGGGGTGTTTAAAAGTCAACTTCCCGGATGATGTGCTGATGTTGACAGGAAGCAAACCATCACAGGATGACCTTGATGTATTCCTCATGAATGACACAAAATGGGTATCATGATTGAGACAGAAGGATCATAGTGATGTTGATATGGAATTGGATCATGAAAGGAAAACATGAAATGGAGGCTTAAGTGTATTAAAGCGGGGATCAACCAAATGATTTCTCTTGAAAGTGTCATGTTAAAGAGTGACTCACTGCCATTTAGAAAAATGAAATCCCCTATTTTCCAAATTTCCCCAACCATACTAGTCAATACCTATTTATTTTTTAACAAGCTTGAGAAGGATAAAATATGTTTCATTTGTAAGTTCATCCTTTGGATGAATCCCTCCAAGTATATTTAACAAACCCTGAGAAGGAGCAATTAGGCCTTGTCATGTTCGATAAGTCTATCATTGTTTGATGTTTTAATGAATCCAACAAAGGTAAAACTCGACATTTTTTTCACGTTTAGATAGTTTGAAAAAGAGGTGGAAAAGAAAACTCCAAATGTCCCTTTTCGTAGATATTCTCTTAAGTTTGAAAAGGTGGAAAAAAATCCTCAAGAGAACCTCTTGGCCATGTTTTACTAAGGTATTCCTTTCATAGCTAGTCTATCTCAGTCTGAAAGAGGGTTAAAATTATACTAAGCAGACATGTTTTCATTTATTTTTACGAGTTAGAAAAGACAAGTGATCAAAAATATTTTCATATTTTGGGAGTCTGAAAATAGCTGAAAGAGGACTTAAGGGGGTTTCCTTTTTCATTGGTTTATAGAGTCTGAAAAAGAGATAAAATTATACTCTTCGTTCAAAATAACCTATTCAAAACATAATAAAAACCTTCTAACAACTGTCGACCTGCTCAAAATACAACAAGAAGGATTAAACATACCTGTTTCATATTAAAAATGAATCATATCTAGGTAAAAATACAAACAATGAATAAAATAACGAGAACATGACCATAAATATTCAAAATGAATTTTCATTTGCACCATTTCACATTTTACCTTTAACAGTGAGTATTTGGAGCCCTTTTTCCCTCGATCTTCTGCCGCTAATTGTGACCAATCCAGGGAACCATTTCAACTACCGTCAGATCCAGGTAGGCGTTATAACCCTTCCCCATATTTTCATGGTTCATTTTTGTGTTTTCATGAAATTGTTTCAAGGTTTTGAGGCCCCTGGGGTTCATAAAAAATGCCCTGCGTCCAACACACCCCCTTTGTGTCAAAAAGAGAGTTGGACCTATGTAGAGAAACATTGCAGAATGAGGTGCAATGCTTTGTCATACACTTCTTAGGAGAATTGGGTGCAAATGTCCAAGTTTGTTTTTAGTTTTGCATGAAATTTTGTCAGTTTTTTTTGCATGGGAAAGATCCTAATCAATACCTTGCTGATGTTTCAGGTACCCATTAACACAAAATTTAATTCATTTGGAGAGAAAGAGAACATGAATAATAAGATTTAGATGCAGCAAATGACCCTGCTACCATCCAGACACTTAAAAATTGTGGGTTGTTAAAATTCGTCTGGCTTCCTAGTATGAGGCAACAAATGGAGTTGTTGAAATACCTTGTGTGTTCATGAGATGCTTAGGCACAAGCATTCAAGTTTGGGGAAAATCTGCTCGAGATACAGGTAGATGACATTTAATTTCTGACAGGTTTTTCAAAGAGAGGTGCCCCCATCTCTCTTCCAGGTGGAAGAAGTGGTGTTGAGATGGTGAAAGACTATATCGCTACCAATTGCAAAATTCGAGCCCTTGCTACGAGGGATGGGAAGATTAACATAAAGGATGTGAACCAGTTACCTTTAAGAATGATCTTGTTCATTATCGCAAGATTGGCAGGCACCTTGACTCTACATGTAGCGAGCATATCATACATGCAGTATGGAGTAGAATGTTTAGAGCCAACAATATTCAACTAGAGCAAGGGTATCTTGGTCAACTTGAAAGAAAAAATTACTAAACCAAAGGAGGGGAAGTTGAAGAACTTAGGTTATGGTGCCATCTTTGTCTCTTTTTATCTAGAGTGGGTACCACTACTACAACCTCAACAGATTGCGCCCAAGTCCTTCAATCCGAGGGTCCCACGGATGAGGAGGTGGATATACCACATGGCTAGACATGCAGGTCCGTCAACGATAAAATTTTCACTAACCTTACTTGGATGGTTGCATAGATAGTTCATCATGATTGATGATTATCCTTATGCAGAGATGGATTTATGTGATGATCCTGAACTCGAGCTATCTGAGGGTGAGTAATGGGATGTTTCAGGTAAGATACTTTGACCATTAAGTTTTTGAAAAGTTTTTTTTGTGCTTTTTCATGTTTCTGTGACTAAAATATTTGATGTTTTCATGCAGGTTTTTGACCTATTCGACCAGTAGGTGCTACATATCTCCGTTGCATAGGGAGACAATCACAGGAGGAGGTAGGAGGAGGTAGTGTTGAGATAGCTGAGATCCTATCAGAGGTAGAGTGCCGCATGAGGGATTGACACATGGGATTGATGAGACCATGGTTGATCAACTTCCATTGCAACTTTAGTGACACACTATTGAAGTTCCTAGCCGTATTGGTTGATTATTGCGCAAGATAGCCTGTGCAGTGTCGTTTTATCATGAGCACCACTAATTTGTCTACTTAGATATTTGCATGTAGTTTTTGTATGGAAGATGTAGCCATATGTGTCTTAGGGCACACATTTTGTAAAACCAAACTTAATATATATATAATTATTTATTTATTATTATTTATTTTTTCAGTGTTTCCTATTTCCTATTTCGATTTCAATATGATGTGATGTGAATTGAAAGTTACTTAAATTCGTTGCAAATATCTATATAAAACTAAATTATCTATAGCATATAATAATGTGTTTATATTTCTAGAAATGTGATCATATCATATGAAATCAAAATGTATTTCCAGAAGACGCATTCTCAAAACCATGCGAATGATGGCGGGATTTATCTCTAAATAAATATTACTGAGTTTTAGTACTACAACCTATGAGTCAAGCCTGATGACTATACGATGGATACCATTTGAAATAGCATCAGATAACAACTCAACCACTGCACTATACTGAGCAATGTTGTTAATAGAGCAGCGAATGCAAATCCCTTGCATGCTCACTAGCTCACCATTTGGATCAAAGATAGCCCATGATGTGAAGGATAGGTTCAGAGTACTACGACTAGCACTATCAATATAGCCAATATACAGTTCGAGAGAGGTTGAAATCTACAAACCAAAAGTAAAAATAATCAACATAAACCATGGGAAACTCTGAAAAACACACTGCAAACACAGCCAACACATCTATAGACAATATGTACAAAATGTACTACACATAGGATCAAGCATAATATTTTTAAAGGTACAACCCATTTCTAGGATGTGACAAAGGAATTCCATCGAGATATACTAACTCATAAGCCCCTTTTTCAACGACACTCTTGACAATGTATAGGCCCAACCACATAGGATGGAAGTTTCCAGGACCTAACTTATCAGAATCCTGGTCATATAAGAGTACTAGATCTCCTTCCAAGAAGACTCTAGGCTTGAAATTTTTTTCATATTTCACATTGATGCGTATTTTACGATCTTCGATGACCAAGGAGGCATCACGCTCAGTCTCATCCAAATGAGTCAAATTTAAATGTTGCTCCTCTTCTGTGGAAGTATCAGGAGGAAGTTCAATAAATGGTTGCAACGATGGACTCTCACATTAAATGGGAAGGATCACTTCCAGACAATAAACTATCCGAAAAGGTGTGATCCAGTAGTAGTCCCTACTGAGGTTCGGTATGCCCAAAAGGAAGCATAGAGAAGTAAATTCCATTCCAATTTGTGGACTCCTATCATTCATTGGAGCATAGTCTTAAGAAATTTGTTGATAACTTCAACATGTTTGTTAGCTTGGGATAATACGGAGTGGAATTTTCATGTGAAAGTCCCAATTTTACAGTTAATTCAGTGATCATATGATTCTAAAAATTATTCCTGCGATTCGTAACTATTTCTTGTGGAATGCCAAACCTAGCAATCACGCGGTTAAAGAAAAAATACGCAGCTGTTTCACTAGTTTTGTTGAATGTAGGCATCGCTTTAGCCCAATTAGTAAAGTAGTCAACAACGACAATGATATAAGCATGCCCCCCGGCTGAGTGAGGATTACATGTCAGAAAGTTGATACCCCATTTTTCATAGGGACCAAAAATTATAATGAGATGCAATGGAGTAGGCAGAGCGCAAACTTTACAATCGTAGATATGACACGTATGACACTTCTGGACTGCAAGGATACAATCACGAAAAATGGTGGGACAAAAGTAAACAATGTGTAAGATATTTTTCACAGTAGCGTAACCAAATAAATGTCTGCTATATGCCCCTGAATGGAAGTCATTAAGAACTTTTTCGGCCTCCTCGAGAGTGAGGCACCTTCGTAAAATTGTATTGATGCCACAATGGTAAAGGGTGTCACCAATAATCACATAATTTCAGGACTGGTACTAAATATGTCGTTGCTCAGAGCGAGAGGTATTAGGTTAGAAAGTTTGGGTCTAGAGATAAATAATAAAATCTCCATACCACGGGTCAGATGAAAAAATCATAAAAAATGACTTGTCTGGGATGGAATCTACAAATTTAGATTCTGCATCAAGGGAATGAAGATTGCACATTAGTTCGACAGAAAATAGGGATTTCTTCGACTTGGATTTGATGAATTCCAGGTCGAACTATTGGATAATAACTATCCACTTAGAGTACTTCCCCCCCAATAATTGACATGAGAGTATACATGTCATAGGGTTGCAATGTCAAATGACCGTAGTTTTCCGAAGCAAGATGTAATGGCGAAATCTCTGAATGACTTGAACGACCGCCAAAGATAACTTTTCTACATGAGTATATCGAATCTAGGCATCGTTGAGGTTCTGACTTAGATAATAAATGGGATGTTTAGTCCCAATATCGTCTTCCTGGACCAACACCATGGATATAGTAGAGATGACGATACCAAGATACAAGAAATAGTTCGTGAAACGTCATCCCATTGGAAGGGAATCCATTTTTTCAGTGAGCGAGTAAATTCTTTGGTCAGCTCAGTGTAACTAGGGATGAACCTCCTTAGGAAGTTAGCTTTCCCTTGGAGTCTTTGTAACTGAACAAGGGTAGATGACACAAGAAAATCAATGATTGTCTGGACCTTTAGAGGATCAATACAAATTCCTTGTTTTTAAATAAAAAAACCAAGGAGTCGACTAGAACCGATACATAACACACATTTATGTGGGTTAATTCGAATGTTATAATGTCTAAAATGGATAAAAATGGCCTGTAAATGCAACAGGTGATCATCCCGATGCTTAGAATGAGCAGGGAGATCATCCAAATAAGGTTGCACGATATGCTTAATGTCATGAAAAGCGTAATCCATCGCACGTTGAAACGTGGCCCCTACGTTCTTGAGATTGAATGGGAGATTTCTATAAGAAAAAGTACCCCATGGACAAATAAATGCAGTCTTAGGTTGGTTTTCCGAGAGAATTTTGATTTTATTGTAGCCCTAGAACCCATACATAACCGGATTAATCTCGCAACCAGTGTAATCATCAAAAATCTGGTCAATAAACGGGGTCAGATAATTGTCTTTTGGACAAGTTTGATTAACATCCCGATAATCGACATATACTCAAATCATGCCCTATTTCTTCATTCCAGGGACAATGTTTGACACCTAATCGGTTGAAATAATGGGGTATATGAAACCAACCCAAAGAAGCTTTTCAATTTCAAATTTTTTCCTGACAGCCTTCTTAGGATGGATAGGACAGAGCCATTGTCAGACGATTTTAGCATCAGGATATATCTTAATTTTGTGCACCACTATGTTTGTGTTGATACCTGGTGTCTCTTCATATGTCAAGGAAAATACATCTCTAAACTCACGAAAAAGGGCTTGGTATATCTTAGTTTCAGATGAAGAACAAGATATTCTGATGTAAATGTTTTCGACTATTCCAAGTTTGACTAAAATATCGAGAGGAATTATTTCTTCGATATTCAAGAGGTTTTTTTTAGATTCGATCTCATGAATGGAAATGGAATTCATAGAGGGTTCTAAAAAATTATGTAGGTACACACCACTTATATTATCTTATATGGAATCAGGTAAGGAGGAACAATGATGATGCTCATCCCATGATGCGTCTTCTGACATCATGATCTCCATTATGCTTTCGTCGGTAGAGAATATGCGCGAGAAAGGATCAAAGGGTGTGCCATAATCTAGCGATCAATCTACCCAATTGATCGAAGAAAAAATATGGGTCACACAAGATGAGTAGATGGCTTCATAATATTTCTCAATGGGGCTAAGTGGTATTCGGTTGCCAGAAATTTGGATGTCAATTTCACCCAGTACAATCCATGGACCAGCTAGGATCGTAGAGGATAATATCATATTGATATAAGCGACCGAAGGTGGTGTGTTGGAAAGGGGAGGAAGAGGGAGTGAAAAAGTCCCCATAAGAAATGAATCCTTCAATAATCCAACTCCAACATGCTAATAGGAATGTAGGGATTCCCCTATAAGAGGGAGACTTCCAGTACATTAGAATCAAAGGCAAAAAAGTTGAGTTGATCTACGGCTACAATCCCGCCTTTATGAGGAAAGGAGATAATTCAAAAGTAAGTTGAAATTACATCATCCATAGCATAAACCCATGTACATCCTAGTAGAATATTATGTTCAAGAGGTCCATCAATAACTTCTACTTCAACGAATATGATTTTTCCCCTATTTCCACTTGGAGGGAATTCCATATCCCGCAAGGTTTATATGTCCTTCCATCAAAAGATTTTAATGTGGTGGTCTATTGTTTCAATTGGGATGAACTAATCACCTTCATGTAAGAGATGGACATGATCCAGGTCGAGGCTCCCTCATCCACAATAGAATGATGAATTTTTTTACCATGGACAATGACCTCATCATAAAAGATAACTGAGCTGGAAGGCGAGGGGTATAGTTTTCATGGTAAAAAAATACTAGGCTGGAATTATATGGGTCCATGCATCTGATAGCTGACAACAAGGCTTTATTTTTGGTGGGGCAGTTTTGCAGCACCTCAAGAGTTGACATAGTTGATGGAGATTGAGGCGAGTCTTCAACTACGTTATAATTTTGGGTAGCTCTTGAACGAGGATTGAAATCAAACTTATGGATAACACCCTTTGGAGCCTTGATAGTCAATTTAGTAGGAACCAGATGTGGAACAAAATCAGATGAGGTCGGTGCCGAAGTATTAGGTTGATCAATAGCGTGACCATTCTGTGGATTTGCATTATCGTAGTCCTTATTTCGAGTGGCCACCAAACATCGAATTTAAGATTTGAGGAGGAAAGCATCAAAACTGTGTTAGAGGAAGAGGGGTCCTGGGAAACCATATGAGTCTCCTGATTGGGAAAGAGGTTGGTCAATACAATGGGAGAAGTGGATGATATAAGAAACTAATTCACTTCAGCACCTTGCAAACAATCATGTGTAAAGTGATCCTCATTGCAAATAAATCATGGGTATCGAGGCTTTCGTTTCTCATCGGAAGACACATTTGTTTTTTTATCTTGTGGTGAGGAATCCTTCTGTTCTTACCTTTACCTTTCTTCTTTCTTCCAGGTTGCTGTTGAGACTTTCCTTTATCAGATGAAATGGAATTTATCTCGGAAGTAGAATCTGCAGGAGGATGGGATTGAGAGCTTTGTGCAGGAGCAATGAGAGAAATACCAGATGGTTTTTACGCTGACTGCACACTAGAAGAACTGATAATGCCATAAAAAACATGATATTCTTTACTAGGTGGAAGAGAAACAATGTTTGAAGGTATCAGATTGTTTGGTATCTTATCATAAAGCATGCCCATTTGGGTATAGACCAAATCTAAATATTGAGCATGAGAAATAACTTTCTTTTCGGTCATGACTCCATCTTTGGCCACATATTATGTTATGGGAGCTAATAGATGTTTGACAAAACATTCCACTATAACTGATTTGGAACATAAGCCTTGACCAATCGATGACAATGCCTCCACTCATGAAAGTGATCTAAAATGTGAGTGGAATTTGATTAATTAAAGTTAGCCAATAGTTCCGTTCCAATTTTTTATCTGATGGGTAATTGCAAATGTACGAGGAAGGTGGTGGCTAAAGCACTAAAATCGTGAAACAACTAAATCGTGAAAAAAATATCTAGGTAACTCAATATACCATTTAGTTGTGGTACCTGTAAGCGTTCGTTGGAAAAGACAAAGTCTAATGGAATCATCATTAAGGGAGTTGGATGAACACCATAGATGATACGTCATGACATGCATTGACGGGTCTTCTTCGAGATTCCCATTGAATTTTTGGATATCAGAAGGCAACTTGGTGGGAATAATCTACCACCATGGCGAATGAGAAATAGGGGCATTAGTAAGCCGAGTTAAGTCCGATAATTCAAGATTAGCCATAAAAGACAAATGGAAATTAAAGTTCAGAGGGGGATGACCTAGGTAAGAAGGAATAGTCTAAGAAATGGGTACTTGCATGCTTGGATAAGGAGGGTTCTGATATTAAGGAACCTGGTTACTGGGATATGGAGGACTTTGATAACCAACATACAAGTGAGTCTGCTTCCCAGCCCCAGGATGACGATAAAGCTGTTGGAATGGTTGGGTCTGGATTTGCTCTCCTTGAAAAGGCGCATGATGTGGTCCATACTATTTCCCAATAAAGGTTTGTATCACCCCCTGGTATGGTGGATTCCATTGAGACTATGCCAAATTTTGAAGAATTTGACCTACCAAAACTTGATGAGTACCTTGCACAAGCGATTGAGAAGATGAGGTACCTTGTACAATTTGACTAAGCGGTACCTGGGGAGAACGAGATACCATTGGAATAGGTTGTAAAGTTTGGCTCACATGTATTTGAGCTTGCTGAGGTGTTTATGGATAGATATGAATTTGCGAAGAGGATGGTGTAGTTTGAGGATTCAACAATTGATCCCAAAATGAACCACGTTGAATAGGTAAAGTAGATTTCCAAACACTGGTAGCCATTCTAGAATAAGGACGAATATAATTAGGTGGGTTACCATATTGAGGTACACCAACGACAGGTTTCCCCCTACAAAATGAGGAGAAGATGATGGAGGTAACTACAATCCATATGGAAGGTACCCAACATAAGGAGATTTAGGTTGTTGAGGGTAGCTTTGCCCACTGATATAAGGTCCAACATGATACTCTATTTTCGATGTAGTTGGAGGAACAAGAGTAGACTGTGTGGCATTCATAAGAGAAGTACCAGATATTATTCCCGAATTAGATGAAATGGGAGAGGTCCAAGGACTAGAAGCCGCACCAGAAAATGTACCAAATAATTATTGATAAGCAAGTGGGACATATGGGCCACCATACAGATGAGTTTCTGGTGATGTTGCAAACATAGACGAGGAAGCGAAAATTGATGTCTTAACCATAGGGGTGGACATAGGTTGGGAGTTAAAATTAGTTCCAGTCATGGTTGAAAATTCCAATGAATATTGCCGGGTTGAGATCCACGGATAGGCCCAAAGAATCATGTAAAGGAGATTGTGTCATAGGTTGAAGAGATGGAAGAGGATTGGTTTGATAAAAATGAAGTCCTTCCCAATGAACATGAGTAGAAGGACAAGGCTCTTCTTGAGGGATCTCTTCAATACTCACAAGTTCGTATGGAAGGGGTTCTTATAGAAATTATACAAACATATGTATATCAATGGATTCAATTCGATCAAGCAATGTACTAAGGCTAGATATTGAATCCTTATACAAATAAATTGCAGAAAATAAACACGATCGCTAATCAAAACAAGTAAATAAAGAAGAAAATCAAACCATAACACAAATATTTTCCAAGGAAAATATTACTGCTCAAAACCCCTCTATCTTCTATTTTATATTAACCATGGAATCATGAAACAATTACTATGCAGTCTTCTCACAAGAGTCTCCTACACTCTCACAACTGTCTCACACTGACTCGGAAAAAATCGATCAATACTTAGCCAATTTCCTGCCTCTAATCAGCTTGCCTTACTTGCGCAACTCATGCGGAATGAAATCCATATTCTTTAAGAATTTCAACCTTCCAAAACTAAGCAATGCTCATGGGAAATCCAATGGATGCCTTGCTGCATGCGTGCAACCTACTAATGATACAACTGATAGTTAGCATCCCTTTAACCTTTGTCTCAACTGGGTCTACACTGGAACTGGCATGCATGAAAATATTAATAGTAAATCATCAGTTGCATGGCAGATCATTGCATGTGATTTAAATCTGATTTAATTCACTTGATCTCTCACTAGTGCAACAAACAGTTACAACTAGTTCAACTGACTTTAACTCAATTAATTGAGTTAACTGATTTCTCATGCATTAAACTAATGCACTAATTGCAATTCTGAATCCATAACTAATAGAATCATTTTACATGCCTCACCAACCACCCTCAACTTGAAATTCATGATCTAACTGAGTTTATCACACACAGTTAACTATTACAAGTGATATTGAGATAATATTACAATTTTATTGTCCAATTTAATTAAGGGAAAATTAAATTAGACACATTTCTCGTTGAATTTTAAACACTCCCTCTCAACAAGAAAGAGATTATCTGCCACCCTGATGTTGCCTCTATGGTATTCAAATTTTCTCCTAGCGAGCGCCTTCGTCAGAATATCTACTTCCTGATCTTCCTTGGGATTGTACTGAAGTAACATAATGCGCCTCTGAACACAATCTCGGAGATGGTGGTACCATATTTCTATGTGCTTGGACCTACCATGGAATACCAGATTAACCGAGATTTTAATGCAACTCTGGTTATCACAATGTATCATCGTCGGATCTATCTGAGAACCAAACAAACCAACCAGGATATTTCTCATCCAGATGGCCTCACATGTAGCTTGACTTATTGCCGTGTACTCTACCTCAGCTGAAGTGAGTGCCACAGATCACTACTTCCTACTGTACCAAGAAACTGCTGTCGATCCTATGCTGAATATCCCTCCTGATATGATCTTTCTGTCTGATGGACTGCTTGCCCAATCAGCATCCGTGAAACCTTGAAGCTTCACTCCCTCTGTCCGTATGTACCATAATCCATACTTTGTAGTGCCCCTGAGATATAATAGACATGCTTCCACACCTTCCAAAAGAGCTTGGTTGGCTTAACCATAGCTTGACTCAGCTGGTTAACTGCGTAGAAAATTTATGGTCTGGTGTTCACTAGGTACATCAGTGAACCCACTAGCTGCCTATAGATAGTAGGGTCCACTACCTCTCTTGAAGTAGCATCCTCCTTCCTCCGGTTTCCTGGAAGAGGAGTCTCCATGGGTTTATAGCTCTCCATGTGAAACTTACCCAGAATATCTTTGGCATACTTGCCTTGAGAAAAAAAAATCTCACCATCCCAGTGCCATATTTCCAAACCAAGGAAATAGTGAAGGAGTCCCATGTCCTTCATTTCGAACTCCCTTGCAAGATCCTCCTTGCAAGAAGTTATCAGCTGCTCATCACCTATAAAAATTAAGTATGATAATTAAGAGCTTACCATCAACCACAATCTGGTACAGGTTCGCAACCGCTTCACTTTTGGTGAGGCCCAACCCAGTGAAATAGTTGTCAATCCAAGTGTACCAAGCACGAGGTGATTGCTTCAGCCCATATAATGTTCTCTTGAGTCGGCACACATGCGACTCACTGTAAAAGATCTCAAAACCTTCTTGTTTCTCTATGTACACTTCTTCCTTAATAACTCCATTGAGAAATGCAGTATTCACATCCATCTGATGTATTTTCCACCCCATCTGTGCTAAGAGTGCAAGGATAGATATAATTGATGTGTATCTCGCAACCAGTGTGAAATTATCCTCCTAGTCAATCCCCTCAACTTGTGAGAATCCCCAGGCTACAAATCTAGCCTTGTACTTCTCCACACTCCCATTTGTCACTTGCTTCACCTTATAGATCCATCTAGATCCAATCGCTAATTTTCCGACCGGTCTTGGGGCAACTTCCCATGCTTTTTTATTGATGATGGAGTCATACTCCTCAACCATAGCGTCAACCCAAATTGGTTGTTGCATTTCTTCCTCAAAGGAGGATGGTTATGTCCCAATACACTTGCTCATAAGAGCAATGTATCTAGTAAACCTTTCTGGAGACTGTCTCTGTCTGCGTAGTGAAGTAGGTGCTCCTACATGCTCTGCCGCATCAAGTCTCAATCTATCAACTTCCGTGGTGCGCCTTCTACCATATATGGTGGATGGCTCTACATGAGTGTTTTTTGCCACTCCATGATCCTCCGCATGTGGTTGCTCCACATCTTAAGGTTCATTCTTTGGAACCACTAGTTCCTCATCTGTATGCAAATCCAACTCCCTCTCAAAGGACAATCACATGGATTTCTCCTCATCAAATTTTATATGCTGTCTCACAACAGTCATCCTGTTGTTTGGCAAATACTCCCGATAGTTTTGGGGAGTATTAGTGTACCGCAAAAATATCCCAATCTCAACTGTTGGTTCGAGCTTCTTCCTGGAATATTTGGTCACATGCACATAGACATATGAGCCAAAAATTTTAAAATATGAAACATCAGGTTTCTTAACAGAAAAATCCTCCTCTGGTGTACTCATGCCAAGTATTCGATGAGGAATACGGTTTTGCATAAATAATTTTGTGTTGCAAGCCTCCACCCATAGATGCAATGGTAGGCCCTGATCATGCAACATTGCTCGTGCTACACCCACAATTGTTCTATTCTTTCTTTCTACGAACCCATTCTATTGTGGGTTATGAGGTGTAATTAACTCTCTCTGAATTCCTTCTTTTCTACGAAAGTTCTTGAATTCTTTGGAGATGTACTCACCACCATTGTCGCTCCTAAGAGCCTTCACATGCTTCCTTGTATCTTTCTCTACCAGTGCTTTGAACTCAAGAGATTTTGAGAACGTATGATCTTTCTTCTACATGAAGTAGATCCAACACTTTCTAGAAAAATCATCAACAAATATAACATAGTACTTGTGCTTTGCTGTCAAAGCAGTAGATAATGGTCCACACACGTCGGAGTGAACTCTCTCAAGGATTTCTGAAGCTCAGTTCTCTTTCTCGTGATAATTGGCCTTTGTATACTTCCCCATAGTACATCCCTTGCATGTGTCTATCTGCGTAAGAGTACCCTTGGGAAGACCCATAAAAATATTCTACATGACCTTCAAGGCTCCGTGGTGCAGATGGCCCAATCTCTTGTGCCATAAATCACCCTCATCCCAGCTCACCACTTTGTTTGCCTTACCTGTTAATGCTGCGCATCCATCTACATCAATTTTATAAATATTCTTCACACGAATCCCAATATTCTTGGCTTGTCCTATGGTTTTGTGTCGAACGAAGGATTTCCCTTCACTAAAAACCACATCATAGCCTCTATCCTCCAACATTGCGACTGAAACTAAATTTTAATTTAAGCCTGGTAATGCATTACATATTTTAGTACGAAGGGTTTACCTGACTTCCTCTGGAAGGTAACTGTACCAATCCCGGTACCACTGTATCGCCCATCATCACCCATTTCAATATGCATCTAGAGGTCCTTCTCCTCCAAGCTAATGAAAAGTTATTTGTTTCCCATCATGTGGAAAGATGCACCACTATCAAAGTACCACATTGATCCCATTTCACTTGACACCATGCATACAATGAGCAAGAAGTCCAACTCAAATTGCGAGGCCAAAGCCTCAGCAACTACATATCCTAAAACCTTCTTGTTCTTCATATTTTGCAGACAATTAGTGGCATAATGTCCATGCTCGTGACAGTGAAAAAAATTCACTCTAGACATGTTGCGCTTCTTGCCTTCTTTGCCGGACTTAGATTTGGAATAGGATTGATTTCCTTTCCCCTTATTTTCCTTAGCAACCAAAGCACAATTTTCTTCATCATATGTCTTAGATGAAGATCCATCCCTGGTAATCCGCCTAAATTCTTCTTGCACCAAATTCGACCAAAGTTGTTCCCAATCTGGCAGCGTCTCCCTCCCATTGACAAAGTCTTGATAACTATGCCAACTCTTGGGAAGGCCTAGAAGATCTAGGCTCACCACGTCATCGTCCGCGATAGTAATTCCGATGCTCCCAAGCTCATCTCGACACTGGACAAACTTTGTTAAATATTTCAGAATAGTATTGCCTTTCTAGATTTTTATTTTCTTGAGCTTGTCCTTCAATGCCAATTTTCTATGATCACGGCTGCTTTGAAACAGATCTATCAAATCCTTCCACATTTCATATGGAGTCACTTTTCCATGGAGAATTGAGACAATGTGGTCTCATACTCCCCAAGATCCTCCTCGCCTTTGCAACCTTCTTTTGCCAAGCATCAAGATTTGCAGCATCTGCTGCAGCGGGTTTGGCAATGTAATTATCAATGAATTCTTTCAACCCATTTTCCTCCACTACTGCCTCCATCTTGTCTTTCCACACAATATAATTGGAAATTCCCTCGAGTGCATACTCCAATATCAAGACATTGAAAGCCATTTCGATCCCGATTTGTCTGTCGCACCAAGAATACTTTTGCAAATTCAAATTCTATCCAGTCACAAACTCAATTTCTTCTTCACTATAGTGATTTTTTGTGCTCTGATATCATGTAGAAATTATACAAAAATATTTATATCAATGGATTCAATCCTATCAAGCAATGTACTAAAGTTAGATACTGAATCCTTCTACAAATCAATTGCGGAAAATAAACACGATTGCCAATCACAACAATTAAAGAAAGAAGAAAATCAAACCACAACACATATATTTTCCCGCAGAAATATTACTGCTCAAAACCCCTCTATTTTCTATTGTATATTTACCATGGAATCATGAAACAATTCCAATGCACTGTTCTCACAAGAGTCTCTTGCGCTCTCACAACTGTCTCACACTGACCCGGAAAAATCGACCAACACTTAGCCAATTTCTTGCCTCTAATTAGCTTGTGTTGCTTGCAAAATTCATGTGGAATGAAATCCCTATACTTTAGGAATTTCAACCTTACAAAACTGCACAATTACCATGGGAAATCCAATGGACGTCTTACTGCATGCGGGCAACCTACTATGATACAAATGATAGTTAACATCCAAAACCTTTGTCTCAACTAGGTCTCCACTGGAACTGACATGCATGCAACTATTAATAGTAAATCATCAGTTGCATGGCATATCACTTCATGTGAATTAAATCTAATTTAATTCACTTGATCTCTCACTAGTGCAACAAATAGTTACAACTAGTTCACCTGACTTTAACTCAATTGATTGAGTTAACTAATTTCACATGCATTAAACTAATGCACCAGCTACAATTCGAACTCCATAACTAATAGAATCACTCTGCATGCCTTGCCAACCACCCTCAACTCGAAATTCATGAGCTAACTGAGTTTATCACACTCAGTTAACTATTACAAGTGATTATGAGATAATATTACATTTTATTGTCCAATTTAATTAAGGGAAAATTAAATTAGACACACATTTCTTGTTGAATTTTCAACAATTCTCCGTTGGGTCCAATATATATTGGTTCTGTCTGATACAAAGGAAGAGAAGAGGAAGGCCCCAAAGATTCATGTCAAGATGTTTGAGTCTCCTCAAGTTCAATAACATCAAGAAACAAAGTGTCTAACTCAGGAAGGTTAGGTTCAATGACCTCATGCAACAATTTTTCATGGAATTCTCTTTCAATGGGGTCAGTTTCACTAACAGGAGTAGATGTAATCTTAGGTTCAGAAATCAAAGGAACATATGATTATGGTGGATCAATATCAAGAGGAGGGCCAAAAGTAGTGCCTGAAGTTCCTGATTCCATAGTTTTCATTTTCTTATGTTTTTGACGTCAGTTAAGAGTAGCCTCTAGAGGAAGAGGAAGCTTGTTTTTCATTATACGCGAACAATGGGGAGGGGGATTTTTTTCTTCCATGTTGGATAATAATTTTTTTTAACACAAAAATAAATAAATCAAAAAGAGGGTAATCTAGGCATAAACGATTACCAAGAAACCATGAATTTCAATATACACCTTGACGAACCAAGGGATTAAATTATGACATCCAATCTCCCTGAATGTTGTGTTCGATGTATCATAGTATACAAGGCGACATACTCGGTTACCTATGGATGGATAAAAACCTATAGGGGACTCCCAAAATATACTCGACGGTAGGTGGAAGTGCAGTTCGTAATAGTGTTTTCTAATGCATAACTGTTTGGTGAGACCGTTCCCATATACTTTTCATGCATGAAGTGCCATATGATATACCCAAAGGTACATGGAAAACGATCCCATACACCTACATACATGGAACGAGATTTCGCCCCTGGGATGCAAAGCTAGAAAACAACGACAACTCTTACGTTTAATGATGTCAGAATATGTCTCTAGCTTATACCTATAATGTTTGCGTTAATGTTACAAATGCTCCTTAGGTTGATTAAGTAGATTTTACTATTTATCTTTGATTAATTTACAATTTTGGGGCTCACCACGAATGTAA
The DNA here is from genome assembly GCA_034641835.2 of Pinus albicaulis. Classification (NCBI taxonomy): domain Eukaryota; kingdom Viridiplantae; phylum Streptophyta; class Pinopsida; order Pinales; family Pinaceae; genus Pinus; species Pinus albicaulis. The sequence continues at coordinate 669,955,636 of CM076581.1, forward strand.
CTTGAATATCCTAAAATGAAAATCTAGCATGAGAAAGTAGAATTATTTTCTCTTTCAATTAAAATCTATCTAAGGAAGGGAAGAAAAAATTAAGACATAATACATAGAATGCAACAAACAAGATGCAAGATACAATTTCCCTTTCGATGCAACTATTCCTATACTAATGCACATGCAAAATCCTAAATGCCAATGCACAATTTTTCTTTTCACCACACTTAATTTTTGAAAATGAAAAAAACTAAGATGCACATGTTCAATTACTGATTTTATTACACTTTTCAGAACAAGGACTCAAACAAAAATTCATCCAAGCGATCAACAACCAAACAAAATAAGTTTGCAAGCAACTAAATGATAAGAAAAAAGAAAAACTGAAACCAATTCTTACAAAAGGAAAACAAACAAAAATGCAAACCAAATGGAGGTTTTAGGGAGACCATAAAATACTCAAGACTTAGGGAAATTCAGCTCGAAGCGGGCTGATGAAAGAGAGGCTAAAAAAAAAGGCAAAATTTTTACCAAAATTGGGGCCAACGTTGGTGCAAAGGAGGCACCAGTGCTTGGAAACACTGGTACAGAGTGGGCCTAAGTGAGGTGCAACGCTCTTTCAGAGGAACTGGGGGAGAGGTAGGTCTAGGAAAGAGGATTCCGACATAAAATTTCAAAAAAATGTTTAATGAAACCACTTCCTAGGTCTGTTCTTGGTTGGATAATACAACACAGGTTTTTTGAGGATGTAAACAAGCACAATGGACAAGGAAAACCACCAAGGGAATACTCTGTTTCTCAGTGGAGTCACCAATTTGTTATACAAAATTTAGGATTACAGACAAAAGTATCTCCCCTAGGTCTATGGCTAACCTAGAACAACAGAGAGACTGTAGAAATTTATAAACACAATAATGTATTTCCAGACTCCCCTGATCTAACATTTAAATCAACTATTAAATACAAAATCCTTCTACTCAATTCTTTGCGGAAATTAAATTTCCAATTGCAAACATATGAAGAAAAATCAATCGCACATAACAAGATGTTTTACTGGGAAAGATTAAAGCCAAAAACCCCAACTATCATATATTATGTATATCATGGATCATGAAACAATATCATACAAAGCTCAGCTCTTAGAACTCCTAGTACAATATACAATCGTCTCACACTGCCATACAAAAATTGGTTCATACATGCACCAATTTGCTGCCTCCTGACAACCTGCCTCCACTGCGCAATCCCTGCTGATGAAGATCCCTGAATGAATTCGATCTTGCATTGCTTTGAATGTGCAATCCTCATTGGAAACTCCAATGTGTGTGTAGATGCATTGAACGAATCACTATAGTCACAACTGATAGTAAAACACACCCTTTCACCTATCTCTCCACTAGGTCTCCACTAGATCTGACATACAAGTAGTTAACTGTTGTATTTATTCAGTTGCAAGTTACAAAATGCTTGTGAATTAATTAAATAATTAATTCACTCATCTCTCACTAGTGTATCTTTAGTTACAACTAGCACAACTGAGTTTAACTCACTTAACTGAGTTAAACTAAATAACAACTCACATAACTACTCTTCCAACTCTGTTACAACTCTGCCACAATCAGTTTCAACGAATTCCATTGTGCATGTCCCACCAACCAACCTTGGAATGCATAATTCGTTAAGCTAACTAGTTTTCCACATCAATTAACTGAAATCAGGTGCTTCAAGAGAATAAGTTATTATTTATTGTCTGATTATCATTAAGGGATAATAATAATCAACATGCGATCTATAAATAGAATTTTCCCATGATCTAAAAATAGAAACTCATCCAAAGATATAATTTTATTAACCATATAGAATTAGTCTCCTGCTAGTTTTAGAATATTCTCACCATTCAAAAAACAAACATACACTTAAAAATAGCCTATGGGCCCCACCTAGTGAAGGTGCTTAATTTTCACTAGGATCATCATCTTGTTGAATCTCAACACTCCCTCTCAACAAGAAAGGGATTATCCTTCACCCCGATCTTGTCTCTGTAATATTCAAATTTTCTCCTGGTGAGCACCTTCATCAGAATATCTACATCCCGATCTTCCGTAGGAATGTATTGAAGCAACATGATCTTCTACTGCACACAATATTTGATATGATGATACCGGATATCTATATGCTTAGATCTATCATGAAACATAGGATTAATCAAGAGTTTAATGCAACTCTGATTATCACAATGAATCACTGTAGGATCTAAATGAGAACCGAACAAACCGACCAGGATCTTCCTCATCCATATAGCCTCACATGCAGCTTGACTTGCTACCACATATTCCGCTTCCATTGAACTAAGTGCCACATATCTCTGTTTCCTGCTGTACTAAGAAAAAACTATAGAACTAATATTGAAAACCCCTCCTGATGTGCTCTTTCTGTCCGTTGGGCTGCCTGTCCAATCTGCATCCGTGAAGCCATGAAAATTCACCTCATCCGTCTGTCTATACCATATGCCATGCTCAGATGTGCCCCTGAGATATCTTAGGACATGCTTGCCCTCCTTCCAAAAGAGCTTGGTAGGCTTAACCATCGCTTGACTAAGCTGGTTCAGCACATAGCATATGTCCGGTCTTGTATTAACTAAATACATGAGCAAACCCACCAACTGTCGATAGACAGTAGCATCCACTACCTCTGTTGATGTAGCATCCTCTTCCCTCTAATTTAATGGAAGAGGAGTATCCATGGGTTTGTAGTCCTCCATGTGAAACTTATCGAGTATCTCCCTTGCATACTTTCCTTGAGACACAAACAATTCACCATTTTACAATCCAAGGAAATAATGAAGGAGACCCATATCCTTCATCTCGAACTCCTTTGAAAGATCCTCCTTGCATGAGTGTATCAGCTGCTCATCACTAGTCAATATTAAATCATCAACATAAAGAACAATGATTAAAAGCTTACCCTCCAGCACAATCTAGTATAGGTTTGCATCCGCCTCACCCTTGGTGAAGCCAAGTCCAGTGAAATAGCTGTCAATTCGAGTGTACCAAGCACGGGGTGCTTGCTTCAGCCCATACAACGCTCTTCTGAGTCTGCACACATGTGACTCACTGTTGAAGATCTCAAATCCTTCAGGCTACTTAATGTAAACTTCTTCCCCAATGATCCCATTAAGGAACATAGTCTTCACATCCATTTTATGAATGTGCCAACCCATCTGCGCTGAGAGAGAAAGGATGGTCCTTATGGAAGAATACCATGCTATAGGTGCAAAGGTTTATTCATAATCAATCCCCTCGATTTGTGAGAAGCCCCAAGAAACAAATCTTTCCTTATGTTGTGTAACCAACTCCAAAAATAGAAGAAAAGAGATATCAACGCCTTAGAAATAAGCCACTTCGAGGGGGCAACCTCCAATACATTACATAAATGAACAATTCTTGGATGATACAATTTACAAAACCTCCTTTCTATATATAGGAGTCCATGCGGCCATAATGTAATCCTAGTGGGCCACAATGTAATCCTAGCCGACCTAACAATAATAATTTAAGGGCACAATAATAACAAAATGGGGGTTACAAGGGTACAATAATAACAATAAGGCGGTTACACTAACAACAATAAGGGACTATACTAGTCATATAGGGACCTAACACCTTATACTTCTCAACACTCCCATCAGTAGCTTGCTTTACGTTGTAGATCCATCTTGAACCTACCAATGATTTATCAAACGACCTTGGAACAATTTTCCAAACACTGTTTCTGACAATGGAGTCATACTCCTCCACCATTTCATCTACCCATGTGGGCTTCTGCACTGCTTCTTGAAAGGAATATGGCTCTGTCATAATACATTTGCTCATGAGAGCCATATATCTAGTGAATTGGTCAGGAGATTGTCTCTGTCTACGCTGCAAAGTAGGGGCTCCTACATTCTGTGCCGCATCAAGCTTCAACCTCTCAACCTCTGTGGTACACCTTCTGCTAGTTCTGATGTTTGGCTCTGCATGAGTGGACTCCTCCACTCCATGATCCTCCTCCTATGGCTGATCCACATCTAGAGGCTCATCTTTGGGAACAAGCAATTCCTCCTCTACATGCAAGTGTAGCTCCCTCTCAAGCAAAAAATTCATGGCTTTCTCCTCATTGAATTTTATATCCCGTCGCACCATAGTCGTTCGACTGTTTGGAAAATACACATGATAATTATGGGGTGTTTCTGTGTACCCCACAAATATCCCAACTTCAATAGTCGGCTCCAGCTTCTTCTTGGCGTTCTTGGTCACATGAACATAAATAGATGAGCCAAAAATATTAAAGTGAAAAACATCCAGTTTCTTACCAGTAAAAGCTTCTTCAGGTGTACTCATGCCAAGTACTCTATGAGGACAATGGTTTTGCACATAAACCACAGTGTTGCATGCTTCCGCCCACAAGTGCATTGGTAGGCCCTAATCATGCAACATAGCTCGTGCAACACCCACGATCGTTCTGTTCTTCCTCTCCACAACCCCATTCTGCTGTGGGTTATGAGGAACTATGAGTTCTCTTCAAATTCCTTCTTTTCTACAGAAGTCTTTAAATTCGTTCGAGATATATTCACCACCATTATCACTCCGCAGAGCCTTCACTTTCTTCCCCCACTCTTTCTCCACCAATGCTTTAAACTCACAGAACTTTGAGAATGTTTGATATTTCTTCTGTATGAGGAGGATCCAACATCTACGAGAATAGTCATCAACAAAAATAACATAATATCTATGTTTTGCTGTTGAAGCAACCGAGAATGGCCCACACACATCTGTGTGAACTCTCTCTAGGATCATCAAAGCATGATTCTCCTTTTCATGAAAGGTGGTCTTCACAAACTTACCCATAGTACATCCCTTTAACTAATCTATCTGCACAAGTGTACCCTTGGAAAGTCCAATAGAAATCTGCTGCAAAATATTCAGGGCGCCATGGTGAAGATGGCCCAATCGCTTGTGCCATAATTCTCCCTCATCCCAGCTCACCACTTCTTCTTATTTGCCCACCATTGCAGCGCATCCATCTACCTTCAGCTTGTAGAGATTCTTGACTCGAATCCCTATCCTCTTGGTTTGACCCGTTGTTTTATGTCACAGGAAAGCTTTTCCATCGATGAAAACAACATCATAACCTCTGTCCTCCAACATTACGGCTGAGACCAAGTTCTTCTTTAGACCTGGAACATGCATAACATCTTTCAACATAATGATTTACCTGAATCCCTCTCAAATGTAATGATACTAATGCCGGTCACACTGTATCGTCCATCGTCGCCTATCTCTATATGCATTTGGAGATCTTTTTCCTCCAAGTCGCTGAAAAGCTCCTTATCTCCCGTCATGTGGAAGGAAGCACCACTATCAAGATACCACACTGATCCCATTGTGCTTGAAACCAAGCATGCGATCAAAGAGAAATCAATTTCAAATTGCGAAGAAAGGGCCTCACCAGTTGCAACTCCATCAACCTTCTTGTTCTTCTTTTTCTGTGGGTAGTTAGTGGCAAGATGCAAATGTTCGTGACAGTGAAAACACTTCACCTTGGACAAATCCAACTTCTTGCCTTTAGCCTCAGATTTTGGATGGGATTTCTTCCCCTTCCCTTTCCTCGCTTTGGAAGCCAAAGCAAAATCCTCTTCATCATCATGCTTTGATGAAGAGCCATCCATGGTGTTCTGCCTGAACTCCTCCTGCACTAGATCCGACCACAATCATTCCCAATCCGGTATTTTTTCCCATTCGTCGACAGAGTCTTGATAACTATGCCAACTCTTAGGAAGAACCAAGAGAGCCAAGCTCACCAAATCATCATCAGTAACCATAATTCCCACACTCTCCAGTTCATCCCTACATTGGAAAAACTTCATGAGATACTTTGGAATACTGTCGCACTTCTCCATTTTGATTTTTATGAGTTTATCTTTCAGCGCCAAATTCCTATGGTCGCTGCTGCTTTGGAAAATATCTGTCAAATACTTCCACATTGCAAATGGAGTGTATTTCCCATGAAATCTTGACACAATATGGTCTTTCACACCTTCCAACAGAATCCTTCTCGTCTTCGCTACTTTCTTTTGCCAGGCATCAAGTAATGCAGAATCCATCGAATTGGGCATAGGAACACCGCTATCAATGAATTCCTTCAAGCCATTATCTTCAAGCACCACCTCCAACCTGTCCTTCCAGGCTATGTAGTTAGAGCTAGCCTCAAGTGCATACTCCAATCGAAACCCATTGAAAGACATTTAATGTTTACTCAACTTTCGGACCAAGAAATTCTTGCAGCAAATTCGAATTGTTCCACCAACAAAACTCAACACTGCTTCATTATTGCAATATTCAGTGATTAACATTGCTATGATACCATGTAGAAATTTATAAATAATATGATGTATTTCTGGACTCTCCTAATCTAACAACTAAATCAACTGTTAAATACAAAATCCTTCTACTCAATTCTTTGTGGAAATTAAATCACCAATTGCAAACATATGAAGAAAAATCAATCGTATATAACAAGATGTTTTACTGGGAAAGCTTAAAGCTGAAAACCCCAAAAATCATATATTATGTATATCATGGATCATGAAACAACCTCATACAAAGCTCAACTCTTAGAGCTCTTAGTAAAATATACAATCATCTCACACTATCATACAAAAATTGGTTCACACATGTACCAATTTACTGCCTCCTGACAATCTGCGTCCCCTGCGCAATCCCTGCTGATGAAGATACTTGAATGAATTCGATCTTGCCTTGATTTTATTGTTCAATCCTCATTGGCAACTCCAATGTGTGTGTAGATGCATTGAATGCATCATTATAGTCACAAATGATAGTCAAACACACCCTTTCACCTATCTCTCCACTGGGTCTCCACTGGATCTGACATGCAAGTAGTTAACTGTTGTATTTCTTCAGTTGCAAGTTAGACACTGCTTGTGAATTAATTAAATAATTAATTAATTCATCTCTCACTAGTGTATCTTTAGTTACAACTAGAAAAACTGATTTTAACTCACTTAACTGAGTTAAACTAAATAACAACTCACATAACTACTCTTCCAACTCTGCCACAATCAATTACAACGAAGTCCATTGTGCCTGTCCCACCAAACAACCTTGGAATGCATAATTCCTTCAGCTAACTGGTTTTCCACATCAGTTAACTGAAATCAAGTGCTTCAAGAGAACAAGTTATTATTTATTGTCTGATTATCATTAAGGGCTAATAATAATCGACATGCGATCTATAAATAGACTTCACCCATGATCTAAAAATATAAACTCATCTAAATATATAATTTTCTCAACCATCTAGAATTAGTCTCCTTCTAATTTTAGAATATGCTCACCATTATAAAAATAGGCATACACCAAAAAATAGCCTGCGGGCCCCACCTAGTGAAGGTGCTTAATTTTCACTAGGATCATCATCTTGTTGAATCTCAACAGAGATAAGGAACCTAATGCTTTTCCTTAAAGTAATTAGATGAAGAAGTGAGGCCTACCTGGAATCTGTTGCACAGTGTTCTCCTTCTTTAGCTTGGAAGCTCCAATTCCAGCTCCGATTACCAAAATTATAGCCTGCACAGTCAGATAACACAAGCCAAGAAACTACGAGATCTATGTAGTATCATGTAAATACTCTATTCAATAAATCAACATGGTATTGAAATATATGAAATAGAAATATCACATATAGGAAAACAAAGAATTATTTGCATTAATATAAATGGAAGGAGATTACAACCATAAGTAGCACTTGATCTTGTATAAGAGCTCCTCCAAGTTGTTGACTTGTACTTTCCTTGTGACAATATGCACCTAAAATCACCCAAATGCATGAGATAATAACCACTCACTACAACAACATAAGGGGAGAATCACTCTCCAAAAGCCAACTATTCATTCACTCTAACCTTTGCATATGCAAAATAGTAAATATATAGGAGAGGGGGGTAAGTTGGGAGTTCTTATCCAATGACCATCCTAAGGTTTTATATCCACCTTTGATGGAGGGATATGATCAAAGGATAAGTGGTGAAAACTAAAAAGTAGGATAGGATAGGATCCAAATGTTTGATCTAAGTTAAGTGGTTGGAAAAACTTCTGGAAACTCCTAGAAGGTGAAGCATCCAGAATCCTGATCAATCTCATAGATTTCTAGAACCAACACAGGTGTAAAGGGGAGAAACCTGCAGGTGACCAACACTGGCCACAGTGGAGAAACTTGTAGGTGGCCGCACCCTAGTAGGCATACAGGGAGTGTTGGTCCTAAAAATGGCTCAGATGATACAGTTTAGGAATGAAACTTTGGGGGATAAATGGAAAATTATTAGGGATTTGTGCAAGACGATGACAAAGGGGAATAAGATGTTGATTGATCCCATTAGGAGGCTCAATGATCGAATGTCACAAAATGACCTATAGCATGCACCTTGCACGCTCATGATTGTCTTGTTCATCCTTTCTGACACACCATTTTCCTGTGGTGTTCCTAGAACTGTCTTCTCTCTATGAATTCCATGATATGAACAATAGTTATCAAACTCTTTGCTGCAGTATTCAACTCCATTTTATGATATAATACACTTCAAATTATTTCATGTCTCATTCTCAACCAAATATTTCCATTTCTTTAAAGTATCAAATACACCATATTTATTTTGAATACAATAAATCTAGGTTTTCCTAGTTGCATCATTAATGAAAGTTACATAATAGAAAGAGCCACCGAGAGATGATACTTGAGCAGGTCCCCATACATATGTATGCACAAGATCTAATTTTTTGTTATTCTTTTCCTTCCTAACTCTGAGAAATCCGACTCTCTTATGTTTTCCATAAGCACAATTTTCACAGAAATTAAAATCAACATGTTTCAGATCTAGCAACCAATTTCTTGAGTGAAGAATCTGCATCCCCTTCTCAGTCATGTGCCTAATCCTATGATGCCAAAGTATCATATATGCTCCTATGGAGGTTAAAGCATTAATATAATTAGAAATACCATTGAACAAATACAATGTACTAACCTTTTCTCCTTTTTCTATTACTAGGGCTCCTTTAGTGACCTTTAAGGTTGTGCCTATAAAAGTAGTTACACAACCTTCACCTCCCAATTGCCCTGTTGAAATTAGATTTTTATTTAGATATGGAACATGGCTTATGTCCTTTAAAAACCATTAGTTTCCATTCTGTTTCTTTATAAAAATATTACACATTCCAACGATTTTATAGGGTTTATCATCACCCATACGAACCTGTCCAAAATCTCCTTGAACACAGTCAAGAAAATGTTTCCTATCAGGTGTGGCATGGAATGAGGCCCTTGAATCTACCACCCAGGCATCAATAATATTCTCTAATTAAAGAATCAAAGCATCTTGCAACACATCACCTATCACATTCACTTCATGATTGTTCTCTTGTTGTTCATATCCTTCTTTTCCCTTTCGATATTTGCAGTATTTCTTCAGGTGTCCTTTCTTCTAGATTTCCATCACACTATCCATGATCTAGACTTGGATCTACCTTTCCATGACTTACTGTGATGTCCTAGGCTCTTTCCTCTCTCAAGTTTTATTCCTCTAGTATTTTCATTCAAATCATTACCTGTTGTCTCACATGAGATTTTCCTTCACATTTCCTCGCCAATGATAGCACCAACAACATCATCAAAGTTTAAAATACTAGATCCAGAGATAGAGTTACTAATAACCATGACCAAGCCATTCCAACTTTCTAAAAATGAGCATAGAAACAATATAGCCCTAACTTCATCATCAAACTTTACACCTATAGAACTTAACTAATTAGTAACTACGTTAAATTCATTTAAATGGTCAGCAACAAATCCACCTTATGACATCTTCATATTAAATAGACGCTTCATGAGAAATACCTTATTTGAGGCAGAGGGTTTTTCATATAGTTTGACCAATGCCGTCATTAAACCTTCTGTTGTCATTTCCTTTGAAATTTTGAATGCCACTAACACTACAAGACACAACCATATTGTTCCTAGTGACTTTCTGTCGAGAATATCCCATTCTTCGTCCGTCATACTCATCAACTTATTTGATTTTCCTCTCAATGGTAGGTATATATCTTTGTGATACAAATAATATTCCATCTACATCTTCCATAACTAGTAGTTTTTGCCATTAAATTTCTCGACCCTACGAGTTTATATTTAAAATAAACCTTCGAATCTGATACTAGTTGTTATAATTTAATTAACGGAGCAATGAAACACATAAAAATATTTCGGAAACACAAACACAAAAACACATAAAACAATAGAGACACAGATATACGTGGTTCACCCAATTTCTGCTACGTCCATAGAGAAACAACGAGTCCTTCCTTCTATATTATCCAACAAAATGAAAAGATACAACCTACAACAGATCCCTTGTAATTTCCTCTTTTCTCTCACACAATATCCTCTCTCTTTTACACTCTGAATAATAAAGACAACCGCAATACAATTCCCTCATATAAAATGAGGGTTTCCTTCTTGGGAAAAAAAACCCTAAATTAACATAACTTGTAGCGCCAGATCATCCACCTAATGAATAACCTAGATTGACTACAAAATTACAATATTTTATAAGGTAAAATTTCATCTATTTTTAACTTCGGGGGTGTTGCCCTTGAACCCTCGCCAGGGGGGGGGGAGTGTATTCCTAAATTAACATGCAACTAATTGGAATATTAAAATCTAATTTTGGTTCTTAGTTAGGAGAATAAGAGGGTAGGGAGACCCATAAATCTCTTTTTGCAGAATAAAACCACTTCTCATGTGAAAGTGGATCATATTTTTAGCTTAATAAAGCACCCTAAGGTGTGAACAGGGGCTAGAGCATGTGGAATGGGTCAACTTTGACCAAATCAACAATGCTGTCATGGAGGAGTGGAAATTTATGGAGGGACATCGTAGTTTTAGATGGAGACTCTTTGCATGGAAGTAGTGCCATAAATGAATGGGGCTTAGGGTTAGAAAGCTCATCACTTATATAAGGAAGAGGATGGAAACCATATTTGATTAGATTATGATATGTTATGTTTTTATATATGGTCTATTTAGACAATATATATTTCTTCAGCTGTTTAGCTAAGATTTCAGTGCTGTTTAGCACATGGTGTTCCTGATTGGGAATCCCACCTCTATCCTTGAAGGGCCTCTTGGAAGAGATTTGCACTACATTTCCACATTTAGGTTTCAGGCCAAGCTTCAGTCTTGTGGTACAACACAGTTTCTGTTGAGAGATGTGGTGAGTTGCAGGGTGCAACAGTAGAAGATTGTATTGGGTGTTTTCTAAGCTAGTTTTGCAGTAGAGGAAGGTTTCCTTCTATTGGAAGGCCAGTAAGGAATCCCCATTGGGATTTATTGAAATATTTGGCATCAGGCCAAGGTGATTTCATCCCCTATAATATAGTTCTAGTTCATATCTGCATTATTTTAGTGAGATGTTCCAGGGGTAAGTTTAGTGCTCCATTTGGAGTGTTTGATTTCCATTGAAGGGATCAAACATTCATTGGGAGAGTCTTTTGGAGGAGTTCTTTCAGATCTACATCTAATTCAGCCACCTCCTTCTATGTGCTTCAATTTAGTGAATCTTCAGCCCTAGGGCTTTAGATCCACCATTTATATTTTGTGTATTTCCAGAAGCCCTTCCTGGGTTATCTAGGAAAAGTGTATGGGAGAATAGATCTCCATTTTTGGCCTTGTATGATAATAACAATATCAGATCCATTTATATATGTTTTCTAGCTGCAACATTAGACATTAAAACTACGTTGTGTTTGCTTCAGTATTTTGTGTAGTAGTGTATTACATGTTTTGGGTGCTTTTGGGCATTGGAGGCTTCTTTTGCCTATCTTATGGGACTTGATCCCCAAGATCTTGTACTTATTTATTGCTGCTATAAATAACACCATGGATCTATCATTTGGCTCATATGTAATGTGTTAAAATTTTCTGCTATTTCCATTATTGTGAGCTATATTGCTGCTTTTTCCCATTTGGGGATATTACAGTGGTATCATAGCATAATTCTGGCTCAGCCTGTGAAGAAATTGCATCTATGTTATCAGAAGAAGAAGAAGATTCTCACATAAAAGAGAAATATTAGAGAAGAGACAAAATAAAGTCTCCATTATTTGGAGAAATGGAGGGAAAGATATTTTTAGAACTTCCTCTCCAAAATATGCATGAGCTTAATAGAGAAATCAAGGGAATGAGGAGGGAAAGACATGAAGATCCCTCAAGAAGATTTGAACATGAAGAAAGCTCCAGTTTTTCATATTATGGGTGTGAGAATTTAGCCACACAATCAGATCTACAACACTTTACCATGATTATGCTCATAATAAGAGATATGGAGGAAGGAGATGCACCAATGGATGAGACTCTTGGTGATTATATCCAAGAATATGAATCTTAGTCTAGAAGATTCAAGGTGCATCTAAATTTCCAAGGTTTTTGTCAAATCAAAGAAGATAGAAGAACCAGTAACCACAATAGAAGAAGAGGGTGCATGCAACACACTTTGGGTAGATTCTTTCTACCTACCTTTTATGGGTCACCTAAGAGCACAACCAAGGCTTGGGTAAAAAAGCTAGACACATATTTTCAGCTGCATCAAGTTTTAGAAGAGGAAACCATTAGAGTAGAAACACTACATCTTGAAGGTAAGGCTTATACCTGGTGGGTTTATGAATCTTCTTCATTGAATAATGCAAATATATTTACTTATGCAAATTTCACTAGGAGTTTAGTGAAAATATTTGATCAAAGACATTCTAAAACTTCTTTGGGTAAGCTAGCCAAACCCAAGAAATCATAACCTTTGCATGAGTTGGAAGGATCCATGAAACCAACTCCATTTCAGAACATTGTTGATGGGGTTAAAGATCTGCAACATATTTTTCCAAGGACAAAAGCCCCACTTCAACAATAAATTTCTTCTCAAGAAGAAGACATGAGTATTCCTCTTTCAAAAGGAGATCAAGTCAAAGGATCTCTTAATGATGAGGTATTCTCCATTGATGGGGAGAAGGAAGAGGAAGAGCTAGAAAGATCCTCCAACACTGTGACAATAGGAGGAGATCTATTTCTATTTGGAGATGGAGATGAAGCAATTGCTTCAACTAGAGGAGCTCTTGTATCTTTACAATAAGTTCCAAAGGATGTTACAAATGAAGATTAGGAGCAACATGTGTCTATTTTGATAGGCAATGAGACAAAATAATGGAGGAAGTGTGTTCCAACATTGAATATAGTCTTGGGGACACACACTATGATAGATCATTCCCTTGTGATCAAGAATTTTGACACCAATGAGATGTTGGGTGTACATGGGTTGATTAAATTTGAAGAAGACACCTTAGACTGTGAGCTCTTACAGAAGGTAGGAGAAGATGAGAAGGAGGGAAAACATCAAGTGATTGGGAACATACACAGCCATCCTTTTCAGGAGGTTTATGCACAGAAGCAGGAGGATTATTTTCACAGTGAGGGCAGGGAAAAATCAGTCCACTCACATATACAACTTGCTTTAGGCCTTGATGTTTCATTACATGGAGGCATTCCACCAGGGAGACCCCCTGATTGGGAGATAATAAAAGAGTTCTCTCGAAATTTTTCACCACTCATAGATCCAGGAGGAGTGGGAGCATTGGGAGGTCATTGTACAATGCTGAGAGTCTTGGGTGGACTTAAGGAGGAGGGAGACATTCTCCCAACATCATCATTACCCACTCTCATCTTAGATATTGCGCTAATAAAGGAGAAACAGAGGGAGGATAGCAACCTTCCAATATGTCAATTTGGCATGGGAAATGTCAAAGAGGAGGAAAAATACATGACATATGCTTTCTATGACAGATCATCAGCATTGTCACTTTGGAGGATAGGTCCATATTGGAAATCCCAGCCGTTGGTGGATTATTCCAAGGATCTTTTCACTTGTATGATACTTGATGGCCAACTACAAGAGGAGGGATATTCAGTCAAAGATGAGGTCATCTACTATCATGGTAGGATCTTCCTGTCTAGAGCTTCCAAGCTCAAGGAGAATTTACTGCATGCAACACATCAAGGTTTTCTCTTCAACCATACTTATTCCATGAGAGCATACAACACCATCATGGAGGGTTATACTTGGGAAGGCCTTGAAGATGAGATATATCAACATTTAAGGAGATGCATGGATCATGTGGAGATGGAGGAGATACATGACTATTTGATGGAGTTATCAAAACCACCTCTTTCCTCTTTGGGAATGAGAGGGGATCTATCTATGAGCCACTCCATTTATGCCATTGTTCCAAGGGGGAGCATTCTTCCTTATAAAATTCATGGTCAACTTTGGGCCATAAACATTGCTAAGCATGGCCACTCCCTAGGAGGATCTAGGGAGATGATATTTCATTTCGGGTGTGCACCAAAGGCACCAAACATAACTCACCTTCTCAAATCATATGAGAAGAATATGGCAGCAAGTGAGTGGTGGGGAAACCACTTACCTTATCATGATCTAAGGCAGTCAGGAGATGTACTGCGCTGGTTCCACATGTGGGACTATGATCCACCTCCATTATTGCATTTGGTTGTTTATGTATCATTGGTTTTGATCCCATATATTAATGATGTCCTTATTCTATTTATGAGAATGATTGGAGGGAGGATGGAGGATTGGATGTGCCCTTTGGGAGAAATATTCTCCATGGTTCTTATGTTTCATATTTCTGGGAGAGCATTGGACCATCCATGATTGCTACACTAGGTCTCTTGTTTCCTTATGGGATGAGCCATTTGGTAACTTGAGCACTTGGGAGGTGCCTCTCATATGGGAGGATTTTTTCTACTAATTACCATTCTGGAGGGTGATTCATTTTATATGGATGATAGCTTGGAGGATGGAGCTTCACATGGGGATGGAGATTCTATACATTTTTCAGATCTATCCCTGTAGTTTCTTGAGGACAAGCAACATTTGGGAGGGGAGGATTGTAATATTCCTAAATTAGCATGCAGCTAATTGGAATACTAAAATCTAATTTTGCTTCTTAGTTAGGAGAATAAGAGGGTAGGGAGACCCATAATATCTTTATGCATAATAAAACCACTTCTCATGTGAAATTGGGTCATCTTTTCAGCTTAATAAAGCACCCTAAGGTGTGAACAAGGGCTAGAGCATGTGGACTGGGTCAAATTTGACCAAATCAACAACGCTGTCATGGAGGATTGGACATTTATGGAAGGACATCAGAGTTTAATATGGACACTCTTTGCATGGAAGTAGTGACATAAATGAATGGGGCTTAGGGTTAGAAAGCTCTTCACTTATATAAGGAGGAGGATGGCAACCATATTTGATTAGATTATGATATGTTATGTTTTGATATATTGTCTATTTAGACAATATAGCTTTCTTCAGCTGTTTAGCTAAGATTGCAATGCTGTTTAGCATAGGGTGTTCTTGATTGGGAATCCCACCTCTATCCTTGAGAGGCCTCTTGGAAAAGATTTGTACTACATTTCCACATTCAGGTTTCAGACCAAGCTTCAGTCTTGTGGTACGATGCAATTTATGTTGAGAGATGTGTTGAGTTGTAGGGTGCAACATTGGAAGATTGTATTGGGTGTTTTATGAGGTAGTTTTGCAGTAGAGGAAGGTTTCATTCTATTGGAAGGCCAGTAAGGAAGCCCCTTGGGCTTTATTGACATATTTGGCATCAGGCCAAGGTGATTTCATCCCCTATAGCGCAGTTCCAGTCCAGATCTGCATTATTTTAGTGAGTTGTTGCAGGGGTAAGTTCAGTGCTCCATTTGGAGTGTTGCTTTCCATTGAAGGGATCAACCCTTCATTGAGAGAGTCTTTTGGAGGATTTATTTCAGATCAACATCAGATTAAGCCACTCCCTTCTATGTGCTTCAGTTAAGTGAATATTCAGCCCTAGGGCTTTAGATCCACCATTTATATTTTGTGTATTTCCAGAAACCCTTACTGGGTTATCTAGGAAAAGTGTATGGGAGCATAGATATCCATTTTTGGCCTTGTATAAGCATTACATTATCAGATCCATTTATATATGTTTTCCAGCTGTAGTATTAGACATTAAAACTGTGCTGTGCTTGCTTCAATATTTTGTGTAGCAGTGTATTACACGTTTTGGGTGCTTTTGGGCATTGGAGGCTTCTTTTGCCTATCTTGTGGGACTTGATCCCCAAGATCTTGTACTTATTTATTGCTGTTATACATAATACCCTGGATCTATCATTTGGCTCATATGTAATGTGTTAACATTTGCTGCTATTTCCATTTATGTGAGCTATATTGCTACTTTTCCCATTTGGGGATATTATAGGGAGGGGGGCGATGACGATCATATGGGCGACATTTTTGCCCTGTGAGGAATAGGGATCCAACATGGCTGAAACAAAAAAAACTCTGAACAACTATAATGTTCCAAATCTGGAATTTCCTACTCCATCGGGAATATCTTAAGATATTCCAAATTTACTTCTATAGAAAGACCACAAGTCCATTCCAGAGATTGACTGTTGGGGAATTTACCGGATATGTCACCTTCACAAGGAAGTGTGAGATCCAGAAGCTATCTGGCCCTTCCCAGACTCTGTTTATGGATATGCAATATTTCCACTTCAGGAATTTGTGCTACAGGGTCCTTGGGGACGCTGTATAAGGAAGTCACTACATAAATAAGACAAACCACCACTAGGATGCCCTAGAAAATATCAAATAAAACTCTCTTGCAGAAAATGAGCTCAAATAAATGATTCTAGATGGGTTATACAGATCTCCCCAAACTAGATCTCTAAAACAATGCTCAATGAAAGAGCTTACAACAATATATGAACATTAACATTAACTCTGCAACTATGAATACATCATAAGAGGGAAAATTATACAAACATCATTATATTATGATATATCAGCAATAAAATACAATAAATAGTTGAGGGACAAGCCACTCAAGCTTTAAGATCCAACCTCCACTGATTAAGCAATAAGATACATGAGTTGCTGCAACTCCACAAAATGCCGGAGAGCAGTGACTGCGCTGTGTATATGAAGGTATGAGCTGCTGAATATGGATAAAATGTACATATGGCTGAAGGAATACAAAATAATGCCCAATAACAAGGAAATGGGCTGAACTATGGGATTTCTAGCCAATCTAGGAGAGATTGCTAGAAATGTCGGAACATAC
The DNA here is from genome assembly GCA_034641835.2 of Pinus albicaulis. Classification (NCBI taxonomy): domain Eukaryota; kingdom Viridiplantae; phylum Streptophyta; class Pinopsida; order Pinales; family Pinaceae; genus Pinus; species Pinus albicaulis. Next base: position 669,972,918 of record CM076581.1, read on the forward strand.
AAAATGTGACAAGTAAATTGTCACTGCAACTGAATATGGATGAGGCCATGGAAGATATGAAATGTGAATGCCCCCCTCTGATAATGTCTCTAAGCACAAAGGGCTGATCCCTTTGTCTCAAAAACACACTCCTGATGAGCCCAATGAACCCCTCTCTCACTGCCTCCATAAAATAACGTAGTTTCCTCCATGGACTGCGCAGTGGGAGATGATGGAATGTTTTCCAAGTTCCAAAGATCTGATATGAAGCCCCGAGAATCCTCCTTAAATCTCCTCCAATGAATAGATCACTCCTCCACTAAAGCAAACAAGTCAAGAATGACTCCATGAGTTCCTCCTTTGCTGCCCCCAGCAACAAAACGCCCTCTCTGCTGTAGAGCTAACACTGTAGATGATGGTAGTAGCTGTGGCCAATTCCGGATTGAGGAAAATGCAGCTCAATCCTCATCCTTCCTTGAGGAAGAGGTAGGGATTTCCGACTGGGAACACCCTAGTGCCCAAGGGCACCACCACCCTGCTAAATAGCCCGGGATGCAAGCCTCTGCAGACCCTATTTGAAATTATATCTCCAAAAAATCATGCAAATGGGCTGCCATCTCCTCCTTATAAAGAAAGGGAACTCTTCTCCACCATGGTCCCACCAATTAGGGTTTCCACCCTCTTGTGAGTGTATTCCCTCAAAAACTACGCAGCTTCTCTAGGAAGCCTCTCCTCCTTGGGCAGCGCTATTGACTTTAGTCAAAGATGACTAAATCAAGTGAGCTGGGTTCCATTCACACCCTTAGATGTTTATTTCAGTTGCTTATTTGTCTCCTTTTCACGTAAGGAGTGTTATTTCTTCATCTAAAAGGGGCTAAGGTGTCTCCTTCCCCATTTTATTAAACAAAAATAAAATGTGAAACTATAATGTTCCATTTTAGCTTGAGGCTAAAATTAGGAACATTACAACAACTAGGAAGATAATCAGGCTCCACACTCAAAAAATCGAAACAGTGTAATGTCTAATTGGGACTTTGCACTAGGGAGATCCTCTTAAAGTTGGCATAACATTTTCGTTCGCCAATAGGGGTTTAATGGATTATTAGTTTCAACCATTGACATTATAGGGATGCATTTAACCATGGAAACCTATAGTCAAAATGGCCATGGTTAACCATATTTATTAGTGGTTATGGTGTTAAGAGTTAATGGTAAATTGGTGGAGTACCATTAACCATGGAAAACTATATACTACTATGGTTGACTAAGGTTAACCATAGTTTACCATAATTATTGAGATAAGAGCATCAACCATTGAAATGTTAGGGTTATATTCAACCATGTGCATGTATATTCAACCATATTTTTTAGACAATAGGATAGGATCAACCATGGACAACTATATGCAACCATGGGAAACAATGATAAAACAAAATTAACCATCAATACTAGGTTAGGATTTAAGGCATTGGGGAGTTATGAATTATTATAAATTTCAACCATGGACACCTATAGTTAATCATATTTGTTTATGATTATTTTTCAATGGGTTGGTGGCCTATTAATGGGATAACATCAACCATGAATAATTATATGCAACTTTGGTGGATAAAGATCAACCATGGTCAACAATTGTTACCAAGTCAAGGGTGAGGGAGTTATTGGGTTAGTAAAATCTACCATTAAAATCAATAAGGCTATGTTCGGTCATGGAAGTTTATAGTCAACCATAGTCAACCATCATTAATGGGTTAATGTTAATGGAATAATGCATCAATAACTTAAAACATTCATGTAGTAGGGCTATTTTTAGTCATGAACACTTATAGTCAACCATGGTAAATTGTAGTCAACAATATTTATTAGTGGTTATTAGGTCAAGAATAGTGGTAAATTAGTGGGATAACGTCAATAATACTTACTTATATGAAACCATGCTCAACCTTAGTTAAATTATAATTAGGTTAGGATTTAGTGGGATAGTGGATTATTAACATTGATAATTGACATAATATAGCTAATTCAATCATGGACACCTATAGTCAATCAACCTCGACAATATTTTCAGTGCTTGCTATGTTAAAGGTTAGTTGTGATTAGGGAGTTAACATCAATCATGAACACTTAATGGTCAACTAGGGTTAGACATAGTCAACCATCATTGTTATATCAAGGGTTAGTGGGCCAATAACATCAACCATTGAAAGAGTCAGGGTTTATTCAGCCATGGATACCTTTAATCAACCATAGTCAACCATATTTGATAGTGGTCATCATATCAAGGCTAATGGTTGATTAGTGGGATAACCTCAAACTTGGATAATTATATGCAAATATGGTCACCATCATTATTTGGTTAGAGGTTAGGTGGTTAGTGATAGGCCATTCTTGAATAAATCCATGACCAAATTAATTTTATTAAAGTGGTCCACATATAAATACAATGAGATGTGGCATTTGATTTCATATTCTAATAGGTCTGGTGACTCTTCCTATCCACTTATGACTCTTCATATTTATCATAAATTAATATTTATGATATACCATAATCCTAGGGATTAGGTGTCTAACAGTCCCCACTTAATCCAAAAGGTGTTTATAATCCCAAGCATATTTGTGAACTTCAAATTTTTTTCTCTTCTAACTGATTAGGTGAAGATGTCTGAAATTTGCTCACTTATAGAACAATATATCAAATGAATAATCTTGGCATCTACATGATGTCAAATAAGGTTCACTTCATGTTCACATGATTTTATTTTTTCATGAACCTAGAAGGGATCACAATTGCAAATGAAATATCTAGTCTAGTAACGGTAAGGTGGATAATATTACTCACAAGTTTTCTATATTTAGTTGCATCATCAAATTCATTCCTTTCTTTTGATGTTAGCTTAAAAATTTTCTAAGTTGGATTAGAGAGTTAATTGCAATCAACCATGCTAAATTTATTCAACAACTCTCTAATTTACTTCTTTTGGGATATGAATATATACTTTGGATTGTAAGTTACATCTATACCCAAGTAGTAGTGATTATGTCCCATGTTTTTCATCTTAAGTCCCTTCTCCAATTCTTTATTTATGGATGCAATATATTCTTTCATTATTCCCTATTAACGAAACATTGTCTACATACACCATAAGATATATAACATTTTTTCCAACTTTCTTAACAAATAAAGTTGTATCATCAAGATTAAAATTCTTGAAATTGATCTTCAAAAGATGCTTAGTTAGGTTTTCATACCATGCGTGAGATTCTTATTTTAGGCCATACAAAGGCTTGATGAGCTTGCATAACTTATGTTCTTGAACCTTCATAGCAAATCCTTTTTGTTGAGACTTGTGGATGTTTTCTTTCAAATCTCCATTTAGGAAAGTTATCTTCACATCAATGTCAAGAAATCTATCTTCACATCCATGTAATAAATATTCTACCTATTATGGGCTACCAATACCAACAAACCATGAATGGTAACCCATTTTCTATGGAGAAAAAGTTTCCTCATAGTCTATGCATTCTTTATGGGAATATCCCTTTAACACATGCCTTGACTTATGCTTATCAAGTGAGAAATTTGATTTTTACTTGCTCTTATAGATCCATTTACAACCAATTAGTTTGGTTCAAAATGGAGGACCCACCAACTTCCATGTTCCATTATTTATGAGAGAATCACACTCCTTCTGCAAGGTTCTTTCCTCTCATCATGAGAAATTTCTTCTTCAAAGGAATTTGGTTCAAAGTTAGTAGATAAATTCAATTCACAATAGTATGAAACATCCATATCATGGACATCACCTGAATATGAATTATATACATGACCTCCATCATCTTGTCTTATTGAACTTTTGGTTCCTATCTTTCCAACCTCATTAGAATGAACACTTTCACATTTACTTATGAGCTATTTCAAACACTTTTGTGATGGTTTACGTCGCTCAATTGATTCAAATGGTGCTGCATTTCCATAAAGGTCAACCTTTCAATCCTCTCAATCACATCATCTAATTGAACTTTTTGTTTTGATAAAATGGTTGGATCTTTTAAATGAGTGGGGATGAAACTTAAAAAGGAGATTATAGAGATGGATCCAAGTTAGGGATCCTGACTTCAAGATAAGGAATCTCATTATCAAACTCATGACATGTGTTTACATGGGTCAATCTCTCAAAACAATCAAGTTTTCACTCAATAGTCTTACTATTTTAGTGGATCTATGAAAAATCACATCTCTAGAAAGAATGAATTTTTTATGCACATCATTGTAAAGATCATATGACTTGTGGTATTTGAGTACCCAAAGAAAATGAACTTTACACACTTTGAATCTAGTTTGTTTCGTTTCTCCATAGGAATTAAGGCATAATAGGTGGAAAGAAATACCCTAAGATGCCTCACTAGAGGAATTCATCCATAGCACATTTAATAAGAATTCTTGTTCCCAAGATCATGATATGGGATTCTATTTATCACATAGACTAATACAAAACCACATTAGTGAAAAACATCAACTTCACATTTTTAAAATATAGCATTAAACATACCATTTTCAAGAGTGTCGTATTCATTGTTTATACTACACCATTACATTGAGGATTGTTTGGAATAGTGGTTTTATGGTAATCCCATGTTGGTGAAGATATATTTCCAACTCATTAGAAGTATATTTCCCTCCATTATTAGTACAAATAGTGCCAACATGAGACTGAGCTTTATTTTTAGTCCATAGATGAAAATTTTTAAATGTTTCAAATGCTTGAGATTTTTGTTTCAACAAATCAACCCAATAAATCTAGGTATGATCACCAATAAAAGTCATGATATATTTATTACCAAATTTAGATGCAACTAGCATGGGTCCACACAAACTAGAGTGTATCAACTCTAGATATCTCCGTGCTTTGAAGTGGAATAATGAAAAGGTTGCTTGTTATGTTTACCAAGCATACATGCCTTGCGTTGCTTCAAATTATTTGGAATGGTAGGAAAACCAAAAACACCATTGTTCTTAAAATTATGAATATTATCAGAATTTATGTACCCAAACCTAGCATACCACAAGAGATTGAATGGAAATGAACCTTCATCATGGTGAAGAGGAATGCAAATTTTTGTTCTTGTGTAGATTTATCCTTTAGATTCAATAATATCCTATCCTACCATCTTGTAATGATGACCGTGTTGACGAAAGACCTCCTTATTTCAATTTTTACATCAAATGTGTGAATAGTATGGATTTTCTATAGAATGTGCATGATAAATAGTAATTTCCTTTGTATATTAGGAAGATAGAGCATCACACAACATAAAATTTGGGAAATCAGGAAATTTGAGCCCAATGGTGAATATTTCTATAGGATTGAGATTGGAACCATATGTAAAGTAAACTGCACCCTCTACATTTTCATTCAATTCTTCAAATAATTCCCTTTGAAAACTCATGTGGCAAGTAGCACCAATTAAAGAAAACAAGCATCTCTTTGAGAAGCAAATGAAGTTTTGAACAAATCTTAGTTAATATAAATATTGTAATAAGAAATAATAGAATGATAAAATGCAGGAGATTTACCTTTTTCTTCCTTTTGTTCTTGTTTTTCTTTGATATTCTCCAATGGGATCCTACACGTCTTTCATTCATGTGCATTCTCGCCAAAATGAACACAATAAAGATCAAATATCTCACCATAAGAAGTTGAAGGTTGGATTTGAGGCTATTTTTTGTGGGCCTATTATTTTGAGTCATAAAAGACAATTCCAAGTGTAAATGATTTGAATCTTGATGCAATACATCTAGAAGATCATTTTCATCTACCATAGTTGCAATATCATTGTCTTATTCTTTATATGTTATAAGAAACTGTGCATATGGGTTTAATTGGAAGAGTTAAAAGGAACACAACTGGAAGCTTAAATAACCAAATGAGATCTAGACTTTGTATTGGTAGATTGGGAGGAAATAAACCCATCTATAGATTTAAACTAGGGGAAGGAAAGAAACTCTAGAGATCATGGAGTTATAAAAAAAAACCTCACTCTAATACCACTAATAGGCCAAGTTTGAATAACTCCATGATTGAATGGATTTTATTAAATTGAATTACATAAAAATACATTGAGATATCACTTTTGGTTCATATTATAAGAGGTTAGATGACTCTTGCTATTCACCTATTACTCTTCATTTTTCTCCTAAATTAATATTTAAAATAAAATTTACAATTTACCATAATCCCAAGTCTTATATATCTAATAGTTAGTGACATAACAATATTGGATTTTGACATAATAGGGCTAAATTCAACCATTCAGTAGTTAGGGATTAGGGTCTTATTAGGTTAGCAATACCAACTATTAACATAATAACACCATATTCAACCATGGAAACCTATACTTAATAATAGCCACATTTGACCATACTTATTAGTGGTCATAATTATGTTAAATATGAATCATCAACTAGTGGGGTATCATCAACCATGAACAATTATATGCAACATTGGTCAACCAAGTTTGGCTAGAGTCAAACATCATTATTGGGTTAAGGGATAGCAAGTTAGTAAAACTAACTATTGAAATATCAAGTCTACATTGGCCATGCACTACTATATTCAACCATATTTGTTAATAGACATTATGTTAAGGATTAGTGGCTAATCAATAGGGTAGGATCAACCATTTACGAATATATGCAACTTCAATCAATCATATATAACCATAATTACTAGAGTAGGTATTAAGGGGTTAATGGATGTTAATTTTGGACAAATAGTTCCAAACTACATGTTGTGATGCTCAAATGAAGATGCCAATATTTTTACTAGACTCCTCTTTTGGAGAGGTGCAAGATCGATCTAAAGATCATATTAATCCGATGAGCAGAACATTTATTTTGAATTTATTCAAAATATGTGCAGGTCGACCTTAAGGTTTTGTGCCCCAGCAGTTGTGTCGCACACCCTCACTGATGGATATAAATTGGTCAAGGTTGGAGGAAATTTTCACTCATCTCATCCTCACAAATTTCTCTCTCCTCATCTGATTGGTTCGATGAACTTGGAGGCTCTTCTCTCCACACATGGGAAATTTTAGTGGCAACTCTTTTATGTTTTCGGCCTAGGGTTTTTGCAGCAACTTTGACTAGTGTTGACTTTGGTCAACATAAGGTCAAATGGACTTGAAACTCTTCCAAAATTTCTATCTTTCAAATCCTCATTTTTTGGCACTATTCCCGAGGCTAGACATTGACTTTGACTTTGCTGCATTGACCTAGCTGTTGCTGCTGTTTGCGTTGACTGTTGACTCACAACGTTGAATTTTGGGTTGAATTTTGAGTTGATCGTTTTGGATTTCCTAGAGAATTGTGTGACATTGCTGGTTGGCTGACCATATTGAGACTTTTCTGGTTGAAGCATCCTACTGATCGCCGTAACGCATCGACACACTTATATATTTTTGGCTTGTCTTATGTCGATCCACTGGTATGTTCTATCAAAATTTTACTTTGTTGTTTATGTGATTGCTGACTAATATTGGATAAAAAGTAAAGTTGCATCAAGCATAGAAAATCTACAAAAAATTACATGGTATCATAGCTGAGGTGAAGACAAAGCCCTAGTTTGTAGCAATCACCGAAGAAGAGGATGGGTTCCTCAAACTACAATGGCTTTAAGGCTGATGAAAAATTGACTGGGAAGGATGACTTATATGCTTGGAAGATGACATTGGATTTCAACTTGGAAGACTAAGATGTCATGGACTATGTGCAGGGTAAAATCCAAGAGCCTCCATCCAATGCAACTGCTGCTGCCAAAACAAAGTACAAGAAGGGAGAAATCAAAGCAAAGCTGATGATCAGGGATTCAATTCATAAGAGTCTAGTTGCCTACATCTATGAGCTGGGTACATCTAAGGAGATGTATGATAAGTTGGTCAACATGTTCAAGGCCAACAATGCAAGTCAAGTCCTATTCTTCAAGAATCAATTGAAGAATCTGAAGAAAGGTAGGGATGAGTCTGTTCAATCATATTTTCTGAAGCTTACCGAGATCAGGAATAATCTGTTAGCTATTTGGGAGACAATAGATGATCGAGAGATGGTACTCACTGCACTTGGAGGTCTCTCATCCGAATGGCATGTGTTCAACACTACCATTCTCAATAACAGTGTGATACCTGACTTTGACGAAGTACTCTCAAGATGCATACAGAAGAGACAAGAATGAAGGAATATGAAAATGAAGGAAATGCTACCTTCGCTACTCATTCTAGAAAGAAGAACTTTGGTGGTCCAAGGAACAAAGGAAGAGCAGGGCCCAAGGAAATAAGGGTTAGTGTTACACTTGTCACAAGCTAGGTCACTATGCTAGAGAATGCCATTTCATGAAGGATTCTCCTGATGACGATGACAACAACAACAATCGGAGGAATTGAAATCAAAGGAACAACAGGTTCAAGGGAAAGAGGAAGGCTCTCTTCGGCAGAAATGGTCAAACTTTCAAAAGGTCAAGAAATTCTAGGTATGAGGAATCAAATGTTGTTGATAAAAGAAATGAATTCATTCTTGCATCTGCCCTCTCTACTGCATCTCCACCCGACACAATGGATGTATGGTTAATAGATAGTGGTGCCTCAAGGCACATCACTGGGTTCAAGGAAGAACTTTATGATATGGTTGAGAAGGATACTAATCTAGAAATTATCCTTGGATAAAATGCCACATATTCCGTGAAAGAGACAAGGACTGTGACCCTCCACTTGTCTCAAGGTCAAGTCCTCTGCTTATAGGAGGTACTCTATGTACCTGATTTGAAGAAGAACCTTGTGTCTATATCGGCCATGGAAGACAAAGGTTTCAATGTGGCATTCATTGATGGGAAGGTGCGTATCTGGAAGAAGAGTTTCAAGGAAGCTATCACGATTGGGTTTGGAGTTTATACACTCTAGTAGGTTGGAGGAAGTCACTTGGGCTATCCAACAGATGGAAATATGGCACTGGATGTTTGGACACCTTCACTACAAAGCCCTTCCTAAAGAAAGGAAGGTGGTGACGGGGATGCCCGAGTTCACAAATGATCATGAAGGTGTATTTCAAGGCTATGCTGAAGGAAAAAATACAAGGGGACCCTTTCCCCTCAAGCATCACAAAGACATCTGATGTCTTGCAATTGATACATTCTAATCTGTGTAGTATGCTGCTCGTGACATCCTTGGGATGATGTTCTTATTATATGACATTCATAGATGAATTGTCTCACAAAACCTAGATACACTTCTTGAAGAAGAAGGATGAGGCTTTCACGTGGTTCTATACCTTCAAAGCCTTGGTGGAAGATCTGACAGGGAAGAAGATCAAGATATTGAGGACCGATAATGGTACTGAATATGAGATGAACAAGTTCAAGAAATTTTGCAGAGAAGCTAGCATCAAGAGGGAGACCACAACTCTGTATACTCCTGAGGAGAATGACATTGCTAAATGAAAGAATAGAACCATTATGGAAGTTGTCCATGCCATGCTATGTGACCAGGGTCTACCGAAGTTTCTATGGGGAGAAGCTGCGAACACTGCTGTGTATATACAAAAACGATACCCACGTTCCGCTCTGGACTCCAAACTCCCGAAGAGTTTTTCTCTGGTAAGAAACCTGATGTCTCACATTTTAGATTTTTTTGATGTCCTATTTATTTTCATGTGCCGAAAGAGAAGAGGAGAAAGTTGGATGCTTCTGGGAAGAAGGGAATGTTTGTGGGCTACAATGAAACTTCAAAGGTCTATAGAGTCTATGTGCCTAGACAAAGGGAGGTGGATATATGCCACGATGTCACCTTTAACGAAGATGATTCCTTGAGGAAAGTAGTCAATCTTCCGATATTTGAGGAAGATCATGAAGCAAGGCCTGGAAATCAAGAAGAACCGAAGGATGAGACGATGCCCCATGTTGAAGGACCGATGGACCTGATTTATCCACCTCCTTCGATGAGGAAGAGACCATCATGGCTCAGAGACACTCTCGAGGATGCCGAGGGACATATGGCCCCAAGGGAGACATTCCTTGAAAGCAAGAAGTCGAATAGATACCAAGGGTATCTAGCAGCCATGAGCATTATTGTCCAATATGAGCCTGGATCTTTTGAGGAAGCCGTAAAGCATCAAGTCTGGAAGGATGATGTGCACGAAGAGTATGAGTCTATAATGAAGAATGATGTTTGGGATGTGGTTCCAATATTAGAGGACAAAGCAGTTGTAACCTCGAAATGGATCTACAAGATCAAGCATGGATCGGATGGAAGTGCTGAAAATTTCAAGGCAAGATTCGTTGCCTGTGGCTTCTCTCAAAAAGAAGGAATAGACTATGATGAAATATTTTCACCTGTGGCTCGATATACCACCATCCGATCTATCATAGCCCTTACTACTACACAAGGATGGAGTATTCATTAGATGGATGTGAAGACTCCATTTCTCCATGGTGCGATAAAGGAAGAGCTGCATGTGGAGCAACCTCTAGGGTTTGAAGTCCAGGATCGGGAAACCCATGTCTGCAGGTTGAAGAAAGCCCTCTATGGGTTGAATCAAGCACCCATAGCTTGGTGCGAGAGGATAGATAGCTACCTGATGAAGCTAGGCTTCACTCGTAGTAATGCTGATCTAAACCTTTACTTCAAGGTTGATAGAGAAAAGCCTCTCATTTTGGTGCTGTATGTGGACTACCTCTTCCTAGCAGGTGCTGAACCTCTCATTCATCAGTGCAAGAGGGAGCTCACTACTGAGTTCGAGATGAAGGACCTAAGACTGATGCATTACATCCTAGGCCTGGAGGTTTGGCATAGACCTGGTGAGATTTTCCTTTCTTAAGGAAAATACATTGTGAGGCTTCTGGAAAGATTTGGAATGGTGGACTGTAAGTCCGTGTTGACACCGATGAAGCTCAAATTTAAGAAGTTGAATGGCAACGCTGCTGGGCCTGTACTAGAAAATCCTACTGAGTATTGTCAACTCATAGGGGCCTTGATGTTGTTATTGAACACCCATTCGGACGTATGTTTTGTAGTGAACACTTTGAGCCAACAGATGGTTGAGCCTCATCACATTCACTGGGTTGGTGCCAAGAATCTGTTGAGATATATTCGGGGAACGATGAACCATGGGCTGAGATACACTACTGGGAGCGTGACACTCCATGGATATACTGATGCCAATTGGGCTGGAAGTGTGGTGGATCGTAATAGCACATTTGGATGTTGCTTCTCACTTGGTTCTGCTTCGATATCATGGATGAGTAGGAGGCAGAAGTCGGTGGCTTTGAGCACCGTAGAGGCCGAATACATTGAAGTGAGTATGACTGTTGTGAAGTACTTTGGTTGTGAAAGCTCTTCAGTGAGCTATTTGGGCACGTGCTAGATACCACCGTGATACTCTGTGATATGCAGAGTGGGATTCAATTGTCCGAGAATCCCGTGTTCCATGATCTATCCAAGCATATTGATATCATGTACCACTTTATATGGGATATGGTACAACAAGGCACCGTAAAGCTTGATCATATAGGAAATGATGAGCAGGTCGTGGATATTCTCATAAAGCCCCTAGGGAAGGTCAAGTTCCTAACCTTCCGTGAGAATCTTGGTATCACGGAACGACCCTATGCTGAGGGTCCTGTTGGATGATGAGATCTTGGAGCTCTGGGGGGCTTTGGTGATAGCTTCTTGGAGCTATAAGCAACCACAGGGATAGTTTTACTGAACCTTGTTGGTGTGCTTCTGCCCCACCATTATGATGATTGAGTTGGTTCACCTCTCATTATATGTTCCCCGTATGCATCCTACCCATTGAGTTCAGGGCTCATGGGAAGTACCTCTCATTTGGCTAGTGAGGTGGGAAAAGCTAGAGACTAGTAGCAAATACTGATGGACGCATCAGATATTTCTGTACTCTCTATCTAGGATGGTACGTCCCAATCACTTGATCTGGGATCAAGTATAATGAGGTTTTGGACCTCCAACTGACTTCGGGTTAGGTAAACCAACTTCGGGTTGGTATGAGAAACTTTGTGAGTCCTATAGAGGTTTCAGACCTCTGGGCTGAATCTGTCAGCCGGGAATGATGTATTTGTGACTAACTGAATACTGTTCTAAAATAAAGAAGCCAACAAAGAAAGTTACAACGGGATGACGCACGATGTTTGGATTGCACAGGTGGATGGAGTTCTCCCTAGTTGAGAGGGAGTGTTAATTTTGGACAACTAGGTCCAAACTACATGTTGTGATGCTCAGATGAAGATGCCAATATTTTTATTGGACTCCTCTTTTGGAGAGGTGCAAGATCGATGTAAAGATCATCTTAATCCGATGAGTAGAACATTTAATTTGAATTTATTCAAAATATGTGCAGGTCGGCCTTAAGGTTTTGTGCCCCAGCAGTTGTGTCACACGCTCTCACTGATGGATATAAATTGGTCAACGTTGGAGGAAATTTTCACTCATATCATACTCACACATTTCTCTCTCCTCATCTGATTGGTTCGATGACCTTGGAGGCTCTTCTCTCCACACATGGGAAATTTCAGCAGCAACTCTTTTCTGTTTTCGGCCTAGGGTTTCTGCAGCAGCTTTGACCAACATTGACTTTGGTCAACGCAAGGTCAAACAGACCTGAAACTCTCCCAAAATTTTGATCTTTAAAATCCACATTTTTTGGCACTATTCCTGAGGCTAGACGTTGACTTTGAATTTGTTGCGTTGACCTAGGCACTGTTGCTGCTGTTTGCATTGACCATTGATTAACAATGTTGACTTTTGGGTTGAACTTTGAGTTGACCGTTTTGGCTGTCCTAGAGGGTTGTGTGACATTGCTAGTTGGCCAACCATATTGAGACTTTGCTGGTTGAAGCATCCTACTGATCGCTGTAACGCACTGACACACTTATATATTTTTGGTTTGTCTTCTGTCGATCCACTGGTATGTTCTATCAGCATTTTACTTTTTTGTTTTTGTGATTACTGACTAATATTGGATAAAAATTAAAGTTGCATCAAGCATAGAAAATCTACAAAAAATTACAATGGATCAATAACATTAGTCATTGATGTAATAGTGATATATTCAACCATGTAAAACTAGAGTTGACCATGCTTATTCATATTTTTACTTGTCATTTTTTCAAAGGTTAATAGTTTATTAGTGTGGTAACATCAACCATGGATAACTATATCCAATCGTGGTCAAGCATGGATAATTATAGTGCTCCACATTTCATCTCCATAATAAAATTTAACCTAGCTTGTGTTTGTACTTCAAATCAAGCCAACCATTCATTAATAAGAGTTAACTAAATCCATCAATGCTTAGGAGATAATGTGGAACCTTCTGTGTGGTCAATATGGGCTTATTAAATGGTACGAGGTCACAACTTTAATTACACACACACACACATTGTTAATGTCGAGTTATATGATTTCATTTATACATAAATATTTTTATATGTGTCTGAAATACGAAAAGTTTATATATTGAGAAATATCCAATTTAAGAAGGAGAAACAATTAAAATCAATATAGGATGTAAGTCATATATAATTGAATAATGAATAAGATAGATTGAATTACAATGACCTAGATAGCGTGCGCGGACATACACATACTTCATTAGGTGAAAGGTTATGATCCTTAGTGGTATATTATTATATATATATATTTTATGTTCATTACATTGTCTTTCCCTTTAATGGCGCTCTGTCCTCAAATCATTTAATGGGAAAGGCTACATCTTCATTATGACCTAAAATGCCTTATGATAATTCTTCATTATTGAAATTTAAAACACAAGACGATATGATCTTCATAGTGTCAAGTAGAATTGTTTGATTGTGAAAGAGTTTGACCACCCTAATTTTATCCTCATGGAACAATTTTATAATAAGGTTCCTATGGTGAAATTTAATTTTGAGACCTAATTGTATCATCGATATTATTTGAAATATAAATCAATTGATTTTAGTCAAGGTGACATTGATACATTAATTTGTTACATTATTGACTCTTATGATTTGAATGTTGATAAGGTGTCCTCATAACATAATATTTTCTTATTGTTATGGATCAATCTCTTGGATTCTAGGAGAAGCCCCTGGTATGTAAGCGATACCATCTGTGGTTAGTTTTGTTAGAAAGAAAGGAAAATAAACAATTTATTTATGATCTAGGTGGATATTGCTGGCCACTCGTCTATTCCACTTGGACCCCCACCACTGTTTCTTTCGGTTTCCTTAATTGTAGCACAATTTACTATTTTTTGGTTCCTAAACTTCTAGAGCCATTTTGAGGCCCTAAACGACATTTTTTTGAAAAACGGGAAGATTTGAAAAATTGCAGGGGTTTGCAGTAAAAAGTTGTATTCCTCAGATATATATTTATAACGAGGTATTGTATGCATCAAATAGAGATCATATGCCTTAGTTACAACCTAGGGAAGTTGACGTACCAATTAACCCCAACAGGGTCCACAAACTTTTCGCGCTTCATCTCTTAGGGGTAAGGTTTTTGGATGTTCAAGGTTTTTGATTGTTTCTTAATAATAAAAAGGCTTTCAAACCTCATTGTAACACAATTCATATGCATGTATCCACTACATCTCTTCTCAAATATAAGCTACTATCTCTCAAGCTAGTTTATTTCCATTCTACAGGTAAAAAAAATTCAGTAATTTGTTATTAATGAATTAAAGTTTTGTTTTCGATGTAACTTTGTGTTTATGCTTATATCTATATTTAATTTAGTTCCTTCATAAATATGGATCAATGGTATCAGAGTGGTCTAATATTTCTCTGTTTTTCTGTGCATGTCCCCAATGGGGTTGGGGTATAAGGAGTTAGTAATTGAACTGGTTAAGCCTTTGCAAGAACGTCCCTTCCAACACTGACGACCTCCCATGGTGGAAGAAAATAAAGATGAGGGAGAAGGAGATCCTCTCAAACTATCACTCAAATAAGCCCTCGAGTAGTAAAGGAACAAGATTATGTGAAACTTTTCCCAAATCCTTTGGCAGATGCCCACATGCCACACATCTTCATCCAACAGTCACTTCATAGATGCATCCCCTTTTAAGGTACAAATTAACTTCGATATCCATATATTCAAAGGTAAAATAGTTGTAGATTTTGTAGATAAATGTTTTAATTTACTGGAAGGTTATTTTTCGGTCCATAGTTTCTCCGTTAGTGAATATATTACTTTTGCACTACTTGAGGATGCCCCCCATATCAAGGATTGGTGGGAAAATTACTATGAGAAAAGGGCCGAGGAACCATATTTGTTTATATCCGAACCCTCTTATAACTCTTTACGAGATGCTGTCAAGGAACAATATTACCCTATGGGGAGCTATGAGGACAAGCATATACAATGGACCACACTATGATGACAAAGAGACCAATAGGTGCATGAGTTCACAAATTTTTTTCATACTCTACACACAAAGTTGGGTATAAAAGACTCTGAACGACATCTAGTACTCAAGTATCATGAATATCTACACAATTACATTTAGGAACAAATGGAGTTCCTGGACATATCCTCGCTTGGTGAAACATACTGATATGCTGCCAAGATTGAAAAAAAAAAAAAAAAAAGCGCGACTTTGGATCTGTGAATCAAAAGTAGAGAAATAGCACCCCCAAACTTAAGACCAATGGACAAAGCTAAGGTGGATAGGCCCAAGACATCCCATCAAAGACACAAGCAAATAATGGCACCACGAAGATGAATAAGGGCACCAGAAAGTGGTGTGAGTTCCGCAAGAGTCCCACTCACAACAAAAATGACTATCTTGCCAAGAATTCATTGGTGGCCAAGCTAAAAGCTTCAAGATATGATGCATATTCTGATTCTGAGCTAGAAATCAACAAGGGGAATGACAAGGGAAAATAGATTATTGAAACAAAACCCAGTGCCACCATTTCCACCACCAAGTCCAAAATATTGAACCCAAAGATCTAGAGGAGGGGGAGTGTCTTTTCCACTCACAAATGTGGGTGCATGGTTCTCCATTGCAGTTCATTGCCAATAGAAAGAGCCAAAAGAACCTCATTTCAGCATATGTCATTAAGTAGTTGGGCCTACATACCACACAACACTTACAACCATATACCATCAGGTGGCTCAACCAAGGATGAAATCTCTGCATTAGTCAGTAGTGCCACCTTCTCTACAACATAAATCCCTTCACAGATGAGGTACTGTGTGAAGTTTCTCCTCTTGAAGTTTGTGATGTGTTATTAGGCCAACCATACTTATGGAAGTATCGTACTATGTATGAGTCCAAACCTCACACTATTATTATTACTTTTGGAAATAATTTATACAGGATACTAGAGGTAGCCTCACCTACTGCCATCTCTTTGGTCTCTGCTTAGAAATGCAGTAAGATCATCTCTCAGACCGGGAAATTTGTGTTCTTTCTAGTTCACTCTCAAAGTAAGGGGAATATAATAGCCACATCCATGACCTCGAGGAAGGGTCCCCCCATGTAGTAGAAGCAAGTAGGTAAGGTCATGGAGAATACATGGACATCTTCTCCTCACCCATAGGGGTACCTTTTCACTGTTAGGTCAAGCATTCAATTGATACGATTCACATAGAACCTTTACCCAATGGGACAATATACCATCACTTCATTCTAGAAAATAAATAAATCAAGAGGAAAATCTAGGATTTTCTGCAAAAAGGGAACATATGAACAAGTCCCTCGCCTTGTGGGAGTACGGTTGTACTTGTAAAAAATAAGGATGGAACCTGGAGGCTCTACATTTATTATCGGGCTCTAAACAAAATCATTGTCAGCAATAGGTATCCAATCTCACAGATTGATAAAATTCTTGACTAGTTAAAGGGGACCAAGTGTTTAGACAAGATTGATTTGAAGTCTCGATATCACTAGGTTCCAATAGAACCCATAGGTGTATGGAAGACTACCTTAAAATCGAAGGAGGGCCTTTCGAGTGGTTGGTCTTGCCTTTCAGGCTGAAAAATTCCCTTGTAAATTTCATGAGGCTGATGGATGACATCTTGTGGCACTTCACCAAATCATTCATGTTTGTATACCTAGAAAACATTCTCATGTTTAGAAAGAGTTGGGAAGAGCACCTGCAACACATTCAGTAAGTCCTTCAAACTCTACCGCAACACAAGCTATGTACCAACTTGGAGAAATGCACCTTTGGCATGAGCCAGCTCCAATATCTAGGCTACAACATTGATGTGCAAGGAATGGATGTGTATTTGGTTAGGATCCAAGTCATTCGCTATTGGTTAGCCTTGACCACTCTAATAGATCTTCGCAACCTTTTTGACCTTTCTAATTTTTATCCAAGGTTCGTGTTGGGATTCTCTCATATCACTTGGCTTTGGGTCAGGTTACCAAGGGCGGAGCAAAAGAAAGGTTTTCCTGGTCTGAGTCCCAACAGAAGGTGTTTGTTGAGCTAAATCACCACCTCTTCTTTGCACTTGTGCTCACATTTCCATACCTGTAACAACCATTTTAAATTGAGATAGATTCCCTCGACTATGCTATTGGTGCACTTCCATCCTAGTAAGGGCATCTGGTGGCCTATGACACTAAGATAATTTCTGACACATACCCCACGTATGATAAAGAAATGTATTTTATTGTGTAGACGTGCCGAAAATGGAATCATTAAATTTCTGGGAAGGAGATGGTCATCCACAAAGATCACTAACCTTGTCAGTTTATTCAGACATAAGAAAGTTCTAGAATGATCGACATCATAAGTGGTGTACAAATCTGCAACAATTCCAGTCGAACATTAAATACAAGAAGGGAGACACCAACCATGTTGCATATTTCCTCAATCACCCCCCAGTTGCAACACTGAATACTTTTCTCAACTCTTATTGCCACGAGACCTCTGGATGGCCACAAATGTACAAAAATGATCCATAGTTCACCATCACACACTAGATGTTAGTGGGTGGAAATCAAGTTCTATATTTCCACCTCCAGGACGCATTATTATACTACTTGGGCCACCTCTGTGTTCCTTCAAGCGAGGGTGCCAAGATTATTTGGGAAGCACACTACAGTCGAGTTGCAGGACACTTTGGTGTGGAGAAAACTGTGGCCTTACTACAAAAGTAATTTTATTAGCCAAAAGTATGGTGGGACATTGGAAAATGTATTAGATCCTACACTTCATGTGCCATATCCAAGCCAACCATCAATAAACAAGGCCTGTACACTCCTCTGCCTACTCTCAACTAGCCTTTGGAATCCATCGCCATGGACTATATGTCGGGCCTCCCTTCTACCAAGCATGGTAATGACTGTGTATTTATGGTCATGGACATATTTTGTAAGATGGCTATATTTTCAGCTTGTAAGAAGAGTATCAAAACAAAGGATACTACCAATCTCTTCTTTGAACGAGTACATGTACATTTTTGGATCCCATAGACCATTATATCAGATCATGATAGCAAGTTCCTAAGCACATTCTGGTCGAGTCTCTAGACATTATTGGACACCAAGCTCACCAAGACATCTGCATTCCATCCCTAGACTAATGGCCAAACATAGGTCATCAACATGATGATAATGCACATACTACACATGTAAAAATCCAAGCATCCATGAACCTAGGATGAGAGCCTTCTTTATGTGCAACACATTTATAATAGAGCTCTCCATAGCTCGACTAGGTGTAGACCCTTTCAAGTGGGTTTGGGATTCCAACTATTGTGTCCGATTGATGTTGCCATGTCTCATGTGACAACACTAACTAAATCCACACATGTATAATCCAAGGCCGATAAAGTAACCAGGTTTATTGAGAACATCCAACACATTTTCTAACAGATGCATGCCATATTAAATAATTCCAATTCTAAGTACAAGCAACGACATGATCAATATCGGGTGCCACATAAGTTTCAAGTGGGCGACAAAGTTTGTTTGCATTTGCAGAAATAATACCTTGTTGGAGTGATATGGGCCTTACACCATTACCACGACTATGAGAGACGATTATTTTGAGCTCAAAATTCCCCCTTTCCTCAGTCTGCACCTAGTGTTCAATGTGGACCGCCTTCGACCATAATTTTCACCATTGCTGTACACATCCGACATTGTAGAAAAAATAACACCAACAGAGCCTAGCCCAGACTACATGGAACATGAAACAACTAATTATATTATGGGCACACATATCAAGAGCACTTTCCAATAGAAGATCCAATTGTATCAGGTTTTCAAAGTTGGCTAACTATTACATCAAGGAAAAAGGCTCACCTGGGACCAAGTTCAACAAAAGTTTCCCCATCTCAGGGAGGCAATCAACTCAATGGGGACCATTGCTTGCTAAGGGAGTAGGACTAATCTAGATGGAAATTTTTGGCCACCCACCTATTTCAATTGGACCACCACCACTATTTCTTTCAGTTTCTTAATTGTAGCACAATTTACTACTTTTGTTAGTTTTTCGGGTCCTAAACTTTCAAAGTCATTTTGAGGCCTTAAACGATATTTTTTTTGGAAAACAGAAAAATTTATAAGTATAGGTAGGTATCTACAGTTAAAATTTTTATTCCTCGAATAAATATTCTTAATGAGTTATCGTACACGTCAAACAAAGATCGTATGTGAAAGTTACGACCTTGGGAAGTTGATATAGCAACTAACCCCAACAAGGACCACACACTTTTGGCACTTCATATCCTAAGGTTAGGTTTTTGAATGTTTAGGGTTTTACATTATTTATCAATAATAAAAATTACTTCGAGCCTCATTGTAAAACAGTTTAGAGGCATGTAGCCACCACGTCTCTTCTCAGAGATAAGCTACCATCACCCAAGCGAGTTTATTTCCATTCTACATGTAAATAATTTTCAATACTTTGTTATTAATAAATTGAAGTTATGTTTTTGTTGTAACTCTGTGTTTCTACTTATATATGTATTTCATTTCATTCCTTCATAAATTCAAATAAATTTCCAAATTTTTTACTATGAGAGAAGTAACAGTGAGAAACATGGCCAACTTAGTTGGATTTTCCGAACTATTAAATCTTTTCAATTTAACTGAAGATGAAGCCATTCAAGGATTTGACCTAGAGGGTATATTTTCAAGGCATATATCCATAGTTATATTTGTCAATTTATTTATAAGAATTAATGAAGAAAGTGGAGAAAGACATATCGATCCACTAAGAGAAAAAAAAAATTCCTACCCTTCTAGAAGATTTTTTTGTAGAAACCAACACTAGTTTAGGAGGACAAAATAGAGAAAAGGAAGAAAGCTTACAAACACTCCACTAGCTTCGATACCTCAGGCTTGTTTGATTTATTTTTCAAGTCACAAAAGGAAGGATACCAATGTGATTGGTATAACAAGAAATGATAGACCTTGAGGTGGACAAGATGGAGAGGAATCACCTGGGCCATGTGATCGTATAAATATCACACAATGTTTATTCATCTCAGGGTATAAATTCTAAGGAGTCTCAACCTACAGAAGAGCCAGCTGACATGGAAGTTAATAGCACCACACTACTTAATTGAGATGTAGTTTTCATAGCTATAACCGAATGAATGATTGAATAAATTGCAGAGGATCTGGTCACTTTTGATGACCACTCACTAACCATTCAATATGCACACTATGATAGGAGAAATAAAAAGTTGCTGGTGGAAATGGTAAAGGTTCAAAACAAAAGGGTGTCTAGTCAATCAAGAACATAAGTGGAAATTTTTGAAGTAGGAGCCATTGGACTCCTACAGCTGGACTAAACTACTAGTGAAGCCCTAATATACTCTGTTACAAAACAAGAGACAAAAAATTTGATATTAAAGAAGAGAATCAATGAGCTTGAAGAAGCTCTCAATCCAACTCCTCTATTCATGACCCCTTTGGCCATCCAATCACCCAAGGAAATGGTAAGTACACTCGGCACACACCATTGAATATGGAAAGTGGCACACCTTCTAACTGGAATGAAGTCTTATATTGATATAATATCAATAAATAATGGATATTATTGAGAAAATATGGGAAAAAAACCTACTCTTTAGGAACTTGGCATAAATAATTCGTTCATTCGTTAAGTATCTTTAAAAATATCTTGAAAATGATTGATGATTTGTCGATAATGAATTACCAACTTTTGTACATAAAATAAGCTCACTCAGTGAATTTCAAGGAACACAACAAAGTCTCTTAGGGCATAAGAGAATTAAGAAAATCTGTTGATGGTGCTGGAAATTCGTCAACCAAGGGGTCTCCCCGATGTGAAGTCCCAATTAGACCTCACACTATTTGGAATAGGAGACATTCGAAGTGTCAATCCAGTTTCCATGTATTCTTATAGAGTTTCATTGGCTCTAACCATCAATAAGAGAAAGGAACATGTAGGTGCCTTTGAAAAGCAAGTAAGTGTGCCTGGTGAGTTTTTGGTTGCAAGTGTGTCAAATTTATTCTACTGCGGAGGTTAAGAGTAAAGTGAGCCTATAAGAGAGATTAAATAGTACCACCAAAGTAGATACACACACAGACGAAAAGGATCCATCATACATGCAGTGGAATAGTCCACAAAAGGATGTGATAGTCATTACAACTAGTCAATGAGAAAGATCTGTTTAGTATCCTGCAAAATAGTCCACAAGGATGGGACAATGATAACAACCATTAACAACAAATTATCAATAATATAAGTACTAAAATAAATGAAATAGTTCAACTACTTTAGCAAATATGAAAGCAAACAAGAAATACAAACATATGCAAAATATTATTACAAATATTCATAATCCATGTATGAAGAACGTGTTGGCCTTGAAGGCTTCTGTTATTAAGTAAAATTTCTGAGAAACATGTATACAATGAACATAATTAGCTCCAATAATGGAGAGTTGGAGCCACTCCTTGCTCCTCAAAAGAACTAGTTTGTCTCTCTAATGCCTTGCGGGAGGAGCCAAGGTAAAAAGTCCTTTTCTCATACAATGAGGGTGTATATATAACCAAGAGGTGATGCTTCACCTTCCTTGTGACTCTTTGAATACCCTCATGAATGTTTAGCTTCCTATAAATTTTTGAATTTAAATGACTGTTCACATTATGAACGTGTCCTTTGGACTTCCACTTTAAAATACATTTTTGAATAGGTAATTACATAATCCACAATAATGTTGTGGCATCTAATGACTTGTGACAGAACATGACATGACACTGATGACATGGACTGCATGATAATGTGATAGTGCTAAGCTATCCTTCTTACTGCTTCTTTATTTGTGTCTTCTTGAAAATATGGTACATGTTCTTCTTCTTCCTCCTCTTTATGAATTTAAGATGAGGAGTCTTCCATGTGATCTTGATCTTCAAATTCTGTTAGATTTCGATGTTCCTTCGTCTTCTCGCCTAATGATCATCTTATCTCTCCAACTCCATATATGTCTTCTAGCATGTCATCCTTCTCCATCCCCTTCTTCATCATCTTGCCATAATATAATACTTGCATTTTCAATCCACTCATGACAACACGACATCAGTCTAATAAACCCCTAGTCTAAGATGGTGCATATTGATCCACTGATTGAGCCAGAACTGAGTGTCAGGATGGGAAAGAGGCTCAGTAATTGCACAAATATGCAACTCAGGTAGTCATGGGTGAATTTTAAGCCTTGATACTGCGCAATGTGTAGTTCAAGATGGATTGAGGAAGAAGATTGCGTAATTTAGGAGCTCAGTGAACCAGGCTTGGGGTTTTGCACTATTTCAGTCAACTGCACAGTTCTGGGAGGTAAAGCAGACCTAGTGAATGTGTATTTGCACAACTCAAGAGCTCAAGGGTTGGGCTTGAGGTATGATACTATGCAATGCACTATTCAAGACTGGCTAGAGGACATGATTTTGCAGTTTTGGAGGCCAAGGCCTGGGCTTGAGCACTGAAATTGTGAAATGCGTAGTCATAGAAGGAAAAGAGGCCAATTTATTGCAAAATTTCACAATTTAGAAGCTCAATACTAAGGCTCAAGGGCTGAGAATGCACAATGCGTAGTGTTGGCTTGGATGGAGAGAAATATTGCGCAGTTTTGGGACTCAGGGGTTGGGCTCTAGCACTTAGGTTGCGAAATGAAAAGTTCTGGGAGGACGAAATTGTGCATTATGCAATTCCAAGAGACAAGGTTTTTTCTTGAGGGATGAGACTGCAAAATATGCAGTTCAGAAGGGATGGATGAGGCTAGGTTGTCCAGTTGGGAAGTTTTCCAAATTCGATTAAGTGTGGGATTCATGCAATTGATGTTGATCATAATTTGGATAAGGGGCTAAAATTAGCTAAAAAATTAAAGTGCTCAAAATTGTTTCAAACCTGAACGATCAGATAGAGTTCGTCACTAGGATTCCGACGTAACTCATTTCATCAAAATCCGAGTTCGTATGAGTGAGTTATGGTCTGTTGTTCACTTTCCAAAATAGGAAAAAATGGGAAGAATAGGTACAAGGATGATGTGGCAGGCCAGTGAGCAAAAAAGAATCTTCAGGTTTCTGCTAATGAGGCTGTGACAAGTGGCATTTTTAGATTCGATAGTTTGTTCTATATGGGGGTAAATTTCCTAATGTTTTTTAAAGTGGGAATTTCATTTTATTTTTTTATTTTATATATATATATATATATATATATATATATAATATACTATATTTTATGTTTGTAACCCAATATCTATATTATATTATATTAAATATTACATATTATATATATTTTATTTAAATTCTAAGATTTGAAATATTAAAGCATGGAGGTTTGTTGGTTTGAAGGTGAAGGCATATATATTTTACGTTGTATTAAATTCAAATGTGATATATTAAAAGAATGTATTGATATGGTTAGATTTATGGTGGTAAAAGAATGTATTAAGGGGGCGGGGTCAGGTTTTGAACCCAGGATCTCTACCTCACAATCCAGCCTCCTCATCGTTATGCCACAACATGGTCAGTTGAAATACATTTGCGCAAATGTGTAGTTAGATGCTTATGTGCGGACCAATGGAGTTAATTGCTAATCGCGCTTAGCGCGGAATTTAATTAATTAAATTATAGTTTAACATTAAGTTAAGCCCATTTTAACTAGGTGGTGATTTTGGAGGACCCTCCTAATTCGGCGGAAGCTCCAGTTTTGGTGGAGTTATCTGGCAGAGCTTCCAGAATTAATGGAGAAAATTGGGGAAAAATTGATTGTGCTCTATCTTGAGCATCACTCAGCCAAATTTAGAAAATTAATAGTCAATTTTGACTGTATTTGACCTTATAAAGCCATTAGTGCAACTTTCAGAGTCATTTGGATACTTATTGGTGCGAAAAATCTACAGGGAAATTTCATGGAGCCTAGGGCCACGAGGTGTCGGAGGCATATCCAGAGGAGCCAGAGGCCATTCTGAGAGAATGAAAATTGAATTTTGGATGATTGACATGTTCTGGAAACAATGAGACATTTTTTAGGAGTAGATGAAGACTTATAAGGGTGTTTTTTCCATAGGATATCTCAAGTAAGCTCAAGGTCACTAGCAGAAGAGGTCATCCCCAAGGGAGCCATGGTCCATCTCCAATGATTGAACAATAAATATAGGGGTATTTTGGCACTCTGAGCCCACTGGTATAGTCTGCAAAAATAATGGATTTTAGCATCAACTTGTAAAATAATTTGACCATTTTAATCCCAGAGAGCCTAGTCCATTGATGGAGGCTCAAGGAGACGTAGCCCAAGAGTTGAGGGTGTACTCCTTTATTATTTTGTTGTTGTGAGTTGCTGGTCATTTTTCTACAAATTATGTTTTTTGTTCATGTATTTAATCAACCTAAATAATTGTTAATATTCTCACACATAAAGCACTTAAAAAACACATAAACTTGACATAAGAATTTTGTTGCACAATTGGATGTATGAGCACAATCCTTAAGTTGTTTAAATGGAATAGAAGGTGCTTGCACAAAAAAAAAAGTTAGCCACCTATTTCAGATCAAGTTGGTATTAGAGCTTAGATTAGCTGATTGTAGCCAAGGATAACTAGGGTTAGCTACTGGTTTTTGAATTTGTGCAAGGAGAATTTAATAGTTTGAAAGTTTATGTGTGAAGGAGAAGTTGGATTAAGAGCTTGGTTCTCGAAACACAATAAATAAGTTTGTGAAATTTTTTGAATTGTTTGTGAAGCTCTTTAATTCATTACATTGTGATGGAAACTTCATTAAGTGGTGATTATAAACCATCCTCCTTTTCAAGACTCTTTGATAAAGAGATGAATTAGGACATATACATCATGAAAGATATGGTGCAAAAGATGTATGAAGATATGTGGGAGAACACTAACCTTCAAGAGAATTTGGTTTCCATGAATAAAGAGAAGCATTAACTTCTTCAAAAGATGCATGAGATGGAGATTCAACTCCATGATGCCAAAGGAGACTTAGCCAAGCATGTGCTTGAAGAAGAGGTAAATAATTCAAGTTTGTCTTCAATTTCCTCTCAAGATAAATGTGTAGGTTCTTTTGAAAAACACACTAGAGGAATACTAGGGTCCAAATTGATGATTAAAATGGGCTATGAAAGTAAAGGATTAGGAAAACATGCACAAGGCATAGTTGAGGAAAGGCCTAAGTATTTGGGTCTTGGCTATGGACAACTTTATGGAGAAAGCTCTAAAGCCATGAAGGCACTTGAAACAGTTCCAAGAAGGAATTTTGTTGTAGGTTCAAACCCTCAAACATGTTAAGTTTGTAATCAAGATGAATGAAATTGTTTGAAACCCATGTTGTAGCAAGATGCTTTTAGACATGCAGCTTATGGTGAACAGGAGAGTTGTGATAGCTCTAAGGACATGAACATTGTTGTTGGTCTTCAAAA
Source organism: Pinus albicaulis (assembly GCA_034641835.2). Taxonomy (NCBI): domain Eukaryota; kingdom Viridiplantae; phylum Streptophyta; class Pinopsida; order Pinales; family Pinaceae; genus Pinus; species Pinus albicaulis. The sequence continues at coordinate 669,998,804 of CM076581.1, forward strand.
GAGAGGTGGAACCTCTTCAAGTTCATCTCCTTAAGAAGGTGATCAAGATGAACATTAAAATAATCATTCAAGGTATAATTCTTCCTATAATCATGTTGTTTATGATTATTTTAAGCATGAAAAATCTGCATGCATGAATGGGAGAAAAATTTGTTTCTCATATTGTGGTTTGCATAACCATCATGTTTCAAGATGCTGGAAGAGAATGATAGCATACATGAAACAGTCAAAGCAAAGGCGACTTGAACAGAATATGAAAAATATTTTCACTCATTTCCAGAAGAAGGGACATCTCATTGACCAATGTTGGACACTGCATCCAACCACCCATCCAAAGAAATTGATGCAAGTGGAGAAAAATATTGACGAGAATGGAACAAGAGATTCCATCATTGATGTGAGTCAAGATGATTGACAAGAAGAGGATGTTCAGTAGGAAAAATCACCATTGAATTGAATTGGTAATAAATGGCTCGATTTCTTGACCAAGTAAGGCATGCATTTCCTTTGTACATAGATGCAAATTTCAGCCTTATGTATGCATGAATTTCTGTTGAAAGTATGGAAAGTTTCAACAGATTATCACAACTTGTATGATGCAAGATTGCATGTGAATGTTATTCGGTTGAAGGAATTTATATTTGTTGCAAAATTTCACCAAGATGGTGTAAAAGATGGGTATGTCACTCATTTATGTTGCAACAATTTATCATTTAGTTTAAATCTTATGATCACCCATATGTTTTGGGTTTTTGTACTTGAAAGAGAGAGTTGAAGAGTGTACATATGCATGAGATTTTGTATATGTAAATAGAGAACTTGTGATAGGTTCATTGTAAATAGATACATGCTTGAGTGTTGTCAATATGTATCATGGAATGTCGACTTGTGTCGATTGAACTGCACATATGTTTATCCACTTGTGTTGATTGTTTCATACACATTTCATATCGATTTATGTCGATTGTGCTGTACATTTCATGTCGAATTGTGTTGTTGATGTCGCATGTTGTTGTCGACTATGTTTGTCGATTATGTTGATTGACTTATGTTTTAGTCGATGGTGTTTTTCGATGATCAGTCGATATTGGATACACCACTGTGTAAGAAGATCTCCATGTACTTGATGTTACAGGAGGTGACAGTCATTGCTTTGAAGGAGAAAAAAAAGGAGGTGGTCATCATTTCAATTGTTGCATAATGTTTTCTTTTCAAGATTGATTGTGTGTTCTTGTGACAATATGTCGCAGGAAGTTTGAGGTCCATTTAGTGGAAAGTGGATGAGATGCAAAGTATTTTGTAGCCATTGCAGAACAAGCTGGCATTTTGTGTTGAAGCCAAGAGTTCACTCATATTTCAAGCTTAATTTGGATAAGAGGATTTCCAAGAACAAGCTTGTATGCATTTGTTGCAAGAGGGACTTCATTCTCAGTGGGAAGGCTAACAGTTTTCCAAGCACATAGAGATCAGTTTGGTACATCAGGGTATGTATCAGTCAACAACAATCAACAATGCTGAAGTGGGTCAGCAACAACCAGAGAGAAATTATTGAGAGACATGGCCAGTTGCGATGCAAGGCATGTCAATATGATTGTCAAAAAAGGGTTTTCAAGTAAAATCAGTTGATAGAACTTGAAAGCAGAGACTGATGAAGCTCAAAAAAATAATTATTAGCTTTTGTGGGTCCAAAAGCCCGTGAGTGGGAAGGAGTGATCATAATTTGGATCAGGGCCTAAAATTAGGTAAAAATTCAAAGTGATTAAAATTGTTTCAAACCTGAACGATCAGATAGAGTTCATCGCCAGGATTCCGGTGCAACTCGTTTCATCAAAATACAAGTTCATATGAGTGAGTTATGGTCTGTTGTTCGCTTTCCAAAATAATAAAAAATTCATAGAACAGGTGTGTGGATGATGTGGAAGCCCAGTCAGCAAAAAATAATCTTCAGGTTTATTCCAATGAGGCTGTGACAAGTGGAATTTTTAGATTCGCGAATTTGGTCTATGTGGGGGTAAATTTCCTAATGTTTTTTAAAGTGGGAATTTCATTTTTATTTTTTAAATATTATATATATTTATATATAATATATAATATAATATATTTTATGTTTATAACATAATATATATATTATAATAAATATTACATATTATCTATATTTTATTTAAATTCTAAGATTTGAAATATTAAAACATGGAGGTTCGTTGGTTTGAAGGTGAAGGCGTATATATTTTACGTTGTATAAAATTCAAATGTGATATATTAAAAGAATGTATTGATATGGTTAGATTTATGGTGGTAAAATAATGTATGAAGGGGGAGGGGTCAGGTTTTGAACCCAAGACCTCTGCCCCACAATCCAGCCTCCTCACTGTTATGCCACAATGTGGTCAGTTGAAATGCATTTGCGCCAATGTGTTAAACACTTATGTGTGGACCGACGGAGTTAACTTCTAATCACACTTAGCATGTAATTTAATTGATTAAACAATAGTTTAACATTAAGTGAAGCCCAGTTTAACTAGGCGGCGGTTTTGGTGGACCTGCTTAATTTAGCGAAAGCTCCAGTTTTGGTGGAGTTTTCGGGCGTAGCTTCCAGAATTAGTGGAGAAAATTGGGGAAAAATTTATTGTACTCTATCTTGAGCATCACTCAGCCAAATTTAGAAAATGAATAGTCAATTTTGATTGTATTGGACCTTCTAAAGCCATTGGTGCAAATTTTAAAGGAATTTAGAGGCTTAAAGGTGCGAAAATTCTACAGGGAAGTTTCATGGAACCTAGGGCCACCAGGTGTCGGAGGCATAACCAGAAGAGCCAAAGGCTATTACGAGAGAATGAACATTGAATTTTAGATGATTGAAATGTTCTAGAAATAGTGAGATATTTTTCAGGAGTAGATGAAGACTTCTAAGGGTGTTTTTTCCATAGGATAGTTAAGGGAAGCTCAACATCACCAACAGAAGAGGTCATGCCCAAGGGAGCCATGGTACATTTCCAGTGATTGAACCATAAATATAGGGGTATTTTGGCATTTTGATCCCATTGGTATAGTGTAAAAAACCAATGGAGTTGAGCACCAGCTTGTAAAATAATTTGACCATTTTAATCCTAGAGATCCTGGTCCATTGATGGAGGCTCAAGGAGACATAGCCCAAGTGTTGAGGGTGAACTCCTTTATTATTTTGCTGTTGTGAGTTGTTGGTTATTTTTCTGCAAATTATGTTTTCTGTTCATTCCTTTAATTAGATTAAATAATTGTTAAATTTCTCACACATAAAGCACTTAAAAAACACATAAACTTGACACAAGAATTTTGTTGCACAATTGGATGTATGAGCATGATCCTTAAGTTTTTTAAATGGAATATAAGGTGCTTGCACAACAAAATAAGTCAGCCACCTATTTCAGATCAGATGTGAATAGTGACAAGACTTGATTGTGATCACACACTTGAAACACTTAGATGACACAACAACATAGATAATCCAGTTAACAACATATTTCCCTCATTGCAACAAATTTGCAACAAATTTATGACAAGTGTGACAATAAAGGTACACTTTGCAACGACCGTGATGACACTTGTGCGACAATGCGTGAAATTTTTGAAATGGGCGGGAAACATGCCTAAATAATAATAAAAAATCATTATCGCAAATATAACCCCTTGAAACCACCAGAACAAGCATATATACACTGTGCGACAACTAAAATGTGAAAAAGACAACAATTTCTAAAGTGTGAATGATTCTTGCAATATGTGAGGACAATGAAAGTAACAAATGCGAGAGAAAAGATAACATTAAAACAACACTAAGTAGAGTGAAAGCGAGCAAAAATGATAACCGAAAACATGAAAACGACACTCAAGAAAACAAAGGTGCACATGAGCGACACTTTGCAAAACTCATCGAAATGAAAGTACAAACGTAATTAGGATGTGAGAATCTATCATTGTCAGCACGTTTTGACATGGAATGGACATTGCATAGGCACAATATTGATGTAGCATGCTATGATTCTCCAATATTGCATAAAGAATGCGTTCATGCACTTGTTACTGACTGAGCACGTGTGAGCAAAAGACTTTGACACTTCCAATCCAAGAAGGGAGCTCAAAATAATCAGATGACCAAGAAGTGACTACAGAATGATTGATCACAAGATCTACAATAGGCTTCAAAATTTGAGTGTACACAAAATTTTGGAGGGTGTTTGTCGCTATGACAACAAGATAAAGGTTGGTTGGTTTGCTAGAATGAAAATGTTAGGAGAGGCTATTGCTGATTGTTCAAATATTTATGATAAAGGAGCAATTATTTTATTAATACTATTCGATTTTTTGAGGACCTCCATGTCCCACAAATTATTAGAGAATCTATGCTCATCTCCAAGGATACACTAAAATAAGAGCTAGAGGTTATCAGGACATTAATGGCTTATGAATTCAATAACTTAATAAATTTCCCTGAAGCTTAAAAAAATAAAAATAGTTAGTTACATTTTTCAATAATAATGAATACCAATAAGCTATAATTGCATAACTATGAGTGGATGTATGAGATATCAAGGAGGAAATATTTGATTTTTGTGTCAAACATGATATAATAATTCCCCCGATGAAAGAATATATCGAAGAGTGGATGAATAAATCACTGTAAGAAATCATTGATCCTCAATAACTATCAAATTGTTAGATTAATGACATACTTTCAACCATATAAATAAGCATCTTATTCAACATCAAAGGGAGAGGTCCTTCCACATAATTTTTGTGATTATTTAAATCATTTAAACCAATTCCCCTCTTTCTTCCTTGTCATTTCTCATCTTGCTTTCTTGATTGTTCTATCCATCATTTATGGTGATCCTTGACTCCATTTATTTATTTCTTCTAAATACCTTAATATTTATTGCTCCACAGGAGCCCAATCCTAGTCCCTATGGAAAAAATGCATTTATTTTTAGAATTTTAAGTATAAATATTTCAAGGAGTGCTTAAGGCACATGATTTTTCCAAAAGAATTAATTTATAAACTATTTTTTGACTCTCGCAGAGAGCTCCCTTTTGTGAAAGCAATTCATTTGGATTATGAGACTTATTTTAAAGTAGTATGAATCTCGTGGATATTTTCCTATGCCATTTATGAATTAGATGAATGGAATTACTCTATAGCTATATGGATGTATGTACCAATATGGCTTTATATTTTTCTATTTATTACTTCAATTATGCTTACTTCACAATGGTTAATGGAATGGATATGATCAATTAAAATTTGTATATTTATTTTTTATTATGAACTCTTTTGACCACATCTGGTACACTCACATGTGCATGATATGAATACTATATTATTTCTTAGAACATATTGAAAATATAAGTGTGCATTGAAAGATGAGTACCACCTCTCTAAGAACATATGGGGACATGTATCCAGACCCTATGAGGTTGAATTTTTTCTCGATAGAAAAAATATCAACTTTTTTGGTGATTCAACTATGGAATTTGAATAATAAAATATTTATTTCCCAGTAATTGAATTGTCCAAACCTAGTTCAACCTCATATTTTCATTGGATTGAATGATTATATAAGTATATTGTATCAACTACATGAAATTGTCTTATAAACATCCATAGCAAGAGAAGAGTTGGAAAGATCTTGGAATGTTATAACTCAACAAGGAGAACTAGCACCACGAAATTAAGATAGGTGACTCCAATAAAAATAAAGGTTAAGATGGAGCATTCCAGGAGCTTTCAAGGCCCTATAACAATAATCTAAATTGTGAAAATTATAGATGATGTTGATACTTCCTTGAATAAATTAGTGTTTCTTTTCTCCCCCCTAGTGACAACGAGATGGAACAAAGAAGAGAAGAGATAAGATAAGAGCGAAGGGAAGAGAGAAGGGAAGAGAGAAGGGAAGAGAAGAGAAGAAAGGATAGAATGATCGAAAGAAAGAGATCAAAGGAGAAGGTTTAGAGTAAGCTTAGTTTCCTTGCAATGGGAACAACACCCCTTCCCATTTCCAGCTAGTGTTTTACTTATATTTAATGGATATTGTATCATGGACCCTGATAAACACATGGAATTTTTTTTGGATATTTTTGATATACATAGGATTGTGCATGAAGATGTGATGGTAAGGGTTTTTCTCTAGAGTTTTATTGCACTTTCTTATGGTTGGTACTTATCCTTATCCACTAGTTCCATTACTTCTTTAAATGATATAGAAAATTCCTTTGTTGGATGGTATGCTCAACATGTAGGATACCATACATTCCTTAGTCAGTTTACACAAGTTCAACTTCAAATAGATGGAAATATTAGGAACTTTAACCTTAGTTTTTTCAAAAATCTATAGCTAATTCCTCAAAAATCTTATCCAAACGAGTCTGTGATTTTTGGAATTATATGATTTCCATTCCTTCTAATGTCAAATATGCTGTAAAATATTCCCATATAAATACTCTAGATGGAGTTACGAGTACATCATAGGAAATGGAAGAATATATGTTGCATAACAACATTGACCATAAGATTATTTTAGGAAATGACCATAGGGGGATGTCTTCCCTCAAAATTTTAGAAGCAAAGAGACAAATTCCTGTTTGGAATGCCCAAGAAAGTGTGATAGGGAGAGGCATTTTTCATGGCATTCCTCCAAATATAATAAGTGTTTCGGTACTTGAATAAGCATCTAATTCAAAGGTTAATTTTTAGATTACATAATTAAATAGAATGATGAACCATATGTAGAACGAGACACTTAAGATTCAGACAAGCCGATGAACATAAGGCTTAAAAACAACAAAACATAAGATAATCTAATTATGGTATCAAGAATCAAAATGTTGGTAATATATCACTAAGGGGACCTAGACCCCCAATGTATTTGAATCCTAGTGCAATCACCATAAAATATTAAGAATTTTATGAAGTGGACCCTCCCCAGGAACTTGAAGATATTACTCAGGAGAATAACTTTATTCTTGAATCAATTGAAATGATAGATAATTCAACATTCTCTTTTGAATAAGAAGAATCACCACAATTATATGAACACTTTGTACAACAAGAAAACATAGTTAAGATTAGAACACAATTTAATGAAATAAAGGGTAAAGCTCTAATGGGTCATCCCATTAAAGATCTAGGGGAAACAACATTCCAAAGGAACATTCCTCGAGACAAGAATATTCCATCTTAGGACAATGCTCAGGGTGTCATGAGAATGAATTACAATATAACGAATGATTTACATAAGCTTCAAATTACCTTACCCTTTTCAGAAGTTGTCAATATTCCTCAAAAAAGAGAAATTATTATCAAAGCTCTAAAAAACAAAGAGTCCTCTACTACGAGAGTAGAATCTATTGTTATTAATTGTATATAGATGAATCCTCTATTCCAAACCAAAATTCATGGAAATATCCCTCCTTTCTATATATCACTTGAAACTCCAAAATTCATGTTGCATAATTGTTTGATTGATAGCGGTGCTACCAATAATATTATACCACTTCATATCACGAGTGCAATAGGATTAGAATGCACCAGGAATTACGAAATAAGTGAAAGCATAGGTGCAATAGACTCAATAAAGGTACATAATTATGGAGATATTAAGGATTTTTGTGAAACGATATAAACTTCCCTACATATTACAACAACATTCACAGTAGTGGTGGTTTCTTTACCTATTGCATATGGATTGGTTTTAGGAAGGGAATGGAGGTTACATCTTGGGGAATATTTGATGAATGATGGAATTTGAATAATTCTTCAAAACAAATATGGTTGGTTAACAAGATTACCACGAGAACCTAAGGATCTCAATTTCTTTGAAAATAATAAAATTGATGTTGTGGTTGAGTATATCTACATAGGTCTTGGGAATTATGATATTATCAATAATGTAGATATAATTTGTACAAAATAGTGATACAAATTCATTTTCAAATACTTGAAAGATGTTATTTGATGGCGCCACATCGAAAACTCAATCAAGAGTAAGAGTGATCTTGGAGGAACCACAAGGTGAACATTTTCCAAGCGCCCTTTCTTTGTAATTTACTTGTGCAAACAACGGAAATGAAATACTAAGGATTATTTCAAGGTATACTATTAGCCCATCAAAGGGGAATTATAAATATTTTATATATGGGAGACACTGAATTGATTATAAATAAGGTCAATAAAAAGTATAATACCAAAAAGGATAGGCTAAAACTTTACGTGAAAAAAGTTTGGGATTTGATCACCAAATTTATGTCATTTGAAATATCATTAATCCTAAGGGGTTTAAATCATAAAGCTGATTCTTTAGATATTGTCGCCTCAATTTTTTAACCTAACTCAACCTTTGATTATTTTTGACTTGAGATGTTGTCTCAACCATCTGTTCTTGACAATCCAGAGTATTGGTAGGTTTTCAACAATGAAGAACACATTATTCAATTTTTTGCAGATGGTTATGATGTAGAGAATAATTAAAATAACATGAAAATAAAAAATCGATATCACTCAAATCACTCTCCAACCGAAATGATCAAATACAAAGGACTCAACTAGTTGAAGAATTATCTGTTAAAGGGGTTCAAGAGATTCAAAAATTAAATATCATAACTTTGGAAGATCCTAGATGGTTAAATCTTAGAGCTGATTGCTCACAAAGTGAAATTGATCAGTATTAAGTCTTATTTAAAAAATTTAAATATGTATTTACATGGAATTACCAATAATTGAAGGAATATGGACAAGGAGGAAATTCAAAATGTGATTCCACTAAAATAAAATGCTAGGCTAGTCAAACATAAGCCAAGGATAATAAATACAAAACTTAAGACTTTGGTTAAATCATAATTTGACAAATGGAAAAGGTCATAATCATATTCCAAATACAACATTTTGAACATATTTCAAACCTAGTTTTAGTTCAGAAGAAGAATGGAGAAATAAGGCTTTATATTGATTTTCATGATCTTAATAAGGCCTCACTTAAGGAAAATTACCTACTCCTGAACATGGAAATATCACTTCAATGAATTATTGGATAAAAAATAATGCCTATGTTAGATGGAGTTTTTGGATACATTCAAATTTTAGCTGTCAAGGATGACAAGAATAAAACATTGTTTATCACACCATGGAGAACATACACCTATGCTCCCATGCCCTCTGGATTGAAGAATGCTAGTGCAACATTTTAGAGAGCTATGGACCATGCCATTTGAAATTTTGATTAAAAAAATCAAAGCATGTTATCAAAATGATTTAGCAAATTATTCCAAGCTGATAGCCTCTCATTTGATAGATTCTACAACAAGTCCTTCAAAGATGTAGACAATACACAATATCACTTAATCATAAGAAATTATTGTTGGTTGTATAAGAAAGAGGATGTTAGGTCACATTATAAGTTAGAAAGGGATATATATGTATCCCGAGAGGATTAGAGCCATAACTGAATTCAAAGTCCCAACCACTTGCAAAGGAGTACAATCATTATTTGGAAATATTAATTTTGTTAGAAGATTTGTACCATATTATGCCTCTATTGTCAAACCTATCAAGAAACTACTCAAGAAGAATGAAAATTTGAATGGAGAAGTGAGCAACAACCAACATTTACAAATGTTAAAAAAACAATAGCCTTAGACCTAGTATTATTCAGTCTATGTTATTCAAAGGAATTTATTCTTTATACTTTTTCATATGATGAAACAATATTTATGGTTTTAACTCAGAAAAGGGAATTGAAGGAAGAACATCCAATTAATTTCATGAGAAAATCCTCGTAAAAAATGAGTTGAACTATTCCCTCTTAGAGAAACAAGTTTTTCCCTTGTTAAAGCTGTGGCATACTTTAGAAGTTATATCTTGACCCCACATATTATAGAATATGTACCATATCCATCTGTAAAAATAACGTCAACTCAATAACTCAGAGAAGGCAGATGGGAAAAATGGTTAGAAAAATTACATGAATTTGATATCAAGTTAAAACCCCTTAAAGGCCGTGAAGGGGAAAGGCCTATGTAAGTTGATAAGAGGAATAAAAGTTGTTAACATTGAATATCATAGTGGGGTTGGTGTTAATCAGTTATTGACTGCATCTGCGTGGTACAAAAACATAATCTTCTATTTAAAATCTGTACAATTTATAGTTGGCATGAGAAATAAAGAAATAATATTGTAGAAGATGAAATCCAATTCCTATGTGTTGATCTTTGGGGTTTTATTTCGAAGAAGTCGTGATGGAGTATTACTCATATGTATTCCAAAATCGAAGTCTGTTACAATAATAAAGGAATTACATGAAGGAATTTGTGGGGGATATTTCTTCCCTGCCATAATAGCCCATATAATTCTCTGATATAGATTGTACTGGCTAAATATTTTAAGAACACTTATGCCTTTGCAAGGAAATGAATTCTATGTCAAAAATTTTAATGAAGTGAAAATAAAGTAGCCATGCTCCTAAGTACAATCTTAGTTAACACTCCCTTTGCTCAAGGGGCCTAGATCTTATTGAACCAATCGATTCTATATCAAGAGTAGGCAATATCTATATTATAATTGCAACCAATTATTTCACTAAGTGGCTTGAGGTAGTAGCATTGAAGCAATCTAAATAGATAATTTGATCCACTTTATAGAAGAAAACGTCCTTGCATGATACATAGTACTAGGAAAATTCATCACAGATAATGGTTCTATTTTTATTGGGTCTAAGTTGAAAATTTTTTGTGGAAGGTATGGAATACTCACAGGTTAATCTTCCAACTATTATCCCTAAGGATATGGTATGGAAGAATAAAAAAAATTATGAGTATTTCGAAAGATACAATGACTGAATGTCAAAGGAATTTACACAAGAAGCTTTTGGACGCCTTGTGGGCTAGTAGACTTACCCCACAAAAGAGCACATGAAAATACCCATTCTGTTTGGTGTATATAATTGCCTATACACATGGAAATTAATTCCTTGACATTGACAACTCAATTACAGGATAAGAAGGTGTGTCCCCTTTCTAGACTAGAATAAATAAACTAATGTAGTTGGACGAGAAAAGACAATAAGCTTTTAGAAGTATCCAGGGGAGACAAGAGGTAATTATTAGAAATATTAATAAAAGGGCTACCAATAAGATATTTTTCAAATGAAAACTACTTTTTTCATGGAATAAATTGAAATAAAAACCTTCCATGCATAAAACATTCAACGCATTATGGATTGGACTTTATGTTACAAACATAATTCATGGTTGTAATTATTATATCTTTCAAGAGATGGACAATCTACTGTTCAATTTTGTTATGAATGGGAAGCACATCAAACATCTCTTGATCTGAATCTAAATGTTAGTTTTGTTGTGCTAATTTCATCTTCATAATTATAAACAATTTTCTGATCTTTTGCTTCATGTGCATAGGTTTATTGAGGTGTTTATGAGTGTTAAGCAGGTAAATGTAATGAATTTTATGTTAAATTCATGAACATAAACACATAAAAACATAATTATGAAAAAAATCAATAGAATGTACAACAAACCATCAAATGATCCATTAACATAGTTGTTATCACTGAAAGTTGGGTAAGCAAATATGACATTATTAAATGTCAGGCAGAAGGATTTATAGGGCTAAGGCACATTAGAGAATCTGAAAAATTTAAAAAATATCTAAGGTCCAGAGGAAAAATAAAATTTCGCACTCAAGACACTAGCAGAATGCGCCCTCATGTGCATTTTTCTCTGATAGGCATGCATTTGCATAGATTTCCCTCAAAAAGCCGCGCAAACCTGAGAGTAGCGGAAGTCACTTTTTGGGACCACAAGGCACACTCCAGGAAAATGATCCCACACTTGAGGCTGCCCAAGGACAACCGCCTAAGCCTCCTTGGGACCTCAAGGGAGCACAAAAAGGAATCAAGTGGCACACAATGGAATCAACCCCTTCTCTTGGGTCACCATCCATCAATGTACCAAGAGAGGGAAGGGGAGTTTGAATTCATCTATAAAATGCCACAAAGGGATGAAAAAGTAGAGAGCACATTGTTATGATAGCCATAATTTATTTGAAGAAATCCAACAGTGTGTAATTTAGAGCAGAAGTAGAGAGGGGATTCAGATGTTGGCCATCCAACAACTCCAATCCTTTGGAGTAGATAGAGAGACCTTGCACCAAGTATCTAGGAGGTAAAAAAATCCTTGCATTGGGTATTAGACCTCGATAGTTATCATTAGGGGAATTTTGAGGTCTGAAATGGGTCTCCTAAGGAAAATGTACAATAAAAATTCACTTTATGAGAACCAATCACATTTTAGGGGATGACATCATCCCTAATGGTTTAGGTGGCATTGATTGAGTTAAAGATACTTGTCACATTCTCAATGATGGATAAAAACTCATGGTTAACCATGGTAGTGCTCTAAGTACTTTTAAAGTCAAAGTAAAGTACTCATAATAAATGTCATTTCATAGTTTTTGAATAAAAATATATTATTGTCATTTCATGTTTCTTGAAAGAAACAATGCATATCCCTATACATTTATTATATTATATTATATTATATTATTTTTATATAGTATATTAATTACATGTTATTATACAATTTAAATAATATAAATTTTAATTAATAGCATATAATAATTAAGAATTTATAAATTTATATTTATATTTTATTTTAAGTCATTTAAGTACAAAGGACAAATGCATTAGTTGTTCAATGATAATGACTTTTTCTTGAAAAACTCATTCTTATTTATAGTCACATCAATACATTTTTTTATTAATTTTATTTTGGTGCAACTTTTGAATTGAATTTAACTATGGTTACATGGATTGTGGTGCAAAAAGTGAATTTCAAATTAATAACTATTATTTTATTGGTTTATCTATTATTTTATTATTTCCTTAGGAGGCCCATTTTAGACCTCAAAATTCCCCTAATGAAGGGCCCCTTGGCAAGTGTGTAAACGTACTATCTTTCTCCTTAATAGAAAACAATAAGAGGAGACATTGACGCCACCGTTAGTATTATTGTTCCGTGTATCTATATATGAGATTTTGTGTTTTTGTTTAGTTTAGTTTTGTTTTCTCTCTCCATATGCATACTATATCATTATTTAGTGTGTTTTGTTTTATAGCATGTTCACTAACCTGCTAAATATTTTTTTTATATGACTGTGACCATAAGCTTAAGAGGTAGCGACCACTTCTCTTAAGCAAGTGTGGATTGGTACACTTGTGCACCAAATCCACCAACACAGGATTAGCGACTCCATGATTTTAATTTCTAGTTAATGTGGTTGCGCCTGTTACAGAGACCTTTTTCTCTGCTATGGAGTTTGGATTGAACAACCCCTCTTCTCTTCTTCTCTGCTCGTTCACCCTTAGTGAGAGACCGAAGTTCAGAAGCTTTAAAAAATTTGTTGCAGGAAATTCGCACACATTTTTACATAGAAAGACGCGCCTGACCACGCGCGTTCAACAGTGACCTGCACAAAGATTTTACACCCATGTGAGACATTTTTACTCGAAAACCAGAGGCATAAAATTTCTGCTATTTCCCTTCATTTCTTGTTTGTAAAGTGACTGGAAACCCATAAGAAAACTACCAGCACTATGTGAGGTGTCCCATGATTGGTTAAAACTCACTGTTGGCTGCATTTCAGTAGTTCTAGGTGTTAGTTTTAAAATTTCAAAGTTTATTTTCACAAAAAAGCCACATAGTTTAAGTAGGGGGAAATTTAATTGCAATATGAAATAACTTATTTTTTGCGAGCATTGACACCAAAAACACATAGGTAATTAGCTGGAGTAAGTGGGCCTAGTCCACACATGCTCAGCTAAATTTTTCATTTTTCCTAGTTTAAAGTCATTAATTTTAGTTTAATTTTTTGGCACTAGGGGTTGGGACTAGGATTTAATTATCCTTAGAGAGCAAGTAATATCTGCTGCCTTTGCACCTTTTGGTGACTCTAGGCAAGAATATGAAATCTCTCTTTCGATAATTTTCCATCTCCCTTTAGTTGATCACTTAGATTAACTAGGAAACATTGTAAGCGGCCCATATCTACACATGGTTTTATTTTAGCAAGGAACAACCAAACATAGATTAATAGGGGATTTGTAAAGGATCACTACATATCGACATGTTAAAACTATGCGATTGTTCACATCTTGATCACACACTTTCACACCATAGGTGAATCAAATCCACCTTAAAACTAACCTAACTAAACTCATTCAATCTCTCCACATGGGCCACAAGAGAAATTATAGTTTAAGTTAGGACCAAGGGGTGGGCATCTAATAAGCCGCCTTTTTCAGTTTACATCTTGAAACATAGAAGTTTGATTTTTAGGGAGCTTTAAAATCCGTCTATCTACCCATGGAAAAGAAAACCTGAGCGCCACAAAGACCCGATTCACAGGGGGTTAAGCTTAGGCCCAGTGTGTGCGGTATTATTCGGGGCTAACTGACCCATATAATACTCGATACTGGTAGCTAATTTACCAAGAAGCTCAAGACTATAATTCTCACATGGGACGACAGTACTTAGTGGCCAAATCTAGGGCATCCTTCCCTATAGGTGACGATGCAGGCAACACTAGACCCTCTACCTTTACCTTGGTCGATTTTCTTTGGTTGACTAGGGGCGTCTCCAGCTCTTTCGGGACGTTGTGCCAACATTTGAAATATATCTTCTCAAGGCCAAGTTAAATTTGAGAGTGTGAGGACAATTAGCTCTTCTTGAATTTGAGTATCATACGCAAAAACAATAAAAACCATATTTTTTGATTGACTGGTCACATAAGATTAATCTAAAGGGAAAATTTATCTTTCATTTTTTGCTTTGTTTCTTGTATGCGTTCGAATTTTTTCTTTTATTATAATCTTTATCCTCTCAAATATTTCCAAAACCATACCTAGTCGACACCATAACAGACCCAATGAGACCTCATCGATCTATACGTCTTTTGGACCTCCCCCCATTAATGGGAGTTGTTCCAGGTCTTTCGCCATTTAGGCGTAAAAAATGGAACACTGCCACCCTTATCAGTTCATCCTTTATTGGGGCATATTTTGTTGGGAAACCTAGAAGTTCACCCAACACCACACCAGTGGACACCCCCACAGGGTCACCGTATTCTAGTTCTTCCACAACCCCTAGGGGGCAGAGGAGCACTACCTATTCGAGAATCCAAGTGAACTCAGAGCCAGGTACGTCGCAGACAAACCCTATACCTAACTAGAACACTGTGTCTTCATAGTGTGCATTGGCTCTCAATTCGCAGTCACCATTCTTAGCATCGCTAAACTTGCCTGATCCAACCAAGTTAACGAATGAATCAATTTCACACAACCCTACATGGCCACCCATGCCCACAAAGCTCCCTTTAGATATTCCAAAGTTTGAAGGGGAGCAAGTGGGAGACCTAGGAAATCATGTAATGACTTTCCACCTGTGGTGTTCGACGAAAAACATCATTGACAATACTATTCGACTGAGACTATTTTAGCACACCCTAACCGGACCAACTGCGAAATGGTATGTGGAGCAACCATCCGCGACACATGGAACTTTTAGCGCCCTAGCTACTACGTTCCTTACCTATTTCTAGTTACCTATCCACCATAATTCTAGGATTGAATTACTGATCCATTTTAGGCAAAAACCTGCTGTCCATATCTCAGAGCATCTCCATGAATTGCGACGATGTTGTAGTTTGTGCAAAGCCAAACTTGACGATTGAGTTCTGCTAGACCTGTTACTGAAAACTCTCACTGTAGAGATTTCAAAGGGCGTAACAACTAAAAAAAATACATCTGAAGAGGACGCCATCAGTAAGGCCCAGAAACTCGAGTTGATATACACGCAGTTAGAATATATTTACAATATCCTGCCTAACACCCCACGCCTACAAAATTACAAAGAATTTCCAGGCGCATTGAACTCCGCAGATGGTTTGATTGGGTCATTGACCCAAAATCACTTAAGCAACAATTTTCAGTACCCTAGTTACACATATGATTCTAACTGGAAAATCCCGCAACCCGGCTACAAAATTCATCATGCACGTTCACAAAACATGAATAATAGGGCAACGTTGTACCACCATCAGGAAGGAGGTGCGTATCCTCTGGCTTAGGGGACCCAATACGAAGCTAGAAATTTTGACGGAAGAGATCCCCTCCAAAATCCATTCACAAACTAGGGACAAGGACCACAATATGCCCAGTCCCCAACACAAAACCCACCCATGCAGAACAATGCATAGGTGAACTTTGTGCAACCTTCCCAAGCACAACCGCGACAACCATACAATACAAAGAATCCTAGCTATCCTCCTAATGTGGAAAGGAAAAAAGGGAAACACAAACCAAAGGGAAATCCTGGACAGGGGGGCAACAATCAATAACGCCCTCCGTGATCTCAGGTTGGAGGCAACTCCAAGAGAAATAAAAACCAGGAGCTAAACAACTCCCAAGGTCAGAACAAGAGGGAAAATATTTAGACCAACCACTCTTCTTCAATCTATGGTGAATATGGCCATTACACTCACCACTATCCCAATCTACCTAAGCTGAAGAGGCTTCATGGTAACCGTGGACAAGGGGATACTCACAACAGAAAACCATCATGTAGGAGCCTTTCCCCCACAAAGGGACAACTAGCACCCAACAACGAACAATTCCCGACGATTCCAGAAAAAACAACCACGAAATCTACATGACTGATGAAGAAATGTTTTTTCAGACACGGAATTGAAATTACGATACCCCACCAGACACCAATTCGTCAGGGGCTAGCACGAGTGCACGAAGATCACCTTTGACCATATCAAAGGTACCTATTGAACCTTTTCCAAAGATATGTGGGCATATTGCATGGCCGTGAAAGCATCCACTGCGTTCATACCCTTCCACTTGGTATATGGGGTTGAAGCTGTAATTGCCATAGAACACAAGATCCCAAATATGCATGCCACCATCAAACTCCTCGATGAAGAAATCCTCGATGAAAGCCAATGACAGTCACTGCAACACAAAGAGGCCCATAAGAAACAGGTAAAAGCATCATTTGATCGCCACATCAACCCTCATTAATTTACTGAGGGAGAGTTAGTCCTCCGCTACGATGTCACAAAAGAAGCCCTAGGGACAGGAAAGTTTGAAACTCTATGGAAAGGACCCTACATCATAAAAAATTCCCTCCTCAAGGGGGCATACATCTTGACAGAGCTAGATGGAACAAGCCTCAACAACCCTATCAACAGCCTTTACCTCAAGAAATTTTACCCATGAGGGCCAAGAAGGCCAACCCCTAGAGTAAAAACACACAGACCAAACACTTTAAATTTTTGACCAAAAGACTTGTCAAAAAATACGCTCTAGTGTCACAATGGATTCTCAACCCGACAATTACTTTAGATTCGCTAATGGAGCATCGCGATGGTCTCAAAGTTTAGCAGCATTCGCCTGGGTCATCTACTACCCTGACCAATCGCCATTCTTCACCAATGGTGTATGCATCAGCTCAATGACAAACAATCAGGAAAAATATGATGCCGTCAACGGACTTATGTGAAACACCCTCAATCAAGGCATACACTATTTGCATATCTACCTCGATTCCCAGTTAGTGGTGTCACAGTTAAACCAAGAGTCTGAGATCCAGGATTCACATATGTTTAGAAAATATTTGCATGCAAAAAGTTTAAGCCGTCCATTTGATCACATTACATTCACACATGTACCAATAAATCAAATCCAAACAGCTGATTGCATAGCTAACAATATCCTAAACTGGAATGCATCTATGCATCTTGGATAAACCATCATACATAAAACACAAAAAACATAAAAAATACATATATCTATCAGCACAACACATAATCCATAAACATGGGACACACCATGTAGAGCCGCAAAAAATATCTCTCTCATATATACCAAAAAATATGTGTTTGAATACAAAAAATATATCATGTCTCTAACTTGTAAGTCAGCTCAAAGATACACATATACTGAAAAAATTAAAATAGAGGACGTTATAGGGCCTACCTGGCTCAAGAATCGCGAGTCTCGGGTACTCAAGCCGAACGCAATGGCAAGAACATCTCTGCAAAATCCTCTCACCTCTCAAAACCTCAAACACTCAAATGTCACAAATGAACTGAAATGAGCCATATTGGCCTATATGTCGCCCATTCAGGTATGCCACACATTCACACCTCTGAAAAAATATTCTTTTAGTTCCGACAGGTATGCCCTCTCTCATATTCTTTTCATTTAGCACATGTATTTCAATAATATTTGAATGAAGAAGATGATTTCACTTGGGGTATTTGTTGTAGGTATTGTGAAAACCATCCATACTCCATCCACTGAAAGTATGAGAGCATGTATCATTCTACCCTCAGCATGATAGAGTCCCATAAAAACTCTGCATATCCTGACATCATTTCTCCACAAGAAATTAACCATAGGTTTCGAACACCAGACCATGTTTATCATCGTCCCACCTTGCACATGATAAACACCCTTGTTGGTCGGTAGAGCCTCCCCTCCATGGTGCCCGTCACTCAAAGTATACCACATATTAGAAAAATCATGACGCCATGGCCATACCACTTTAGTCTGGGAAACACTTCATGCCCATTCACCCACCATGCATCAAGTCAAGTTTTACCATATCAAAATAAAACCCCTTTCCCGGAATACCAGGTTTTACAAGAAGATCAAAAGTGCACCACCACACCTCACATTTGGCCTACCATACCCCCATCAGCATAGCCCATCTGCAATTATTTCCATCTACTTCATCACTCTCACAAAAGAGACCAACCAATGGGGCCCCCACCCTCAGCAAAAAAACCTTCCTCACATCATCAATGAGCAAGCACTTTCATGTTTTGGGGCATTCGTCTCTGTGTTTTGTACAATCCAAATTCCATTGTTTCATTCTTTTGGTAATTGTACAAAGACCGCAAATGGTGAACATCATCTATCCATATTTTCTCCCATGGAAACATTCACTAGTCACCCTTGGTCAAAGTATCACACCTTTCACACATAAGCAACCATGACATTAATAACCGACATATACCCACCTTGGACGTCTTACTGACTCCAGGGATTTCCCCATCAGAAATAGTTATGACTACCGCCAAGATGCTTTTTATACTTCGACCTTGGGCCATTGAATCCCCATCATCAATTTTTAGTGACACCTCGCCATCATGCCTATGTTAAACCTATCACATCAAGATCCTGATCCCTTGCATCAATGACTCTCTCATTCAGTTGAGGCTTCTTTTTTTTCGACTTCAACTCCTATTTTTTAAAAAGGAAGCGGTACCTTGGATTACCCCTCACCACAATAAGGACATCCTCGGGTGAATCATCATTTCCCACATATGTCATCGATCCTCCTGACATTCGACTACAACATAATCTTTCATGCCAAGATGGTATTGTACCTTACAACCATTGCACTTTGATCAAATTTGTCGAAGACCCGTGCCATTATAAGCATATCTTTCAGTAATGCTTACATGAGAAGGTCCCAGTTATACACCCATGCGTACAATGAGAATCTATATGCCATACCAAACTTATGCATGTGGGTACCAACATTCCACCTATTTTCAAAGAAAGAATTCCCCTGAGGGCATCAACAATCGTCGTCATCAAACAATGGATCACTACCATACTAGTGACACAGACAGAATCTGTATCTGTCAAATAGATTTATTTATCTAGCCAAAGCATCCTGAGCATGGGACCTGTCCGCCTCGTATAAAAATTGTATTTATTGTTCATACCATTTCCTGCAGGGTTCCCACAGGACATGGTCGCTCTTCGACCCATTGTAAGGCATTTCCAAGTTTTTTCTACACGCATGTCTCTCTCTCTCTCTCTCCACACAGTACATAGAAAAGAAACTGTAATTTATTTTGGCTATACAGTTCTTCCTACACCTCACACATTAAGGGGAAAATGTTATCACTTTAAAATCAGACAAGCAAATATGACATTATTAAATGTCAGGCAGAAGGATTTACAGGGCTAGGGCACGTTAGAGAATCTGAAAATTAAAAAAAACATCTAAGGTTCAGAGGAAAAATCAAATTGCGCACTCAAGACACTAGCAGAATGTGCTTTCGGGCGCATTTTTCTTCGATAAGCGTGCCTTTGCTTGAATTTACCTCAAAAGCCACGCGGACCTAAGAGTGGCAGAAGTCAATTTCTGGGACCATAACGCACACTCCTAGAAAATGATCCCACACTTGAGGCCACCCAAGGACAACTGCCTAAGCCTCCTTGGGACCTCAAGGGAACACACAATGGAATCAACCCCCTCTCTTGGGTCACCATACATCAATGTAACAAGAGAGGGAAGGAGAGTTTGAATTCATCTATAAAAGGCCACAAAGGGATGAACAAATGGAGAGCACATTTTTGTGCTGGCCAAAATTTCTTTGAAGCAATCTAGCAGTGTGTAATCCAGAGCAGAAGTAGAGAGGGGATTCAGTTTTTGTCCATACAACAACTCCAATCCTTTGGATTAGAGAGAGAGACCTTGCACCAAGTAGCTAAGAAGTAAAAACGTCCTTGCATTGGGTCTTTGAACTCCATAGCTCTAAGGGCCCCTTGGAAAGTGTGTAAATGTACCATCTTTCTCCTTAATAGCAAATAATAAGAGGGGACATTGACGTCGCCATTAGTATTATTTTTATATCTATCTCTATATGAGATTTTGTGTTTTCGTTTAGTTTAGTCTTTTTTTCTTTTACATATGCATAATATATCATTATTTAGTGTATTTTGTTTTATAGCATGTTCACTAACCTGATAACTCTTTTATTTATATTCTTGTGATCATAAGCTTAAGAGGCAGTGACCACTCCTCTTAAGTATGTGTGGATTGGTACACTTGTGCACCAAATCCACCAACACAATATTGGCGACTCCATGATTTTACTTTCAAGTTAATGTGGTTGCGCCTGTTGCAGAGACCTTTTTCTCTACTATGGAGTTTGGATTGAACAACACCTCTTCTCTTCTTCTTTTCTTGTTTACCCTTAGTGAGGGGCTGAAGTTCAGAAGCTCCAAAAAATTTGTTACAGGAAATTCACGCACATTTTACATAGACAGATGTGCTCGACTACACGTGTTCAACAGTGACCTACGCAAAGATTTCACGCATGTGTGAGACATTTGCGCGCAAAAACCAGAGGCATAAAATTTATGTTATTTCCCTCCATTTCCTATTTGTAAAGTGACTAGAAGCCCACAAGAAAACTTCCAGCACTCAGTGAGGTGTCCCATGACTGGTTAAAGCTCACTGTTGGCTGCATTTGAGTAGTTCTAGGTGTTAGTTTTAACATTTCAA
This sequence comes from Pinus albicaulis, assembly GCA_034641835.2. Taxonomy (NCBI): domain Eukaryota; kingdom Viridiplantae; phylum Streptophyta; class Pinopsida; order Pinales; family Pinaceae; genus Pinus; species Pinus albicaulis. The sequence continues at coordinate 670,020,221 of CM076581.1, forward strand.
AATTTATTTTCGCAAAAAAAACACATAGTTTAAGTAGGGGGCAATTTAATTGCAATCTGAAATAAATTATTTTTTGTGAGCATAGACACCAAAAACACATAGGTAATTAGCTGGAGTAAGTGGCCCTATTCCACACATGCTTTGCTAAATTTTTCATTTTTCCTAGTTTAAAGTCATTAATTTTAGTTTAAATTTTTGGCACTGGGGGTTTGGAATAGGAGTTAATTATCCTTAGAGAGAAAGTAATCTCTGCTTCCTTTGCACCTTTTCGTGACCCTAGGAAAGCATATGAAAGCTCTCTTTTGATAATTTTCCATCTCTCTTTAGTTGATCACTTAGATTAACTAGGAAACATTGTAAGCGGCCCATATCCGCACATGATTTGCTTTTAGCAAGGAACAACCAAACATAGATTAATAGGGGATTTGTAAAGGATCACCGCATATCCACATGTTAAAACTATGCGATTTTTCACACCTTTATCACACACTTTCACACCATAAGTGAATCAAAGCCACCTTAAACTAACCTAACTAAACTCATTAACTCTTCCCATAGGGGCCGCAAGAGAAATTATAATTTAAGTTAGGACCAAGGGGGTAGGCATCCAATAAGACGCCTTGGTCAGTTTACATCTTGAAACATAGAAGTTGACTTTTTAAGAAGCTTTAAAATCCATCTCTCCGCCCACGGAAAAGAAAACCCGAGTGCCATAGAGACCCGATTCAGAGGGGGTTAAGCTTAGGCCCAATGCGTGCGATATTATTCAAGGCTACCTGAACCATCTAATACTTGATACTGGTAGCTTATTTACCAAGAATTTCAAGGCTTGAATGCTCACGTGGGACGACGGTACTTAGTGGCCAATTCTATGGCATCCTTCCCTATAAGTGACAGTGCATGCAACACTAGATCCTCTACCTTTACCTTGGTCAATTTTCTTCGGTTAACTAGGGGCGTGGCCAGCTCTTTCAAGACGTTGTGCCAACATTCACAAGATATCTTCTCAAGGCCCAGTTACATTTGAGAGTGTGAGGATGATTAGGTCTTCTAGGATTTGAGTATCATACAGAAAAACAACAAAAACCATATTTTTTTATTGACTGGTCACATAGGATTAATCTAAAGGGAAAGTTTATTTTTGCTTTGTATTATGTATGCGATCAGATTTTTGCTTTGATTATAATCTCTATCCTCTCAAATATTTCCAAAACCATACCTAGTCGATGCCATGATGGACCCAATGAGACCTCGTCGATCTAGACGTCTTTTGGATCTCCCCCCATTACCAGGAGGGGTTCTAGGTCTTTCGCCATTTAGGCGTCAAAGACATAACACTGCCACCCTTATCGGTTCATCCTTTATTGGGGCATATTTAGTTGGGAACCCTAGACGGTCACTCAATGCCACACCAGTGGAAACCCCCATAGGGTCACCACATTATACTCCTCCCACAACCCCTAAGGGGTAGAGTAGCGGTACCAATTCGGGAAGCCAAATGAACTCACAGCTGGGTATGTCGCAGAAAAACCCTATACCTAACCAGAACACTGTGTCTTCACAATGTGAAATGGCTCTCAACTCATAGTCACCATTCTTAACATCATTAAACTTGCCCGATCTAACCAAGCTAAAGAACGACTAAATTGCACACAACCCTACATGGCCACCGATGCCCACGAAGCTCCATTCGAACGTTCAAAAGTTCGAAGGGAAGTAAGCGAAAGAACCAGGAAATAATGTAATGAATTTCCACCTATGTTGTTCGTTGAACATAATCATTGATGATACTATTGGACTGAGACTATTTCAGTGCACCCTAAACTGACTAGCCGTGAAATGGTATGTGGAGCAACCATCCGTGACACATGGAAATTTTAGCACCCTCACTACTACATTCCTTACCTATTTTCAGTTACCCATCCATCATGATTTCAAGATGGAATTACTAACCCATTTTAAGAAAATACCCGCCATCCATATCTCGGATCATCTCCATGAATGGCAGCTACGTCGTAGTTTGTGCAAAGCCAAACATGACGATCGATTTCTGCTAGAACTGTTCCTAAAAATTCTCATTGTAGAGATTTCAAAGGATGTAACAACTAAAAAACCTACATCCGAAGAGGACGCCATCAGTAAGGCCCAACAACTCGAGCTGATATACACAGTCAATATATATTTACAATATCCTGCATAATGCCCTGTGCCTGCAAACTTACAATGAATTTATAGGCGCGTTGAAATCCACAGATGGTTTGGTTGGGTCATTGACCCAAAATCACCTAAGAAATAGTATTCAGTACCTCGGTTATGCATATGGTTCTAACTAGAACATCCCATAACTCGGCTACCAGAGTCATCATGCACCTTCGCAAAACATGACTAATAGGATGGCGTCATACCACCATCAGCAAGGAGGTCCATATCCTTTGGCTCAAGGGACCTAATATGCAACTAGAAATGCTGACAGAAGAGCTCCCCTCCAACAACCATTCACAAACTAGGGACAACGACCACAATATGCCCAGTCCCTAGCACAAAACCCACCCATGCAGAACAATGCACAGGTGAAATTTGTGCAACCTTCCCAAGTACAACCGTGCCCACCATACAATTAGAATAATCCTAGCTATCCTCCTAACACGGCAAGGAAAAAAGGAAAAAAAAAACAAAGGGAAATCCTGGACAAGGGGAAAACAATCAACAGTGCCCTCCACTATCTCAGGCTAGAGGCAACTCCAACCGAAATCAAAACTAGGAGCCAAAAAACTCCCAAGGTTAGAACAAGAGGGGGAATATTTGGACCAACCACTGTTGTTCAATCTGTGGTGAATACGACCATTACACTCACCATTGTCCCGATGTCCCTGAGCTGAAGAAGTTTCATGGTAACCATGGACAAGGGGGATCCTTACAATAGACATCCTTCATGCAGGAGCCTTTCCTACACCAAGGGACAGTTAGAACCTAAAAACAAATAACTCTCGACGATCCCGGAAAAAAAAACCACGAAATCTACATGAATGGTGAAGAAATGTTTTTTTAGACACACAACCAAAATCACGATACCCCACCAGACACCAATTCGTCAGGGGCTAGAATGAGTGCACCAAAAAAACCTTTGACCATATCAAATATACCTATTGAACGTTTTCCAAAGATATGTGGGCATATCGTATGACCGTGAAAACATCCACTGGGTTCACACCCTTCCACTTGGTATATGGGGTTGAAGCAGTAATTCCCATAGAACATGAGATCCCAAATCTGCATGCTTCCATCGAACTCCTCGATGAAACCCAACCTCTAGAACAACATTTAGTACAACTAGAGTTCGTCGATGAAAGCCGACAGCAGTCACTGCAACACAATGAGGCCCATAAGAAACGAGTAAAAGCATCGTTCGATCGCCACATCAATCCTCGTTCATTTACTGAGGGAGAGTTAGTCCTTCACTACGATGTTGCAAAAGAAGCCCTAGGGCCAGGAAAGTTCGAAACTTTGTGGAAATTACCCTACATCTTAAAAAATTTCCACCTTAAGGGGGCATACATCTTGACAGAGCCAGACAGAACAGGCCTCAGCAACCCCGTCAACGACCTTTACCTCAAGAAATTCTACCCATGAGGGCCAAGAAGGCCCACCCCTAGAGTCAAAATTCACAGACCAAACACTTTAAAATTTTTACCAAAAGACTTGTCACAAAATATGCTATAGTGTCACAATGGATTCTCAACCCGACCATTACTTTGGATCCACAAATGGAGCATTGCGATGGTCTCAAAGTTTAGCAACAACCATCTGGGTCATCTACCACCTTGACCAATCACCATTCTTTACCAACGGTTTATGCATCGACTTAGTGACAAAAAATCAGGCAGAATATGATGCCATCATCGGACTTATGTGCAACGCCCTCAATAAAGGCATATACCATTTGGATATCTACCTCGATTCTCGGTTAGTGGTGTCACAATTAAACCAAGATTTTGAGGTCTGGGATTCACATTTGTTTAGAAAATATTTGTGTGCAAAAAGATTAAGCCATCAATTTGATCACATTACATTCACACATGTACCAATAAATCAAAACCAAACAGCTGATTGCATAGCTAACAATATCCTAAACTGGAATTCATCTCGGATAAACCATCATATATAAAACACAAAAAACATAAAAAATACAAATATCCATCAGCACAACACATAATTCATAAACAAGGGACACACCTGGTAGAGCCGCAAAAAATATCTCTCTCATATATACCAAAAATTATGTGTCTGAATACAAAAAATATATCGTGTCTCTGACCCGTAAGTCATCACAATGATACACATATACTGAAAAAATTAAAATAGAGGACGTTATGGGGCCTACTTGGCTCAAGAATCATGAGTCCCGGATATTCAGGCTGACCACAATGGCAAGAACGGCGCCACAAAAGCCTCTGACCTCTCAAAACCTCAAACACTCAAATGTCACAAATGAACTGAAAAAAGCCATATTGGCCTATATGTCGCCCTTTTCAGAATGTTTGTAGGACCATAACGAGAGCTCAGAAGGCCCAATTGCAGGACAAGAAGCAACACAATGATCAACACCTTATAACGCCGAAAGGAGGTGCCACACATTCACACCTCTGAAAAACTATTTTTTCAGTGCTGACAGGTATGCCCTCTCTCATCTTCTTTTCATTTAGTACATGTCTTTCAAAAATATTTGAATGAAGAAGATGCTTTCACTTGGGGTATTTTGTTGCAGGTATTGTGCAAACCATCCATCGCTCCATCCACTGAAAGTACCAGAGCAGGTATATTTCTACCCTCAACATGATAGAGTCCCAGAAAAACTCTGCATATCTTGAAATCATTTCTCCACAACAAATTAACCATAGGTTCCAAACACCCAACCATGTTTATCATCGCCCCACCTTGCACATGATAAACACCCTTTTTGGTCGGTAGAGCCTCCCCTCCATGGCGTCTGTAACTCAAAGTAGACCATATATCAAAAACATCATGATGCCATGGCTATGCCACTTTAGTCCGGGAAGCACTTCATGCCCATTCACCCACCATGCATCAAGTCAAGTTTTACCATATCAAAATAAAACCCCTTTCTTGAACTTCCAGGTTTTGCAAGCAGATCGAAAGTGAACCACTGTGCCTCGCATTTGGCCTAACATACCCCCATCAGCATAGCCCATCTGCAATACTTTCCATTCACTTCATCACCCCCACACAAGAGACCAACCAATGGCCCCCCCACCCTCAGAAAAAACACCTTCCTCACATAATTAATGAGCGAGCACTTTCATGTTTTGGGGCACCCGTCTCTATGTTTTGTACAATCCAAATCCAATTGTTTCATTCTTTTGGTAAGTGTACAAAGACCGCAAATGGTGAATAACGTCCCCCACTCATCCATCCATCTTTTCTCGCATGGCAGCAGTCCCTGGTCACCCTTGGTCAGAGTATCACACCTTTCACGCATAAGCCACCATGAAATTCATAACCGACCTATAACCACCCTAGAAATCCTATCGAATTTGGGGATTTCCCCATCAGAAATAGTTATGACTATTGCCAAGCTGCTTTTTATACTCTGACCTTGGGCCACTGAATCCCCATCATCAGTTTTCAGTCACCCCTCGCCATCATTCCTATGTTAAACCTATCACATCCAAGATCATGATCCCTTGCATTAGTGACTCTCTTGTTCGGTTGAGGCTTCCTTTTTGTCGACTTCAACTCCTATTTTCTAAAAAGGAAGCGGTACCTTGGATTACCCCTCACCACAATAGGGACATCCTTGGGTGGCACTGTGGGAATCATCATTGCCCATAGATGTCATCGATCCTCCTAACATTCCACTATGATATAAGCTTTCATGTCAAGATGGTATCGTACCTTAAAACCATTGCTCTTTCATCAAATTCGTCAAATACCCGTGCCATTATAAGCATCTCTTTCAACAATGCTTACACAGGAAGATCCCAATTATACACCCATGCATACAATGAGAATTTATATTCCATATCGAGCTTACGCATGTGGGTACCAACATTCCACCTATTGTCAAAGAAAAAATTCCCCTGAGGGCGTCAGTAATTGTCGTCATCAACAAGAAGATCACTACCATACTAGTGACACAGACATAATCTGTATCTATCAAATAGATTTGTTTAGCTAGCCAAAGCATCATGAGCATGGGACATTCCCGCCTTGTAGAAAAATTGTATTTATTGTATAATACCATTTATTACAGGGTTCACATAGGACATGGTCGCTCTTTGACCCATTGTAAGGTGTTTCCAGTTTTTTTCTACACGCAGTTCTTCCTCTCTCTCTCCACACAGTACAAAAAAAAGAAACTATAATGTATTTCGGCTATACAGTTCTTCTTAGACCTCGCACATTAGGGGCAACTGTTATCATTGGAAAATCGGACAAGAAAAGATGACATTATTAAATCTTAGGCAGAAGGATTTACAGGGCTAAGGCACATTAGAGAATCTGAAAAATTTAAAAAATCTCTAAGGTCCAGAGGAAAAATAAAATTGCGCACTCAAGACACTAGAAAAATTTGCCTTCGCACACATTTTTCTTTGATAGGAACGCTTTTGCGTGGATTTCCCTCAAAAATCCACGCGGAAATGAGAGTGGCGGAAGTCACTTTCCGAGACCACAAGGCACACTCCAGGAAAATGATCCCACACTTGAGGCTGCCCAAGGACAGCCACCTAAGCCTCCTTGGGACCTCAAGGGAGCACACAATGGAATAAAGTGGCACATAATGGAATCAACCCCCTCTCTTGCGTCACCATCCATCAATGTACCAAGAGAGGGAAGGGTAGTTTGAATTCATCTATAAAAGGCCACCAAGGGATGAACAAATGGAGAGCACATTGTTATGCTGGCCAAAATTGCTTTGAAGCAACCCAACAATGTGTAATCCGGAGCAAAAGTAGAGAGGGTATTTAGCTGTTGGCCATCCAACAAATGTAATCCTTTGGAGTAGAGAGAGATACCTTGCACCAAGAATCTAGGAGGTAAAAACGTCCTTGCATTGGGTCTTAGAACTCCATAGTTCTAAGGGCCCCTTGGCAAGTGTGTAAACATACTATCTTTCTCCTTAATAGCAAACAATAAGGGGGGATATTGACGCTGCCGTTAGTATTATTGTTCTATCTATCTCTATATGAGCTTTCATGTTTTTTTTTAGTTTAGTCTTGTTTTATCTATACATATGCATACTATATCATTATTTAGTGTGTTTTGTTTTATAGAATGTTCACTAACCTACTAACTCTTTTGTTTATCTGCTTGTGACCATAAGATTAAGAGGCAGCGACCACTCCTCTTAAGCAAGTGTGAATTGGTACACTTGTTCACCAAATCCACCAACATAATAGTGTTTTTATGAAGGAGTTCACCCCTCCTGGGATGCATCTCTTTGGTCCAGCTTCCATGGATTGGGCCTTTGTATTGGCTCAAATTGGAAAAAAAGTGATGATTACAGTCATCTATTAATCCCGAAACCTTCTTTAATGTGTTCATAATGTCCAAATCATCTAGAATAGAGTCTTATTGCTCCCAATTTGGTCTGATTTTGCAAAATTTATGGCCTCCTCAATTATGGCCTAGGAAACCCCACTAAAACTAGAGAAAATCCAGTTAGGGCTGCTAAATTTGGAGTTAGCACCGAATTTGGGGGCTCTGCCATTTTGATCGCCGAATTAAAATCAAGTTTAATTAAATTTAAGTGGGATTAAATTGTAAATAAGTATATTTTAGGCACATTAAGCGCATTTTACACAAGTTCGAATTAAATGAAGGATTAATGCTTGTTAACAAAGGTTTTGGGTTAATAAACCCGTATTAAACCTTAACCTCCGCCATTATCAATATGCGCTCTGCGTGGTCTTCACATGTGGTCCTATGGTGACGGGGCTGGTCCGCGGGGCTACCCCCTCCTTACCCCCGCCGTTCATACCATTCGAATATAAATATACGTTAGCGGCTATATATGTTAAGATTCAAGCCATGGTATAGTGGTAAGGTAGGAGCGTTGTGTGGGGTAGGTAGCGGGTTCGAGCCCTGACCTCGACCCATCCTATGTATAAATTTTTTTTCACCCAATATATTATACCATATAACCATACATTAATCCAACCTTTGGCATAATGTTGATAATTCAGACTTTGACCTTGGTCCACTAGAGGGTGCATGTGGCAGCCCTTGGTTGCACCACGTGTCCACCTCTGGTTGGATTATCTGTCCATTTAATAAAATTTCATTCGACCATTAAAATATGAAATTCAACCTTAGGAGATAATAAAAAAAGTTCACCTTAACCAAAAATTTCCAGCGAATCCTACAGTGACACTTGTCACAGTGTTAATGGGCGAAAATGAAAGAATATTCCCAGAATATAATTTTCTTTGCTGACTAGGTTGCCATGTTAGCATTCTTTCCTTCTGCAATTTTTTTAGTAATTTAGGAAAATGAACAACATGCTCTATCTTCCTCATTTGGAATTAGTTTTCGAGGAAACTAATTGCACTGGATTCCTGGTGACGAGCTCTTCGTTGTCATTCAGTTTCCAATCAATTTTGAGCACTTCCATTTTTGAGCTTAACACTGAGCACCTGATCAATCCTCCCCACTAGAAGCCTTTTGGACCCCAAAATCTATTTTATTACTGAACATGTGGGTGAGTGTATAGTTCCCTCACCCTTCTAGTCTCAAACCACTGGATTTTTCCCATTTTCATCAAATTGATATTTTCATAAAAAATAAGCTCTTTCCTTGACTCTTGAGACCCTCTCTTGCTATAGTAGACACCGTCATGCTGCGATTTCCTTGAATTTGCAGAGAAGCAAGCTGTTATTTCTGAAAAAAACTTGTTCCCACCTTGGTCATTAATAAAAGGAAACTTAAAAACTGTCTCACCTCACACAATGTCGTCATGGCGATTCTTAGTTTCTCTTGCTTTGTACTTGCGTCGACTATTGACCAAGTATTTTCACCGTTTCCATGTACCTTTTGGAAACCAAAAACAAGCACTCGTGGAACTTATGCCTTATTTTTCAAATTTCCTGGGTGCTTTCTCTTTGAGTTTTTCTCTCTTTCACCGACATCTTGTTTCCAAGAATGCTCAACACTGATGTTGACTGTTGCAAATCTTTCGCATATTGTTCACTTCCTTTAAAAGGAAACCTATTAGAGTCCTGAAAAATCTCATTAAAAGCATAAGAAACTTAAATGAAATCAACTTGTTCATTCGATGTATCTTTTTGAAATGCCTCATTCAAAACATCTCTATGTTTGATCATTAACAAAGTCAAATTTTGACTCGCATTCACTATTCTCTTCATTTCTCCTGCATGTATAAGAGACAAACTTTCATTCTTCTTATGTGCTCTAACTATGTACTCAATTACATATTTAAAAAAGTGATACTTATTCTCATGGCGATTAAATACTTCTTTCTTATCATAAATATAAGGACTTCCCAAAATAATATATGAAATCTAAAGCGACACCACATTGAGTTCAACTTTATCAAGAAAGTTTGAATTGACGGAAAAACTTAGTATGCACTTCCTTGTTACCTGCAAATTTTCATTCTTGCATATGCAACCTAAAGGATAAGGTCTTGGATGTATAACAGTTTCAAGGTTTAGCTTCTTAAATAAGTCTTCAGAAATCAATTTAGCTTGAGAACCACTATCAAAAAGTGTGTCTATCTTGGTATGTTTACAAAAAACTCTAATATGGAAAAGTTCAATTCTTGTGTCTTCATCTTGAGTTACATTGGAAAAACTTTAAGAACTAGTGCTTGCTATGTTCTTACCTTTCAAACCCATTGCTGTAATCTTGGTTTCATCTCCTGAATTTGAACCTAAGTCATGTTCAATTATTGCAACAAATTTTCCCTTCTCTTTGGCTTTTAGTTTGTTTGGCTTCAACTCTGGATGAAGCTACCAACAATGGTCTTCATCATGGCCATTCTTCAAACAATGTTTACATGTGAGTTCTCTTTCTCTTTTTTTATAGGGCTATTTCTCTTTCCTCTTCCATTAAACTTTCCCTTTCCTTTACCCTCATACTCAAGGAAACTATCACTTTTATCATCTACACTCTGTTTCCCTCTTGCTTCTAAATGTGTGGCTTGAACTCAAACCTCATCTAATTTTGTGGGATTAAACATGAGAATAGTGTGCCTAAGGTAACTGTGCAAACCCCCAATATACTTTAACAAAGTTTCTTACTAATACAAATTAATACCCAAAATAAGAGCTCTTCTCCTAAATTCATGAGTATAATCTTGCACACTTTTCCCTTTCAATTGTCTAAAATTATGCCAGTCTATAATGGATTTTTTCATGTAAGCTAGAGGATAAAATTTACTTTTAATGGCTGCAATAAAACTTGACCAAGACATTGAGAAATTACCATGGTTTTTAATCTCTTCTTGAGTCCTCGCTTCCCACCATACAAGTGCTAATCTCTCCATCCTCAAGGAAGTCAATTGAATCTTTATGTCATCTTATTGAAGGTTTTGAATTTTGCAATAAACCTCCAATTGAAAAATATGATTATGCAACCTCTCTGCATTTACCTCGCCTTTATACATTGGAAGCTCAAATTTGACATCAAGTTTGAATAAGGGAGTTTTTACTTTTGTGGTTTTTGCGTGAGCATGGGTAGTTTAGGCTATGGAAGTGGAAGAAGATGATGATGGTGATGATGAGGATGATGATGAAGATGGTGGAGATGGAGGAGGATTTCCTCCACTTCCATTTGAATCCATCTCTTCATATTTTTTGTACCTCTCTTCAAATAGCATCCTAACCCTTTCAGTCAGTTCATAGAAAGCCTTCTTGTATGCTTCCTCTTCTGAAAGTCCTTCAGTCTCTCCAACACTAACATGATGGCTATGGATTCAAGCTCAGCTTCTAGTGCAACTTGTACCTCTTTAATCTTAGCTAGAGATAAAACTTGAGGTGCTTCAAGTGCAGCTGTGAGTGAAACTTTGGGTGGAGATGGCACCCTTATGGCTCTCCTTCTTCTGGTCCTAACCTCAGGACTAGCAACCAATAGTTTCCCTTCTCCTCTCTACAACTTTAACCTTGTAAGCATCACAAATTTTCAACCATTAAAACCCTACTTGCACAAAACTTAAGCGAATCAAGAAAATAACCTTTCAACCTTTGCTCTGATACCACCTGGATCTAAATATGAATGTTAGTTTTTCTATGCTAATTTCATCTTCAGAATTATAAACAATTTACTGATCTTTTGCTTCATGTGCATAGGTTTCTTGATGTGTTTGTGAGTTTTAAGCAGGTAAATGTACTAAATTTAATGTTAAATTCATGAGCATAAAAACATAAAAACATAATGCTGAAAAACAACAATAAAATGTACAACGAACCATCAAATGATGCATTAGCATAGTGTTTTGATGAAGGAGTTCACCCCTCCTGGGCTACATCTCCTTGGTCCAGCTTCCATGGCTTGGGCCTCTATATTAGCTCAAATTGGAAAAAATTGTTGTTTAAAATCATCTACTTCTCTTGAAACTTGCTTCAATGTGTTCAGAATGTCCAAATAATCCAGAGTAGACTCTTGTTGCTCCCAATTTGGTCGAATTTTTCAAAAGTTATGGCCTCCTCAATTATGGCCTAGGAAACCCCACTAAAACTGGAGAAACTCTAGTTAGGGCCGCTAAATTTGGAGTTGGCACCGAATTTGGGGGCTTCACCATTTTTACCGCCGAATTAAACTCAATTTTAATTAAAGTTAAACGCAATTAACATGGAGATAAGTATGGTTTAGGCGCATTTAGCACATTTTACATAAATCCGAATCAAATGAAGGATTAATGCTTTTTAACAAAGGTTATGGGTTAATAAACCCGTATTAAACCTTAACCTCTGCCATTATCAATACACACTCCCTATGGTCTTCACATGTGGTCCTGTGGATAGGGGGATGGCTCGCAGGGCTGGCCCCTTCCTTACCCTTTCCGTTAATACCATTCGAATATAAATATATGTTATTAGCTATATATGTTAAGATTCAAGCCGTGGTATAGTGGTAAGGGAGGTGTGTTGTGTGGGGGAGGTCGCGGGGTTGAGTCCCGACCTCCACCCAACCTGTGTATAAAATTTTTTGTTGCCCAATATATTATACCATATAACCATACATTAATCTGACCTTTGGCATAATGTTGATAATTATGAATTTGACCTTGGTCCAACAAAGGGGGCACGTAGTAGCCCCTAGCTGCACCAAATTTCCACCCCTAGTTGGAATATCCAACCATATAATTAAATTTCATTCGACCATTAGAATATGAAATTATACCTTAGGATATAATAAAAAACTTTCACCTTAACCTAGAATTTCTAGCGAATATGGCAGTGACACTTGTCACAGTTTCATTGGGCGAAAATTACAGAATATTTCCATAATATCCTTTTCTTTGCTGACTAGGCTGGCATGCCAGCATTCTGTCCTTTCTGCATTTTTTTTAGCTGTTTAGGAAAATGAACAACAGGCTCTATCTTCCTCATCCAGAGTTAGTTTTTGATGAAACGAATTGCGTTGGATTCCTCGCAACGAGCTCTTCACTGTCATTTAGTTTCCAATTGATTTTGAGCATTTTCATTTTTGAGCTCAACACTGAGCACCTGATCATCTCTTCACCTTAAAAGTGAGTCACACTTGCTTGTGTCGTAGAAGTGTATATAGTGTATATTTCCAACTTATTTTATTTTCATAATAAATTTTTCTTAAGTTTTGATTCCATAGCCCAACAGAGAAGGAAATTAGTCATGTTCCGGACTCTTAATAACCCACAAGGGGTCACTAACCTTAGATCCAAACGTTGACCTAATTTTTTTTTTTACGTCTATTCGGAGAAAAAAATCATCTAAATTTCTACTTAATATTTGTTTGCATTATTTCTTCATGCCCAACACTTAGTTGTTTTTCCAATATGTGGAGAAACGATACACATCCCCTCTTCACACATCCACTCTCCAAACACTTTGTTTTATCACATTAATCCTTAATATAATTTCCTTCCAAACAACCACCTTCACACATCATACTCCCAAATATACTCATCTTTTGCACAAAATGAAACTCTGCACAATCTACTCACCTACACTTATTTTCTTTACTTAACATTAATTGCGGAAATTGTTGATCAACGATTGTCATTGATGTCAACCCAAGCAACGCTAGGGGCTACCCAAATATTTCATGGGAATTTTGACCTAAAAAATTACTATATTTTGGGTCAATAATGCTTTTTATGGTTTCTTCTTGTCAATATGTTTCCGTTGATATATGGCACGCCATGTAATTCTTCACGGTTTGAAAGATATTCATGTTTGAAGTTTGTAACTCCAGTTACTAGGCTAAAACCCCATGGGGTTGTGGAATGGGTCATTGAAAATTCACAATTAATACTTTTAAGCTCCTAAAATACCTCCCACGTTCACTTTTTTAAGCCCCTCTCAACCTAAGCATTTATATAAATTGTGATCCTCATATCCTCCTTATGTGGATATTTCGCTATTTGAAACAGGTCATCGTGGGATTTTCACTCTAAATTATGTTCTACAAAGGTTCATAAGCTGAAATGTTTATGAGGCGAAGCCGAAATCTTGAGGAAGCTCCTATAAAATTTCAGATCAAGGTGCGCAATATTTTCGGAGATATGATCCGTGGAAGTCAGTGTTTTTGCAGGCTCCTGAAATTCATATCAAAGAAGTGACCTTGGGAAAATTGTCATAACTCTCTCTCTAAGTATTGGATTGGAATTCTCTCAAAATTGGTAGATAGTACACGGATTGTAGTTTTCTCTCTATCAATTTCAGAGCCTAATGAAGAAACAATAACACGTGGCACGTCGTACAAGTTCGCTCTACTGAAACAATCCATAATTAGGGCATTGTGAGAGATTGGGCATAACTCATTCTTGAAGAATCCAAATTGGGTCAGACCCGTGGCATTGGAAATAAGAATCAGAGGAATACTATAAGACCAAAAATCACATATTAGGGATCTGAAATAAGAGAGATACACCAGATTCAATATTGAGTTCCTAGAAGGAAAGAAAAAACTAAATCATGTGTTGTCAAGGGCTGCAAAGGACCAGAATTTATAGGGAAGCAAAGCAAAGCAAGGTGCAATAGAGGGTAGCATGACAAGAGCAGCAATCAAGGTGTAGAGCAACAATAAGAATTTCATCACATGAAGTCTTCAAGTGGGCAGCACTGCATACAATCACTGTAAAGGTATCATTGTACTAAGTCATTATAAATACATTGTTGTAAAAATTGTACTAGTGTCTATTTGCCAAGAGTTGAAGAGGCAGCGTCAGGAGGTCTAGGATCATCATTAGGTGGTTGTGTCATATTTGGGGTTATGGTCTAGTGTGTTTTCTTCTTCTACTAGGGAAAATTTTAAGGATGGATATATATTTGAAAGTTTTAGAAACCTTGGCGAACCTTAGTAATCTAGAATAGAAAAAATTTAAAATGTTTGATGACATTTTTGTAAAAAATATCTAAAATTTTTATTATATTATATTAGTATATATAAGATCTTGGCGACTTTTAAGGTAAAAAAATTTCATACTATAAAATTTGGGTGAATTAATTTTGGAAAATAATGGAAATTGGCAAATATGTTTTTGGGAAAAAGTATAGAAAATTAGCCCACCTGCGAATATTAGCCCCTAAAATTTTCCCTGTAGACTTCTACATCATTCTATATCATTGTAAAGTGGACCATTTTCCCTAGTACGGGAGTCCATTCTTCTTTTATTCTTGTATAAGGTGGTAGGGTGGTGCTAGGGTGACTTATAGCTCATTGGGTGTTGGGGCATCCATTCAATTGACTACTGAAGAATCTCGGGTGTTGGAGCGTCCATCCAGTGGGAGCTAGAGAAGAATGATTTTATAGATTCTAGGAAGTTGGAGCTTTATTTTCAATTGGAGCTAAATATCAAATAATTATTAGAAAAACATTAGGTGGTTTTTGTCCCAGAGTGGGTTTCCACCTTAAAAACTGTGTGCATTTGTGTTCCTTTTGTTTACTGCTATCATTGTACAAACACTGATAATAATTGAATATTAACTAATTCTATAATTGAAAGGAATACTGATCACCCCCCCTCTCAGTATTTCCAACAATTTGTTTCAGAGCTAGGTTCCTTCAATAGCAGTTTAACAACTGGAAGGAGGTCATGGAGCATACCAAGAATGGTGTACCTCTGTTCAATGAAAATAATTATGCACTCTAGAAAGGAAGAATGGAGGTATATCTCTTAGTGCAAGGTTACGAAGTATGGGACACTTTTCAAAATGGATTTACATCAAACACAGATGAACAAGGTAAGAAGAATTTGGTAAATGATGCAAAAGCAAAGAATATTATTATCAGTGGACTTATTGAATCTGCTTATCATAAGGTGTTGGGTTGTAAAACCGCCAAAAATGTATGGGACAAGCTTGAGAATATATATTCAGGTGACTCAAATGTCAAAGAAGCAAAGCTTCAAATCTATAGAGCAAAATTTGAGCAACTCAGAATGAAAGAAGATTGCAACATTGCTGCATACTTCCAATACGTTGATGAAATAACCAATACTCTAGAAGGATTGGGAGAGCCAGTTGACGAGAAGAATATTATACGAAATATTCTTAGAACGTTACCAGGGAGATTCAACCCAAAGGTATTGGTCTTAGAATACGGTGCAAATCTGGAAAAACTAAACAAAGAGGAATTACATTGAGTTCTCATAGCATATGAAATGAGACTTGATGAAGAAGAGGGTACTTCGCATCTAGAAACTGCGTTCGTTGCATCTAAGAAAACCAATAAGGACAAACAACCTTCAATTGAAAAGACATGCACCTGCAAGTGTGAAGAAAAGGGAGATGATGGAGAAGATCTTTCAGATGAAGAATATGTTTAATTTACAAGAAAACTAAAAATTGGTAAGGGAAACTTCAAAGGTAAACTTCCATGGATATGTTTCGGCTGTGGTGAGGTTGGGCATTTCGCAGTAAAATGTCCGAACAGAAGTGATGGAAACTCAAAATGAAAGAAAGGATTTAAGAAATTCAACAAGCAAGGATCCAAAAGGAACTTTCTCTCTAAAGAAGATAGATTGTCATCCGATGAAGACAATAACAACAAAGAATAAGCCAATGAGAGAGTATTTTTTATGGCCAAGCACAATAAACAAGAGGTATCAAACAATGAAGAAGAAGGATTGACCATAGAATATTTTTCTAACGAAGCAATCAAGCTTATAAAAGAGCTCAAGGAAGAGAAGATCTGTTCCAATACTCTTGAAGAACAAGTTCAAGGTCTCAAAATTGAAGTTGAAGAACACAAATGCATTTAAGAGTCACTTCAAAAGAAGTTGGAAGAAAGCAACCAAGAAAGGGAAGAATTAGAAGCCGAAGTAGTCTCATTGCGTAAGGAAGTGAAGAAAGCAAAAACTATCCAAAACTATGCCAACAGCTCAAGAGCATTGGAAGAACTCATCAACAATAAACGATCTTACAACGAAAGAGCTGACATCGGTTACAAAGAAGAAGAAGCAGGACCTTCTACAACAAAATACAATGAACCTATGAGATCTGACATGCATGTAGACTTCATTGGACAAGATTCGCAAGAACAACCTTGGAAGACAATTCCTCGACGAAGATTTCCATCCAGGTACCGACATACTTTTTATGGCTACTGTTATTCATGTGGAAAATTTGGTCATAAAGCTGTAGAATGTCGCATGTACCCCAGGAATGAATACAATTCCAAGAGATATGCCAAATATGAACCTCCCAGGGCTCAACGAAACATCAATAGATTTGAACATTTAAGAAATAATATTGAATGTTACAAATGTCGAAACTTTGGACACATAGCCAGAGACTGCAAACTTGAAAATCCTTGAGAAGAATATTCAAAGCCACAGAACGAACGAACATGGAAGAAGAAGAAGACTGATAATTGTGCTCTCGCTCTCAAGGCTCAAAACAACAAAGATGTGTGGTATGTTGATAGCAGTTACTCAATGCATATGACTGGAGATACAAATAAATTTGTATCTCTGAAAGAGAAGAAGGATGGAACCGTGTCCTTTGGAAATGGTGGATCTTCAAATGTTATAGGATCAGGTACCGTCACTCTCGGAAGAAAATATTCTCTAGCCAAGAATGTTCTATTCGTTGAAAACATGAATAAGAATCTGCTCAGTGTTGGACAAATGTGTGATCAAGGACACATGATAATATTCAACTCCAAAAAATGTGAAATCAGGAAAGGCAGGTATGGTGAAATTGTGGCTACAACAAGTCGAGTTCCAAACGACATATATGTTCTGGATGAAGCAACTAAAGCATGTCTAAAGAGGATGATATAATATTTGGTAGCAATGATGATCGACTAAGCAAGAATTTTTCTACAAAGATGCAAAGTGATTTCGAGATGTCTTGGTGAGCTGACATACTTCTTAGGGCTTCAAATATCTCCACCGATCATATCTCCGAATATTAAGAATTATTAGAAAAGCATTAGGTGGTTTTTGTCCCGAAGTGGGTTTCCACCTTAAAAACTGTGTGCATTTGTGTTCCTTTTGTTTACTGATATCATTGTAAAAAAACTGATAATAATTGAAGATTAACTAATGCTCTAATTGAAAGGAATATTGATTCACCCCCCCTCTCAGTATTTCCAACACAAATCACATGTCAAAGAGTCACTTCAACACATTTACTTTATTGCTTCCTATTTTGATCACTTTGAGGTCACTTAAAGGATCAATAAATGAAATTTATCTCTAGGTAAAGGGGATAGAATGGGAGCCATACTTTGAGATTGTATCTTTATCATCCCTCATAAAGCATGGTTGCGAGCTATTAATTTCCACTTATTTTTTTTCCTTGTCCAATGGAGTGGCACAAGAGGAGATGATATATTAGTAATTATACTGAAGAATGAGAAGTTAATAGATAAGACTCACTAAATGGATTTATTTATAAATCATATAATTTTAAGTACAATGAACACATGGCCATTAGAAGGAAGAAAGAGTTGGTTTGCAATGACACATTCAATTCACTTGCTTGCTTCGTTAAAAAATTTCACTGGTTGACTACATACCGATGCTATTTGAAATTATCTTTGGACAAGAAGTGAAACAATAATATTTGGACCACCAGACCAAAAAAAAATACATGCATTCCTAAAGTTTTCAATTTCATAGAAGGAATTTATTTATGCACATGGAATTTTGATCTAAAGAACAAAATTATTAAGCTTGGAGTGAAGAAGAACCGAATCCCTCTAACTCCAAAGACGTTCAAAAAATTCTAAAGTTGCCAAAACCCACCAAGTTACTCAAGTTATTTGAAGTTGATAACTTTTTGGATTCTTAAGCTAGTGGAATGAACATCTTCTCGAAGTTTATGCTGCCTTTTGTACATATTCCATGCACACACACACACACACACATATTGTTTTTTGTTTTTGTTTTTGTTTTTGTTTTTTTTTGTTTTCCGAGAAAAATCACAACTTTATATTAATAAAATAAAAATTTACATAAGTATATGCACAATTGCATTCATATATGTTCCCATAGGACCAAGAGTGTGTGCTTTAAGCACTCATAGTAGCTAGGCTACTATAAAAAAATTAACCAGATATACTGACTTTCTCTTTTTTACCTTTTTCCATACCCCAAGAGATGGAGTAGTCATAAAAATTGCCAACTCATCATTTTTTGATATTGCTGGAATTTATTTATATGAATCTGAGCTCTCAAAAATATGACAAATTCTTTGTTCCACCTAGACCTTGATTGTTTCTCTTTTCCTCATATTGGTTTCCATGAACCTAGATCTCCCTCCTTTTGGGAATCTTGTTGATCTCGTGCCCCTGGAGATGAATGTATCTCATCCATTTATTCATATTCTGTGTTAGAAGAATGAAAATATGGTAATTTCCACCCTTTTTTCTTCTATGACCTTTTCTTTGTATGCTTATTCGCTTGTGAACATGTATTATTTAAGTGCCCAGTCTGATGGTAGACCTGACATCCGAAAGCAGTGTTTTCAAAATATAACCATTGTTTCCACTTTAAATATTGGTGTGTCAGGTGAACATGATCTGGAAGGCCTGTAATTAAATCCATATCCACACATAAGAATGCAAAATTTAAGATACCTTTGTCCATTCTTTCTCGATCTATCTTTAGGAATCTCCACAAAGAATTCCCAATGCATTCTAAGACTCGGTGATGCCAAAAGGGGAGAAAAATATTTCGTAGCCTTACCCACATTGGAATTTTTGTTACCACCATTGTGTTGGCATAAAATATAGGAAACCATGGGGTTACAAAAATAGCCTCCCTTCCCCAAAACCATGGTCCTTCATTTATGACATATTCTTAGTCTTTCTGATTATCGAACTGAACCACAAAAAAACCTTTTGCACAGAGGTAAATATCACAATATTTGGTCCAATTGAGGTAGATCCATTGATGTAGATATTCATATTTGGGCCAGAAACCATTAAATTGACATATAATAGATCTTGTTTGCAAAACAATGAAAGTTCCATTTACTTCTGGTAATGCTATTTTCAGACCTGGAGCTTTTTCCATCTTCTCTACAAGGCACGAACCTGGAATAGCCAGATTTGGATTTTTTTTTTGTCTAGAGTTGCAACATTCCCTCTCATGGCGTCCTTAAAATAAACCACCCTCTTGTTGGATGACCTAGATGGCATGCTCTCTCTTGGGGCACCACCTCACAATCTTAAATTTACGGTAATGGCAGAATTCCTTTAAATACCATATTTTTTCAACTGAAAAACATCCTACAACATATTTCTTGCAAATATCAGACTTTGTAAAGGTGCTTGTATACCTAAGATTTTTTGTGTATTCTACTCCATATCTTTCACGATATCTGTTCTCCGAACCCTTATCAATATCGATTTTCCATTAAGGGTTTTGACTAAAATAGGGAACAAATCCTCCAGATATGAATCTAAGCACAATGGTCTCCTCTCTATTTTTCTCTCCTTTAGATTTGAATCAAAACGATAGATCTGATTTTTTTTTATGAGAGGAGAGGGAACTCCACCAGTCAAAGAGACTAGGTTCCCTGTTGCATGAAGGAAATATGTAGGGATCCACCCCATAGAGAAAAAAGGTTGCATGGTGTGGCCTCAAAAGTCTTTGTTTCCCAGTTCACTAGATCCAAAACAAAACCTAATCAATTTTTCAATAAAAAGAAAAAACTCTACGTTATGGTGTTCAACAGAGTGTTGTTGTGGCTCATTGTAATCCTCGTCCACAAAGATCAAAGCACTACTAGAAAGGAACCTCCACCGATCTAATATGCTCAGATCCATGTCCCGTGAACAAGTTTGCTGCAATCTAGTATATTGAAAAACCTCTCCAGTAAGAGCCACTCTCAAAATCCGTAATCCAATTGCGGTTTACCACTATGGTAAGAAACTTAGTGGTAGAAATGTTGCGAGAGACTTAACGAAGCATTAGATCCCCAAGCTCCTTGCCTGCCTCGATCGTAGTGAGAGCATAGGCAACAGAGGAAAACCTAGACTTCATCGCGCCTCTAGGGTCTCCCCTTAGATCATGTTCCATATGATATTTATTTTCTAGATATTTCAATATTTGTCACAGATTTTTTCTGGATTTTTGCTGATATAATTAGGTGTGAAACTACCTCAAGTGTCCGTAAGTCAGTTCCCTATGCATTATATTATTATTTCAAAAGAGATGTACTTTTCGATTGGGAAAACCTTATTTCTAGTGAATTATTATTCCAACTAGCTAATCTGTCCAAGACATGGAAAAATTTATGGGCTAATATTTGTAGATGGGCTAATTTTCCATGGTTTTTCCAAAAAAAAGATTCGCCAATTTCCATTTTTTTATAAAAGTGATTCGCCCAAATTTTATAATATAAAATTATTTTACCTTAAAAATCGCCAACATTATATAGACACTATATATAACATCATTATAAATTTGAATAATTTTGCAAACACATCAATAAACATTTTATATTTTTCATATAATGGACTAGTGAGATTCGCCAATTTTTTTAACTTCAAAATAATTTTCCATCCTTAAAATTTTCCCTGGTCCAAGATTCACAAATTTTTCATGACATCCTACTTAATTATAGTCATGGTCTTGTGTCATACCTTCCACAACCTACCCCACAAAAACAATTTGAATATAGGAAAAAAATCAATACAACTCTGGCATGTGGATGTTGGTGTTCACCTACCTATTCCACTTGGACCCCCACCATTATTTATGTTAGTTTCCTTGATTATAACACCATTTACTATTTTTTGCACTTTTTCGGGTCCTAAACTTCCATAGCCATTTTGAGGCCCTAAACAACATTTCTTTGGAAAATGGGAAAAATCCTAGTATAGTTGATTTTTTTTTTCCTCATATAGATCTTTCTAATGAGGTATTGTACACATCAAACAAAGATCGTATGCCAAAGTTACGACCTCGAGAAGTTGATGTACCAACTAACCCAACGGGGCCCAAAGACTTTTGGCGCTTCATATCCTAGGGTTAGATTTTTGGATGATTAGGGTTTCCAATTGTTTCTCAATAATTAAAAGGCCTATGAGTATCATTGTAATACAATTCATAAGACATATAGATGCCACATCTCTTCTCAGAGATAAGCTATCATCACCCGAGCTAGTTTATTTACATTCTGCATGTAAACAATTTTTAGTACTTTATTATTAATGAATTGCAATTCTATTTTCACTATAGCTCTATGTTTCTATTTGTATTTGTATTTCATTTCATTCCTTCATAATTTCGTATCAGTGATATCATATTTGAATTCCCTTTCTCTATTTTTCTGTCCATGTCTCCAATGAGGTTAGGGTAAGGAGTTAGGAGTTGAACTTGTTGAGCCCTTGCAAGAATGTCCTCGCCAAGACCGATGATCTCCCATGAAAAAAGAAAATAAAGACGAGGGAGTAGGATATCCTATCAAACTGCTGCTTGTCAAAGAAGTCCTCTAGTGGCAAAGGAATGAGATAATGGACAAATTTGCCCAGATCATTCGGCGAATGCCCATCGACGACACATCTTCATTCAACAGTCACTTCGGAGGCACCACCCCCTTCAAGATACAAGTGAAATTCGGTATCCATATATTCAAAGGTAAAATAGATGCAAATGTTGTAGATAAATTGTTGAATCTGTTGGAGGGTTATTTTTCAGTTCATATTTTTTCGATAGGGAGAAGATTACTTTTGCATTGCTAGGTATCAAATACTTTAAGCGAGATCTGGGGCTCATGTATCGTGACTGTCTAAACAAATACATTAAGGAAGAAGTGGAGTTTTTGGACATATCCTACTTGGGTGCAACATACCGACATGATTCCAATATTGAACAAAAATAAAAAAAGAAGCGTGACTTTGGATATGTGAATCAGAAGTAGGGAAAGAGCACCCTAAACCGTAGAAAAAAGGATGAAGCCAAGGTGGATCAACCTAGAACAACCCATAGAAGCCAAAAGAAAAGAATGGCACCATGAATACAAATAAGGACGCCTGAAAGTGGCGTGAGTTCCACAAAAGCCCCACTCACAACACAAATTAGTGTCATGCCAAGTAGTCATTGGTGGCCAATTTGAAAGCTTGAAAGTTCGATGCATATTATAATTTTAAGCCAAAAATTGACAAGGGTAATGACAAGGGGAAGTAGATTATTGATGCAATACCTAGTGCCACCATTTCCACCACCAATGTCCATAAGAATGAGCCAAAATATATAGAGGAGGGGAAGTGACTCTTCCACTCACAAATGTGGGTGAAGGGTTCTTTGTTGCAGTTAATTGTTGTTAGCGAAAGCCAAAAAAACCTCATTTTAGCAAATGTCATTAAGAGGTTGGGATTGCCGACTAGAACAAAACTGCAACCATACACCATCGGGTGGCTCCACAAAGGATGAGATCGCTACGTCAGCCAACAGTTCCACATTCCCTACAACATCAATCCCTTCACGAATGAGGCACTGTGTGATGTTGCTCTTATTGAAGTTTGTGATGTGTTATTAGGCCAACCATAATTGTAGAAGCATCATGTTGTGTATGAGTCTAGGCCTCACACTATTATTATTACTTTGGGAAATAATTTATACAGGATACTGGAGGTAGCCTTGCCTACCACCATCTCTTTTATCTTTGTGAAGCAATGCGGTAAGATCATATCCTAGACCAGGAAATTTGTTTTCTTTCTGATTAACTCTCAAAGTAAGGGGAAGATATTGGCCATATCCATGCCCCTCGGGAAGGGTTCCCCCACACAATAGAAGTAGGTGGATAAGGTCATGGAAGAGTACATGGACATCTTCTCCTCACCCATAGGGGTACCTTCGCATTTCCAGGTCAAGCATTCGATCGATCTGACTCAAGGAGCACGTCTTCCCAATGGGATTATATACTGCTGATCCATTTTGGAAAATAAAGAAATCAAGTGGTAGATCTAGGAGCTGTTGCAAAAAAGTAACATCCGACCAAGGATACCAATTGTACTTGTACAGAAGAAGGATGGAACCTGGAGGCTCTGCATTGATTATCGGGCACTTAAAAAAATCACTGTTAGGAATAGGTATCCAACACACAGATTGATGAACTTCTTAACTAGCTTAAGGGGGCCAAGTATTTTAGCTAGATTTATTTGAAGGCCAACTATCATCAGTTTCCAAAAGAACCCACAAATGTATGGAATACTGCCTTCAAATCCAAGGAGGGCCTTTTAGAGTAGCTGGTCATGCCTTTTAGGTTGAAAAATGCACCTGCAACTCTTATGAGGAAAATGGATGACATCATGCGAACCTTCACCAAATTTTTTGTGGTTGTATATTTTTATGACATCCTCATATTCAAAAATAGTTGGGAAGAGAACCTGCAACACATTCAACAAGTACTTTAAACCCTGCGGGAGCACAAACTATGAGCCAACTTGGAAAAATGCACCTTTGGCATGAGCCAGGTATAATATCTAGGCTACATCATTTATGAGAAAGGCGTGGATGTCAATCCGACTAAGATACAAGTGATTCAGGATTGGCCAACCCCAACCAATCTAATAATGCTTCACATATTTTTGGGGCTTGCCAATTTTTATGGGAGGGTCATGTTGGGATTCTCTCATATCACTTGGCCTTTGAGTTAGGTTAGCAAGGGCGGAGCGAAGGAATTTTTTTTTTTTGGTCTGAGTCGCAAAAAATGGTGTTTATTGAGTTAAAGCATCACCTCTACTCTGCACTTGTACTCAAATCTCCAGACCTACAACGACCATTTGAAACTGAGACATATGCCTCTGACTATGCTATTGGTGCAGTTCTCATCCAACAAGGGAATCTTGTGGAATATCACAATGAGACACTTTCCGATACAATTCAGAAATACCTCAACTATTATAAAGAGATGTATTCTATTATGCAAGCATGCTGACAATGGAAACATTACATTATGGGGAAGGAGATAGTCATCCATACATATCACTGACCTCTTTAGTTTATACAGACACAAGGGAAGTTGCGAAATGATCAACATTATAAGTGGTATACATATCTACAAAAATTCCACTTGAACATTAAATACAAGAAGGGAAACACCAATCATGTTGTAGATTGCCTCAGTCAACCCCCAATTGTAACACTTACTTCTTTTCTCAACTCTTGTGGCCATGAGACCTCAGGATGGGCGGAACTATACAAAAATGATCTAGAGTTCACCACCACATACCAAATTCTAGTGGATGGAAACCAAGTTCTATATTTCCACCTTTAGGACACCTTATTATGATACCCGTGACACATTTTTCCTTCAAGAAAGAGTGCCATTGTCGGGTCAAAAGACACTTTAGTGTGGAGAAAACTGTGGCTGTACTACATAAGTATTTTTATTGGCCAAAACTCCTACAAGAAGTTGGAAAATATATAAGATCCTGCACTGGCTATGCCATTGCCAAGCCAACCATCAAGAAGCAAGGCCTGTACACTCATCTTCATACTCCCAAGCAGCCCTGGGAATCCATCTCCATGGAATATCTATCCAACCTCCATTCTACCAAGCATGGTAATGACCATGTATTTGTGGTTGTGGACAAATTTTCTAAGATGGATATATTTGCGGATTTTAAGAAGAATATCACAACATAGAACACTTCCAAACTCTTATTTTAATAAATATGGGTACATTTTTGGATCCCACATACCATTATATAAGATAGGGATAATAGGTTCCTAAGCATATTCTAGTCGAGCCTCTATACATTATTGGGCACCAAGCTCACCAAGTCGACTGCATTCCATCCCCAAAATAATGGCTAAAAAAAGGTCATCAACAGGATGATAGTGCACATACTACACATGTACAACTCCAAGCATCCATGAACTTGCGATAAGATCCTTCCCTATGTGAAGAAAAATTATAATAGAGCTCACCATATCTCAACTGGCCACATTCCCTTTAAAGTGGGTCTAGAATTTCAACCATTATGTCTGAATGATGTTTCCATGCCGCATGTGACTACACAGACAAAATCCACACATGTATAGTCCAAGGCTGATAAAGCAACCCAATTTATTAAACACATCCAACACATCCGCCAATAGGTGCACGGAATATTAAATAAGTCCAATTCCAAGTACAAGCAGCAACATGATCAACATTGAGTGCCACATAAGTTTTAAGTGGGCGCCAAAGTTTGGTTTCATTTGCAGAAGAACACCATTCCAGATCACATTGAAAGCTCAAATCACTCTGATATGAGCCTTACACCATCACCAAGGTTGTGGGAGACAATGATTTTGAGCTCAACATTCCCCCATTCCTTTGCCTGCACCCAATGTTCAATGTGGACCACCTTCGACCATAATTTCCACCATTGTTGGACACATCAGACATTGCAATAAAAACTAACACCAACAGAGATAAACCTAGACTGCATGGAATAGGTTAAAACTGATCATATCATGGACACATAGATCAGGAATAGATCAATATCATAAATGATGACATCCTACTTAATCATAGCCATGGTCTTGTGTCATACCTTCCACAACCTACCCTACAAAAATGTTTTGAATCTAGGCACAAAATCAATACAACTTTGGTATGATCAAGGTGGATATTGGTGGAAACCTTACTATTCCACTTAGACCCCCACCATTTTTCCATTCATTTTCCTTGATTGTAGCACAATTGAATATTTTTGGCAGTTTATCAGGCCCAAAAATTCCCAAGCCATTTTGAGGCCCTAAACGATGATTTTTTAGAAAATGGGCAAAAATTTAGACATAGGCACACATCTATAGTCAAAATTTGTTGCCCTCATATATATATTTCTAATGAGGTATTGTACACATCAAGTAAAGATCCTATACGAAAGTTACGACCTTGGGAAATTGATGTACCCACTAACCCCAACTAGGCCCACAAAATTTTTGCGCTTCATCTCCTATGATTAGGTTTTTGGATGTTTAAGGTTTTCCATTTTTTCTCAATAATAAAAATGCCTTAGGGCCTCATTATAAAATGGTTCAGAAGGCATGTATTTACCACATCTCTTCTCAAAGATAAGCTACCATCTCCTAATCTAGTTTATTTCCATTTTGCATGTAAGCAATTTTCAATATTTTGTTATTAATGAATTACAGTTCTGTTTTCACTGTAGCTATGTGTTTCTGTTTATATATTTATTGCATTTCATTTCTTCATAAACCCAGATCATGATCCTAATACTATGGAAACATAAGTCCCCTATTCATTTTTTTCAAGTGTAAGACTCCTTTGTTAAAGGATTTAGTCATATGGTGATTGGGTGACAACATAAAAAAATCTCAAACAAAGTACATGATTTTATTTATGGAAATGGAGTACACAAGGAAAAGGAAGAAGACACCCTGGTTCAAATCTATGCATCAAAGAGAGGCCCAATTGCTTGAAAAATGTGTGTTGGACAGATACTTCGTTGGCGAAATATGTAAAAAATAACATTCATGGTTAGTTTTGTTCGAAAGAAATAAAAATAAAAAGGAAATTCTTACCTTTCACTATGGGATAAGAAACCATGAGAAACACGATGCACTTAGTTGAATTTTATGAATCATTAAATCTTTTCAATTTAACTGAAGCTAAAGCCATTCAAATATTTGACCCAGAGGGTATCTTTTCAATGCACCTAGACAGAGTTAGATATGGAAATATATTTACAAGAATAATTGAATAAAGTGGAGAAAGTCACATCAACCCATTAAGAAATAAAATTCCTACCCTTTCTTAAAGAAGTTATTGTAGATAACAACACTAAATTGGGAGAACAAAAATGAGAAAGAGGCCGAAAACCTGCAAATGTACCACCAAATGCGACGCCTCAAGTTCGCTCAAGTTCATCTTCATGATATGGATTGGATAATTATATTTATTTCATCCATCCCAATGCTTTTAGAGTGGAAAATGTCAAGGAATCAGTTCACAGGACCATTTTTACGGACGAGAGCCAATTTGGAAAATTAGGGTCTAAAACCTTCTAGGAGCATTTTTAGGCATCAAATGATTTTTTTTGGGCGTAAAAATTTTCCACTTTAGCACCACACATTTTTTTTTCATATTCTACATATAGATACCTTTCCAACGATGTAAGAATTGCGTCAATCATAGTCCCTATGAAAAATTTATGCCACTTTGAAGTTTACCTTCCTGTTTTCACCACCATAATTTGAGAGGATGCCACGTTAGCCCCCATTATGCATTGAAAAGGGGCTAGCCACATGATTATGATGAAAAATACTATAGAAGTTTCCATATTGTATTTATGGTTAATAATTGAGTTATTTAAACCTAATTACTTGTAGGTTATCGGGGTGTGTTATAACTAAGCCACTGGGAGGAAAAGGGGGTCCATTATTTCAAGTGGATTGGTTTTATAGATGAGAAAAAATATCTGAGAGGGATAGGAGATAGATAACATAGGGAGGATTTTTGCACTGTATTAGCCCATGGGACACATGCCATACTTATTTGTACTTGCAATCATTTTCCATTCAGAGAAAGAGAGTAGAGCAACCTCACCTCTAGTTGGGTTTTCTCCTGAAAGGGTTTCCCAGGTCATAACTTGTGTCAATCATGGTTTTTGATTTTTGATTTCACTATTCTCTATTTTATGCATAGTTTTAATTTTCATGTATATGAAATTAATTGTAATCTAAAAATCCAAAAAATGTAAAGAAAAATAAAACCCCAATAATGTAGATTTTAGATTTGTTAATATAGTTTTATCAAATATGTTGTGGAAAACTATCCAGTGGAGTATCCATGGTAGTTCACAGATCATATTGGTATAAGAGTAATATTATTTGGGTATATAGTGGATATTTGTAGGGTATCTAGATCGACTAGGCCGAAAGTCATAAAACTATAATCATGACCGAAAAATCTGTTAATGACCCTTGTGATCTTGCATAGGAGATGTTTTCACAGTTGGAAGCATAAGTTGTAGATATAAGCCGTAATATGAATCTCCTCACTTCAACCGTTAGAAATAAGCAGGGGATATTTGGAGAAGATGAGGTTTCTAATGTAGAGGATAAATCAGAGGGGAGATCAGGAGATCAGGAAGAATCAAAGAACCAATCGAAGAAAGGAACCAAAAAATATCAACCCAATTCAAGTGTTGTGAATCATTCTAAGTCCCTATTCAAATGGAAGAAAAGGTTGATATCAACTTGTACCAAGTTGAGATTGACGCTCTGAAGCTAAATCACTAGTTGGAACAATTATAAGTTTATCTCAGTGTCCATCATGTTGAGAAAGAACATAAGATTTCATTTGCGCGACTAAAATTAGAGGGCCATGCCCTCACTTGGTGGGAAAACCACACATAGACCCAAAGGTTGGAGGGAAAAATATGCTAGTTACTAAGTGGTAGGACTTCAAAACCCTCATAAAGTCATAATTTTACCCTATTGGTTATGTAGAGGACTAGTGGATTCAATGGCACTACTTCAGGAAAAATTAAGGGAAGAGCATACAAGAGTACACCTCAGAGTTCAGAAAGATGGCCATAATGTTGGGTATCTTCCCAAAGAACCCAGATGTACTCCTCAAGTATTTTTTGGGTCTACACAACTATTTGAAAAATAAAGTGATACTGCCCAAGCCTAGATTGGTGGGCGAGGCTTATGTACAAACACAATACCTAGAGAACATATGCTTGAAAAAAGGGAAATCAAGTGGATCTAAGAAACAAGAGAAAAATATGCTTCTGAGGAGGGGAATAAGAAGTAGAAAGGGGGAAAATAAAAATACGACAACCAAAAAACACTAGTGAAATATCCCAACAATCACTGCAACCACTGTAACATTGATGGCCATATAGAAGAGAAGTGTTGCAAGTTGCATCCAGAGCTTAACATGAAGAAAAAAAAAAAATACAATAAGAAGAAGAACCTCATGGCCACCGATTTGAGCAACTACATTAAAATTACCTTGGACATGGATGAGAAGATTTTCTATACATTAGTGCAGAAGGAGGTGAATCTAAGTAGCCTTCAAGAATATAAAGAGAAATAAATGACCTCTTCCACATAAATATATAGTTTAAGAAGAAAAGTATTGCTGCTCTATTTGTCTCAGGATCACATAAAAATTTCATTGTAACATAGTTCATTAAAAAATTTGGATTGGAAGCTTGTGATCATCCAAACCCATATCCATTGGGATGGATAAATAAGGATGCAAAGTTAAAGGAACAAAACATTGCACAATTGGACTTTCTATTAGTGTTGATTTTATTGATGAATTAGAACTATATGTGGTTCCCCTTAATGTATGCAGAGTGGTGTTTATAAGTCCTTAAATGTACATGCGAGATGTAATATTCATGTGGATAGCCAACCAGTACCAACTTGACAAGGATGGAAAATCATTTACCATCAACACGCACAAATGCAAGTAAAAAATTTCACTGGTAAGTGCCAACCAAGCCAAGAAATTGATTAGTTCTAGCAAGAAGTATTTTTTGTTATTTTTAAGACAAAATTAGTCTATATAAGAGAGTCTTAGAGGAAAGGCATCCCTATAAAGGTGTACTAAGAAATATATACAAAAAATAAAAGAGTTTTTATAGGCATATACATATTTTTTCTGGGAGCTTAAAGGGTTACCACCCAAGAGGGAAGTAGAGCATGAGATCCAACTATATATGGACTCCCCATTGCCACATATTTGTTTATACAGGAAATATATTATAGAAGCAAGCGAGGTGAATAATTTTTTATATTAACTATTGGAATAGGGTATAACTTAACTAAGTACATCACCATGTGGTTCACCCATCATCATTGTACCAAAAAAGGATGGGACTTGGCAGATGTGTATTTATTACAGTGTGTTGAACACAATCACACTCATCAACACATACCCCTTGCCCAAGATAGATGATCTACTGCATTAGTTTCATCAAGCGAAATAATTCACCAATATGGACTTAAAGTCTGAATAACACTACGTTCAAGTCAAAGAAGAAGATACCTAAAAATCTTCTTTCAAAACCAAGCAAGGTTTGTATGAGTGGTTGTGTTAGGTCTCTGTAATTTATTAGAAAGATTGGGAGAGTCCAATCACAGAGTTAACATCATTTCAACCAACTTTGGGATTCTAGGATCTAGCCCTCCTGAATCCGGAGAGGGATCTCTCCAATATGTACAAAGATGGATATTGTCTTTGAAAATCTTAAGGTAATGATATTAGGCTAGTTATGAAGGCCAAAGGTTTTGTTTTGTTTTGGATGGTTGAGCATGAAATGTTACTTGAGGGGAAAGTCCTAAGTGCAAAAAGTTTCAAAAGTGAGAAGTTGCAAGCAAATAGAACGGTTTTGGCAGATAGATAGATATAACGCTGGTTTTTAGTCCATTGGGCTATGGAGTCATATCTGGGCTTTAATTGAACAACAACATCAAGTGTGATCCAAGGGGCAAGTCATCTATACCACGAGATTATTGAGATTAAAATGATGAAATGGAAACATTAAAATGTTGGAGGGGTGGAAACTGATAATAATTTCTCAGAGGATTTATAGTCAGTCCAAACAAGAAAAGCCTTTTAAGTAATTGTTTTAAAACCAACCAAGGACAGGGCTAACCATAGACTTCTTGGGCAAGTTCTTATTAAAGCAGCTTAATTGACAAACAATCCAGTAATCCACATAATTACCTTCAGAAAGTATGAAAACACATAAGAAAAACAGAGTGTAACTTAAGATCGGATAAAGTACTTTTAAACCTAGTCTGCTTTCAGTCAACACCAAGGGAAACTTTCAGAATCTGCCTTTGGAGAAAAGAATCTAGGAATCAGGGCAAACCATATCTTCTCTAGTCTAACTTTAATAGCAAATAATGGAAATAACATTCGAGAACAATGTTTGAGCAAACAAAAGGACGAGGGAACGCCAACATTCCTAACTGTTTAAACAGTATTGAATCATTCTTAAATAAACAAATCTGAAGAAAACATTAAGATAAAGATTTCTCAGCCAGAGAAGGTTACTGCTATACAGAAAATCCTAACCCTATTTAAACTGTTCTTTACAGAGGGAAAATGAACAATATGGCATACATAGAAGGAAAATGATTAACAAAGAAAGAAGCACTTCACCAGTGATAAAGACCAGGATCCCAAGAAACAGCTTTTATATTGATGTCAAACCAGTTACAATCTTCAAGTCCAATGTTTCAGTTCAGCAATCATATTCACTATTCAACCTAACTACTCTAGCACAAACAGAGCTTCAAGGGCCAGTGAACACTATGTACAAATAGAAGTCTCGAGCTCAAGTGTATTTCAAAGTTCTGCAACCAACAACTCCTCATCTTCTGTAGAAGTACTTATAGGAAGATGAGGAGGCGAGATTTTAACAAAATATCTCAAGGACAGTTAATGTAGAGTGAAGACTTCTCGACCCTTTGAGAGGCTCGAGGGAAAAATTTACAGGTGGATCACTACATTAACTGTTTCACAATAAATATCAAAGCTCGGTGGAAGCTTTGTTTGACTTTGAGGCTCTGCGTATGTTTTGGAGTAACTCTGCAGATATTTATTCATTGGTTTCCTTGCAGAAATAACTTCTTGGCGATGCTGGAGGCAGATATTTCTTCGAGCAATAACTTCGGCCTCTGTTCTGAATGGTTTGAGGCGACAGGTGGCTCTTTGGTAGCTGAGGAATCAATTTGCCTCAAGTTGTGGCAGTGGAGGCTTTCTGTCTGATAAAACACTTTAGGTTTTCTTTAAACTGTGTTTTGAGTCGGGGATTAGGCTTTTGATAACTGTCTTAGCCGTAATCCCTGTAATACTGTCTTCAATCTTCTTCTGTTGTGCTTTATTCTCAAAACTGATACTCTTTAACTGTTCTTTCGAATAAAACAGTGTCTTGTCGATGTGCAGGGCCGCGCTAGGCTTTTCGGCATCAATGCTCATGAAACATTGACAAATCATTGAATCCAACCGTGTGAATGGTTCCTTTTAGTAGCTTCGAAGGCGCAGGAAACGTCTTTCCCAACCCTCGGCTTTCTTTGTGATACAACGGAAAACCATTGAAAACACCTGCATAAAACAAAAAACAATTAAGAAATCCTGCGAAATGGGTTAGACTGCTTCAGAAGGCAGGAGAGGAGCGTAGTCGTCGGATGAAGGCAACCAACGGTGGAGATCTGCATAGAAAGGCAAAAAGGATAGCGGGAGAAGAATAAGGAGGAGCAGTTTTGGACCGTCTGATCTGGACACGTGGACGGTTCAGATCTAATCGGAGGGTCTCAATCGGGGGTGGCAGAAAAGGGGATGGGATTGAAAATTCCAGTGCGATTAAGCGCTGGCCGTTGATCTGCAGATCAGATCGACGGCGGAAAACGAATTAGCGGGTTTTGAAATGGAGGTAATACTTGCGATCGGAGGGAATAAGGACCGTTGGATAGGCGGGAAATGGACGGCCCAGATTTAATCGGAGGATCGCAATCGGGGAGGTCACAAAACAACATGCGATTAACTTTGCGATTGAGCCCTTTGCGATTGAGCGCTGGTCTTTGATCTGAGGACCAGATCGATGACGGGGAATGAATCGGAGGTAATTGCAAGGGGGTGAAACATTGCGATGCGATTTTGCGCGGACCGTTGGATCAAGGATTAGATCAACGGTCAAGAATAAATCGGACGGAGAGCAGGATCAGAAGATCGGAGGTATGGACTGCGATTGATCGGAGGGCACACTTGAAGCATTGCGATTGAGAGTTTGCGATGCAATTGAGTTCAGGCCGTTGGATCAAAGGACTAGATCAACGGTCAGGATTGCTACGACCTACGTACCGACGGAAAAAACCCTTAAACACATGAAAACCAAAGTTTTTTGCGAATAAAACAAGTTTAACGGATTGGGCGGAAAATATATAGGTAAAGGAGAAAGGTGCCCGATTGCGGGGCCGGGGGTTTTCACGGAATGTAATATGCCCGGGAGTTATAAAGACAAGGGCTAATCGCAATCGGGCCATTGAGCCTGGTCTTTCCAATCAACCCATTTGTATTGTTTCCGATTGTGATTGCGCGATCGGCTCTTTTCAATCAACCCATTTATATTCAGCACATGGTTTTAAGTTTTAACTTAGAACTTTCGGAAAGTGGGTTTTTGGGTTTACAAAGGAAAATGAGCTTTGTAATGGTTCAAAGTCATGCACCCTTTGGATATTTGCGATGTGATTAGCGCCGAAAGCTTTGGCGTTTGGTTTTAACACATGGGCATGTGGGGGGAAGTGGTTTAGGACTTAGCCCAAGGGGCTTAGGTCCATAGTAATAAAACTTTGATTTTTATGAGAAATTTTCAAGGATTTTAATGGATTTGGGGCTTCCGAAATAGTTAAAAAGTGAGTTTTTAAATATGAAAGGGGAAATTTTCATAAATGGAAAGAAGAGGACTTATGAAAACAAGGTAGTTTTGATGGAGAAAAAGGGGAGCAGATGAAAGGTTTTGAGAAGAGGAGAAATGGCGATCTTTCAACAGTCTTTCAGTTGGAGTCAGCAGAAATTCCTGAGTATAAAAAATGGGACAGCAAATGAGGATTTTGGATAGAGGCATGAGGCCTACAAGGAGTCTTCAAGAGCCAACAATTTTTAGTGATAAAATTTGTTCCTTGGAGGCTCAAAAAGATCTTAGCCACCTTTTGGTATAACAAAATATTATAGGTGGCTAACAGTGGCTCCACTTGGGGATGGTGCCTTCTTGAAGGCATCAAGAATTCAGACTTGATTTCTGGGAGGCTGATTAGTTGCCTCGTCCATTGGGCTGTCCTTCTGTGATTGAATGATCTTCTTCTAAAAACATATTTGGCAGCCATGAAAACAATGGACCTTTATCAACCAGCTTGCTACCTACCCAATCCTACAGATCTAGCATTTTTTCTTCATCAGAGTGCACTTGGATTGGCAAACTCTATTCACAACATTTTATTATTTTGAAAGCAGGAAATCTAATCTACTTCTACTCCTTATTTCTCCTTGAACTCAGATTAAACAGTTGAGCTCAGATATTTCTCTACCTAGTCTACTGTCTGTTGGGATTAAACAGTCCAACAAACTTTCATTCTCTAAATTCTACAACAGAAATTTAAAAATAGTCAAGTCAAAATTGAGCTGTTTGACTTGCTATGATCTATGGCATAAGAACAAGCTGCACATAGATTATTATTTGCAGAAAATTAAATCAAAATGGAAGGCTTAAGATCTGAAAGTTTCTCATTATGGCCTTCTTTTTCTTTACAGCTCTGTTTTTAATTTGTTTTGAGCCGTCTCTTTCTTGATATCTGATTCAGATTTTGGGCAAATAAGAACCGGTTTTTTCTCTTTTATGACTCAGAAAAATAAAACAGTTTTGAGTCATCTCTCTTTGGAAACTTTGGTTCAGATTTTGAACATGTTTGAACCTTTAATTTCTATCCTAATCTATCTACTGATAAGCCAAGATTAAACGGTTTGGCAAATCAAATTCACTACCCTATCAGCAGAAAATTGAAAGCTAATTAGTCAAGATTAAATAGTTTGACTAACTAGAAGTGTGTTTTGCAGGAGTGGCATTTAAGCTTGCACACTTTCAGATTTATTTCTCTTTTTGGCATGGGGCTGTGCCTTTCTTGTTTTTCATTTCTGCCCTATTTTCTTTCTTTCTTTGTTTTTGTATTTTTTGATTTTTCATAACTTTGAATGCAATGGTGGATGAAATATTTATAATGAAAAGAAAAAGAAAAAAGAAGGCTTAAAAATATATCATGAATCAAGAGAAGTAATGCTTGAGCATCCTGCCATTGACAGGACCCCCAAACAAATCTGTTCCATCCAGCTCTTGTAAGAAGAATGCATTGTTTCCAGCAACTGAATGAATAGAGTAAGGGACAAGCCATAGATTGTCAAATTTACCATGCTTTCCCTTGTATTCTCTCTTTGAGTCCCACTTTAAAACTTTGTCCCCAATCTTGAAATTGCTGGCCTTTGTTCTTCTGTCAAAAAGCTTCTTAATGCTGTCCTGTTTCTGCAATGTTTTGTTGTACACTTCCTCTCTGATTTGCTGAAGATGAATAGTCTGATTTATTCTTCTGATCATGTCATTATCTTCAGTCTGCAATTCTTGGATAAACTTCATATTTGGTACACCAAGGCTATTAGGAAAGATTGCATCTGTACCATACACAAGCTGAAAAGGTGACATACCAATAGATTTCTTCAAAGTTAATCTGTCAGCCCAAAGTGCATGGACTAGCTTTGTGTGCCAAGACTTTTTATTGTCCTCCAACAGTTTCTTGATTATGTTCACTAAGCTTTTATTGGAAGATTCTGCAAGTCCATTACCTTGAGGGTAATAGGCTGTGGAATGCCCTAGTGTTATCTGGTATTTATGACCGAAGTCAACCATTTTCTTTGATCCAAACGCTGCTGCATTATCTGTGATGATCTTGGTAGGATAGCCAAATCTGGAGAGGATATTGGTTTCTATGAACTTTATAATAACTGAATCATTGGCTTGCCTACAAGGAATGGCTTCTATCCATTTAGTGAAATAGTCTGTGGCAGTAAGGATCCATCTATGCTGGGCAGAAGATGAGGGATGGATTTCACCTATGAATTCAAGTCCCCACTATTGAAAAGGAGCTTCAACGGTGATTGGATGTAGAGGAAGGGGTAATAATTTTCTCTTGCCCTCAAACAATTGCCATTTATGGAAAGTAGTTGTCATTTTGTGAACATCAGGAAAAAGGGTGGGCCAATAGAAACCAACCCTCAAAATTTTGTTGGCTGTTGACTTCCAGTACAAATGGCCTCCACACTCTCCTTCATGAAATTCTTGCTTAACCTTCTCTGCATCAAACTCAGGCAAACATTTAAGCAATATACCACTAGCATTTTTCCAATAAAGACACCTATCTACAATGCAATAGTTTACTGCTTTCAGTTTTAAGAACCTTGCCTTTGTTTTCGATAAACCGGGAGGTGTATTTAAATTAAGAAAAACATAAACGATATCCGCATACCAAGGAGAATTCATAAAATGGTTTTCAATAATGGGAGTTGAGAATTCTTCTTGGCTGTCCAAAGCATTAATCATATTAATATCAAGAACTTCAAAATTGGATTCAGCCATTAATCTAGCTAGACCTTGACCTTTGATGAGTTTAGTGGGTTTTATCTCTAAATCATATTCGAGAATAACAACAATCCACTTACCTCTCTTACCATCTGGGTCCTGTGTTAGAATGTCTTTAACAACTGAATTAGGGACAAAGGCAATGATGTGTGAGTGAAGGATGTATACTTTGAAGTCTTTCAATGCTTTAACCAAAGCAAAAGCTTGCTTTTCCATAATATTATACTTCAAAGGGGCATCCCTCAATGCCTTGCTAAAGAATGCAATAGGCTGCTCTTTTCCTTGTGGATTTTTCTGTAAAAGGACAGCAGCAATGGTATGTTCTGATGCAAATGAGAAGATATAAAAATCTTTTGAAAAATCAGGGCTTATGAGAACCGATGTTTTGGTTAATGCTTGTTTCACCAGCTCAAAAGATGTCTTTGCTTCCAAGGTCCATTTTATCCCTTGCTCCTTCTTCAACATGTTTGTGATATTTCTAAGGAGCTCTACCAAGTTAGGGATGAACCTTCTCAAAAAGTTAATCTTTCCAATGAAAGACTGCAACTCTTTGATATTTTGAGGATGAGAGATTTGCAATATAGCCTCAATCCTCTTTGGATCTATCTTTATACCCTCTTCTGAAATAATGTGTCCAAGAAGCTTACCTTCTTGGAGACCGAATAGTGTCTTCTTAGGGTTTAAAGATATTCCAAACCTTTTGCACTTCTCGAAAACTTTTCTTAAATGTTCTAAATGTTCTTCATCTGTTTTTGAAAACACGGTGACATCATCTAGATAGATAATGATGAAGAAGCCCAATTCTTCCGAGAATGCTATGTCCATGGCTCTCTGAAAGGTTGCTCCAGCGTTCATTAGACCAAAAGGCATCTTCACATACATGAAAGTGCCCCATGGAGTAGTGAAATTTGTCTTTAATTGATCAGCAGGGTGAACTAAAATCTGATTATACCCTGAATAGCCATCAAGCAACGAAATCCTTTTAGACCCCACCACCCTTTGTAAAATGTGATCCATTTTTGGTAAAGGGTAGTTATCCTTTAACGAAGCTTTGTTTAAGTCTCTAAAGTCTATACAAAGCCTGATTTCTCCAATCTTCTTCCTAACGGACACCAGATTAGATACCCACTCAGAATATCTAATAGGGACAATAATGCCAGCATCGTGCATCTTCATGATTTCCTTCTTAACCAATGGCAACTGGACATGGTTTATTCTGCGCAGTTTTTGTTTGAATGGTTTTTGGTTTTATTTAAGAGGGATTTTGTGCTGTATTATTTCAGTGTCATAGGATTTAAGATCTTCGTAACTCCATGCAAAAACATCAGAAAATTCTTTGAACAACTCTATGTATTTGAGTTTAATGTGAGCTGGCAAAGTTTTGGACAGTTTGATCATTTTCAGTTTTTCCTCACTGCCTATATTGCACTCCTCTACTTCAATCTCTACAGGTTCCAGTTTTGGTTTATTGGCCACATCGTTAAAATCGAACAACTCCTCTAAAGGCGTTAGACCACTTGGCAAATTTTCATCTTTAGAATGCAGAGTTTGTAATTCTTCCGTTTCTAACTCTGCACTTAATTCTGTTTTGCTCCTAAGTTTTCTAGACAATAGGTTAATATTGGCAGGTTGAGGAGACGATTCTTCTTCACCAAGAAAGTTTTCTTCACCGCAGTCTGTATCATAATCTGAATCTGAACTGTGTAGTTCGAACTCATTTCTGAATTGCATGAAGTCTTCTATTTGTTTGTCATTGTTAAACACTTGCCAATATTTTTCGTTATCAGGCACTGCCGGTCTAAATTTTATCGGAGTTGTGTTGTCTCTAGTCTCATATGGCGTTAGACATGTCCTGGCCGCAAAAGCTAAATTGTGGGCCATAATGTTCTTTTTCCTTGGGATGAACCTCAGGTTTGACTCCTCAAATGTTGTCAACAGATCCATGACATCATTCCAATAGGCTCTAAGTCTGGGATGATTCGCATTATACTCCCCATTGACTTGCCTAATGATTAACTCAGAATCCCCGTACACATTAATTCTTCTGGCTCCTAATTTCTTCAAGAGATGTAAGCCTAAGAGAAGGGATTCATATTCTGCTATGTTGTTGGAACACTGAAAGTTTAATTTTCATGAGATGCATTCTGTGTGGTTGTTTTCGGTGTTAATGATCCAAACCCCTGCACCAGCATTATTTCTAGTGCATGACCCATCAAAATACATACTCCATAAAGGACTGTCTTCGGTTTCGTCTGTTTGGCGATTGTCCTTTTTAACTATGGTGCCTTCTGACTGTTCATGATTAGCAGCACCCAATTGAATTTGTTTTGACTCCTCAAATTCTTCAATAGATCGAGGGATGATGCCAGAAACGTTAGGGGTATTTTTTGGGTTGTTAAGTCCTAAAAACAATGGACTCATAACCGGTAAATCAAGACCTATGCTTTGTTTACTAATGTTTTCACATGTGGCAAACTGTTTGGACACTTCTGCGTTATTATACTCTTCTTCCCTGTCGGCCTTTAATTCTGTTAAAGTGACTTGCTCACTAGGAGTTTCATTGTTAAACATGATAAAAGAATCACAACATGTGTTGACAGAATTTATAGGAGAGTTTCGTGGTCTTTCTTGACTTGTAACCATGTATTGCATATGAGACTCCCTGTAAAGTCTTCTGGTCTGATTGAAAACCGGGATGGTTGCATATTTCATGTCCATCTGCATAGTCCCCTATAACTTAGCTCCCCAGGATCTTGATAATAGCATTGCATACTTTGGGGGGACATCAGCCACAACAATGTCCATGAGTAAACATTTGGCTGGAATCTGGGCTAGGTTAACACAGAGGTCTTTGATCAATCCTAGACATTTTACTCTATTTGAGTCAAAGGAGTATAGGTCTTTGTAGGGTCTGGTAATTTCTAAACCAAGGCTCTCCATCACGGCTTTAGGCATTAAATTATGAGAAGCCCCGGAATCATGCATAGCGTTGTGTAGAATTTTGTCATGAATGTTCAAACTCACATAAAAGGGAGGAACTGGTCCTTCTTGAAACTTCCCTTCAATCTTAGGGCCAAAAATCAACTCTGGTAGGTCATCACTAAGATTAACTGTATCTCCATTTTCCTCTATATTTAAAGCCTTCAAAATTTGGTTCCTATATACATGTTGGGCAGCTAACTCAGTTAATGGAATAGAGATTTTGATCTTTAAGATTTCCTGTTCCAGGCTGAAAGGGGTTTGATTCTTTGAAGCACTTATTTCAACCTTATTAGCTGTCACTCTATCAACAATTACAGCTTGCTGATTTGTTTTACTTGACACAACTGTTGTAGAAGGAGTACTAGCTGAAGTGTTAGTACTGCTGATTTCTTCACTTTGTTTTTCAGAATTTTGAGTGTTTTTCTCCTTATCCTTATCAGAATTAACAGCCACTGTTTTGTCTTTTTGTTTGGCTGTTTTGGGTTTAGCTGCGGTGCTGCTTTGAGAGGATTTGTCAGAGGTTTTGGTGTTGGGGGCTTGTTTACTGGTCTTGCTTCTAAGGTCATATTCTCTTTGAGGTTCTATGACGACATTTTCCATGTCCTGATAATAATTTTCATTATCATCTCTTTTGTCGTCGTAAGGTGTGTAAAGACCTTGTTTATTATCATAATGAACCTCAAAGTCATCATCCTCTTCCCAAAACATGTTGATATCCTCTTCCTCTGTTATGTCTTCTGTTTCTTCAACCTCACTTACATAGTTTTGATGAAAGGGAGGGGTGATCTGTTGATCATCTTCCCTGGGTCTGTTTGGAGGTTGGTTCCTTCTAACATTCTGATTCTGGTTCCTATTTTGAGGAGCAGTTTGATTTTGATTTTCTTGTGCTCTCTTAATTATGCTAATCTCTTTCATCATTTCTTCCATCATTCTCTCCATTTTTGAGTTGGAAGTAGAAGGTGTGGATTCCTCTCTAAAAGATACTCTCTTTTCCGCTTTCATCCTCGCTCTCTTCTCCATAAGGTTAACTTCCACAGAAAGAGCACCTCTTTGCATATCTTCAAGGGTCGCAAAAACTCTTTCTCTGAGTGAATATGTCATGTCTGGATCAAACCCTTCAGGAAATTTGTTTAAAGCTGAGCCCTGAGGAGGTTTTAGTTCGGGGGAAAGTGCATTATAGACGCTGTTAAATCTGGTACAATAAGATTGTACACTTTCCCCAGGGTTCCTATGGAGATTGTTATAGTCAGCAAGGACTTGGAGAGGATTCTTTCTCACTTCCCATTTGTTTAAGAGTGTTTGATGGAAGGCTTGGAGATCGTTAATACTATGGGGGGTTAAACCTTTAAACCATTTTCTTGCTTCTCCCCCCAAAATTTGAGCAAATAGTCTCAACTTGACAGAATCATCATCAATTTCGTTTCTGTCAAAGTAGTCATTCATCTTGTCCACATGTTGAGATGCTGTTATAGTATTACTAGCATCATATAATGGAATTTTGGACTGATAGTCCTGTGGAAGATTGGCTAATGGTACGGGAAGGACTAAGGGAGCATACCATGTTGCCATGGCAGGAGGTGGAGGTGGATTTACAGAAGGGAAAGTGGGCTGAGGTGAAGTGGTTTGAACAATGGATGTAGGGTGAGTAGAAGTGGATGGACCAGGAGTAGACTGTTGAGATGATCTTGGATGAGAGACACATAAATTGTGAAGGAAATGTAAATCAGGAGGTGTTGTTTCCCTGCTACCAGGATGTTCACTTGTTTTAGGAGATGAAAGTGAAGATTCAGAGTCTAACTGGATTATATCATCAAATGACCTAGTCCTAAATGGGTTCACTAATTCAGTTTGTGATTGTTGCAGAGCTGAAAGATTTTCGGGGACTGAATTAGCTCTCAAGGGTGATCTGAAAACAGTTAATAATTTAACCTTAGGAGACTTCCAAAGGATACTTTCTGGATTATCAACTATCTCAGGCAGGTTAGGGTCTGGGTGGGCTCTAGTGTGAATCTTTTTAGAAGCCACTATGCTATGTTGTTTAGACCTAAAACAAGAAAAGTTCAACCGGATATGACAATCTTGGAGAGGTTAACCAATCTGTTTTTACAATTTTAAATCCCACAGTCCTCTAACTGAGTTTGAATGATTTTATAATGATAAGGGTTCTTCCCAGTGAAGTCTTAAGGTCTGCTAGGATTGTGGAGTCGCCAAGTGGAAATTTTTAGCTCCTTTCAGAGGTAAAAGGTCTTATGGTCCACCACCATGTTTATTTAATTCCAATCTGAAATATTTTTAGGTTTTTCTAAGTCATTTTTTAGTTTTGTGGTTGTTAAGAATATCCTAGCTTTGTTTCAAAACTTAGCTAAGGTTGCGAGACAAAGGCAGTCTACTCTTATGGCTAAGCCAGCTGATTTTTCAAGGTTTAGATGAAGTCTTAAGAGAAACCTAGGGTTTACCTAGTTTGTCACTGATTCAAACAAGTTCCATCATGATTACCTATAATAGGCAATGCTTGAAAAGGCTGCTTTTTACTCTGGTTAATAAAGCAAATGCTCTATGAACCAAATCTCTGACGTCGTATGATTATCTTT
This sequence comes from Pinus albicaulis, assembly GCA_034641835.2. Lineage (NCBI taxonomy): Eukaryota > Viridiplantae > Streptophyta > Pinopsida > Pinales > Pinaceae > Pinus > Pinus albicaulis. Next base: position 670,062,601 of record CM076581.1, read on the forward strand.
AAATGAAAATGATTATGGGTTCGATGTCCCCAGTGGAGTCGCCAGAAATGTTAGGTCTCTGTAATTTATTAGCAAGATTGGGAGAGTCCAATCACAGAGTTAACATCATTTCAACCAACTTTGGGATTCTAGGATCTAGCCCTCCTGAATCCGGAGAGGGATCTCTCCAATGTGTACAAAGATGGATATTGTCTTTGAAAAGCTTAAGGTAATGATATTAGGCTAGTTATGAAGGCTAAGGTTTTTGTTTTGTTTTGGATGGTTGAGCATGAAATGTTACTTGAGGGGAAAGTCCTAAGTGCAAAAAGTTTCAAAAGTGAGAAGTTGCAAGCAAATAGAACAGATTTGGCAGACAGATAGATATAACGCTGGTTTTTAGTCCATTGGGCTATGGAGTCATATCCGGGCTTTAATTGAACAACAACATCAAGTGTGATCCAAGGGGAAAGTTATCTATACCACAAGATTATTGAGATTAAAATGATGAAATGGAAACATTAAAATGTTGGAGGGGTGGAAACTGATAATAATTTCTCAGAGGATTTATAGTCAGTCCAAACAAGAAAAGCCACTTAAGTAACTGTTTTTAAAACCAACCAAGGACGGGGCTAACCATAGACTTCTTGGGCAAGTTCTTATTAAAGCAGCTTAATTGACAAACAATCCAGTAATCCACATAATTACCTTCAGAAAGTATGAAAACACATAAGAAAAAAAGAGTGTAACTTAAGATCAGATAAAGTACTTTTAAACCTAGTCTGCTTTCAGTCAACACCAAGGGAAACTTTCAGAATCTTCCTTTGGAGAAAAGAATCTAGGAATCAGGGCAAACCATATCTTCTCTAGTCTAACTTTAATAGCAAATAATGGAAATAACATTCGAGAACAATGTTTGAGCAAATAGAAGGACGAGGGAACGCCAACATTCCTAACTGTTTAAACTGTATTGAATCATTCTTAAATAAACAAATATGAAGAAAACATTAAGATAAAGATTTCTCAGCTAGAGAAGGTTACTGCTATACAGAAAATCCTAACCCTGTTTAAACTGTTCTTTACAGAGGGAAAATGAACAATATGGCATACATAGAAGGAACACGATTAACAAAGAAAGAAGCACTTCACCGGTGATAAAGACCAAGATCCCAAGAAACAGCTTTTATATTGATGTCAAACCAGTTACAATCTTCAAGTCCAATGTTTCAGTTCAGCAATCATCTTCACTATTCAACCTAACTACTCTAGCACAAACAGAGCTTCAAGGGCCAGTGAATACTATGTACAAAAAGAAGTCTCAAGCTCAAGTGTATTTCAAAGTTCTGCAACCAACAACTCCTCATCTTATGTCGAAGTACTTATAGGAAGATGAGGAGGTGAGATTTTAACAAAATATCTCAAGGACAGTTAATGCAGAGTGAAGACTTCTCGGCCCTTTGAGAGGCTCGAGGGAAAAATTTATAGGTGGATCACTACATTAACTGTTTCACAATAAATATCAAAGCTCGGTGGAAGCTTTGTTTGACTTTGAGGCTCTGTGTATGTTTTGGAGTAACTCTGCAGATATTTATTCATTGGTTTCCTTGCAGAAATAACTTCTTGGCGATGCTAGAGGCAGATATTTCTTCGAGCAATAACTTCGGCCTCTGTTCTGAATGGTTTGAGGCAATAGGTGGCTCTTTGGTAGCTAAGGAATCAATTTGCCTCAAGTTGTGGCGGTGGAGGCTTTCTGTCTGATAAAACACTTTAGGTTTTCTTTAAACTGTGTTTTGAGTCGGGGATTAGGCTTTTGATAATTGTCTTAGTCGTAATCCCCGTAATACTGTCTTCAATCTTCTTCTGCTGTGCTTTATTCTCAAAACTGATACTCTTTAACTGTTCTTTCGAATAAAACAGTGTCTTGTCGATGTGCAGGGCCGCGCTGGGCTTTTCGGCATCAATGCTCATGAAACATTGACAAATCATTGAATCCAACTGTGTGAATGGTTCCTTTTAGTAGCTTCGAAGGCGCAGGAAACGTCTTTCCCAACCCTCGGCTTTCTTTGTGATACAACGGAAAACCATTGAAAACACCTGCATAAAACAAAAACAATTAAGAAATCCTGCGAAATGGGTTAGACTGCTTCAGAAGGGAGGAGAGGAGCGTAGCCGTCGGATGAAGGCAACCAACGGTGGAGATCTGCATAGAAAGGCAAAAAGGATAGCGGGAGAAGAATAAGGAGGAGCAGTTTTGGACCGTCCGATCTGGACACGTGGACGGTCCAGATCTAATCGGAGGGTCTCAATCAGGGGTGGCAGAAAAGGGGATGCGATTGAAAATTCCAGTGCGATTAAGCGCTGGCCGTTGATCTGCAGATCAGATCGACGGCGGAAAACGAATCAGCGGGTTTTGAAATGGCGGTAAGACTTGCGATCGGAGGGAATAAGGACCGTTGGATAGGCGGGAAATGGACGGCCCCGATTTAATCGGAGGATCGCAATCGGGGAGGTCACAAAACAACATGCGATTGAAACTTTGCGATTGAGCCCTTTGCGATTGAGCGCTGGTCGTTGATCTGAGGACCAGATCGACGGCGGGGAATGAATCGGAGGTAATTGCAAGGGGGTGAAACATTGCGATGCGATTTTGCGTGGACCGTTGGATCAAGGATTAGATCAACGATCAAGAATAAATCAGAGGGAGAGCAGGATCGGAAGATCGGAGGTATGGACTGCGATTGATCGGAGGGCACACTTGAAGCATTGCGATTGAGAGTTTGCGATGCGATTGAGCGCAGGCCGTTGGATCAAAGGACTAGATCAACGGTCAAGATTGCTACGACCTACGCACCGGCGGAAAAAACCCTTAAACACATGAAAACCAAAGTCTTTTGCGAATAAAACAAGTTTAACGGATTGGGCGGAAAATATATAGGTAAAGGAAAAAGGCGCCCGATTGCGGGGCCGGGGGTTTTCACGGAATGTAATATGCCCGGGAGTTATAAAGACAAGGGCTAATCGCAATCGGGCCATCGAGCCTGGTCTTTCCGATCAACCCATTTGTATTGTTTTCGTTGCGATTGCGCGATCGGCTCTTTTCAATCAACCCATTTGTATTCAGCACATGGTTTTAAGTTTTAACTTAGAACTTTCGGAAAGTGGGTTTTTGGGTTTACAAAGGAAAATGAGCTTTGTAATGGTTCAAAGTCATGCACCCTTTGGATATTTGCGATGCAATTAGCGCCGAAAGCTTTGGCGTTTGTTTTTAACACATGGGCATGTGGGGGGAAGTGGTTTAGGACTTAGCCCAGGGGGCTTAGGTCCATAGTAATAAAACTTTGATTTTTATAAGAAATTTTCAAGGATTTTAATGGATTTGGGGGTTCCGAAATAGTTAAAAAGTGAGCTTTTAACTATGAAAGGGGAAATTTTCATAAATGGAAAGAAGAGGACTTATGAAAACAAGGTAGTTTTGATGGAGAAAAATGGGAGCAGATGAAAGGTTTTGAGAAGAGGAGAAATGGCGATCTTTCAGCAGTCTTTCAGTTGGAGTCAGCAGAAATTCCCGAGTATAAAAAA